>OY728150.1:2008046388-2009296388 GCA_963277665.1 Viscum album
ACATTACTATCACCACAGAGCTTTACGTCCCCGTAAAGCTACAACACACACTAAGAAAAAAATTGGGGTACTGAGCTCGATTCTAAGATTCCCGCTCCCAAGTGCTCTTCTAGACGTTCCCATGCTACTAGAGAATTCACATTAGAGGAATCAACCATCAACGTAGGACCCGCTCCTATCGATCCTCGATTTCCACTGTGACCATCGTAAACCTACCCCTATCATCAATATCTAGCTCCACGTGATCGATGATGTGGGTTAGGTCGTGCACGTATCACCTCTACTGTGATACCTAGAAGACTTCATGCATCCAGTGTAACTGAGGAGGAAGGTCTAGGTGGTAAGACACCTCGCCTACTCTGTTGAGGACCTGGAATGGTCCGATGAAATGTGGAGATAACTTTATGCCCTTTCCAAATTTCAGTAGACCTCATCGAGGTGAGACCCATAGGAAGACATGGCCGACATCCTCGAACAATAGTGGTCTCCGCCTCCTATCAACATAGGTCTTATGTCTGCTCTATGCAGTCTTCATTGGCTCCTTGATGATCTGAACCTTCTCTGTCGTAACCTTAATCACCTCTAGACCTACGAGTGCTGACTCTCCAGGGTCAGTCTAGAATAGAGGTGATCTGCAAGGATGGCCATACAGTGCCTCGTATGGTGTCATCCTGATAGTGGAGTGTTAGCTGTTGTTGTATGCAAACTTCATCAAGGGTTGATGATCCTCTCAGCTTCGACCGAAGTGAAGGTCACCTACACGGTGCATGTCCTTGATTTTTGGTATGGTCCTCTAAGTCTGGCCAGCCTTCTGAGGATAGAAGGTGGTGCTCAAGCGAAACTGACTCCCAAAAGCCTCTTGTAACCCCTTCCATAGCTGGGAAGTGAAATGAGCATCACGATCGAAAAAAAAGTCTATGGCACACCGTGAAGCCATAAAATATCTTGAATGTAGAGGTGACCCATGATCTCTACTGAGCCCTGCTCTCTGATTGGTTGAAATTTGGCCGACATGGTGAGTCTGTCAATGATCACCCAGATAGAGTTTTTCCCTCTGGATGTACGTGAAATCCCCATCACAAAATCCATTGATATCCCATCCCACTTCCACTCCAGGAACTCTAAGGTTTGTACCAAGCCTGTTGGTACCTGGTGCTCCGCCTTCTCTTGCTGACAAGTGAGGCATCGTGAAACGAACTCTACTACAACCTTCTTTATACTTGGCCACCAGTGCTATCATCCGAGGGTATGGTACATATTCGCCACTCGTGTAAGTACCTCTAGAGGTGAAGTGTGAAACTCCCTTAGCACTTCCTCCTGTAGTGAAACTGGTTCCATGGTACGTCTCTTGAAGTTGATGTCGTGCTCTCCTCCTTCAGAAAATCCATCAGGTGCCTGCCCTGTGGATATCTGAGCACGTCGTGTCTCAATGTCAACACCCCCTTGTTTTGCTTCTCTGGCCTGCTGAAGGAGTGGTTGAGTGACTATGAGTGACTATATAAAGGCTTCTCTATCTTTATCCACAAAGGATATCTGCAATGCAGCTAGCCTCTCCGTAGCCTCTCCTAGTAGTTGAATGCCCGATCTCCTGCTGAGAGCATCATCTACAACGTTCCCCTTCACTGGAGTATAGACTATCTCAATGTCATAGTCCTGGAGGAACACGATCCATTGCCGCTTTCTTAGGTTTAGGTTCTTTTTTGAAAAGATGAACCTGAGACTTTGGTGGTAAGAGTAGACTGTAAAGCGCTCACCCATAAGATAGTGTTGCCACATCTATAGGGAAAAGTCCACTGCTACTAACACTAGGTCACAGTTATTGTAGTGTTGCTCATGCTGCCTCAACTGTCATGAACCAAACATGATCACTGCTTGCTCCTGCATCATGACACACCCGATTCTAGTCACAGATGGGTTGTAGTTTACTACGTACCCAACTCCCTCCTCTGGTAGCTTCATGATGGGTGCACAGGTCAATATCTCCCTCATCTCTTGATAGATCTACTAACATTTATCTAACCACACAAAGGGTTTCCCCTTCTTCTTCAGAGATTAAAGCTATACTGCGACTCTGGAAAAGCCTGGAACAAATCTCCAATAGTATCCAGCCAGACCTAGAATGCTCCGCACCTCTTTCACAATCTTGGGTGGCTCCCAAGAAAGCACTACATTGATATTCACTGGATCCACTGCAACTACCACCTCCGAGATGATGTGTCCTAAGAAGTTAACCTCTCGAATCTAGAACTGGCACTTCGAGAGCTTACCATAAAGTTGGTTCTCCCATAGTGTATCTAGTAAAACCCACTTCTGGTAGGTGTTCTCCTCCTCAATATTCAAGTAAATCAGTATGTCTTCATTGAAGACTATGATAAAATGATCTAGTTAAGGCTGGAAGATCATCTTCATGAGACTAATGGAAACTAAAAGAGTGTTGGTTATGCCGAATGGCATAACAATGAACTCGTAGTGTCCATACCAACACCTGAAGGCCTTCTTTTGCACATCCTCATGTCGGAATATGAGCTGGTGATAGCCCAACCAGAGGACTATATTCGAGAAACATCGTGCTCCCTTGAGCTGATCAAAGAGATCTTCAATCCTCAGGTGTGGGTACTTGTTATTCACGGTCACTTGATTCAGGTGACGTTATTCGACACATAGTCGCAAGCTCCCATCCTCCTTCTTGGTGAATAATAGCAGATAATCCCAAGGTGAAACACTGGGTCGGATAAATCCTTTCCCCTATAAGTCCACCAGCTGTACCCGCAGCTCATGAAGCTTAGCGGGAGCCATCCGATATGATGAAGTAGATATCGGTGTTGTCCAGGGGTACAAGTCAATGTAAAAGTCTAACTCTCTACGAGGAGGTATTACTGGAATGTCTTCTGAAAAAACGTCAGTATACTAATTCACTACAACAAGAAAACTTAAACTCTACACATCAACTGCTCCCAGGATGAGACCAGCCAACTGATGTGTGATCGGATGCCCTGTCCAATGCGAAAGTCCATCCAGCACTGCAAAGGCTCCCTTCTTGCCGGTGAATGTGAACCCAATCCAATATGTGTGGACACACCAGACCTTGTGCCTAATATAGTCGATCTGATCATGGACTATAGACAACCAGCCCATACCCAAGATGACACCATAAGGCCTCGACGCCACTTCGAGAAGATCCCAGGCAGAGATCTTGCCTCCTATAGTAAGCTAACACTGCCGGCACCAGAGCGTAATCATCGAGTCTGCTCCCGTTGGAGTCTCTAGCCGTAAGGATCGATCCTTGAGCTCCGTTGGAATCATCGAGCTCAAAACAAGGGTAGCGGCAATAAAAGAATGACTTACTCATGTGTCTATAAGTATAGCAGCAAGGGTATAGTATACACAGATAGTACCTCGAATCATCTTTGGTGCGCTGTGGTCATAAGCCTCCACTGCCTGGAGTTGATCCTACCTCTACTTTCTAGATCCATGTGGTAGGGGTGGACCTCATAGTGGTGGTGGTGGTAGAGCCTCAAAAGGTCGTCCACCACCCGCTGCTTTGCTAGCTCCTCTACCTCATCTGCCTACTCCATGCGGACCACCACGGTTGAACCGCTGGCTCTACTAGGGATGTCCCTCCATTGTCTTCTTCTCATCTACATGGAAGATCGGGCAGTCTCAAGCCATGTGACCCTACCCGCCACATGCATAGCACTGCCTGCTCCTCGTATAGCTTACTATTATTCGGGTGCCCCGCACAACTGAACCTGAATCCTGAGGTCGCTCGCCTGATGGCCTGGTCCGCTTGGACCTCTATGACATCTGTCTACTGCTGGCAGAAGAAAACTATGCAACGTGTCCCCCTATGGTGGTCTCTCTACTAGTGTCAGCTCGGCGATAAAGCTCTACACAAGAAGGGCTAACTCTATCACTCCCGCCTATGTCGAAAAGCTGAGGGAGATCATCGACGCCCTGAACTCATGCCTCAGTCCATACTCATATGTCTGGGCCCTGATGAATGTCTCTCATACCATGTCTTTGGAGTAGCGCGAGAGGTTGGTAATCCTCACTAAGTACTGAGTTTCTGTCATTCTTCCCTACCGCAGGTGAAGTAACTCCTGAATCTGCACTGCATGTAGGGTGGTGGGAACAAACTCCGGGCGGAAGGGACTCTTGAAGTCTATCCAAAGTAATGATCCATCGTCATTCACCTAGAGCATCAAGCTACACCATCTACCAGCTTCTGCGTACATGATACTCTTGACAAGGATCACCATTAGGTCGGCTGGCATCCCTACCAATCTGAAGACTCTGACGACAGCCACCAGCCCATCTTCAGCTGCCTGAGGTTCTGTCTCTCCATAGAACCTGGGTGGCCTCTGTCACTAAAACTCTTGCAATGCACTCATGCGACGCGCACTATCTGCTTTTGGGGCTGGTAGTATCAGTGTCTCAGCATGTAGTGGTACCGCTGGTGCCTCCACTGTGATGGGCCCCTATACTAACACCTCGCCGCTCGGTGGGCTGCAATCTCATACGTGACTCGGAACCCTTGATGGCTGCCTTCGTGGGGCCATCCTGAAAAGAAACAGGTGCACCACGGTAAAAACAATATACTTGGTGAGCTGGCATAAAGTAATGACAAAGAAAACTTTTGAAACACACAGGAAATCAGTGCTTTCATGCACTGAGTCAGAAATCAGGGGTCAGGGTCCTAGTGTATGGATACGTAAGCCGCTGCACCAACACTAGACTCCATGGACTGAAAACCGCACTCAATACTCTTAACAATATTTTTCACAGAAAGGAATGATCGGAGTCATGAGTTATATGGTAGAACCAACACCTCTGATACCAATTTTTCATGACCCATCCTCGGGCCCCGTGTCGTGACTACCCCAAGCCCGCATTTCATAAGCCAGGGGCTGGCGACTAGCACCAAAGGCATAAATCCCGATAAAATGGGCAGTCATTGTGTTTATGATAGTAAATAATCACAATATAGTACGTTAGCAGAAGTAAGCACAAATTAATACTGAATACAAAGTAAGTCCTGATAGGTAAATGGGCCAGACTACAAACCCAACTAAAAGTACAATACAACTGAAAAACAAGTTCAACTATAGTAATGTAAAACAGTAACCACTGAGTCATCCTATAGGAATCTCATCTGAAGGGTGGGTACAGATAGTCACCCCAACACCACAGGTCCGTCTGTCAAATCCATGTACATCTCACCATGTGGTCCACCTCCGGGTATCATCCAACTCTACAAGCCTCTATCATGATCAGTGTTGTCCGTCGTCTGCATCCAACCCAAGGTAGTGTAGGAATTTCCCGTGCAGGAGTGAGTATAAAGATACTCAGTAGGGACCCCAAGACGCCCGACGATCTCCCAGAATCCATGACGGATAAACCTCAAATAAAAGATACAATCATGAAGTATCAACCATCTTTACTTAGGTATATGCCTATACATGTACCTAAGTCATCAATCTAGTTAGGCTCCAACTCTCGAGCCAATGTATAACCGAATATACATAGGAATGAAGTCAATCATATCGATGATAATTATTGAACATCAAGACTCAGCTCACATAGGTATATTTCTTTCGTAAACTGATAGCGATGATCAGATGTAGTCACTGATTCAACTAAGCAGCCGGACCCACGTAGGATACTAGTCCGGCTAAGCTGTTGGACCCACGTAGAATACCATACCAGCTACTCTGCCAGACCCACATAGGATACTTGAATATAAGTCAGACTGTTAGACCCACGTATGATACAAGTACAATAGTCAAACTGTCGGACCCACTTAGGATATGAGTACAGTAGTCGAACTGTCAGACCCACGTAGGATACAAGAACAGTAATAATCATCATCAAACCCACAGAGGATTCTAGTATGGTAGTCATCATCACCGAACCCACGGAGGATTATAGTATGTTAGTCGTCATCGCCGAACCCACGGAAGATTCGAGTACGGTAGTTATTGCAGTTGTAGCCAGCTCTAGGGTTCCTGCACACAGCACGCTCGATTCCAGGAGGGTCCACTCCTTGATCCAAGAAGTCAATACATCAACTACCTTAAATTATAATGTTGATGTATTCCGAAGTTCCATCATTTAATAAGGGGCTAATCGAAACAAAACATATCCAAGATTCTGTGTACGAGATGACCAAGCCTTTTACAAAAAAGTAAACGACGTGTTGGTATACGGTACATACCATCTAGTCAGACATAGGGTACTGCCCATGGGAAATAGCCCTTTTTGAAGGGCTATTTGTGTAGAAAAGTAAGTACATGGTGTGTGGTATGGTTACATTCCCTATCCAAACATCTGGGGTTGGCTCCGTGTATGCTGGCCATGTGCCCGTACAAGGCCTCAACCCGTGTTCTCCCAACCGTATAATTGGTACACGGGTTATCCCGTACCACTGGCCATTTCTGGATGTGTGGTAGAGTGCATGATTGTGTACTCCACACCGTATCTATGTATCCTCAGGATACACAATGAGTCTCGTGAATCTTTTTCTTCCCTTCTGCATAGAGAGTAGACGTCATGCCTCTTGGCTGTGTATTTCTCTCATTGTACCAGTATTTCCCAAAATACAAGCTGAGTCTCACGTATCTGCCACCTCCTTGCTATGTGGTGAGTACACGCCGCGTGGTAGAGGTCACACACCGTGTGTTAGCCATTAGACATCTGAACCCCTAGCCGCAGAATTCATACACTACACGACGTGTTCTTCAGGAGTACACGCTATGTAGTTTGGAATTTTCCAGAAATGACAGCTCTGGCCAGCACACCTCCCTTCATTCTCGTTCTTCATTCGGATGTTTTGTTCGTCACGAAACATCAGACTCTAGGTCTCCCCAATGTATCGATGTTGATTATGGTGTTTTTGGGCTTCTGATCGGCTTCAAAAACACATTTTGAATTCTCGCTCGAAGAACAGTCAAGGAACGGTCCATCCCGTTTCAGTCCGAATTGTCGGCTGCTATCGTCATTGCACCTCTCCTAGGTCGCAGTGATGTTGAGTCTTTAATTTTTTTGTTTTTTGCATCGCATAACTATCCTGTAACGATATGTTGATCATCATCCATGAATAACACAAAGAACCACCAACAATCACAGTAATAGCGGAGGAATCGGACTGCGTTAGTTTGGTCAGGTCTCTCTACATTTGTTCGGCAGTAGGTGGTTAAAGAGACACAAAACAAGAAGGAAAAAATACTCAATGTTGATCCAATCAAAACACACCCCTACCTTGATAATTAATGTCGCACGTCGTCGAGCCTCGGAAGACGACTTTCGCGGTAGATTGTGTTGCGGAGAATGGCGTCGCAGAGAACAAACATCGATTCTGTGGACGTCAGGGTGCGTCTGAGGAGGAAGAAGTGTCTCCTCACTTTTTACGAAGAAGTGGAAGGATGTCATGTTGTCGTTCTTTGTGGAATCGTCGTTCTTCGTCGAATAGGGAATCATCCTTTATGGAATGATGAAGCTCTATTCTAATTCAAATGGTTCCACTGAAATATTTGCCATGAAAATATTAAAATGAGACTGCCCCCTATTTTAATCAACTTTCAATGCCATTTCAAAAATATTCAAATCCACCCAAAATAATTAATTAATTTGTGGGGTACAAAATACTTATTTTACTGAGTTATCTTATTAATCACCATGTGAACGGTGGAGATTTTAACAATTAAAGGGGGGTTGTTAAGAATTAAACAAGGGTTTTAGGGGAGTGGAAGAGTGTTATGTAGAGATGAAAGGTTGGGGATCGTGTGGGCCCCTAGTCACAAATATCCACACATGGGAAGTTATTTGGGTGTAGGTGCCACCAAAAACTTCCCCATGGAAGGAAATAACCAACTATCAAAATAAAATTTTTTACCACAAAATTTTATTTTATTTAAGATTAAACCCCAAAAATTAACATTCAACCTACATGAAAAACAACTGTGGTAAAGGTCCCCTTAAGAGAATACAGGTGTTGTGAGTTCATTGGTGTCGTCAGATTTCAATTCTGAGCAACGGTTCAATAGATAGAAAGACCCACATATATGATTACTGAATGTACCTGAACAAAAATTCAGAAATTGATTCTGGGCACAGTAGTCCTCTGAATCTAGGGTCGTCAGAAACCGCAGACTCGTAAAATTATAAAGCATTTATGAAAAAAAATTCCTTGATATTTCTGAGTTTTTACACACATGCATGGTAAAAAATATGTTTCCAATGAAGGAACTTTTTACTCTAGAATTCACATGTTACAATTTTACTATTTTCAGCATTGCATGATGAATGTGTTATGTGATATCAATTTTAATGGGATTTATACCGTTAGGTTTGTTTGATAATAGAGAAATATGTTATGAAATATAAAAATTATATATGGATTTGTGTTCCATTAATATTCCATGACATCATTATTTCATTTTATGTATTTCTTACTACCTATATTATATGAATTGGTTTCTATTCTTGTAATTAAAAATTATAATGATAAATAAATATGTTATAAAAAGCGTTGACATCAATATAAATGGGTTTTCCCACATAACATGATATAGAAAATTAATCTAAAAAATATTAATATAATTAAAATCACAAATCATCAGTTACAAAATGTAATAATTTAGAATGGTAGAAATTCAATAGAGGATCCATTGAATCTGATAAGGTTTATATATATATATAACATGGATATGGAAAAATGTATAACTACATAATGTTTAGATGGTATGCGAGTATGATATGCTCTAGAATACCAAATGTAGGATCAAATATGTAAAATGGGATACTAATGCAAGAGGGGGTGAATTTTATACGTTAAAAATCCCTAAGGAAATTTTGATTATCCAAAATTCACAACACCTCTAAGTTATAATAACTTGATTGATCCCTGAAAAGTGATTCTGAAAATGAAACTTAACAAAAGTTTACAATAAATTAGATTCTATCTTAAATTATATAGAATCTAACTAAATCAGTTTACAAGTATAACGAAGTATAAGAACGTTATACCTTCCTCAACAAAACAAATGCAGCAGAAAACATGTAACAAAACAAGTAATAAGGTAAATATTTTAACCCAAAGATAAGGGTATCTAAAAACCTTGGATAATGGTCCCTTAATTTATACATTCAAGAAAGACTGTCTTACCCAAACCTAGGTAAGCCCTCGATACAATGATCGGAGTCTGTCTTGATATCCCCACAAGACCTCAACTATTAGGAAGTCCACACCTCTGTCTTCCTATCCCCGGAAGCCCTCGATTGTACTCATCAACCATCAAAGTTGCATGAAGAAAATTTTCACGAAACAATGATTGAACAAGATGTTCAAACTTTCTTCACAAAGCCTAATAGTTTATAAGATCCCTTCTCTCTCTATAAATCACTTCAACAACATGTAATAACAGTTGTCAATATTTTTGTTATGAGCTCTTTCAAATGAGCCCTTATTTATAGTTATGGTTCCAATAGTCGGTTCCCTCCTCCAACAGTCATATTTTCCATTAATTTTGGAGGGACATGTACATGTGTCACTCAAACAACGGTTAGTGAGTAACTCAAAGCAGGACATCATTTTATAACTAAACAAGCATAAGCATAACCAAAATCTGATATTCGTAATGCAAGTAAATGAATGATTCAAAGTCTAACAAAAATATGAATTAGGACTCTATAGTTTAAGGATATTTGGATTCTGTTTTGTAGAAATTCGGAAATAGAATTCTATACAATTCTAGAGTCTGTATTTCATGGAAATTTGGAGTCTGGATTCACATGAATTTGGAACCTGAACTCACAAATATCAGAGTCGATGATCATGAGAATTCAAATTCATAACTCATAAGAGTTCGAAGTCTGAATTTAGAGAAATTCAGAGTCAGAAGATAGAGAAGTTTATATCTAGTATTCGTATGAAGAATTCATAGTTAGATCTCAATGAAGTTCGAATCTAGAATTCTGAGAATTTGATCCTAAAATAGAATGCTTCATATCTAGGTAATTATAGGATCACAAGGATTTTGGATTCAAACCGAATTTTACACTTAGTGAAAATACGATATGAGTGATGAAAACAGGATAAAGATAAATTTCCTTGGGGAAGGGAATATTTCCTTATAGAAGTAAAATAAAGGGTAAAATGAGATTTTCTTTAAGATAAGGTGTTTGTGATTTTCAAAACAAGAAGGAATGGTAAAGTCATAAGGAAAACTTAATGACTCAAAAATGTCCCCCTTGAAAGAAGGAATAAAAAATTCATAAGGAAAAACTTATTGACTCAACAATCTCCCCCTTTTTGGAAGGCACAAACATCCGTACGAAAAATAATATAAGGACAATGAAAATATTTTACTAAATTCTAAAAATATAACTAATCTCCCTTTTTTCATGGACAATGGTGAATGCGACTAACTTCCCATTAGGCTTTGGGAAACTATGGATCGTATTCTAGATTTTTAGAATGAGAATTTTCATTTGAATGTGGAAATATTAAAAAGGAGAACCCCCCTTAGATAAACTCCCCCTTAGGGATATTTATTTTATACTTAGAAATACTTTTCCTTCTTCCTTTTAGAATTATGTTTCCTTATCCCCCTTTGTTATTTTCAAAAAGAGTTTGAGGGAATGGAAAAACAAAATAGTAACTGAAATATTAGTATAAATACCAAAAAAACATGCATCAACAATTTCACTATGGTTGGAAGAATTTATATAAGGAAAAACAGATACAACAAATGATCAGATTTGGATCTATTTTGCCTCTTTTTCCTTAGGAATTAGCTTCTTGAATATAGTCTTCAGTTTTTCTAATTCCTTGTGATTTTTCTCAGCATTATTTTCTAGATCTTTTATTATCTCTTCATGTGACTTAAGAACTTATTCTTGAGATTTCAGTAACTCTTATTGTTTCACAATCATCTCTTCAAACTCAATCCGGAGATCTCTTTCCCTCTTTCATCATTGAGTTATAGAGTTGAACTTATCATTCAAGTATTTCATCTCTTGAATCCGAGTATTTTGGTCCAGAGTCATCTTTTCATTAAAGTTGTTTGTATGATCCTTGATTTTGGTATCTTTGGTATCAAAAGAATCCATGAAATATTTTTAAAATTTATCAAGCTCACTAATTTCTAGTATTATATTCCTTGACTAGATGGATATCTTATTACATGACTTTTTGTGAGCGTCATAGACTATGAGGAAGGTTTTGAAATCTGATTCTACCTTGACACAATTGTCCATCACCATGGACACTCAATCTGGTTTCTGATTAGTAGAATGTTGAAGCATCTGGAATCTAGAATCTATTCTTGAAAAAGTCAGAATGGACCTGACAAGCTTCTTCATGGATTTTTCAACAAAATCAAGACCAAGCAAAGATGATTCAAAATCTGGGAATTTACTTGGTGATGCTTATTTTTATAACACAACAAGATTCCTATTTGAAGTTCCTTCAACTTCCTTCTTCTTTACTACAGATTATCTAGGGGTATCAACAAACATTTTTTACCCATATGAATTCATGGTATGGCTTCCACATCAAGAGATTCATGCTTGCTGTCAGACAGCTGAAAAACTCTATCTGCATCTACTTCTTATTTCTGATTTCTAGCCTCAACACTCTCAGGATGAATGAAATCATTATTTAGACTTCCTTATTTAGAAAATTTATCAACATATTCTTCACCTTCCTCTTAACCCTTCTCTTTATCCTTCTTTTCATATTTCTCTATAGTGACATGTTTCGAGGACATGGCTTTTGAAGTTCAGAGTGACAATTTGTGAGATGGGGTTCCCTTGTCTTGATAATCTTCAACTTGATTTATAAGATGATCTGTTTCACCACTCCCTTAATATTCTTCTTCATCTACCACCTCTTCCACTTCTTCCACTACCTCCACTTCTTCAACATTTTTTTCTTTAGCTTTTTCCTTATTGAAGAAATTATTCCCTGGAGTCTCAGGTAAAGGATCTGTCATGAATGATTGTGGAACAAGAATATGTTTGGATGCTACTTCAGCAGCCTTTATGAGAGATTGCACAATCTCGGCCTCAGACTTTTTTTCTTGAGATTCTTCTCTTTGGCATACTTCTCAATCTCTTTAGCAGTTGATTCTTTCAAGGCCATATCCTTAGTAGGATCCAAACCAATCTGTGGATCCCCTAATTTTCTATCCTTCCACCATTTTTCTAAAACTTCATATTTTGTAGGATTATTGATTCATGGGTTTAGGTGGTGTGGATTAGACTTCCTTAGACATATAGTTTTCTTTCTTTTACTTACACATCCTACAACATTCATTTTTTCTGGCCTTCTTTGATGGTTCATATTTCTCAGCATTTTCCAGAATGACTTCTGCCTCTTCCACTGGAAGAACATAAAATTATCCTGACTCTTTAGAAAAGCCCATATTCATTCTTTTCAAAGGGTCATCACTTACAATCATAACATTACAATTCCTTGGATTGGAAATGCAAGAGATTTTTAATGAATCAAGACATTGAACTGTCAACTTGGAACGTAAGGTAGGATACATAATAATCGGAGGTCTCAAATTCCCATTTTTGATATTTTCTATGGTAATGAAAATGTGCCTCATAAAATTGATTTTACTTATATTTACCAATAAATCCAAGATATATATGTCACTTTTCTTTATGGTTTCCTTATCAACCTTTCTTGGTACGAAAAATCCCTAAATCCATAGTTGTAGTATCTGATTTCTGACAGATAAGTGATAAATCTTTGCGGTCTTGACATCTGATAGTCCAAGTCATTCCAAAGCTTTCACCTTAATAAAACATCCTTGTACATCTGGTAGTTTGTGAGATAAAAACTCATCCTCCCCTTCATAATATAATTCCACCAAGCTAGAAGCCTTTGTGTACAAGAGTTTGTATGTTTTCCCACAGCTTTTGAATGAAAATTTCTCTCTTCCATCTTCTTTAAAGAAAGAAACTGAATCATAAAATTCTATCAGAAAATCTGGGTATAGAACATCTTGAGATACTTTCTTTGACATGGCTACACTTTAGCATCCAATGAGACTAATATTCATTGAAATAATATTATCATATTTGAAAAAGAAATTATAGACAAACATTTCCATGTACACATTCCAATTGGATATTGGATTTAAAGTAGACATATCTTGAGAAGAAAATTCTGCAGACATTCGGATTGGAGGAACTCTGAGAGATTCAGAACAGTCTTATGAAATGGGGACAAAACTTCAACACATGAGAGCATGAAAACCGATGTGGGAAAACCCTTTGGGGGTCCTTTATATAGCCGATGGAGGTGACCTTCCATCTTCCAAATCAAATCTAACGGTTGAGAACCCTTCTGATCAGATCCAACGGTTGATATAAAAGCCACAAGGAAAAATTGGGTAGGATCTGATCATTTGAGGTTTTTTAAATAAAAACTAGAATCGAAGAATTTAAAATAGAAAATAAAATACCAGTAATGGAATAATGACATCGAAAAATTAAGAAGGAAATCATCCTTTTTGGATTGCTAGGATGATTACTCGTAATAGGTTATATTTTTCTTGATGAACATTAGAATAAAAAAATTGACTGCGAAAAAATTATTATGAAAAATCTAAGGTCGAAAATATTATTACAAAATAATTGAGTACAAAAATTCCACTACAAAAATATTTAGTAGGAAAATTTTCATTAAGAAAATATTGGGTACTAAAATCCTTATTACGAAAAATTTTAATACAGACTACGGGAAAAAATTTATTAAATTTTTTTTTGAAAAACCAACTTCAAAAATTTTAATTACGAAAAATTTGTAAAACCAAATACAAATATTTTCATTATGAAAAATTTCTAAAACCAACTATAAAATTTTTCATTTCGAAACATTTTGAAGACCGACTATAAAAATTTTAATTACGCTAAATTTGAAAGTCATAAATAATAGATGTACTCCCCTATAAAAATGAGTTTATTACTGTAAAGTGATTGATTTAATAGGATGTTAATCAAGGAATATTACCTTACGGTTATCATTCCTATCATCTATTTAATGTATTCAAATCTATCAGATGGTAATAATTTTGTGAAAATATCAGCATGTTGATCTTGCATTCTAATAAATTGAAGACTGATATCTCCTATTTTTGTGTGATCCCTAAGAAAGTGTTGCCTAATATCTATGTAATTTTCATGATAGTGATGTTCAGGGTTTTTACTAAGGGCAATGACACATGTATTATCACAAAAAATTTGTGTTTTGGTAAAACTCATACCATAGTCTGTGAGTGTGTGTTGCATCCACAATACTTGAGAACAACAACTTCTTCCTGCTACATATTCCATTTCAGCAATGGAAATTTCTACTGAGTGTTTCTTCTTGAAAGACCAAGAATCTAATGAATCTCCTAAGAAATGAAATGTTCTAGATGTTCTCTTACTATCCATTCTACATCCACCAAATTATGCAACTGAAAAACATTTTTAAACAAAATCATTTCCAAAAGTATAAAATAGTCCTAAATCCATGGTACCCATTAAGTAGCAAAAAATTCCATTAAGCTCCTTTAAATGAGATTCCTCAGGATTAGCTTAATATCATTCAATAAGCATACTATAAAAAATAAGTCTGGATGGGTAGCTATTATGTTAATTAGGCTTCCTATCATACCTCTAAAAGCTGTTTGATCTACTGGTTTCCCAGCTTCATCAAGATTGAGTGTATTTGAGGTAATAATGGGATTACTTATACTATTAGTATTGTTATATCCATACTTTTTTAATAAATATTTAATATAATTTTGTTGGGATATATAGATTCCTACTGGTTTTTCAGAAATTTCATAACCAAGGGAAAATGTAAACTCACCCATCATACTCATTTCAAACTCATATTTCATTATATCCTCAAAGAAATCAGTTAAGGATTTCTGAGTTGAACCTAATATAATGTCATCAACATAAATTTTAACAATAAAAACATTTTTCGTATCATTCTTTATAAAAAGGGTTGGATCTGCATTTCCCATAACATAATTAATTTGAAGCAAAAACCCGATAAGTCTATCATGCCAAGATCAAGGGGCTTGTTTACGGCCATACAAATATTTGGTATGTCTAAAACATGATCAAGATGTTTTTTATCTTCAATGTTAGGAGGTTGTTCAATGAAAAAATCCTCAGGAACATAACCATTAATGAATTCTCATTTCACATCCATTTGAAAAATTGATAAACTGAAGAATGATGCTAAGGGAGGAGAAATAAGAATGGATTCAATTCTAGCAACTAGAGCATAGGTTTTTTTCATAGTCTATTCCTTCTTGTTTATTATCGTCTTTAGCAACTAATCTTGCTTTATTTCTATCAATGACTCCACTTTCATCACACTTATTACCGAAGACCCATTTTACACCAATAACAGATTTTTACTTAGGTCTTTCAACCAAGGTCTGGACTTTTGTCCTTTAGAATTCATTTAGTTCATCTTGCATAGCTTTAATCCAATGATCGTCACATAAATCTTCATCAGTGCTTTTTTGTTCTAATTGGGAATTGAATGCTAAATGTTCTACTTCATTTTTTAAGGAAATTATAGTCCTTACAGGTAGATTTTCATCCCCAATGATGCTATCACTAGTATGATTCTTTAAAAATGTCTGATTTTGGTTTTGTAAAACCTATTCATCATCATAGGGTAGGAAATCATCTGGGGTAAATGTTTCATAAGTATCTTCTTGAACATTCACCTTATCTGAAGGATCCCCTATCAAAGGTTAATAATTAGTTTTTGAAAACACATCTGAGGATGTAGGTTGGGGTTGTTTAAAAACAAATGGATCAGTTTCATCACTTTTAACATTTACTCTCTCTTCAAGAGTACAAGTGTTTTTATTGAAAACTCTATATTCCTTAGAAGCTGGGGAATTGCCTAAGAAAATTCATTCATCAGATTTTGGTGTGAATTTATGAAGATTAACTTTAATATTCAGAATGAATACTTTTCATCCAAAGACCATAAAGTCAGAAAGTCTAGGTTTTCTACCGTTCCATAACTCATAAGGAGTTTTATTATGAAATGGTCTAATCAAAACACGATATATAGTATAACAAGCAGTACTTACAGCTTCAGCCCAAAAATGTTTTGCTACATAATACTCACTCAACATGGTTGTAGTTATCTCTTGATGAATTCTATTTCTTCTTTCAACAGAACCATTCTATTGAGGTGTTCTGGGTGTTGAGAATTTGTGAGTAATACCTCTTTTACTACAAAAAGATTCAAAATCATAATTTTGAAACTCTCCTCCATGATCAATATGAATTGTTTTCAATAGAATGTTTTCTCATTTTTAAGAAAGGATCTAAAACTTTTGAAATATGAAAAAGCTTTAGATTTCGTTGCTAGAATATAGAACCACATAAATATAGTGTAATCATCAACTAAGACAAATACAAAATACATGCCCCCAATACTTCCAGTTTGTGTAGAACTAAAGAGAACTATATGCACTAACTGTAATTCATCAGTAGTTTTGACTTCACCGACTAATTTAAGACTTGATTTATGTTGCTTTCAATATTGAGAATGGTGAAAAACATTTGAAGAAACAAATCAATGATCTAGTAGATCCTAACTAATCCTTTCTGAGAAAGTTTTCATAAGATACTAAGATTACAGTTTCCTAACCTTCTATGCCATTACCAAAAATTATCTTGCACTATACTACGGAACGGTAATTCATGGATCCTAAGGTATTATATGATTAGTGTGTAAACATTCTCTTGCCTATGGGTAGAAAGAATAAACACTTCTGTGGAATTGTCTGCTATGCACTTGTAATTCCTAAAATTCACAAGGTAACCTTCATCACAGAATTGGATAATGATAATGAGGTTTTGCTTAATACCGTTAGCAAATAAAACATTTGAAATCAATGTTTTTTCTAGAATAACAATGTTTCATATACCAATAATTTCTCCCAAAGAATTATCTCTGCAAGCAACTTTTCCTCCTTTCATCATGATAATATTTTATAAATAGTTTTTGTTACCAATCATATGTCGGGAACATCCATTATCCATATGCCATGTATTGATGATGGTACCTTCTCTAATTTGCTAAAAATAAGAAAGAGTTAGGTTTTCAGAATCTAAACTTTCTTTGATCCGGAATTCTATGAGAACAATATATTCAGCACCCACATCTTCTTAGAAAAATCGGCTTTATGAAACCTGAAGACATGGATTTTTTTAGAGAACAATTATTTGCCTAATTTCCACCGCATTGACACTTAGTACAGAATAGAGCACTTTGAGGAACAAAATAATTGTTACTAAAAACAAGTTTAGAAGTAGATTAACCAAAACCAGAACTATTCTTTAGAGCTTGGATTCAAGAATACATTTTATCAAAATTTTCTTTACCTAAGCAAATGTTTGACAAACAATTTATCATGGAAAATATTTCATATTTAAGTTTGATAACCAAGTTCTTGTATTCAAAAACATTATATTTTGAACTATATCAATGCTAAAAATCATTTTTTTAGAAATTACATTTTCTATATCTTTATAATGTTTATTCTTCTTATAATTTACTTCCTCAAGATTTTTAGAAATACTTTCAAAATAAGAATTTTTCTTAGAATGATTTTATGAATGATCTGATATTTTTTTAGTATGAATTGTATTCCCAGAATTTTCTTTGTCAAGTTTTTTCATGAGTTTTGGGTTCTCAATCTCAAGAAGTTTGGCAACCCTAGAAACTTCTTCATAGGTAGGTAAAGTATTATCTTCATCAGAAGAGTATTATTCATCTGAAGAGTTATAATATTTAATATCATTATAATTTAAAGAAACATTGGTCAATGATTCATCATTGTGTACCGTAGCCATTAAAGAATGATTGTTAATAGGTAGTCTAGCTATTAGACCAAGATTATTCTATCCAGAAGATTCATAATCAGAAGATTCATCTAAAGAGTAACCACCACTGGCACTCCAGGTGTGATTAGATTTCAAAACATTCTTAGCTTTAGCTTTGTAATACTTCAATCTGTTTCTATATGAATGTTGTTCCATTCTTTCTTTTATTTTATGCATAGGAAAATCAGGTGTTATGTGTCCAGCTCTCTAGTATTCATAACATGTGACTTTTGAATATTACTTATATTTCCTTTCCTTTTATTTATATCTATAGTGAAAGTTCCTATATCCACCTATCTTGT
Source organism: Viscum album (assembly GCA_963277665.1). Taxonomy (NCBI): domain Eukaryota; kingdom Viridiplantae; phylum Streptophyta; class Magnoliopsida; order Santalales; family Viscaceae; genus Viscum; species Viscum album. The sequence goes on from OY728150.1 coordinate 2,008,064,622, forward strand.
TCATTCTTCGAGCAAGATTTTCTAATTAAGTTTTTGAGGATTCACTTCCACTAGATTCTGATTGGATAACAACATTTTTAGACATGGATCTGGTAACTCTATTTGGAGTCTATGATTTCAAATGATTAGAAGTTGTAGTAAAAGAAACACTACCATTTACATTCTTCTTCTTTACATTATCTGCATCTCTCTTCACTCTAGTCTCATGTTGAAGAATAGTTCCAAATAACCCATATAAGGAAATCTGACTAACCTTTCTCTTCTCATCAATAGCAGTAATCTTTGATTCCATCTCATTTGGCATGATATCTATGTTCTTATCAATTAGAGCCTCATCATCTAATCCTTTTTCACCCATGGATTGTAAACAATTCACAGTTTTCACAAATCTTTGTTGTACCATACAAATGGGTTCACCATAAGGAAAGCAGAAACTATGATATTCAGCTCTAAGAAAGGCTCTTCTTGTATCAATAACATTAGAAGTTACAAAGTTAGTATCTTCATGTTTCTTCCATATATAATTTGCTACTTCACAAGATGAAATTTAGCTATATATGTTTCTAGTCATAGAATAATGTAATGTATTTTATACCATATAATTCAGTTTATATTCATGCTTTTCATGATTTGTAAATGTACTAACTTCATGTTCAGGGATTTTATATCCTCCAGTAAGCATAACAAAATTTTCAACACCATTATTGACAATGAAAGTCTTCATGTGATCTCTCCAATACTCATAGTCATTTCCTTCAAAGATAGGTGGTCTAGTTGGATTGAGATTTTCTATAGAACCAAAATTGATTCCTTCCATCTTTATGAAAATTCCTTCCACAAAAAACATGTTAATAGAAAAAGTTTGTAAACAAAAAAAATCCTAAGCAATGAAAAAATAGAACAAGATTATCTCAATGAAAAACTAAATCTGAACTAGAGGAGTTCAATGAATATATTCTGAAAAATTGTAAATTTGGAAAATATGATTTCGGAAAATAAATTCCAAAAAGTAATAATAAGAAGAATTCTCTTCTGAATCTAATCGCGAGATTAAACCAAATTGAATCAAAATTCTAAAGCCAATTATTTGATTGGTTCGGGAAAGAAGGTAACCTCCTCTAATACTAGTTGTTGAGATGGTACGTGAGTATGATATACTCTATAATACAAAATGTAGGATAGAATATGTAAAATTAGATAAACAATACAAGGGGGGGGGGTGAATTGTATACATTAAAAATACTTAAGTAAATTTTGAATAACCAAAATTCAAAACACCACTAAGTCTTAATAACATACTTGATTCCAGAAAAGTGATTTTGAAAATGAAACTTATCAAAAGTTAACAACAAATAAGATTCTACCTTGAAGCTTATAGAATCTGACTAAATTAGATTACATGTATAAGGAAGTAAAAGAAAGTTATACTTTCCTCAACAATAAAACTTCAGAGAAAAACAATTAACAACACAGGTAACGAGTTAAATATTTTAACCCACCGAGAAGGGTATCCAACAACCATAGATAGAGGTCACTTGATTTATACTTTCAAGAAATTCTATCTTATCCACAATAGGGTAAGCCCTTGAAACGAAGATTGTAGTCTATCTTTCTATCCCTAAAAGACTTCAACTATCAGATAGTCAGCACCTCTATCTTCCTATCCCCAGAAGCCCTCTATTGTACAAAACAACAATCGGATTCGCACGATGAAAATCTACATGAAGCAAAGTTTGAACAATCCTTTTCAAACAGTCTGCACGAAGCCTGAGAGTTTATAAGAGCCTACCTCCCTAGAAATCACTTCAACAGCATGTAATAACAGTTTCCAATGTTTTTGTTGTGATCATTTTCAAATGATCCCCTATTAATGGGCATAGTTCCTACGCTGGGCTCACTCCTCCAACGGTCATATTTTTCATGAATTTTGGAGGGACCTATACACACATCACTCAAACAATGGTTAGTGAATAACTGAAAGCATGAAATAATTTTATAACTAAACAAGTGTAACCATAAACAAAATATGATATTCTGAATGTAATTAAATGAAATATTCAGTTTCTAACAAAAAAAAATGAATTCCGAGTCCATAGTTAATGGTTATTCGTATTCTGTATTGTAGAAATTCGAAACCTGAATTCTATAGAATTACGGAGTCTGAATTTCAAGGAAATTCAGAGTTTTGATTCATATGAATTTAAAACCTAAACTCACAATGTTCGGAGTTGGAGTTAATGAGAATTAGGAGTCATAACTCATAAGATTTTGGAGTATGAATTCAGAGAAATTTGGAGTCAGAACATAGAGAAGTTCGTATCTAGAAATCATATTCATAATTCGTAGTTAGATCTTAGTGAATTTCATAACTAGAATTCTGAGAATTCGTATCGTAAGAAATAATCCTTCATATCTAGGTAATTATATAATTCCATGGTTTTTGGTTTCAATCCAAATTTTACACTTAGTGAAAATATGATATGTGTGATGAAAACATGGTAAGTATAAATTTCCTTGGGAAAAGGAATTTTTCCTTATAGAAGTAAAACATAGGGTAAAAAGAGATTTGCCTTAAGATAAGTTTTTTTGATTTTCAAATCTAGAAGGAATGGAAAACTCATAAGGAAACCTTAATGACTCAACAATCTCCCCCTTGAAAGAAGGAATGGAAAATTCATAAAGAAAAACCTTATGGACTCAACACACAATTATACGGAAACATGTTACACTATAACTCCTTGAGTTGGAAATAAAGGAAGATAGTTGTAGTTATATTATATTCTAATTAAAACAGAAAGAGTATTTACCCCTATAAGAAATGATTAAAATCCTGCTCCACTAAACCATTATAATTAATACTATAAAAATTTGCAAATATATCGACACTAGTAATGGAAACTTGCGGTTAGTTTAATAACATGAATTAAAAAATTATATGATTATAGGGTATCTCGAGTAATGAAACATTAAGCCTATTAACAATTTAAATATCAATAATTTTGTCTACTGTAATATTGTTCTATGAGTTATGTTTTTGGAATTATAACTACACCCCTTAATGATGGCCTTGGTTCAAGAATCAATAAGGTGGAGATGACCATGCTAATATGGTTGCACGAACTGAAACATGTATAGCTCCACCAATAGTTCTACCTGATACACATTTCATTGCACCTCCTATCATACATATATTAGGAAATTAATCTCATCTTAGATAGGGTTTTCAACATATTTTATACTATATAGAAGGATCTTCATGGGCTGCATTGACCATGTATGTGTTGACTAGGTTGTTCGAACAACAATGTTGTAACGCCCCGACCCCAGCTACCCAGAGTCGGTGCATTACTTCATAACATTGTCATGATCACAAAAGATCAAGTCTCGAAAGACCGATTAGTTTAGTATCCTTGGAAACACTAGATACATTCGTAAACGTTACATTACATCATAAAGTGAAAAACTACAATAACACAATCTCCATAGACCACACTCATATCCTCTTCTCACAATCCCTGCAGGTCATTCATAAAATACTTCTTCACATCCTGGAAAATATTAAAACATTGAAAGGGGTGAGCTCAGATGCTCAGTAAGGATAACAATATTGCGGAAGCTTTCATAAATAAACATAAAAATTTAAGGCAATGTATAACTAAAACAAATTCATTTTAAACTTGAAAATCAACATAATATGGAAAAAGTAAAATGAGATAATTCCATTCACTTCCTCACATGGATATTCTACTGGTCGAATAATCAAATGAAATATCAATAACCAATTTCATAATGAGGGAATGTATAATTCTAGACATTCTGAAACATTTTGTCAAGGCCTCGGCCAAGACGTCTAAAATGATTAATGCCTCGGCCAAAACCATAAATCAAATTGGGAAAGGGCCTCGACCAATTCCACGTCTAGTTGTCTCATGAGACCTACCGATGCATCGATGAGCTATAGCGGGCTCCACCCGTCACTTAGTAAGTCCAATACATTCCTCATATGAATAGGTTTAAACATATCATAAACCATAACATTATCGTATCACATAAAACATGCAGAAAGGAAACATAACATTTCCACAATTCAATCACAAGATATCAATACAACACATTGTTATAATAAAAACGCTTTCAAAACCATTTTCAATACCAAAATAAAAGAAAGTTAAAACATTGTATTTATTTTTCATTAAAAAAAGATAGCTTGTAGAGGAAGTCGAAACTCAAATAATGGTCACGGCGGCGGAGAAGTCGTTGTCGCCGCATAAGTACGGAAAGAAAAACATTCCCTTTTGTCCTTTAGCAAAACGCTTCGTATAAAAATATTCCTTTTGAATAACCGTAAAAGTCAAAGGGTTTTATACACCGTAAAAAGAAAGTTGTGTATAAAACCAAATATGCCTCAATGAAAGGGGATTGAGACGAAGTCCTTAAAAAGATAATTTTATTTATAAAGTAGGTCTATTATGTGTATTCACTATAATTACACATAAATAATGTAAAAATACAAGATAGTACATAATAATATCATGACATAATTTGAAAGTAAGAGATTAACCCAAAGAATGGAAGTTGGGTTATGAAATTCCCTTACCTTGCGTCCTGTCCTGACTCGACCGTTCTTTAACCTCCTGAATAATAAACTAATGTTAATATATACCTTATTAAGAACCCTTTTCAATTTCATTATCCTTATTATATCACTTATTACAATGATATTAACATTATGTAATTATTTAAGTTAATAACGGTAGTTTTGTCGATCTTTGGTACTTGAGTCAACAATAAACTTCTTATAATTACAAGTTGTTTATGTGGTAGAATATCCATTATCTCCAGAATTATATTCATGATTTAGATGTCATATATATCTTATATATCCATTATATACATTCATTTATAATATTACGTAACATTTAGAGGTAAGAAATGAAATGCACCGTTCATGTAGACGGTAAGCCGTACGTACGCATGAAAACTACTTTCATTTCAATTTCATATTTAATGGAAAAAAATCATAATGAAATAAATTTGTAATATAATTCCAGTATAATATAGTGTATAATACCATTTACTCCATTTTTTATACATCCCACATGTGGCATTAACGATTCAAATCAATTTGAGGGGGCGGTAGTCCGCACTTCCTAAAATGAAATTATCGCGTTTTACCCATAATGGAAATCATAATGTATGCCATAAATGAGAAATACAGAAGCATAAGTAAACCATAAACATATTATATATCATATATAAAAATAGTGACATCTTAATGGCCACCTTTGATGGTGTTATATGAGTGTTGAACAATCATCATTTCGTGAGGCAGAAATTCGCCATCCACAGAAACCGTATGTTCTTTAACCATTAGATGTAGGTGTGTGTAATTGTAGCTCGAATACTTCTTATAAAAACATACTAGTATACTGAGGATACTATTGTTGTTACAAAAGAAATGAATAAAAAGAGTTTAGGGGGTTGGAGAAGAAAAATAAAACAAAACAACATTAGAGAAGACATTACCTCAAAATCAGGTAACTCTTTTTGATTTGAGCCAAAGGCTTCCTTGGGAAGAGTTATTCCCAAAGGGAGTCTTCTAGGAGTAAGAGGGGGAAGTTGGGAGAGTATTTGGGCAGAGGTTGGCCGAGCCAAATGGCTTGAAAGTGAAAATGAGGTGGGAGAGGTGGGGGCCTTTTATAAGAGGAGAGGAGGGGCACTCTTGGAAAGTAAGGAACTTTTACATTATTATACAATAATTTTCAGATTCTAAAGGTCCCAAACTTATATAATTCGTGTATAAGGTGATAAGGGTTCGAAATATACCCATAAAATAGTCTATGTTCAAGTGTAAGCCTTGGATTGTACATTATCTTTTCATTTTATTAAAATCGTTAAATAATGAGGTCATCGTTGTATCATAATGATGTCAAAAATAATTTAATTTATTTAATGTCTAAAAATTATATAAAAATTACTATGATGTAGGAAATCTTTTTATCTTTCCAATGACTATTTATAGTCAAATATATGACTTGTATAACCCCATCTAAAAATTGTTTTAGTAAAACATTTCATGTTTGTGTCATTTTTTACTTTAACATTAAATAAAAGGTATTTAGGTCATTTTCCAACTAAAGTGGATCCATGGGGTCCCCAAATTGACCCATGGATTGTATTGGTCGGCCATGACTCATCCAATAGGCGTAGAACAAGTGTCAAGATCTTATCATATTATTAAAACATTCTTTTTATCTAAAACTACACTAATTACCTCTAATCGCGATTAAGAACATAAAAGTTACTATTCACCAAAAAATTATTTTAATCTCATTGAACCACATTTTACATCTTAATGACAACCATGTATGTAGGATTTTTGAAAATCAAATCACAGAAGTGGTAATATTTCATTTAAACAAAAAATTAGTTATTTAACTACCACTTAGTGGTTTCACTATTCATCAAAAATTGAAGTTTTTCAGAACAATGCCAAAATTTCACCCTAAGCTATAATTGATATTCCGAATTCAAAAATGATGTCTATTTTACAAAATTCCAAAAATATAAGTTGCATTAATTAATTTTATAATTAATTCCCGCTGTCACAACAATAGCATGTTTTCAAGAAACAATTTATATCAAAAGATTGGCAATTGTTTATGTCCAATTTCAATGTTAAATTAATTCTAATGATAATCATTGGATAAAATGGTAAAAATATATTCTAATTATAGTTTAAAACCACTAAATAGTATAATTTATCACTATAAATTATTTTGATTAAAAAAGTTGTTTTTAAGAAATTTTCACTATTCATAAAAAATTGGAAGTTCTCAGAGAATTACAAAAAATTCAACTTTGGATAATTTCGATATTACGAATACAAAAATGAAGTCCATTTTGAAATATAAAATTTCTATAATTTTAAAAAGTGGTTATTACTATTCATAACGGCTACTTTGATTAGTCGTGGTGGTTTAGAACTCGAAGTTGCGTACAATGCAAGCTATTGCATTATTGAATGAGAAGCGTATCGTGGAAGTTCGGGGTGTTACATTATCCCCTCCTTCAATAAATTGCGTCCTCGCAATTTGAAATTTTTCTTTGAAAATAAAAGGTTTAAAAGAGAAAATACCTTTGAGGAAAACCCAAATCAGAAATAAGGTTAATAAATATATAACATTAAAAGAAATCAAGATAAGTACAATGGTCACCTGATATAGCCCATTCTAGGATTCTATGAAAATATGGATATGGAGGAGAGACAAACCATCAAGGTCTGATGGAGAGTTATAGAAAACAGGATTAGGAGAAAGTTTAACCACAAGAAAATCACAAACTTGTGATTGGTTAAACGGTTATTGAATCCCCAGTTGGAAAAGTTAACCGATAACATTTTTGTTTTAAGTTACCTTTTATAATGTTGAGGAATTTATTTAGGAGATTTACTAAGAACGTAAGGGAATATACATACTTGTTATGTATACTTTCATTCGTTAATAAATTTTTACCACAAACCCAACTTTTACTCCCAATGGTAACGGAACTCAAAAATATTCTATTTATCCTAATTGTATAAGGTTCCAAATGTTAACACATACCATTTAGATTAGTAAAATTATTTTGTAATAACCAGGGACTTCCTGTAGGCTAGTGGTAGGAAATAAAGGCCTGTCGCACTATGATTGTGGGTTCGATTCCTGCAGCTTTGTCCGACGCGACGGGTTATGCCCCACCCTGCAGGATGTCATTTTCCTAAAACTATAGTATTATAATATTCCAAAAATAATCTTCATAAATTTTTTAACCTTTAACAATACTATCCAAAGATCAACTTAATCCACTCCAACCTTTATAGTTATCCAAAATACCTCTGTCCAGACTTTCTCTAAAAGGTCTCTTAATTCCAAAATCAATTGTAACATCAGATTACCCAAACAATGTAATGTTTCTATTATTGTCACATACTAAAAATATGATTACCTTCATCATATTAAAACCTTAATGAAAAAAAAACAAGTACTGTTGTACAATCCTTATATATATCACATTATTATTATAACCAGAATATAATCCGTGAGTCCAAAAGCACCAATAAATTAATTATTCCACTTCAACTGTAGTAACAACATAAGATTGGCCTTGATCCCTTGGCCTTTTCTGAGGTAAGTTTCCCTGACGCTTAGGAAATTCATTTGCATAATGACCCATTTCTCTACAATTGTAGCATTCAACATTGATAGCCTCTTTCTTTCCCTTACAATCACGAGCCTGGTGACCTTTTTCTCCACATTTGTTACAAACTCCCATTCCTTTTAGGAAAGTACCAGGGTGATTCTTCCCACAAATATCACATAATGGTAAATCCTTCTTTCCCTTTTTCCCTATATCTATCTCTTGTTCCACTATTCTCTTCTTCTCTTTCTTTACTTTGTTGTCATAAGACTTAGATAATTACTTTTCTGTCTTGATATCACATGAGACAATATCTTCGTATCTTGAGAAAGATTGTGATACTAAAGCTCGATGGAGAATTGGTTTTAACCCATCAAAGAAACGATCAATCTTATCTCTTGGGTTACGTATATAATCTGCAGCATACCTTGCTAACGTTGTAAAGTTGGCCTCATACTTTGCGACATTCTCATCCTCCTTTTGTCTCAGACTCAGAAATTGCCTTTCCATATCTGCTCTATGGTCACGAGGAAAGTATTTTTCTAAGAAAATCTCTTTGAACTCCCTCCATTCCATATTTGATACATCATAATCTTCCTTTGTGTTTTGAATCAATGACCACCATTGATCGACATTTCCAGTGAGGCGGTAAACTGCCATGATAACCTTCTCCCTTTTGCTACTCCCCAAGGCATGGAATATTTTCTCTAAGGAGTTTATCCGTCGCTCAAATACTAACGGATTTGTACCCCCATTAAATGTTGCTGGTTTTTGCCTCATGAAGAGGTCTAACATTGATCCTCCACCTTGTGGATCAGGGTGATCCATACAAGTATGGTTATTATCCATAACTTGAGTGAGTTGTCCCAGTATGGTAATAAGTTGATCAGCACCAGTTGTATCTCCAGATCCACAATATTTATCTTGAGCAGGGGGGAAATCCCTACATGGAGTGCGTGCATTGATATGGTTTCCATTCCTTCCACTAGGCGCCATTTCTAAACAATGGAATAAACTAGATTAGTTTATGAATCAAAATACATAATTCCATACTTGTAAAATACTTAACATAAATTGAACTATTTATGGATATAATCCATAATCATAAAATGGTTTTATTTGAGGAAGTATATACTCATAACCGTTCATAGTGGTTTGTAAAGAAAATGAGAATTATCCTAAGCATATCCCCCGGGAGTGTCGTATCCAAGAGTGAAGCAAGGCCCGTTGTCGTGCACCAGTTCCCGTTCGAGTCTAGCTCAAAGAGGTGTTTTCAGGTTTTACCCCTAGGTACATATGTGCCAGAGCTGCCTCTACCTACTCGTATCCAGACAGGGATGTATTGCTCGGAAAACTCACAAAATCTCTACAATAACAAAATTCTAGGATGTTCTTCTCTACTAATCCTCAAAGTCTATCTTTGGGATATGTTCTCTAGTTAGAGTTTATCTAAATCTACCTTCCAAGGTTAGTACTAAACTGCCTCTGATACCAACTGTAACGCCCCGACCCCAGTTACCCAGAGTCGGTGCATTACTTCGTAACATTGGCATGATCACAAAAGATCAAGTCTTGAAAGACCGATTAGTTTAGTAGCCTTGGAAACACTATATACATTCGCAAACGTTACATTACATCATAAAGTGAAAAATACAATAACACAGTCTCCATAGTCCACACTCATATCCTCTTCTCAAAATCCCTGCAGGTCATTCATAAAATACTTCTTCACATCCTGGAAAATATTAAAACATTGAAAGGGGTGAGCTCAGATGCTCAGTAAGGATAACAATATTGCGGAAGATTTCATAAATAAAAATAAAAATTTAAGGCAATGTATAACTAAAACCAAAGCCTTTTAAACTTAAACATCAACATAATAGGGAAAAAGTAAAATGAGATAATGCCATTCACTTCTTCACATGGATATTCTACTGGTTGAATAATCACATGAAATATCAATAACCACTTTCATAATGAGGGAATCTATAATTACAGACATTCTGAAACATTTTATCAAGGCCTCGGCCAAGACGTCTAAAATGATTAAGGCCTCGACCAAAACCATAAATCAAATTGGGAAAGGGCCTCGGCCAATTCCACATCTAGTTGTCTCATGAGACCTACCGATGCATCGATGTTCTATAGCGGGCTCCACCCGTCACTTATTAAGTCCAATACATTCTTCATATGAATAGGTTTAAACATATCATAAACCATAACATAATCGTATCACATAAAACATGCATAAAGGAAACATAACATTTCCACATTTCAATCACAAGATATCAATAAAACACATTGTTATAATAAAAACTCTTTCAAAACCATTTTCAATACCAAAATAAAAGAAAGTTAAAACTTTGTATGTATTTTTCATTAAAAAAAGATGGATTGTAAAGAAAGCCGAAACACAAATAATGGTCACGGCAGCGGAGAATTCGTTGTCTCCGCATAAGTATGGAAAGAAAAACATTCCCCTTTGTTGTTTAGCAAAACGCTTCGTATAAAAAGATTCATTTTGAATAACCGTAAAAGTCAAAGGGTTTTATACACCGTAAAAATAAATTTGTGTATAAAACCAAATATGCCTCAATGAAAGGGGATTGGGACAAAGTCATTAAAAAGATCATTTTTTAATAAAGTAGGTCTATTATGTGTATTCACTATAATTAAACATAAATAATGTAAAAATACAAGATAGGACATAATAATATCATGAAATAATTTGAAAGTAGGAGATTAACCCAAAGAATGGAAGTTGGGTTAAGAAATTTCCTTACCTTGCGTCCTGTCCTGACTTGAACGTTCTTTAACCTCCTGAATAATAAACTAGAGTTAAAATATATCTTATTAAGAATCATTTTCAATTTCATTATCCTTATTATATCACTTATTACAATGATATGAACATTATGTAATTATTTAAGTTAATAACGGTCGTTTTGTCGATCTTTGGTACTTGAGTCAACAATAAACTTCTTATAATTACAAGTTGTTTATGTGGTAGAATATCCATTATCTCCAGAATTATATTCATGATTTATATGTCATATATATCTTATATATCCAGTATATACATTCATTTATAATATTACGTAACATTTAGAGGTAAGAAATGAAATGCACCGTTCATGTAGACGGTAAGCCGTATGTACGCATGAACGCTACTTTCATTTCAATTTCATATTTAATGGAACGAAATCATAATGATATAAATTTATAATATAATTCCAGTATAATATATTTTATAATAACATTTACTCCATCCTTTATACATCCCACATATGGCATTAACGATTCAAATCACTTTGAGGGGGCGGTAGTCCGCACGTCCTAAATTGAAATTATCGCGTTTTACCCATAATGGAAATCATAAAGTATGACATAAATGAGAAATACAGAAGCATAAGTAAAAAATAAACATATTATATATCATATATAAAAATAGTGACATCTTAATGGCCACCTTTGAAGGTGTTATATGAGTGTTGAACAATCATCGTTTCGTGAGGCAGAAATTCGCCATCCACAGAAACCGTATGTTCTTTAACAATTAGATGTAGGTGTGTGTATTTGTAGCTCGAATACATCTTATAACAACATCGTAGTATATTTAGGATACTGGTGTTGTTACAAAAGAATTGAATAAAAAGAGTTTAGGGGGTTGGAGAAGAAAAATAAAACAAAACAACATTAGAGAAGACATTACCTCAAAATCGGGTAACTCTTTTTGATTTGAGCCAAAGGTTTCCTTGGGAAGAGTTATGCCCAATGTGAGGCTTCTAGGAGTAAGAGGGGGAAGTTGATAGAGTATTTGGGCAGAGGTTGGCCGAGCCAAATGGCTTGAAAGTGTAAATGAGTTGGGAGAGGTGGGGGCCTTTTATAAGAGGAGAGGAGGGGCACTCTTGGAAAGTAAGGAAATTTTACATTATTATACAATGATTTTAGGATTCTAAAGGTCCCACACTTATATAATTCGTGGATAAGGTGATAAGGGTTCTAAATATACCCATCCAATAGTCTTTGGACAAGTGTATGCCTTGGATTGTACATTATCTTTTAATTTTATTAAAATCGTTAAATAATGAGGTCATCGTTACATCATAATGATGTCATAAATAATTTAATTTATTTAATGTCTAAAAATTATAAAAAAATACTATGATGTAGGAAATATTTTTAGCTTTCTAATGACTATTTATAGTCAAAAATATGACTTGTATAACCCCATGTCAAATTTTTTTTAGTAAAACATTTCATGTTTGTGTCAATTTTTACTTTAACATTAAATAAAAGGTATTTATGTCATTTTCCAACTAATGTGGCTCCATGGAGTCCCCAAATTGACCCATGGATTTTCATGGTCGGCCATGACTCATCCAATAGGAGTAAGACAAGTGTCAAGCTGATATCATATTATTAAAACATTATTTTTACCTAAAACTACACTAATTACCTCTAATCGTGATTAAGAACTTAAAAGTTACTATTCACCAAAAAATTATTTTAATCTCATTGAACCAAATTTTACTTCTTAATGACAACCATGTATGTCGGATTTTTGAAAATCAAATCACAGAAGTGGTAATATTTCATTTAAACGAAAAATCAGTTATTTAACTACCACTTAGTGGTTTCACTATTCATCAAAAATTGAAGTTTTTCAGAACAATGCCAAAATTTCACCCTAAGCTATAATTGATATTCCGAATTCAAAAATGATGTATATTTTACAAAATTCCAAACATATAAGTTCCATTAATTAATTTTATAATTAATTCCCACTATCACAAAATAGCGTGTTTTAAAGAAACAATTTATATCAAAAGATTGGCAATTGTTTATGTCCAATTTCAATGTTAAATTATTTCTAATGACCATCATTGGATAAAATGGTAAAAATATATTCTAATTATACTTTAAAACCACTTAATAGAATAATTTATCACTATAAATTATTTTTATTAAAGAAGTTATTTTTAAGTAATTTTCACTATTCATAAAATATTGGAAGTTCTCTGAAAATTACAAAAAATTCAACTTTGGATAATTTCGATATTACGAATACAAAAATGAATTCCATTTTGAAATATAAAATTTCTATAATTTTAAAAAGTGGTTATTACTATTCATAACGGCTACTTTGATTAGTCGCGGTGTTTGAGAACTCGAAGTTGCGTACAATACAAGCTATTGCATTATTGAATGAGAAGCGTATCGTGGAAGCTCGGGGTGTTACAAACATATTCAATTATTTCCAAATTGAATGTTGTCCCAAGGTTGCAAATCCTTGGTTACAATGTCTGCTTACCATTTTTATCATTTATTGACTCCTCCATATAATATATAGAATATATCATCATATATATTTCATGGATATTCAATTTGAGGGCAGTTCCTTATTGTATAGGCAGATGAACAACAAACAATTGTCTATTTGGACTTGCTTACTAGATTTTTTTTACTATTTCTCTCATACTTTGTTGATGGATGAGCTAGAGAATTCATGCATTTTGGATTTGGTTAATATGTTTATCATGGATTGAAAAAATGATTCACTAAGATCTGATTCTTTTCTCTCACTATTGTAGATGATGAGTGGTCCAAAGTGTGGAATTTGTGGATAGAAAATGGTATTCTATTCAACAAAAGGTGAAAATATTCTAACTTAACCTTGTCTCATAGATGGTGAACTAAGCAATTATATGTAGATGAAATTTTAGGGAAGCTCAATGTATTGTCTATGGTAGTTACATAGCAAAGTCAGGAAGTGGATCATATAGTGTTATAAATCATCATGATGAGACTTCTCCCTAGGGTAGTGATAGATTGGAAATGTACATAAGCAGGTATATGGTATATCATCAGTTTGATAGCTAGGGACACCTAAATCCTAAGTATGGTTGGGACCCAATGGAGTTGTAATCCTATGGAAGGTTGTGACATCTCTAGAGATTCTACAGTTCCTTTACAATGGTACTCTATGAGAGGGGATATAAACCAATTCAATGTTCACGATTATGATATATAGAACCATGAAAGGGTAGAATATGCAGTACTACTAGCCATTCATGAAATGTTATTGATTGAGTTCGAGGACTCCATACACAATATATATAGTTATCGGATAGCAAGGCTAATTTGAGAGGTCATGTTGTAACATAAGAAAGTGCATATTTCTAGTTACATATTGTAAAACATTCCCCATTTAAGAGGATATTCATTATATATTTATTTAATAGGTTTAATTTTGGTGACCTTGAGATTAGGTTCAACCTTTATTGACATTAGTGTTTCCTAATTATTCTTACCTTATGATTTAATGGGAATCCATGGTTTATAGGTTTAACAACTAAATGGGTTAATGTCCCCATATACACCCACATAAATCTAGTTATAGTTCATTGATTTTTTCAATGGGTGTCCCCTTGAGATAGGTGGATAGGTATTTCATTGAGTCTTGTTCACCCATGAGACGAAAAATATTTGACATAATTCTTATGATGGACTACATGTTACACTTTCAAGCTCATATTAATTTTTAATTCCAATTAATCTGATTATTATCACTTGAGTGAGATTATTGTGATCATAAGGGATAATTGGGTTTCTTGGAAGTTCATTTTGGACCTAAGAATCATGGTCTAGGAATAGTATCTCTAAATAATACCAACTATTTTGTGCATAAACATTGTGTATTATAGAATATATATCCTCCCATCTTGAATGTTTCAATGAGTTCATCCCTAATGATTTTTCTTGGATACATCCAAAGAGAGGGGTGAAATTTTCTATTGAACATATTCAAATTTTAGAACCGATATATATTCCAATATATAAAAATGATTATATAAAGATCTAGAAACTCAAAAGGAAGTTAGAGGACTTGAAAATTCAAGGTGTTTATTTTAACTATTACATATCCTTAGGGTTCAACGTTGCTTTTCAACAATTATAAATATAATAATAAAAAGTTATGTTCGGAGTACTGGAGGTGGAATTAGTTTTTAGTGAAAAACCATACATACTTCATCCTAAATATGTTCTTTTCATATAGCTGTAGGGAACTGGGGGATTCTCAATGATTTTTTTGATATCAAGCTCAAATGTGGAGTGAGTAAATATCTCATAAATATGATATTTATCATTCCAAAATAGTTATGAATTGTGAGAGTATTTTTTAAGGTTTTTCATACTAATGATCAAACATACTACATTTAGGGACGTAATGAATCAGGTATTCCACCTATTTCTAGACACCTTTATGTAATTTTTTATTGATATATTGGTTTACTCTTGATCAAAAGAAGGATTATGTGAGGAATATAGATGTCATCTTGACTAATCTCTCCGAATACTGACTTGAGGAAAAAACTTTATGTGTAGCATTTTAATTAATTGAAGTATATTCCATGGTCACATCATATTAGAATAATGGGTATCTGTATATCCAGATATGGTGAGAGAAGTTGTTTATTGGGAGATTCCAATGAATGTTTTTGATATTCACAACTATTTGTGTTTTTTCAATTACTTCCAATGATTATTTCAAAACAATTATAACATTATTGTTACACATATATGCTTTAATAAGAGAGATATAAGGTACATATGGTTTTAGGATATTGAAATTTATTTTTAGGAGTTAATGGGAAGATTAAACTCAACACTGATCCATGTTTTTCTTAATCCTACAAAATAGTTCAATGTTAATTTTAATTCATAATGGATTGGGAGAAGATATGTATTAATGAAATTTGTGAGAGTTCTAGCATATAAGAATTTATAGGTGAGGCCCCATGAGTGAAACATCTCAACACTTGACATAGAGTTATCCTGAATTGTTTTTTCTCTGTGTTTCTTGGGGCATTACCTTTTGGGGGAGTGGTAAGGAGTATATATATATGATAAGATCCTAGAATATATATTTTATTGATGGGACATAAACATTCATTAAGGTATGTGGGATGTATATCATTATTCATTTTTAATTTGATCTTCAAATATGTCACCATTTTTTAACTTTTAGTCAGAATTTTCACCATGAAAAGGTAATAGAGTTAATGATGATTTGTGCCAAAAGAATATGACTCATTTGGTTTAGAAAATAGTAGTTAATGGAAGATGAAGAATATTTTTAATGAAATACACCATGATGGATATTATCATTAGGGGAATCATATCCTCATGGATTTATCATTGGTTCCATCACTTTTGAGTAAAATAATAATGTGGTAGATTTGTAATACAAAATTCTTGATATTGAGGGACAATATGAATGGTGAGTATCCACATCTTGGATGGTTTATTGGTGATTATGAGATTATGAATTTATATAGATATATATTGGTTTATAAAAAAATAATTCTGAACGGATATTAGAATTACATGCATGAATGTGGCTAGTGAATCCAGAAATTTCAAAGATATATTGTGAATTTTCTAATAAGTACTAGTGGTTTGTGGCGAAGAAGAAAAAATTGGAATTTTTTACCAAGTGTTTCATCTATTTCGAGGTGAAAGAATAAAAACAAAGTTCTACTGGATAAAAAAATTCCTGACCCATCTGGGAATGAAAATATTATGATGTCACTGTATATTTTTTTGGGGGTTTCCAATGTTACACTAAGGTAATGATTCCATATGGGTGATTAGGGATTTTCGAGTGATGGTTTCCCATTTATTACCAATCCAACAGTCTTTATCGAGGGAAATTATTGAGTGATTATATGTTTTAGTGGTCATATATATTTATTGGATTCTAGGAACCATTTTATCAAACATAGAAGATGTGTTTACACCCATGGTTTGGTGGGGGTTACATATTTATCATGGTTTGTAGGTACTCTTGAGTGGAAAATATCACCATTAATTTAATTGTTAGTCTCTGAAGATTGCACATGTACCAAATGAAATGAATTTTCTTGTGTCCATTATTTTTTAGCCTCTGAGGGGAAACACATTCCACTTACTAATCTCTAATATAAAAATATCATCCAAGAGACCATTCAGACAACTCTTTATGATGATTTATAGGTTTAGTTGTGTCATTCACCTCTATGGTGGTTAAGTCTATGATGCTTTTTCTTGTGCGAATCTGTCTCAATAGAAGACATAGATGTGTGTAAAAATGATCATAATATAATAGAAATTATTAATTCCAAAATGATTTTATTTATCAATTTACATCACATTGAACTAGATTTTGTGGTGGGGGATCATGTCTTCTTACATGTTTCGAATAGATTTAGAGATAAATGGATTCACATTCAAATAACATTTTCTCACAGATATGATGGTCAATTAAATTTTTTGGTTAGGGATATGAAGGTGGATTAGAATTTATCTCTTTCCTAATGGAACACTTATATATTAAATTTCTTCTATATATTGTAGTTATAACATTATTATCATGACCTGTCTCATGTTTCTGATCATGAGGAAGTTGAGTTGGAAGTTAATGCTTCATTGGAATAGTATACAGTTCTTATCATTAGCTATAGAAAGAATCATCTCTATGGTTTAATTGTTCCTCCAGTTCAATTGTTATGGTAACATGGTCTTATTTTAAGTGGATACATGTGAATGTGAGTCTAATATATGTAACGAATAGCCTAATTAATTAAAAAACGAAGCTAAAAACACCTTATAAGTAAAACATAGTGACATGTTATTTTAATGAATTGTGGTTGTAATATATCAAAACATCAATGAGGTACAAAAAATATATAAGGTAAACCATTTTTTATTTTTAAAGCATGTTACTAGGTGTGGGATCTTTGACAAAAGAAAACTAGAGGGATCGGGTCCAGAGATGTGATTACAACCACCTATTATAAACCCATCAGCAAGCCAATATAACAGCACAAACTAGCAACTGGTGGGAATAAGTATCTCTATAGGGTTATTGCGTCCATCATCTAGCTATTAGACACCCAATGGCTAGACCATGACCTATTGGGTGGCTTTTTAAGATGGAAATATTGCTTCGTTTACCCCTCCAGCCTCTTTTTTAGCACTATAACTCGATTTTCACATCATTTCACATTGATAGAATGCGGGTGGATATCTCCCATATTGCTACTATATTAATGTTAGTTATCCCCCAATTCATGGGTGTTTTATCTTAAAATTTATGCATATGAGAGCATGCAGAACTCTCTCACTCCACTTCCCTCCTGTAACTATGTTTTTCACTATTAAAAGTGTTGTCTACAAGCAATCCGGAAGACTCTATTTTTAGATATTTTTCTATGATATATATTTTATCTATTTTTAGATGGAATATGTGGACGATACTAAAATAATATTGTTCCAAAATACAATTTTTTTTGGCCTATATTTGTTTCTATAAAAGTCATGAAATTTATAAAATTCATCATTGTGATACATGCCATGATTTCTGGGTGTTGACCCAAAAATTAACAATGCATTATTTTTTTACCAAACCCCTTAATAAACATAGTAAAACCCTCTCAATCAATATAAGTGGTCAAAACATCAAAGTAAACCATATTAGAGGGTTTATTTGGCGCTTCATTCTAAATTTGAAATTTCTAAGATAAGAATTTGGGAGTGACTTTGGTATCTTAAACATGGTTAAGTAAATAAGGGTGTCTTTAAAAAATTCTAGATCCTAAGAATTATTTTTTATGAAATAATAAAATTAATGGAAAAAATAAATGATGAAGTAATGTTAAAAACTCATAGACAACCTTGGTAACCCCTCGTATGTGGTTATTTATGTTTTTATTAAATCCTTAACATAAATACCTTGGTTGATAGTTGTAACATGCCAATATATATTCCATTATTTCTAATTATGGATTTTGGTCACAACGTAAAAGGTGATTCATTCCTCGAGCAACCCTACTATAACCTTTTTGGAATTCCTTAAGTGAAGTCAAAGGATTCCACCTAATTCATTAATGTGAATGATTAGTGATAAACACATATTGGTTAAGATATGTGTCTGACTCTAATTAATTACATGACATGTTATTGCAGATTCATCTAGTTATTTGGTAAATCTATAAGGATTGGAATGATCTCCCATTTTTGGGTTGAACATATCGTACAAGGATTACCTTAGGTCATCCCCTTATATTCTAATCAATAGCATCCCAAAAATATAAGGTAATTTTGTCATTGTTCAGTGAGAAAACATTAGAAGTAAAAATAAAAGGTATATTTCACTGAAAAAAAATATGTATTTACCACTATAAGTTGGTTCAAATAAATAATGGTTAATATTGCAACGTTTTTTCAGGGATTAGAAATTGGTGCATTATGTAAGAATTCCTAGACTAATTAAATAGATTACATGGATTTATTTGTCATTGAATTCCTTGAATATATGCATAAGATACCATAACTAATAAAATGGAGAAATTATTAGATACATTTAGTTTAGTCTAAAATATATAGGGTCAGTCAGGTAACCCACAAGGAGCTCGAGTTCGACATGGTTTCTATTTCTTTTCTGATGTAAATAGTTATATATGATTACGTAGCTTTCTTTATCATAAGTTAAAATTATATTTTAAAAAAACCTAAATGAAATACTAATAATAGTAATTTTTTTTTAAAAAATAATTTGATTTTATGAATATTTATTTTGACCATAATAGGTCAAAAAATGAATAGAAATTATTTTTAATATTTTTCCATTGAAATAAGATATTATGAATATTTAAGAATGTAGTATTTAACAAATAATTATATTAATTATACGATTGTATCAAATTAAGATTAATTGATAATTTATTTAAAATAAATTTTATATAAATATTGATAATATCATATGGAGGTAAAATAGTTATTTTTGAAATTTTTTTTAAAGACTAAATTTTTCAAATAAATATCGTGTTTCATTTTTAATTAATTAATTTAATATTTAATGATAAATGAGTGTAAATGAAATTTTTAGATTACATATCTAAATTTATAATTTTAAATCCAAATAATTATGGTTACTAGTATTATTTTTAACATAAGGTCATCTTATTCCTGGAAAATGCATTTGTTGAAAAACTATTCTTTGACACATTTTGTGGGTTTATTTTTAAATTATATTAACCTAATTATATAAATTGAATTTGATAAAATGGATTATATTTTTTTAATAGGATTATCATTATTAGGTAACAATGCTATCTTAATTTTTTTTCATATTGAATTGTAAAAATTGAAATAATTAATTACCATACTAATTGATAAAATGTGTTTTCTAGGTGGTTAGCCTAAAATAATAAGTGTAAAAATGAACTTAAAACTTCTTAAATGTAACAACCCAATATTTTATGATATGTTTTCTTTTTAATTTATTTGATGTCATGTGTTTTATGATACAACAAGATTATCTTCTGCTATACGCCACACTGTATTAGCTTGAAGTATACACAACACTATTCTGAGATTGTGTTACACAAAATTTCAAGTTCGTTTTATAATAGTCATTCTACGCAACATTGAGTGTATATATATATATATTCAATGTATAAATGAAATATGGTTAGATTATATTATAATAAATAATAATGTATTCTTGCACAACACGCAACCCTGACTTGGCTTGAATTACACGCAATCACGACCTTCCTCGATAGCGTGTATTGTACGCAATACCGGGTTTTACTAAAAAACAATATATTATTATAATATTATTATGAACAATCCATTATGAATAGTATTAACTAAATTTTGAATTTAATAACATTATTATTCCTCATAAACATTTTCTAGAACATGGTATAAAAACAGAATAATTTTTTTGGGTAAAATAAGTATTTTTAAAAAATTGCAGTTTTGTCACCTTTTGATGGAACAACCACTTTAAATATTAGTTTTGACATGTTTTTAAGTTAAATTTTACAAAATAATATTATTATTTGGAATCAGGATATATAATGTTACCTTGGATAAATTTTTCAAATTTTTCTGATAACTTTCATATTTTAATTAATAGTAAAAACACGCTATAATTTAATTAAAAATAACTTTTTTCATCGTAATAAATTATGTGATTAAATTATAATATATAATGGTTTAAAATTATAAATATAATATATTTTTACCATTTAATATAATTTATGTCATTATCCATGATTTTACATTGAATTCGTAGGTTAAATAAATTCAATCTTTTGCAATGTTTTAATCAAAAACCTGTTTTCCTTCGACAATGAGATTAATTTTAATTTAATTTCTACAACTTCTGTGTATTGAATTTGGAAAAATGGAGTCCATATTTTGAATCATTGGGTCCAAATTATATTAATAGACTACTTTTTATTTTTGGGCTTTATGAATAGTAACAACTGTAAATTTTACTTACCCTAGTAAAAGGTAAATTGGGTAATTAAGGGTAAATATAAAATTATAAAATTATCCTAATACTTGTATGAATACAATTGGATGATTATAATTTTTCCTAAGTCATATTATGGTCTGAATGGAATCCATTAAAACCCACTTGGAGGTGATTAAGACTTTTGTTTATTTTATTTAAAGGAAAGTGAAATATGTCTCAGTCAACTTTAATAATTATAGTATTTTTAATATAAGTTTATACAGAATATAAATTCGGTTAAAAATACTCATTTGAAAGATAAAATGATTTTATTTGTAATGGTAATTGATTTGTAGTTTTTAAGAGTTAGTTAATTACCTTATTATCTTATACATTAATGATGCAGAATTTATTTATTTAGTGAAAAATCAATAATATAGTTTTTAATGAAATAGTTATATATATCAAAAGGCCAATAAATCTCCCAAAAAATTATTATTAGTGTATATATAAACCATAATCATCCACTTGCCGAATTTTTGACCATTTGGATCATTATTAAGGTGATTATGACAGTTATATTATTTTATTTTAAATGATGCCAAAAGTTATCACCTTCATAATTTAATAAATATAACTATATTAATATTGTGATTCTAAGATGATAAATTCTAGTAAAAGTATTATTGTAAAAGGTAATATATTTATATTCATCATAGGATTTTATTTTTAATTTTTATGCAATAAATAAGTATATTAAATAATTATTCAAAAATGTTGTAGTAATTATTTTATTAAGAGATAAACCAAATAAATGGTTTTACAAATAATAAAATAAATATTATATAAACTATTTAATGTGATCCACTAATTTCCTAGATATATACGACCTTTTATAAATATATTAAGGCTTTTATTTTGAACATATCGTTTGTATATATTTTATTTAAATTCAAATAAATCAATAGTGTCAAAATTAAAAATATTGATTGTTTATAAAAATAACATATTATAAAATTGTTTAAAAATCACAAAAATATTTAAAAATTAAAAATTTAAATTTATATGGACTAAAATGTTATAAAGTCTCCTATTATGGACAATTCACAACACATAAGTAATTATTTTTTATAATTTAAAATTTAAAATGTTATTACCATAAATAAAATTAAATTGATTAAATAAGGATAAATCAAGTTGATAATGTTAAAAATAAATTCCTAACATGTATTAATTATATTGGTTGATGATATTACAACCCTATCTCATCTAATATTTGGATATGAGACTTTTTGGATGTTTTTATGTGGGTTTGGGATTTATTATAAACTAATATTTTTTAATTTCCAAAGGTGCCCCTCTCCTCCCTTATAAAAGGGCACCTCCTCCCTCTCCTCCTCACACCAATTTGAGCCTTCAACCTCGGCCAAACCCTACGAATTTCACTTCTCCACTTCCCTATACAAATCCTAGAGGTCCTGGTCTTCTTCAAAGACTAGTTTTTGTGCCCTAAGAGGAGTTCTCAAAGAGGCGCTTCAAAGAAGAGGTAATGTCTGTTACCGATTCTTTCAACATTATTTCTCATTCTAATTCTTCTTATTTAGTTGTTTAATTATGAAATAATAACACCAGTATCAATAATATACTGATATGTTATTATAATTATAAAACAACCCTATTTCACCCTCAATCCATTCTATGGAAAACAAAATCACCGCACGTGTGTACGTATGGAATACCCTCTCCACGCCGTGGTGTAATCTATTTTCCACCACAACCTTTCTTGGAGGGGAATAATGGTGTAAATAATGGATATATATGCTTATTTTAAAGTGATACTGATTCTGAAATAGTATACATACACTCCAATACAATTCCATGGGAACAATATCATCGCTCGTGCGTACGTACAGATTACCGTCTCCACGACGTGATGAGATTCATTTTCCATGTAAAAAAACTCAAGAATGATTATAAAGTATATATAATAAGTAATAATGAAATATATGACATAATAATTATACTGGATTTATGTACATATATATCTATGTCATACGCTTAATTCCATTCAATTCAATAAGGAAAGAAAAACAGCGTCCATGCGTATGTACGGCCTTCCATCTCCATGAACCATGTATTTCATTACATTTATCAATCTATTATATATATGTATATTATGAATATAAATTATATATAAATCATGTTTTACATTATGGATGTATGTAATCATGATCTAAGTAATCATATTAATAATTAGAAGTTAAAACACGAACGACAAATGAAATGATTTTACCCAAACCGTTAATTTAACATGAATTTACAAAAGAACGTGTAATATAAAGTCATAAGTGAACCCTATATGATATAATAACATTGAATATGATTCTTTGATAAGTCAATGAAATTATTTAAATCATTATACAGGAGGATTGGATACATATGAAGCATATCGGACCTAAGGTAAGGGATAATGTTGCAAATCTCAATTTTTTTCTATCCGAGATTGCTTATATGTAAGTATTTAATAGGGTTATATTTATCTTCCATGTCCCTGTTTTCTAAAAATGGTTTCATGTATTTTTAATGTCCTTTTCACCCATTTTTATTGTTACTACATGGTATGTATGTAATCTTTCTTTTACGAGGTACTTTTTTCTATTCCGGCAAAAGTATGAGAAGAATGTTTTTTAACTTATTCGACACGTACGTATTTTTACGGTTTTATAAATTCTGATTTTCATGAAGCTTCCTCAAAATATTTCATTCCTATTTTCAACAAAATCTTTTTCTTTTAAAATTTAATGACATTTTCTGAAATGAGAATGATTTTGAAGAAGAGAGGATATTTTCCTCAAGAATTCATTTAAAGTGTTTTTTCAAAACCATTTTTCATCTAAGATGAAAATATTTAATATGTGTATGTTTCAAGTATCATGTCACTATAATTTACATGCTTTCACTTTTCAAATTATGAAATGATATCCATTTATTTTATATGGATTATGTGATGATGGGATGATGTTCATGAAACCCATTTTATTTATTTGGTTATTATGAATTATGTATGTTTATTTTGTGGAAAAAGTAAGAATGATTTCATTATAATATTGGTGGGACATAGATCTCCATCCAATGCATTGGGTAAAGATTTATATCTCATGAGATAGACATTGTTAGAAGGGAAAGTTAAACCGGTTCAATATTACAGGACTGGAACAATGAGTAATCGCGATTCAGAAAGGGTCTTTGTCCACTAAGATGGTCTTGGCAGCAATTCCTTGTCTACTATAGAAATCATATCATGTGTTTAATGGTTGCCAAAATGACATGTTTTATTCCCTTGATATTTTATCATTATTTATGTTCCATTATGATCTATGCCTTATGTACTTCCATGTCTTATGTCGTTGCTCAATATTTTGATGTTTAAACATTATGTTCATGTTTTTATGTTCAAATTTAAATGGTTGTTTTATTTTTCCATGATTACCCTTACTGAGAATTTGAGCTCACCCTTTTTATTTTTTATTTTCCCCCAGGATTAAAAGAATGGTTTTAGGTAAGGAAACAAAAAGTGGAAGATCATTATAGGAGATGTTGAAGATCTTTCAACATGATTAGATGTTTATATTCCAAGTTTCCAAAGACACTAAACTATTAAAGTCCTTGTGTGTCTTTTTTTATGTATTAATTAATCCACAAAAGTAATGTATTGTCCATGTACATCAAGCTTCGGGTACCTACACTAAAGCCCCATTAGTTGATTTTATTTCAAATATATACATGTCCCTGTTGAATTTGACTCGTTTTTATGATATTTTTTCAAAGAAATAAAATTGACATTATTGGAAAACATTGATAAATTACATGTATTAAACTAATATCAATTATAAAAGGGAATATACTTCACTAAATTATTCACACCTAAAAACCCGTTTCTCTTAACCAATATCTGTAAATATATCTCCAAAACAGCCTTATATATACTTGATATTTTGAAACAATTTAATTTTATGTTTTTTATATATCTACTCGGTGATATATTTTAAATGAATGAATATTTATTCTTGATATTTAATGTTTGAAATTAGTTTTACTTTTATATGTTTTTTAAATTTAGAAGTTGCCATATTTGAGGATTTATTTTACAACCTCATTTATTTTATGATATGTATAATTTTTTGATTTAATTTTATAATATATCCATTACAATATCAATATTTTTTATCATATTTATATTTAAAGGGTATCCATATTTTCTTCAATCATTTCTTCTCTTTGGTAATAGAATGAGTTAAAAAAATGTTTAAGGGAAATGATAATCTTATTCCACTTTTTACTAGGTATTTTTTTATTCCACATCATTATTATTGAAAATTATTTTATAAAAGTTATTTTTTACTTGAATTATTTATTAAGGTAATTTTACATTACCCATAAAATTTTAAAAATTATGAATTAAATATTACTATTGTTTACAAAAAAGTTTATTTTTGAATTTCTTTATAAAAATTAAAAAGGATTGGTTATTTATTATATACAGCATTAATGAACACCCCCTTTAGCATAAATATTATATGATATATAGTTTATTCTAAAAAATCAATTTTTAGTACAAATAAAAAACTCAATTCTGGATTATTTTTTTATTTCACATTTATTTTATTGATGTATTCAAATGGAATGATTTAATTAGAAACTGACATTCTTTATGAACCAATGGATATCTCTTATCTCATATTCATTTTGTGGATTTCATATTTATCTTGAAACATTTACATTATTTGGATCACTGTAAATAAAATTTATATTTAATATCAATATTATTTTAATATGGATATTATTATTTCATTAACCATATACCATTTTTCCCAAATTGTTTTTATATGAAGTTTTTTTAATGATAATGGAAAATCTTGAAAAATCTGTATACTTTACTCAAAATTAATTTATCATAATAATATATAATGTATATTATTTTAATTTATCATTAAATATATGAGATATAAATTATTCAAATAGTGATGGGTGGTGTCTGGTTATATATTTCCCATCGATTCATCGACTTGTATTATGACCCAAATCAGTTGACTAAATTAATTTGTTTTTTGGTTTTACTTACCCAGCAATTAAATTTTCGTGCTGCATGGTCTTGATGGTATATATATATATAATAATGTAAAATATTATGAAATATAATATTTTGCATTTAATGTAATTAGAATTTAGTTATTATTATCAATAATATTATTGAATTGATATTTTTAATTGATGTATTTTTTAATAAAGTTATTGATTATATGAAATGTGTGTTTGGTATATAGAACATAATATTGACTAATATTTATTTACCAATGATAGCATATAATATACAAAACCCTTAATCGGAATTTGAGTATACCCATAATTTTTTCCATTCCCTAGGCTTTTATGAATAAATAATTGAAAGAGTTTCAAGGATGTATAATTTTTTCTTTTGTTATGTATTTTGTTATCGTCACAATATCAAATCAATATAATATATGTATCTATATTACAAACACTAATAATAAAATGGTTAATACATGGTCATAAACCTTGTACCTTTACCAATGTAATAATATATTCACTATCATTGGGATATTGGAGTGGGAGTTGTTACTTTCTCTTTACACACCATGAAATTTTTATTCAAAAATTAGTTTTTCATTAGACACCATTTGGGGTGGACTAAAGACTTGTAATCATTCCTTGTTCATGATGCTGCTTGATAACTGTATTGATTTTATGGACGATTGAAGGGAAAATGACAGCTATTAGAGGTGGTTGCTTGATTCAGTCTTAGGTTAGGGTAAGAAGACAAGAGGACCATGTTGGGACTCAGAATGCTTAGGGAACATTGCAGTTTTTGGTCTTTTATTTTGTTGGTTTACTATAGTACTGCTTGTGTGATTACTGCCTTGACACCCTTAAAATATATTTTATAATAAAAGGATATAATCAATATATAGTAGTATTTTCTTCTTTATCATTATATTACTTATTATCCTCCCATATTGTTTTGTCTTTATCTTAAGTTTGATTCACTCTAATATAAGGTGCATTGTCTCCAAACTATACCACAATCATTTACGCTGCTAGTCAAAAACCACTAGAATATGGGTATATCTTCATTACGCATTATAGACCACTAACTCGTTAGATACTACAAAACCTGTTTGGGGATTGTAGATAAATAATCAGAATCTGGAAAATAAATTTTAATTGAATGTGATTAAAATCAATTGATGTTAAAAAATAATATTTTTAAAAGATATGTTTTTATATAATTTTTATTTTTGTTTTAATGAAGTAAATTTATCACATTGAAATGATGAATATAATACAATTATATAATATATAAAAAAATAACTAAAATCTCATTCAATTTTTACTTATTATGAAATATTATTATGAATAAATTAAGTTTATTATTTTTCTATAAAATTGTATTTTTATAATTTTTGTTTTCATTTAAAAGAAAAATTATACATATATTGATAATATATTAGATTAAATAGATACTAAATTTTTAATCAATATTTTTTAATTTTTTTTAGAGGGAATTTTCATTTTTGGACATAAAAAAAATTACGGAGGTAAAAAATTAGTTTCCACGTTAAATATAAAAATGTTAAAAAGGTGTAAACTCATTTCTAAAGATGTAAAAAATCAGAAAAAACTATATCTAATTGTCCATTTAGAGGATTTGATGGGAAAAAATTATCCCAATGAATTATTTTACATTTTGTTACTGCATTCCTGCTAAAATGACAACCTTATACATTAAATAAGGAATATTTATAGAAATTAATCTCTAAACTCTCGTATAAAAGCACCCAAACTCTAAAATTTAAACCATTAAAGTTATTCTTGAATATTTCCCCATTTACCCTATAAGGACCCGACCATAAACCTTAATCTTGAGTTATTTTAAGAATACACATTGAGGATCTTTTCAAGTTTAGAGTTTTAGAGAATTAGATCATAAATCATGAATTACATTCCACTTTTAAAAAAAGTGGTTACATAAAAGATAGTATTCATTTTTTCCCATCAATGGAAACATATTTAAAATAAAACATGGATTCATTCATGACGCTTCCTTGACATTATCATCATATCATGTACCTTTCCCTTGAACTGTGAATAACATTTCAATAAAACATGGGATGAGCATAAAGAGCTCAGTAAGGGATATAAAAATTCGGAAAGGAAACATTAGTACATGTATACATAAGAGTCAATGAAATCATACTTTACTCATAAAACATAAGCATGTTAACATACCTCATGAAATAATAACATTTATGAATATCTCATAGAAATCATAAGACAAAAAAATAACATGAGGCATTCATAACATTATTACATAGGGAGTAACCCTCATGGTTATGTTTGGAATACCCATCACAGCATATTCTCTAAATATCTTCGGAGAAACTTTAACTTTTAACCCCTTTGCGTTACCCATTGCATTGGAGAGCTATATCGGGCTGACCCGCCCTTAGTTTATCACGGAACAACCCTTTTTCATAAACAATTCCCATGAAACAAAACCTAATCATAGAAAATAACTTATTAATAATGGAAAGATAACATTCCCACATTGAAATAACAATATAACATTTTAAGATATTGAAATAATCAATCCCTTCAAAAAAACCATTTAAAACATTTAATAAAGTGATTTTTGAATCAATGCATCCCATACCACCTTGAATATTTTAACATTTTAAACCATTTATATCCATATAAATTAATCCTTAAAACCACTTTCGAAACAAGGATATTAATAAGAATTAATCATTAAAACATTTAAAGCGATATTTTAGTTAAAGGGTTTTTACCAAAATTAGAGACACTTGAATACAATAATTAAGGAATAACATTTAATCATAACATTATAATATCATGAGAATAAATGGATTCATGATATAATATTACAAAGTAAAGTATATAAACCATATATGAGTGAATTGGTGAATAACAACAATGAAGTCTAAATAGAAATGTAAAATGAGATGAAATCCCTTATAAAGAAGGTATCCTTAAATTAAGGATAAATTAATCTCAAAATTATGTGTGAAAAATATAAATACACCAAATATAAATGGATATTAAGTGTAAAACAATAAAATTTCATTCACACATATTCAAATCATGACATATTCAATAACTATAGGTTGAACCCAAAGAAATCGAAATTGGGATAAAAAGTTCCCGTGGTAAAATTCGACAGCCTAACGGCGTCACTTTAAAATTCATAAAATTAGTTGATGAGAGAGAAAATGGTATCTCATCACTTGGAAATAAAATTTACATCAATAAGGATATATAATAACATATCTCAACATAAAAATTTGTAAATTAAAACACATAACAAAATAAGTCTTTTTAAAAGAAGAGTGTGAAAGGTTCCCTTACCGATTTGGGAAACTATGGAATCCTACACCCCATGAATGAAGGATCATAAAATAAAGATTTAACTACCCATAAATGAGATTATATTATACAAATAGTAAAATAATGGGCAGTACATACACCACATAAAAGGAAATAGTGTCCAATGCAGCATGAATCTCACGGGAATAAAAAGTGAGAAGAAAACCCCCTTATGAAAATTCGGCAGCCTAATGGCACCTCATAAAACATCCAAAAATGGATTGATGAGATCAAATAGGGTCTCTCATCATATTAACTTAAAATTTACAGATAGTGGAATATAAAAAACATCCCCCAATATAATAAATAGGAGCTTAAAGTAAGTTACATAAAAAGAGTACTTAAAAATAAAGAGAGAGGAGGGATCCCTTACGAAAATTCGGCAGCATAACTGCGCCACATAAAAATTTTAAAATGAATATATGAGAGTAATAGGGGGTAACTCATCATATGAAAATAAAAATTACAGTATGGTGAATATTAAAGAACATCCTCCAACATAGAACATGGAGCATAAATGAAATGACATAAAAGAGGGTACTTGAAAAGAAAGAAAGGGGTCAGATCCCTTACCTCAAGTCTGACTTGTCTTGTTCGTTTCTTTATATTCCTGAATAATAAACATTGGTCAATTTATAATTGCTTAAGGTCCTCCTTTATAAATTTTTATTCAGTTCATATCACATATTACAATGTTATAATAATTGGTTAATAATGTGAGTTCATATCAGACGTTTTTGTCGATGTTTGGTACATGAGTCAAAAATGATCTTGTTTGAAAATGATTGTCCATGTAGTTATAAGTAAATCATCTCCAGAATTGTATTATTGATTTAAATATCATATATTTCCAGTACATATTAATTTTATACTATTCCATAACATTTGGAGATAAAAATAAATGAAATGCACCATTCATGGAGACGGTAGGTCGTACGTACGCATGAACGCTACTTTCATTTCGTTGTCATATTAATGGAATTAAAAATAATTGAGAGATATATATATTATAATTACAGTATAATATATATGTTTTATAGGTCACATAAGTTCATTAGTTTCATTCTTTATACATTCCATGTATTGCATGAAGGAGTCACATCACTTGAGGGGGCGGTAGTCCTCACTTCCTCGTATGAAATTATCGCAATTGCACAACATGAAAAGCATAAAGGTATGTTTTAAATATAAAATACAGAAGAATATGAGAAACATAAATACCATATATATCATATATAAAATACAGTGACATCATAATGGCACCATGAACGATGTTAAGAGAATATTGAACAATCATCGTTTCGTGAGGCAGTAATTCACCATCAACAAAAATAGTATGTTCTTTAACCATTAGATAGAGGTGTGTGTAAGTGTATCTTGAATACATAACCTAAAAACATCATAGTATATTGAAGATACTTGTTTTAAAAAAAAGAAGTAATAAAAAGAATTTAGGGGTTTGGAGAAGCAAAATAAAACAAAAGAACACAAGTGAAGACATTACCTTTAAATCGGGTAACTCCTCTTGGTTTGAACCAAAAGGGTTTCTTGAAGAGCATTATTCCAAAGCTGAGGCTTCAATGATTAAGAGAGGGATGTGGAGAGATGAAATGGGTAGGGTTTGGCCGAGCCAAAGTCATGAGAGGTGTGGCTAAGGTGGTAGAGTTGGGGGCCTTTTATAAGAGAAGAGGAAGGGCACTCTTGGAATGTTATAAACTATTACTATATTATAAAAAGCTTTTCGGATTTCAAAGGTCCCAAAAGGATATATTTAGAGGATAAGGTGATAAGGTTTCTAAATAAACTGATACAATAGGTTTGTGACAAGTGTAAGACTTATATTTCACCCTATCATCTCATTTTATTTAAATCGTTCATTTATGAGGTAATCATTGCATCATTGTGGTGTCATAAATAAACTAATTTATATAATGTCTAAAAATTAGAAAAAAAATATCATGATGTAGGAAATATTATTATCTATATAATGAATATTTATAGTAAAAAATATTACTGGTATTACCCCATGTAAATTTCTTTAGTAAAACAATACATGTTTGTGACATTTTAATTTTATCTTTAAATAAAAAGTAATTAATTTCATTTTCAAACCAATGTTGCTCCATGGGGTCCCCAAGTTGACCCATGAACTGTATTGGTCGTCCATGACTCATCCAATAATGTTAGGACATCTTTGAAGGTCATTTCATATTATTATAACATTATCTTTACCTTAAATTACACTAATTACCTTTAATTGCGATTATTAAAATATAAAAGTTACTATTTACCAAAAAATTATTTTAATCTCATTGAAACAAATTTTAATTCCTAATGACAACCATGTATGTCGGATTTTTAAAAATCAAATCACAGAGGTGGTAAGGTTTCATTTAAATGAAAAATCAGTTTCATTAACTACCACTTAGGGGTTTCACTATTCATCAAAAATTGATGTTTTTCAGAAAAATATCAAAAATTCACCCTAAGCTATATTTGATATTCTGAATTCAAAAGTGAT
This sequence comes from Viscum album, assembly GCA_963277665.1. Classification (NCBI taxonomy): domain Eukaryota; kingdom Viridiplantae; phylum Streptophyta; class Magnoliopsida; order Santalales; family Viscaceae; genus Viscum; species Viscum album. Next base: position 2,008,097,078 of record OY728150.1, read on the forward strand.
GTCTATTTTACAAAATTCAAAATATATAAGTTGCATTAATTAATTTAATAATTCATTCCCGCTGTCAAAATAAATAGTGTGTTTTTAAGAAATAGTATATATTAAAAGAATGACACTAGTTTAAGTTCAATTTCAAAGTGAAATTAATTTCAATGACCACAATTTGATCAAATGGTAAAAATATATTCCAATTAAACTTTAAAACCAATTTAAAATATAATTTATCCATATATTTAAATTAGATAAAAAAAGTAATTTTGATTTAAAATGCAGTATTTTTTACGATTCATTAAAAAAATGAACAATGTCAGAAACATACCAAAAATTTAACCAATGTAAATTTCAATGAACCAATCATAAATAATAAGTTTATTTTGACAACTAGAGCTTATAAAATTGTCAAAAGTTAAATCCAAAAAATGTTTGCCATCAAAAGGTGGTAAAACAATCTTTTAAAAATATTAGAGTATTTATTCATAAAATTGGATTCATTTGGATTTTAAGCCTCTAACATTTGTTGGATAAATGTAAATATATTTAACAAACATATGTAATCATTTAGTAGTTATTTCTGTTCATTCCCACCATTACAATGGCTAGGCATTAATAATTATTATATTATTATATTATTAGTGTGCAACGTATGATTTCAACGAAACTCGTTGTTGCGTATTGGGTATGCCACCAAGCATAGAATTCCCTTTAAAGTAATATTATCATTTTATTCACAAATATTGATAAGCATTAGAATGTAATATTTTTTATTTACCTTGGATGTTACATCCTTCCCCCCTTTTGGGAATTGCGTCCTTGCAATTTCAACATTGGGCATGGAAACATCATTGAAAGTGCCACATCGAAACAAGAGTCAGTAAAACTATCACTTTAAAAGAAAGGGAGAAAAGTACAAAGGTCACCCGAGTTAACCCATAATAGGATTCCACGTATGAAAATATGGATATGGAGGAGAAAACAACGTGTCATGTTCTGATGGAGAGTAATAGTGAACATGTCTAGGAGAAATTTAACCACAAGAAAAACACAAACTTGTGATGGGTTAAACGGTATTCGATTCCCCGGTAGGAATAGTTAACATAAAACATTTTTTTATGTTACTCTTCATTGAGGAATTTATTTTTGAGCTTAACTAAATCATAATGAAATATAATTACTTGTCACCTAGACTTTAACTTTTACTAGATTCCTTAATCAAACTCATATATTCTTCAAAAGACGAGCATTTAGGAAGACTTCTTCGCATTAAGAGTAATATAATCACTTCTTGAGAATCACCTAATCCAAAAAAAGAACTATATATTTCCCAGGTCATTAGATCTCAACCAAAACCAAACCATAATGTTTTAGTACGAGGTCAGATAATACCCAAAAAGAATATTTTTTCTACAAAAATAAAAACTACTCCTAATCTCCAAAATTTTCCAAACAAAACCCAATGTTCAATGGAGACCATTTCATAAACAATTTGTCCATAAAATTATTCAAGGTAAACCCAACTAAGATTGAGACCCAAATATTTGAAGCATTTAATCACATAGTGTACCAAGGTACAAATTAACATTTATCTACAAATAGCATCAGTTTCAATTAAAGTCTCATATTGAAAAGTAATTATCTTAATCACATATCCTCTATGATAGGTTAATTTTTTACATAGATAACCCAAAATAAACTTACTCTTGATTCATAAAATCATATAACTAAAAGAAGAGTCAAACTAACCAGGGCCTTCACGTAGTCCAGTGGTAGGCGATAAATATGAGTCGCACTTTGGGTGTGAGTTCGATTCCTACAGATTTATTCGACGCGACGGGTTGTCACACGGTGTGTGTGTTGTTGTTTTTCCAAAGCTATATAATTCTTAAAAATTCCCCAATAAGAGAAAAAATCTTCAAAAAATAACTATAACATAATTTAACCTCAATTTTACATCATGCCTTTCATCTTCCATCATAACATATAGTATCCCATAATTACCTCAAAAGTAAGGATCATATAAACCCTAATGGTTACCATTATAATTATCAAATGAACTTCCACATAGAGTTGGTTCTCTAGTTAAAGAGGCATTAGAGAACTCACCAAGGTTCAAGTGGTTTATCATGACTCCTTATATTTGGTTTAGAATAACCACAATATTTCTCATTGAATCCCCCATTTCATCCAGTCACTTAATCAAAGAACCACCATAGTTTCCTTCAAACCCATTATCACATTGGTGCCTACTATATCCATCCATTTACTAAAACCAAAATGGTCAGTGTGAGTATATCAACATGATCATAATGTACTAAAGTGGAAGATACACACTAAGATATGCTTATACAAGTTATCTCAAACTCATTCCAACCTTCAAAAATAACAATGACACTATCTAATATAATAACCATTATGGTTATTCACAACATGTCACTTCTGATTAAACAACACTCTAACCTCTAAAATTATCTAAACCGACCTCTAATACCAACTATAAGGACACGGCCTTAATACTTACTTAATCTTGAGTTATTTCAAGAATACACATTGAGGTTATTTTCAGGTTTAGAGTTTTAGATAATTAGATCATAAATCATGCATTACATTCCACATTTAAAAAAAGTGGTTACATAAAATATAGTATTCATTTTTTCCCATCAATAGAAACATATTTAAAATAAAACAAGGATTCTTTCTTGAAACTTCCTTCACACTACCATCATATCATGTACCTTTACCATGACCTATAAAAAACATTTCAAAAAAACTTGGGATGAGAATAAAGAGCCCAGTAAGGGATATAAAAATTTGGAAAGGATACATTAGTACATGTATACCTAAGAATCAATGAAATCATCCTTTACTCGTGAAACATAATAACATTAACATACCTTATGAAATCATAAGATTTATGAATAAATCATAAAAGTAATAAGACATAAAGGTAACGTGAGGAATTCATAACATTCTTACGTAGGTAGTAACCCTCATAATTACCTTTGGAATACCCATCACAGTATACTCCCTAAATCTATTTTGTGAAACCTTAACGTTTATCCCCTTCGCATTACCCAATGCATTGGAGAACTATATCGGGCTCACCCGCCCTTAGTTTATCATGGAACCACCCGTTTTCATAAACAATGCCCAAGAAACAAAACATAATCATAGCACATGACTTAAGAATAAAGGATAGATAACATTCCCACATTGCGATAACAATATAACATTTTATGAGATTGAAATAATGAATCCATTCAAAAAAACCCATTTTCAAAACCATTTAAAACATTTAAGAAAGATATTTTTGAATGAAAGTGTCCCATACCACCTTGAAGCTTTTAACATTTTAAACAATTAATATCGATATAAATGAATCCATAAAACCATTTTTAAAACATGGATATTAATAAGAATAAATCATTAAAACATTTAAAGCAATATTTTAGTTAAAGGGTTTTTACCAAAATTAGAGACACTTGAATACAATAATTGAGGAATAACTTTTTATCAGAACTTTATAATATCATGAGAATAAATGGATTCATGATATAATATTCGAAAGATTATTATATACACCATATAAGTGTGAATTGGTGCATAACAACAATGAAGTCTCAATAGAAATGTAAAATGAGATGACATCCCTTATAAAGAATGTATCCTTAAATTAAGGATAAATCAATCTCAAAATTATGTGTCACAAATATAAATACACCCAATATAAGTGGATATTAAGTGTAAAACAATAAAAGTCCATTCACATATATTCAAAGGATGACATATTCAATAACTACATGTTGAATCCAAAGAAATCGATATTGGGTTAAAAAGTTCCCTTGGTAAAATTCAACAGCCTAACGATGTCACTTTAAAATACATAAAATTAGTTGATGGGAGAAAAAATGGTATCTCATCACTTGGATATAAAATTTAAATCAATATGGATATATAATAACATATCCCAACATAAAAATATGTAAATTAAAAGGCATAACAAAATAAGTCCTTTTAAAAGAGGAGTGTGAAAGGTTCCCTTACCGATTTGGGAAACATTCGAAACGTACACCCCATGAAAGAAGGGTCATACAATTAAGATTTAACTACACATAAATGAGATTATATTATACAAATAATAAAATAATGGTCAGTACATACACCACACAAAAGTAAATAGTGGCCAATGCAGCATGAATCTCATGGGAATAAAAAGTGAGATGAAAATCCCTTTATGAAATTTTGGCAGCCTAACGGCGCCACATAAAACATCCAAAAATTGATTGATGAGAACAAATAGGGTCTCTCATAATATTAACATAAAATTTACAGCAATTGGAATATAAAATAACATCCCCCAGCATTATTAAGAGGATCTTAAAGTATGTTACAAAAAAGAGTACTAAAAAATAATGATAGAGGTAGGATCCCTTACGAAAATTCGACAGCCTATCGGCACCACAAAAAAATCTTAAAAATAATTGGTGAGAGTAATAGGGGGTAACTCATCATATGAAAATAAAATTTACAGTATGGTGAATATTAAATAACATCCTCCATCATATGAACATGGAGCATAAATGAAATAACATAAAAGAGTGTACTTTAAAATAAAGAGAGAGGTCAGATCACTTACCTCAAGTCTGACTTGTCTTTTTCGTTACATTATATTCATGAATAATAAACATTGGTCAATTTAAAATTTATTAAGGACATTTTTTAAATATTTTTATTCAGTTAATATCACATATTACAATGTTATAATAATTGGTTAATAATGTATGTTCAAATAGGATGTTTTTGTCGATGTTTGGTACATGAGTCAAAAATGAACTTGTTTGAAAATTATTGTCCATGTAGTTATAAGTAAATCATCTCCAGAATAGAATTAATGATTTAAATATCATATATATCCCGTAAATATTCATTTTATACTATTACATAACATTTGGAGATAAAAGGAAATGAAATGCACCGTTCATGGAGACGGTAGGCCGTACGTAAACATGAACACTACTTTCATTTCTTTGACAGAATAATGGAATTAAAAATAATAGATATATATATATATTAAAATTCATGTATAATATATATGTTTTATAGGTCACATATGTTCATTAGTATCATTCTTTATACATTCCATGTATTGCATGAATGAGTCACATCACTTGAGGGGGCGGTAGTCCTCACTTCCTCATATGAAATTATCACAATTGCACAACATGCAAAGCATAAGGTTATGTTTCAAATATAAAATACAGAAGAATATGGGAAACATAAATACCATATATATCATATATAAAATACAGTGACATCATAATAGCCACCATGAACGGTGTGAAGAGAAGATTGAACAATCATCGTTTCGTGAGGCAGTAATTCGCCATCCACAAAAACAGTATGTTCTTTAACCATTAGACGGAGGTGTGTGTAAGTGTATCTCGAATACTTAACATAAAAAAATCCTAGTATATTTAAGATACTGTTTTTTTACAAAAAAAAGGAATAAAAAGATTTTAGGGGTTTGGAGAAGCAAAATAAAACAAAAGAACACAAGTGAAGGCATTACCTTTAAATCGGGTAACTCCTCTTGGTTTGAACCAAAAGGGTTTCTTGAAGAGAATTTTGCCAAAGGTGAGGGTTCAATGATGAATAGAGGGATGTGGAGAGATGAAATGGGCTGGGTTTGGCCGAGCCAAAGGCTTGAGAGGTGTGGATAAGGTGGTAGAGGTGGGGGCCTTTTATAAGAGAAGAGGAGGGGCACTCATGGAAAGTTATAAACTATTACTTTATTATAAAATGATTTTCGGATTTCAAAGGTCCCAAAAGGGTATATTTATAGGCTAAGGTGATAAGGTTTTTAAATCCACCCATACAATAGGTTTTTGGAAAGTGTAAGACATATATTTTACTTTATCTTCTCATTTTATTTAAATCATTCATTTATTAGGTAATCACTACATCATCACGGTGTCATAAATAAACTAATTTATTCAATGTCTAAAAATTATAAAAAGATATCATGATGTAGGAAATTGTTTTATCTTTCTAATGAATATTTATAGTAAAAAATATGACTTTTATAACCCCATGTAAATATTGTTTTACTTAAACAATACATGTTTGTGACATTTTAATTTTAACTTTAAATAAAAAGTTATTAATGTCATTTTCCATCCATAGTGGCTCCATGGGGTCCCCTAATTAACCCATGGATTTTCATGGTCGGAAATTACTCATCCAATAAGGGTTGGACATGTGTCAAGGTCATTTTATATTATTATAACATTATCATTACCTTAAATTACACTAATTACCTTTAATAGTGATTAATAAAACCTAAAAATTACTATTCACCAAAAAATTATTTCAATCTCATTGAACCACATATTACTTTCTAATGAAAACCATGTATGTCAGATATTTGAAAATCAAATAACAGAAGTGGTAAATTTTCATTTAAATGAATAATCAGTTTCTTTAACTACCACTTAGTGGTTTCACTATTCATAAAAAATTGATGTTATTCAGAAAAATACCAAAAATTCACCCTAAGCTATATTTGATATTCAGAATTAAAAAATGATTTCTTTTTAAAAAAATTAAAAATATATAAGTTGCATTAATTTATTTAATAATTCTTTCCCGTTGTCAAAACAAATAGCGTGTTTTTAAGAAACAATATCTCTTAAAAGATTAACACTAGTTGAAGTCCAATTTCAAAGTGAAATTAATTCCAATGAACAATATTTGGTTAAATGGTAAAAATATATTACAATTAATCTTTAAAACCAATTTAAAATATAATCTAAAAATATATTTAAATTAGATGAAAAATCAATTTTGATGTAAAATGCAGTATTTTTTCACTATTCATTAAAAAAATGAACAATGTCAGAAACATACAAAAAATTTAACCAAAGTAAATTTCAATCTCCCAATCATAATGAATAAGTTTATTTTCACAAATAGAGCTTATAAAATAGTCAAAAGTTATATATAAAGTAGGTTCTCCATCAAAAGGCGGTAAAACAATCTTTTACAAATATTAGAGTATTTATTCTTAAAATTGGATTCATTTGGATTTTAAGCCTCTAACATTTATTAGATAAATGTAAAAATATTTAAAAAACATATGTAATCATTTTTTAGTTATTTATGTTCATTCCCGCCATTAAAAGGGCTAGGCGTTAACTATTATAATATTATTATATTATTAGTGTGCAACCTAAGATTTCAAAGAAACTCGTTGTTGGGTATTGGGTATGCCATCAAGCATATCATTCCCTTTAAAGTAATATTAACATTTTATTCACAAATATTGATAAACATTAGAATGTAATATTATTTATTTACCTGGGATGTTACATATCTTCTCTAGCATCTATCTTATACATTTGATAGCTTCATGTTCAAAAAAGGAAACAGATATCCATTCATTTTAATGGAACCTAAATTTGGAAGGGAGAATTTATCGTGTAGTTTTTATCTATAAATTTTAATTGGTGTCTCATATAAAAAAATTAAATCCAATTTCACATCATTATGATGTTACATTAATATAATTATTCTCATAAGAACATGATTTTACTATTATATAACTGTTCTCTCTTACTCATTTTCGAGTGTATAATTCTCTTGTTTGGGCTTGTTCAACCACCTACATAGATGATGATAATATCAAAATTTTCACCACTATGTATAAAGACATTTTAAATTTGTTTTATGATATTACTGATTAATTAATTTCATGATTATAGTGCTATAAGTGTATGGACCTGAACATAATCATAACATAATACTAAGACTTTTGAATAGAATTCATGATCCTTTATTCCAAATGATATTTTATGTTATTAGTTTTAATGAATTATGAAAAAATCATAAAAAGTAAACCCATACATTATATGTGTAATGTTCTACATAATTACAAAATTTCTATAAATATTTTAAAAAAATAATTATATTATATTATTATTACATTTCAAGACAATTCATAACAATTTTTATATATACTTCATCCATGTTAATACCCATCCTTAAAACAATAAGAAATATTTTAAATCATAAAATGAACAAAAATAAAAATATTAGTAAGGGAAATAAAAATCAAAATATTGGTCATCTAGTGAAAAACATGAAAACCCACAAAATTTTTAACATTATCTCAGTGATATTTTGGATGATGAAATAAATCATCTACACATGAAAATCACACAATTTTTTTGTAAAATAAAAACATTAAGACACTAAAAATAAAAATAAAATACGTTTTTGGAAACTCATAACATGAAATTCATAACATGATTTAAACTAAATATAGAAATAGTTGTATCCAAATTAAATCCATAGAAATAATCCTTTAGTAAGCCCCTCATTCTTTCCCCAAAAGAAATTTTACATTACCCAATGCATTATAATATCATCTAGTAATACCTAATGATATAGTGGGCACAGCTGAATCATTTTGAAAGAACTTATTGTATAAGTTATATCAAGCTCACCCCTGAGCTATAATGGGGATCGAACCATCATATAAAATGTTTACGGCTCACCTATTTCACATATAATTTTTATATAAGAGATGAAAAAATATATGCTTGCAAATTCTCATAATAAATATTTTTAAAAATATTTTCTGACACATGAAAATAATTGATATCAGAATACCTTTACCTATTATAACCCCATATTCAATACCAAAATACATAGAAAAATGTTATGTGTTTTTTTCTTTAAAGAAAAATAGTAACCATTTTTATGATAAAAAAAATTGAAATAACAGTAACAATTGAGGAAAAATTTCTATCTCCATATACATTAATATACCATATTAATTTTTATCTTTTTTATAAATAATGTTAGAAATTATTTAAAAATATTAATTATAAAAAACATTTAGATAATTTTAATGAAAATATTATTTTACAATCTAAAAACATCACAGATAATAAATAAACATGTTTCATTTAAAATAATAGAGGAATCAATTAAAGATAACATAAAATTATGGAGGCATCATGATGATGGAAAATTTCATTATTTCTATATATGTAAAAATATAATTCCATGTTTGACATTTGTAGAAATATTTGAAAGGGGATCTCTAAAAGTGGGGTTTTAATGAAATTCCTTACCTTGAATTAGAATAAACATGTGAATTATTTATCATCCATAATAAAATTAATATTTTAATTCTATGATTTATTAAGAACCTTTTTATTGTTCATTATATTTTATTTAATTTAATTATATATTATATACAATTACATAATCAATTACATTTACATTGGGAGTAAGGAAAATATTCCACGGATATGTTCGAAAAGACATTGGTAGGTTGACCTAGAAAGAATATATCTTTATTCTACCATCTCAAAATTAATAATCATGAAATCATTAACATTTTCATAAAAAATTTAAAATTATAGATTCAACCATTAAATATTTTTATGAAAAATTAACTACATTACAGTTGTGGAGACAATAAGTTGTACCTAAATACAAGTAACATTTCTATTATTTATAAGTATTTATATAATGATATTATATATTATTTTATAATTAAATAATGATAATAATGTCTTAAATATCACATTTATCATTTAAATATACTTATATATATCATCTATGTTATGTCGTGATGAAAAATGAATCAGGTTTCATCATGGATTTGGTTTCCCACATGTACAGATGAACAAAGTTATCATATTTAGTAAATGGAAATGTAAAAAAGAGAATGATATGTTATATTTCCACAATGATAAATATTTAATTAATATCAAAAATAAATTTTTTTTACCTCATTATAATCCATCCATGAGAGATTTTTATGGATAAATTTCATCGTTCCATGAGGCGGAAATCCAACCTGCACATGAATGATGGTTTCATTTTTCATTTTATAGAAGAGGAGATAGATATAGGTTATAATATTGACATAATAAAATATCATAATATTTAGGATTTGGTTTTATTAATTTATTATGGTTGAAGATGATTTTAATGAAGTGGAAGTATAAATAAAACAGAATCACTCGATTAAAAAAATATATTTCTACTTTGAACAACATGCTTTGATTAATATAGTAAAATCACTATGTTAAGTGTTATTCCTAACAAAAGTCCTCTTCAATTAAACCATTGTTTACCCTTTCTATCATAATTTGACAACATTATTTTTAATATATTAACCGCCAACATAGTTACTATAAATGGATAAAAATCTACAAAATATACCATAGTTGATATTATCAACCATATATAAGTCTCATGGCTTAATTTAATACTTTATATGAGTTTTATCTACAACATTGAAATATTATCTATTTTAAAATACCATTAATGTTAATTTTGTGATCTATTAATTACATTGAATTTAAATATATAATGAAAACACTTATAATTTAACCCAATTATATTAGAACCAAAAAAAAATTAATTTTCAATTAAAAATTATTTATTTAAAATTATAATACTTTTAATGTTCTTAATATTATATATTTTATTTCCCATTAATTAAATAATTATTGTGTATAGATTGTTCAAGAATTTGAGGTAATTTTTTTGTCACTAAAAATTAAAATTAAATGAAAAAGTTGAAGATAAATATCATCCTAATAAAAATAATATATGTAACAGAAAATTTCATCTAGTAATCTATATTTAATGAATAATACAGTTAATAAAAACAAGAGTGTGACATTTTATAATTTTCATTAATTTAAATATTTTAAGTGTGATAATCTCATCCAAAGGCAGAAAATTCCATAAAAATGAATACTGGATGATTGGATATGACATATAACCATCAAGTAAAATTAATAAGAAAGATTAATCATTTTATACTCCATATTATTTTATTTATAACTTTAATTACCCAATTTACCTTTTTCGGTTGTAACCAAAATTACTAAGGTATCTTTTTATATAGACCAAAAATAGAAGGGAATTATTTCAAAAAAAATTAAACAAAATAATTCCAAATATCTAATATTTTTTCAAAATTCAAAACATAGAAAAGGGAAATTTTAATTTTCAATTAAACTATAAAACAAGACAAAATTATCATTTTATGAAAATGAACACTTAAATTATAAAATATTTTAATAATAATTTCAAAAAAAACCATTTGAAAACACAAAATTTCATTATTTTAAACAATAAATATATAATTAAATTCTAAAACATAACCAAAATATAACTTCACTATGTAAATTGTCAAAAGAAGATTTTCTTTATAATAAAAATCAATGTTTTCAATATTTATTGAAAAATGAATCTCTCGAGAAAATTTTAAAAAATTCATTCTAATATAATTTTAAAATGATGAATTAAAAAAATTAAATTTGTCTTTTTCATTAATTTTCTATAATTTTAAAAATATAGTTAAAAAAATTACTTATATAATGAAATAGGCTTCTGTTGTGATGATTTTTTCTGAAAAATAAAACGACTTTACTAAAATATCACGTTATTATTAAAAAATTAACAAATTGTGAAGGAGTAGGATAAATACATATATTTCATAACTCTTTTTATATTATTGATTCCTACAAATATAATAGATTGGTTATAAAATTCATATTTAAATAATAATAATAAAATTTCTTGGTTTGTTTAAGCGCAGTGTGGGGTATCTTCTATGATATCGAACAACATATCTATTTTTAAAAAATGTGGTAACATGGATTAAATAGTAAAACCAAACCTCTAAGGACTGATAGAGAGTGATAGAGAATGTTTTAATTAGAAATTTATGAATCACAAGATCATAAATCCGTAATGGCTTAATAATCCAATTATTTATCGATAAGAAAAGTAATTTGACATTTTTTTACAACATAGTTTTCTAAAAGATAAGGAATTCCATTTTTATTTAGACTATGATAAAAAGTAAATATACTTATCATACAAGTATTTTTTTCATTGCTTAATTATTTTCAACCATTTTCTAATCTATTACTCCAAACGATGTAATTCAATATCATTTTTTGTTTATTTGATCCACTAGAATAAACATTTATGGAATAAAAATCTACAAAATAATAACAATATCATGTCACTAGAAATGTATAAAAACCAAAATTGTTACAATAGGGTAAGATAATTTCTTGAAATAATTATTCTTTTATATGAAGAAAAATAAATTAATCTCTAAAATTATATATTATTAACTATAATTTAACATAGTTCACAAAATAATCACCATAAAACTACTCAGAAATATTATAGAATAAGATTAAAACCCAAAAAAAAGTTTTATTTGACACATAGTCATCCAAAATAAATTTATTACTTATCTCCATATAACAACAATCACTCTTAATGTCTCATATCAAAAATGTTATTTCATTAATTTAAAATTTTCATAACATGCAAGTGATTTCAATAAATGACATCAATCAAAATAATGACACATTAATTTCCAATATTATTCCAAAAGATAATTCAACCTTTATTCCACAATAATAATCTCATTTTATTCTATTTACCATATTTTTATAATGTTCCCAACATTGGTAATAACCCATAATAACCTTAAAACCAATGTTCATGTAAAACCTAATGGCCATCAACCCATTTTAAGTTATTTATAAAAAAAATATAGAAATTCTTCCCGGAATAATAATTTTTTTCATGCTATACGTAATGGTTCCATGTACCACAAACATTTATCAATACTCAAATAATGTCTCAAAAAATTTATCACATTTTGATAACCCCACATTTTAAAATAATTGATTCCATATAATATATGTATAAAATTTTTCAAACCAATCATAATATATAATATAAGTTAGGTTTTTCATGATTATTATGATATTTAGAATATATCCAAATATCAATTATCAACACATATTTCATAAATCAGTAACCACGATTTTTTTACTATTTTCAATAATTTATTTCTATGAATTAAATATATGAAATATATCCTTGTGATTAAAGAATATAAACCCATAAATTTCATACATAGATTATAATAAAATATTTCCAACCATATATCTATACATCTGTGACCTCCATTATGTTGTGGATATCCCTTTTATCATTTAACATGAAGTGTATATCTCTAACTAAGTAGTCATGTCCTTGGTGGTATTTATTATAATAAATTAGATTGATAAATTGTTATTTTTGAATCATAAAAAAGTGAATCCATGATCTATTGAAATTTTTGATAAATAAAAATGTATTGTATAGATCATATAATTTCATTATGGTGATTTTCATGTTTTTAATGTTGTCAAAAAAAATGTGAATACTATTTTTCCATAATAGTGATGATTAAATAACCATATATGAATAAGTGGGTTTCATGATATCAATTTCCTCTCATTATGATGAGAGATAAATAATATATAGAAAATAGAAACCATAAAATATGAAATGAATCATGACATGTTAAATGAAAATGGTGATTTTGATGATAAAACCTATAGAAACTTCAAAATAATTTATTTTCAAGCTACATTATAAATAATTCATTTACTGCTCTAAATACAATTTCAAAAAAATCATTAATCTCCACAAAATCTATCAATTTAAACCAAAATAAAGTCATCTAAGAGAGTGAAATGATAATCAACCATACACATTTAAACCAATGATGGTGTCCATAAATCTAAATACAACCTCACATAAAAATATCTCCATATCCATTTGTGTATAAACCTTTATTTGAAACCTTGTATAAGGACCCAACATTAAACTTAATATAATAATGATTCATTATTATATAATTAAACTTCTTTCATTCATAGTGATCATTTAGGTTCAAGGATTTATATAATTAAGAAAAACAGTAACATTTTAATCCAATACATTGTATTTTGTCACTTCTACTAAGTATTTATTATTCCAATAACAAATAATAAACCACTTTAAAATAAAACATGATATGTTTTCAAGAAAATTCATCTAAATTTTTATCTTTAATTACTCTATTTTCATACCAATTCCTAAAAACAATGAAATATGTTTTAAAACATGTAATGACTAAAAAATTCAATAAGGGACATAAAAAGAATAAAATAGTATGTCAAGGGAAAAACATAAAATTCTATGAAAAGATTACCATTATGTCAATGATATTGGAGCATGTGAAATAAATAATTTTCATATTAAAATCATAAAAACTTTTTTATCAAATAAAATCAAAAAAATCATTGTTAGAAAATAGTATCTTCCTTAGGGAACTTAGATCATCCCAATCATAACTAGTTTTAAAGCTATATCATAAATAAATTCATGCTAGTTAAATCCATTGGAGAATACCTTATGTAAATCTATCCATCATTTAAAAAAGAAAACGAATATATCTCATTGAAATGGAGTGATATATGGGAAGAAAAAAAGCTATAATGAGATCACCTGATGAAATGTTGTTGCACCCAATATATTAGCTATATGAAGATCACCCATGAGTAATAATGGTTCTTAATCCCTCATATTAGTTGAATCAAGCTCACTTGTTTCTCATGAAATCCCAAAGTAACATAAAAATATCATATTATTCCATATTTTATTCTTAAAACCTATGGAATAAAATTTTAAATCCCATATGAAAATATTATTTTGATATCTAAATACACATTCTTCATAAAAAATTATTTTCAATACAAAAATAATCTTAATAAATAAAGAGGAATTATCATTGAAGAAAAAAATTAATTCCTATAGAGGAATGAAAACATAAAATAATGGTTATAATGGTTTCAAAATTCAATGGTGTTGTATTTGATATAGTAGAACATTCCTTTTATTCTTTTTGTATTGATATTTGGACAATTTTATTCTTTATCAAACCTTTGAAATGAAGTTGAAGAAAATAAGTTATTAAAATAAAAAACAATTCTCATAATGAAGAACAAATTTTCATTGAAATAACTATTAAAAATTTAAGGAAAACATTAATGTATTTAGGAGTTATGATGGTAGGGAATTCATTTCTTTCCTTATATATAAAAATTAAAAACTCATTTTTTTCTTTTGTATAAAAATTTGAATGAGGATTTTTAAAAGATGTTTTTTAATATAAAATACCTTATCTTGCGTCCTAATCATCACCTAATTTATTTTTATTTATAAATAATAAATTTAAGTAACTTTTATACATGATTAATAATATAATTATTGTCCAATATTCCATTACAACTTTTAATACCAAGTTAAATATAGTTATTTAATCAATTAAATTCAGGATAATTGTTTTGATGACATTTGGATCATAGGTTAGAAATGATTTTGGTAGGATGACTTTGGAAAAAGAGTTAATTATCCCCCAATATATATAATAATAATCACTTTAAAAAACTAATAATTTTTATAAATGAATAATAAATTTAAATACAACCATTAATTATAATATTGAAAAATTAAATATGATACAATCATGGAGATGGTAGGCCATATATATGAATGAGTAAAATTTCCATTTTTCAATGATAATTAGGGAAAGAAGTTTATGGTTATTTAAAATTTACATAATGATCCTAATATATTAATAACATATTAAAATTTTGAATATATATATATATATTATATGTGATGTGGGGATTAAAAACAAATCACATTTGTTTGTGGAGGTGGTAGTCCACTTGTACGCAAAAATGATGTTATCATTTTTACTGAATAGAGAGGCAAGAAATTGAATGATACATTATCTTTTAGTAATGAAATAAGTCAATAAATATCATATATATACATTAATTTCTACATTATAATCCATATCTAATTGACATTGATATAAAATAAATTACATCAATTTGCAAGATAGTCATCCTCAATACAGAAGAATAATGGGTTCGTTTTTCATTTAATGGAAGATGAGATGGATTTAGGATATGATATTGAATAAATAAAATATAATAATATGTATGGTACTGTTTTTATTTTTTCACGTTTGAAGAATATTTTATTGGGATTCAATATGAAATAAAATTGAAACACTAAAGTTAAAATGAAACCTCTTTTTGAAAAAAAAACATTTTCATAAGACCTTAATTTAAATAAGGCTGGTTTGAAACCTAAACGAATGACTATAAAATGGTTTAAAAGTGTAATTTATGGTAATTTGGAAGGTATTTTCTGATACAAATCAGGTTTGAACTGTGATGAAATTATATGGATTTGTTCCCTTTTATAAAAGAGCAGATGGGTACTTTTTAATTCCAATAAATAATATTCAATTGAAAATATTTCAGAAATGATTTATTTAAAATTTAAAATGTATATGGATTTAAATAACCTAAAAATTATTATTTATACATGTTATGAATACTTTTTATTCTTATATTTGGGGTTAAAGCCTTCATTAACCCTTTTTAAACACACTGTGACAATAAAGTATTTATAAATTAAGGGTAAATAGAGTTACAATAAATGGCCAAAAGGATCAACCGCATACCATTATTGATATTAACCATATACTAGTCTAATTTAAATATATAATATTTTATTGAATTTTAAATCATCAAAAATAATATTATATATTAAAAATAATCAATTATTTTAATTTTTAGAAAAATTTGTTGCGCAAACGTTAATAATATAAATATATGCTATTGAATGAAAACAAATTATTTTAAGACATCCTCAACATGTAAAGATCATATTGGAAGTTAACTATATCAAATTATAATAAATAAAATATTTTTAATATCAATTATTTTATTTTTTTTCATTTTATTTAATAATTACAGTGTTAGCGTGGTGTAAACATTTAATGTAATTTTTATTTTCACTAAAAATTGAAATTAAATTTTCATATTGAAGATCCATATTTTAGATTATAATAAATATTGATAAATGAACATATCCTCTGACAATCTCTATATTTAAAATTTTATAGTTAATAAAAACTTGTTTGCTAAATTATTTACTTCTCATTAAATAAAATATTCAAAATGTAATAATCTTATTAAAATAGACAAAATTCCATATAACGGAATCTGGGATGATAAGGGATAAAATAAATTCATATAATACAATTAATTCAATTATTTTGGTCAATTTATAGACCTTGTCATTTTATTTTTATCTTTATTTTCTCTATATACATTATACCGTGACAACAATTTTATTTAAGATTACAATTCATATTGAAATAAATAATAGGGAACTATTAACCATATTTTTACCAACTAATCCAAAATATGGAATCCAATTATTAAAATTAAAAAAAATGGAATAATTTAATATAAAATTAATTTGAAAAATATGATAATTTTTTTTAGAAAAATGAAATTTTAATATATAAAATGTTTGTAAAATAATTTCAAGCAGAAAATCCATTTGAAAACTATTATTTGATTATTGTAAATGAAATGAAAAATAAATATTTAAAGTAAAATCAAATAGAATTAAGCATTGTAATTACATAAAAATAATATAAAATTTTAAAAAATATTTGTTTTTTTACAATTCATTAACAAACAATGATTTGTTGAAATTTTCAAATAATAATCATAAATTAGTATTGACATGAAAAATTACAAATGAAATAAATTTTTTCAAATTAGTATCATAAGATTTCAAAAAATTAATTGTTATATGAACTCAAAAAATGTAAGAAAAAATATTTTTAATGTAAATATATTTATGATGAATAAATTGACTATAATAGAAAATCAAATCATTATTTACAAAATTAATTCACTATAAATGTGTAGTACCTTTAGAAATATCTAATATTTATATTAATAGTTTTCATTCCCTCAAATTTAAGGTCTTGTTTATAGGTTTCACAATTAAATAAAAATAATATTTCATTGTTTAGTTAAGCTAAGTTATGTATATCTTGTATGCTATCACACATAATAACTATTTTAAATACTCATTATATTGTAATATGATTGAAATAAAAATAAATTATATTTATAATTTAACTAATGTTCCTTATTAATTTACCAATAATATATTCCTCATTAATTCTATTATCATGAACTGTATCCTTACATTCCATAAAATTAACATGGATATAAATAAATAATTATAAAGAAATTACTAAAATAAGTTGAATTCTTTTTGAGTAGTAAACATGATATGAAATAATAAATACCATATATCTGTTACAAAACATTTTGAAACAATCGAAAAAATAACATATAATAATTAAAATAATATACAACTAACTAAAATATTTATAATGAATGATTAAAATTGATATATTATAATATTAATAAATATGATTAATTATATGAAGGAATTGATTGTTATTGTAGTGTTTTTTATATATGAGGATTAATGGGGTTTTTAAATCATGAGTTAAGGTAAGGGTTTTTTCATTTCAATTTTCCTTATATATGTATATATATTCCATATACCCCAATTATCAATTGTTTATAGTTTATATACCAACCCATAGATGTGTTTCATCATAATTTTCTTTAAATTAATATTATTTATGTAACACCCCGATATTTTATGAAAAATATTCTTTTTAATTTCATTAATGTCTTGTGTTGTACGCTACACCAAAAGGATCTTGAACAAAATGCATCCTTGACTTGCCTTACATGAAATCGCGACCTTCCTCGATAGCGTGTGTAGTACACAATACTGAGTTTCACTAAACAACGATATGCTATTAAAATATTATTAAAACAAGTTGTTATGAATAGTAATAACCAATTTTTTAAATTTTTTAAATTTTGTTTTTCAAAATGGACTTCATTTTTGGATTCGTAATATCAAAATTAGCATAGGGTGAAATTTTGGTACTTTTCAGATTACATTCATATTCGGGTGAATAGTTAAAATTACTAAATTTTAATTAAAAACAACTTTTTTAATCGAAATAAATAATAGTGATAAATTATTAATTTGAGTGGTTTTAAAGTATATTTAGAATATATTTTTACAATTTAATACAATGTTGTTCATTGGATGTAATTTCACCATTAAATCAGACATAAACAAGTGTCAATACTTTGATTGTTATTATCTCTTAAAAACACGCTATTTGTTTTGACAACAGGAATTAATTTTTTTTAAATAGTTAATGTAACTGATATGTTTTGAATTTGGTAAAATAAATATCATTTTTGAATTCATAATGTAAAATATAGCTTAGGCCTAATTTTTGGTATTTTTCTAGAAACTTTCATTTTTTGATGAATAGTGAAACCACTAATTGGTAGTAAAAAAACTGAATTTTTTTCATAAAATATAATTTTACCGCTTCTGTGATTGAATTTCAAAAATCCAATTGACACGGTTGATGTCAATAAGTAAAATGTGGTTCAATGAGATCAAAATAATTTTTGGTGAATAGTAACTTTTTACTTTTTTTTACCACGGTTAAAAGTAAATAGGGTATTTATGGGTAAAAGTGTTATTATTATTTCACTAACATATGTCCTAATTCTATTGGGTATGTGTAAGTCGACCAAAAACAACCTTAGGAATAAAATATGACCATTTTGGTCCACTTGGATTAGATTAGAACAATAATTATCTATTTATTTAAAGCAGGGTTAAAATAGTTAAAATCAAAGTTTAATAACTAAATCATTTTTAATATAGTGTTATACATAAGATAAATTAAACTATAAATATTCATTAGAAATCTTAAAAGATTTCCAGCATAATGGTATTTTATTTGTAATTTTTAGACTTAAAATAATTGAATTTATTTATGATACATTGATGATGCAGTAATTATCCTATTAATGAAGTATTGACATAATTGATGTTATAAATACCCAAATAAATGTAATTTGAGACATTTTATGAATTAAAATAATTTTCTATGTTAATATGACATGTTATTATTTATTTAATTAAATTTTTTAGAACTAATCATTCTTTTATGATTTTCACAAAAATCAATTACCAAATAGTGTCAAAATGGACATAAAATAGTTTTTAAAACAAATATTATATTATTAATTGTTATTATATTCCTAAAAAATCGTTGGTTCTTCCAAGATACTTATATCATGATTGGTGTATCATTAATGGACCACTTGGGGGTCTCTTGGATGGATATGGTATGTTTATTAACTATATAATATAAAAATACAAAGTGACATGGTAAATAACAATCTATTTAACTAAGAGTTAAAACTAAAGGCTAAGGTTAGTATAATGACCTAAACATGTCTAAATTCTTTTGAATGAGATTATTTAGACCCATACCAACCTTATCTTCGAATTAAATCAATTTTGAGCTATTTTAAATTGAATTTTGCTTTATAATAAAATAATATTTTTAGTTATTCCAAAGGTACCCCTCTCCTCCCTTATAAAAGGGCACCTCCTTCCCCTCTTCCTCACACCAATTTGAGCCTTCAAGCTCGGCCAACCCCTGCCAATTTCTCCTCTCCACTTCCCTAGAAACATCCTAGGGGTCCGGGTCATCATCAAAGACCAATTTTAGTGCTCTAAAAGGAGGTCTCAAAGAAGCACTTCAAAGAAGAGGTAATGTCCGTTACCGATTCTTTCAACTTTATTTCTTATTCCACTTCTTATTATTTAGTTGTTTCATTATTAAGTTATAACATTAGTATCACTCATATAATGATATTTTATTTTAAATATGTAACAACCCTATTTCACCATCTATCCATCCTACGGAAAAAAATCACCGCGCGTGCGTACGTACGAAATACCGTCCCCACCCCGTGCTATAATCTATTTTCACCCACCACCTTACGTGGATGGGTATAATGGTGTAAATAATAACTATATATGATTATTGTAAAGTTATATTGATTCTGAAATAGTATACATACACTCCAATAAGATTCCGCGATCATGGGAATGATATTTTCGCTCATGCGTACGTACGGAATACCGTCTCCACGATGTGATGCGACTCGTTCTACATGATCTTCATTGCATAATGATTATATAAATGAATTGAATGAATGTATATGATATATATTACACTAATAAAATTCTGTAAATGAGTTATCACAATCTCATTTTTATCCGAGATTGTTTATACTTTGGAATTTACTGGGGTGCAATTTATCATCCACATCCATGTTTCCTCAATATGTAATATTTACATCATTATACAGAATTTTATATCCAATATTACCCTCGGTGAGTTTTTAGTAAAAGATATGAAAGGAATCTTTTGTCGTTTTTTATACGAGGTACTTTTTGACTTTTATGACCAAAGTACGAGAAGAATGTTTTCTTTTAACTTATACGGCATGAATGGATTTGTAAAACAGCATTTCCAAGAAGCTTCCTTTACAAGATTTCATGATTATTTTTAATCAACTTCATTTAGTTTAGAATTGTATGACATGTTAAGAAAAGAAAAGTGTTTTTGTAGTAGAAAGGATATTTTCCTCAAGAATGGAGTTCAAGTGTTTTATCAAAGTTATTTTCCATATATGATAATAAAGGGTTCTGTTTCTATCCCTCTTATTACATTGATTTGATTATGTTGTGATAGAATGATTTTTATGAATTCCTTTATCTTATATGAATTTTTTTATGATTTCATGATGTTTAAGAATCCCATTTTTATTACATGGGTTTTGCTATGATGTACGGTTTATGATTTTGTGGCACACATAAGAATGGTATCATTATGAGATGGGTGGGACCGATATCTCCCTCCAATGCATTGGGTAAAGATTTTATATCTCATGAGATAGACATGGCTGGAACGGCAGGTTAAACCGGTTCAGTGAAACCGGACTGAAATGAGGAGTGAACTCGGTTCAGAAATGGACTTTGTACACTAAGATAGTCTTCGTAATGAGTCTTGACTAATAAGAAAAGATTCTCTATGATTATGCGTGTATGCCACAATGTTTAATGTTTTATGTTATGATTATTGGGATTACATTTCACTACTATGATTTATCTCATGTTATGATATTATGATCTCTTTTGCAAGTCAAGATTTCCTAAATGACATGTTCTTATGAATATGATGGGATTGATATTTCTTTTCTTTACCCTTACTGAGTATTTGAGATCACCCTTTTATGTTTTCTTTTCGCCGGTATATAAAGAAAGGTTTTAGGTAAGAAAAAAAGAGGGAAGATCTTTATGGGAGATGTTGAAGATCTTTCACCACGATTAGAAGATTACGTTCCGAGTTTCCAAAGACACTAAACTATTATGGTCCTTGCATGTGTGTTTTTGTTATGTACTAAGTATTCCGAAAAAATAATGTAATGTCCATGTAAGTCAATATTTGGGTCTCTACAGTTGGTATCAGAGAAAAGTTTAGTCAACCTTTGGAATCTAGGGTGTGAAAACGTTAGTGAGATCCCTAGATATATTTCTAAGGTATGTCTAGGGATGTCCGTAAGGATATGTATATGTATACGATATTGTTCTAGAACTACGGTAACAATCTTAGAATATAACCTAAGATGTTAGATATTGAAGGTACTACCCCTTTATTATGTTGTTTTCCATAGCATTATTTTTTCCTCTCACACTATTCTTTTTGGGTTTTAGACGATGGCTGGAACCCAAAGGAACCGTGTTGATCAATGAAATGGACAATGAAATGATTGTACTCCTGAACAAACAAATGTTATGGGAGAAGGAGTTCAAAATCTTATTGCTATACTTACAGAATCTATTAATCATTCTGGACTTCCAAATGAGCTGAGAAGGGAACAATATTCTATTGAGTCCTTTATGAGGCAACATCCACCTTCTTTCAGTGGGTCTTCTGATCCACTTGTTGCTGAACAGTGGATCAGTACCACTGAAAATATATTTTCAGTTATTCAATGTACTGAACATGATAAAGTCATCTTAGCAGTATATCGTTTGGAAGGTGAATATGATCAATGGTGGAATCTTATCCAGAATCCGAGGCAAATAAATGAAATTGAGTCCATAGAATGGGACGAGTTCAAGAACTTATTTTTCAATAATTACTTCCCTCGTATTCTTCGTACAAATATGGAGAAAGAGTTTCTTGAACTAAAGCAAAAGGTTCATGAATCTGTTGGTATATACGAAGCGAATTTTACAAGGCTTGCAAGGTATTTATCTGGCTTTATCATCCAACCTGAATGTAAAGTTGAACGATTCTTCAGTGGCTTAAAACCAGGTCTTTGAAGGGAATTAGCTATAAGAGACTTCATTATCTATGAAGAAATTGTGAGTTGTGCTATCAAGGTAGAAATGGAAGTTGGTGTTACTTATCCATCTCATAGTTTTGAAAAGAAACGAAAGATGGAGTTCAAGGAGAAATCTCAGAATAATGGTGAAAAGAAGATGAATGTTTCCTTATGCTCATAGTGTGGAAAGAAGCATAGTGGATATTGTCTTAATGGGGCAGTTAAATGTTTCAAATGTGTAAAGGAAGGTCATCGGGCATTTGAATGCCGCAATGATGGGAAGAAGATGTCTAATGATGAATACAAAGGAAGGGATACACAAAATTAACCTACTACACTTCAATGCTTCACGTGAAAGGAAATGGGGCATTATGCTAATAAATGACCTAATCCAAGGGTTAGTGATGATCGACATGAGCAACCACTTAATGCAAAGGACAAAGGGAAATCACATGCGATCACCATTGGTGATGTTGAATATGACAATGATGTGGGGGAAGGATTAAGTGTTTATGTAATGGGATTCCAAAATAATATTGTATATATTATCATGGAATATTGGAATATTTATGTATTGTTCTATTGTGGTTTTCAATAATTTTATGGTACCGGTAACCATGGAAAGTGATTCAGATATTTTTGGAAAAAGTTGATAAGTGCATAATGAAGGGATAAGGAAAAAAAGAAATGTTTGAAAGTATTCATGAGCTCCTGATTGATATAAGGACTAAGTGATATCATGGTTTGAGTATATAGAATTTTGAGGATTTTGGTATGTGGAAAGAGTTAAATTTTAATAGCATTCATGTTTTCAATAAGGTTTAATGGGTATTCATTTTTTTCAAGAGAATACATGATTAATGCCTTTGAATGTTTGGAATGAGACCAGCAAGACATATCTCATGATATATGGGGATCAACAATGGTATTAACATTCTAGTTGTATGAACTCTTTGGTAATCATTTTCACTATAATATGAGATTAGACCGCATTATTTTGGATAATCCTAAAGATTGGAATGGATTATGTTGGACATAAGTTAGTAATGTTTAAGGATAGAAGTTTTTTTTCGATATTATTTATGGGATGTTATAGTAATGTAGTTTTAGAAAAAGGACAACCCGCAGGATGGGCGATAGCCCATCGCGTCGGACAATGCTTTGGGAATCGAACCCACAACTAAAGTGCGACTGGCCTCTATCACCTACCACTAGCCTACATGAAGTCCCTGTTTAGTAGAAACTAGTTTTATTATATTAAGAAGTATGATATATGAAGTATAATTCCATTTTAGGAACCATATATGATTAATCTCACTATAGATGGACTTATGTATTTTTTGATAATTTTTCTTACCTATTGTTTGAGACAGATGGAATTACCCATCATTCTATCAGATGATCTTCCAACACATCACGAATGACAAATTCAACTTCATTTCTTTAAGAGATGAAGTGGAAATTGTCCAAAGAACGACCAACGGTGAGACTGTACCAAAATCACGAAAGTATTTCTTCTAATTCCAATTTCATAAACTTTAGGGAAATGATCTTGAAAACCAAAAATGTTGTCCTAGTGCTATAATATCTGAGGAATTAGATGGTACCTTAGATCGTCACAATTTTATGGCTTTGTGATTGCTGGCTTTTCCATATCAATGTTCTCTACCACTCTCCCAAAGAACATGATGGTTAGATTTCTCTTCCATATCCATATTTTCACCTATGTGGAAACCTAGTGATTAGTTTATTTGGGTAAAAATTACATTTCAAACTTTTTTTTAAAGATTGGTTTTGGTATTTCTTTTTACGATGTGGGTTTCTATTAATGAAACATTCAAATTGTAAACCATTTATAACCCCGACGATTTTCGAGGGAGAAATTCATTTTAAGGGGGGTAGAATGTAACACCCCGAGATTTTATGAATTTTTTTTTAATTTCATTAATGTCTTGTGTTGTACGCTACACCAAAAGAATCTTGCACAACACACATCCTTGACTAGCCTTGCACGCAATCACGACCTTCCTCGATAGCGTGTGTAGTACGCAATACCGAGTTTCACTAAACAACGATATGCTATTAAAATATTATAAAAAACCAGCTGTTATGAATATTAATAACCACTTTTTGAAATTTTGTAATTTTTTTTCAAAATGGATTTCATTACTGGATTCGGAATATCGAAATTAGCTTAGGGTGAAATTTTGGTACTTTTCGGATAACTTTCATATTCAGATGAATAGTGAAAATTAATAAATTTTATTTAAAAACAACTTTTTAGTTGAAATAATTAATAGTGATAAATTATTGATTTGAGTGTTTTTAAAGTAAATTTAGAATATATTTTTACAATTTAATACAATGTTGTTCATTGGATGTAATTTCACATTTAAACCAGACATAATCATGTGTCAATATTTTGATAGTTATTATCTCTTAAAAACACGCTATTTGTTTTGACGATGGGAATTAATTTCTTAAATTAGTTAATGTAACTGATATGTTTTTAATTTCGTAAAATAAAAATCATTTTTGAATCCATAATGTCACATTTAGCTTAGGCCTTTTTTTGGTAATTTTCTGGAAACTTTCATTTTTTGATGAATAGTGAAACAACTAAGTGGTAGTTAAAAAACTGAGTTTTTTTCATAAAACATAATTTTACCGCTTCTGTGAGTGGAATTTCAAAAATCTGAGAGACAAGGTTGATGTCAGTAATTAAAATATGGTTCAATGAGATGATAATAATTTTTGGTGGATAGTAAATTTTTACTTTTTTTACCACGGTTACAAGTAAATAGGGTAATTAAGGGTAAAATTGTTATTATTATTACCATAACACATGTACTAATTCTATCGGATATGAGTAATTCGACCAAAAACAACCTTAGGAATAAAATATTACCATTTAGGCCCACTTGGATTAGATTAGTACATTTATTATCCATTTATTTAAAGAAGGGTTAAAATAGTTAAAATCAATGTTTAATAACTTAATAATTTTTAATATAGGGTTATACACAAGATAAATTTGACTATAAATTTTCATTAGAAATATAAAAATATTTCCAAAATAATGGTATTTTATTTTTAATTTTTAGACTTAAAATAATTTAATTTCATTATGATACAATGATGATGCAGTAATTATCCTATTAATGAAATATTGACATAGTTGATGTTATAAATACCCAAATTAATGTAATTTAAGACTTTTTATGAATTACAATAATTTTCAATGTTAATATGACGTGTTGTTATTGATTTAAGTAATTGTTTTCTAACTAATAATTATTTTATGATGTTCACAAAAATCAAATACCAAATAGTGTCAAAATTGACATAAAATAGTTTTTAAAACAAATATTATATTATTAATTGTTATTAGATTCCTAAAAAAACTATGGTTCGGCAAAGATATATTATCATGATAGGTGTATCATTAATGGACCACTTGGGGGTCGCTTGGATTTATATGGTATGTTTATTAACAATATAATATAAAACTACAAAGTGACATGGTAAATGTCAATCTTATTAACTAAGAGTTAGAACTAAAAGATAAGGTTAGTATAATGACCTAAACTTGTCTAAATTCTATTGTATGAGAGGCTTTTGACCCAGCGCCACCTTAGCTTCGAAATAAATCAATTTGGAGCTATTTAATACTGAAATTGTCTTTATAATAAAATAATATTTTTTGTTATTCCAAAGGTGCCCCTCTCCTCCCTTATAAAAGGGCACCTCCTCCCCCTCTTTCTCACACAACATTGAGCCTTCAATCTCGGCCAAACCCGGCCAATTTCTCCTCTACACTTCGCTAAAAAACATCCTAGAGGTCCTGGATATCTTCAAAGACCAATTGTAGTGCCCTAAAAGGAGGTCTCAAAGAAGCACTTCAAAGAAGAGGTAATGTCCGTTATCGATTCTTTCATCTTTATTTTTTCTTCAACTTCTTGTTCATTAGTTGTTTCATTATGAAGTAATAACATACGTATCACTCATATACTGATATGTTATTATATGTATGAAACAACTCTATTTCAACATCTATCCATCTTACGGAAAAAGAAATCACCGCGCGTGCCTATGTACGGAATACCATCTCCACGCTGTGGTGTAATCTATTTTCCCCCACCACCTTACTTGGGTGGGTATAATGGTGTAAATAATAACTATATATGATTATTGTAAAGTTATATTGATTCTGAAATAGTATACATACACTCCAATATGATTCAATGATCATGGGAACGATAACTTCGCTCGTGTGTATGTACGGAATACCGTCTCTACGATGTGGTGCGACTCGTTCTACATGATCTTCATTGCATAATGATTATATAAATGAAATGAATGAATTAATATGATATATATTACACTAATACCATTCTAGAAATGCGGTATCTATAATCTTAAGAGAAGAATAATAATTTATTCAACAAAACACGAATAAGAACAAAAAGTAATAAACACCCAAATAACAAATAGTAATGAAATATTACTAATAAGAAGCTAAGAATATGACCATATATGATATCATAACAATAATTATGATTCCTAAATAAGTCAATAACATTATATAAATTATTATACAGGAGGATCGGACACTTACGACGAAAATCGGAC
This sequence comes from Viscum album, assembly GCA_963277665.1. Classification (NCBI taxonomy): domain Eukaryota; kingdom Viridiplantae; phylum Streptophyta; class Magnoliopsida; order Santalales; family Viscaceae; genus Viscum; species Viscum album. The sequence continues at coordinate 2,008,124,761 of OY728150.1, forward strand.
CTAAGGTAAGGGAAATATCACAATCTCATTTTTATCCAAGATTTTTTATACTTTGGAATTTACTGGGGTGAATTTTATCATCCAAATCCATGTTTCCTCAATATGTAATATTTACATCATTATAAAATAGTTTATATCCAATTTTACCCTTCGGTGAGTTTTTAGTAAAAGATATGAAAGGAATCTTTTGTCGTTTTTCGTACAAGGTGCTTTTTGACTTTTCTCACAAAAGTAAGAGAAGAATGTTTTCTTTTAACTTATATAGAAACAATGGATATTTAAAACATTATTTCCAAGAAACATTCCTTACATGTTTTCAATTTTATTTTTAATCAACTTCTTTTAGTTTAGAATTTTATGACATGTTAAGAAAGGAAACTTGTTTTTGAAGTAGAAAGGATACTTTCCTCAAGAATGGAGTTCAAGTGTTTTATCAAAATTATTTTCCATCTAAGATAATAAAGGGTTCTGTTTATATCCCTATTATTACATTGATTTGATTATGTTGTGATGGAATTATTTTTATAAATTCCTTTATCTTATATGAATTGATTTATGATTTCATGATGTTTAAGAATCCCATTTTTATTACATGGGTTATTATATGATGTATGGTTTATGATTTTGTGGCACACATAAGAATGGTATCATTATGAGACATGTGGGACCTATATATCCCTCCAATGCATTGGGTAACGATTTTATATCTCATGAGATAGACATGGCTGGAACAGTAGATTAAACTGGTTCAGTGAAATAGGACTGAAACAAGGAGTGAACTAAGTTCAGAAATGGACTTTGACCACTAAGATAGTCTTGGCAATGAGTCCTGACTAATAAGAAAAGATTCTCTATGATTATGTGTGTATGACACAACGTTTAATGTTTTATGTTATGATTATTGGGATTACATTTCACTACTATGATTTATCCCCTGTTATGATATTATGATCTATTTTGCAAGTTAAAATTTTCAAAATGTTATGTTCTTATGAATATGATGTGATTGGTATTTCTTTTTTTACCCTTACTGAGCATTTTAGCTCACCCTTTTATGTTTTCTTTTCCCCAGGATATAAATATAGGTTTTAGGTATGAAAAAAAGAGGGAAGATATTTATGGGAGATGTTGAATATCTTTCACCTTGATTAGAAGATTACGTTCCGAGTTTCCAAAAACACTAAACTATTATGGTCCTTGTGTGTGTGTTTTTGTTATGCACTAAGTATTCCGCAAAAGTAAAGTAATTTACATGTATGTCATGCTTTGCGTATCTACAATTTAAAAATATATCATAGGTTTTATCTTTCAAGTACATTTTATTCAATAATATGTAATGTTTTAGGGGTTTCATTTACAATCATTTTTTTAATCTGAGAATGATTGTGTTTTAACATATATTTGGGAGATTATATATAAGGCCCCAACCTTAAAACTTACATAATATTGAATTAAATGAATAATTCTCATTGAGGATATTTTAAGGTTTTGAGTTTTAGAGAATTAGGACATAACGATTACATATCAAAAGATTACAAAGTAGACACTTCTACTAAGTTTCCATAGAATAAAAACTCTTAAAAAGAAACATGTGTAGTTACATGTTTTATATAGCATGACTTTCCCTTGATCCCATCCATGACACTATTCCACATTATGTCCTGTGAAAAACATTTCAAAAAAACATGGGGTGAGAATAAAAAGCTCAGTAAGGTATACACAAAGGATAAAAATTGATATATTATCAAAACAACAAATAAACAATGTATACTTTATCAAAGTAATACTTTTCACCTTTATGAAGTAGTAAAAACTCTTCACTAAATAAAAGATCATTACATACCCTTTTGTAACCAAAAGATTACGATAAAACCCATATAAAGATCACATAACATATAAAGGTAACTTGGGACATAAACGTACTTAAATGGAATAACCATACGATCTACTTCCACACATATCACATAATGGATTAGCCATACGACCAACTTCCATACATACATAATGGAATTTCCATAAGGCTGAATTCCATACCCAATGCATTAGAGGTTATAATGTGACCACCCATCCTGGTATTCATGGAACCACCCGTCATAATGTCCATGTACCATTATAAAATCATAAGACATTAGACAAATATAATGGAAAGAAAAAATTTCCACATTTAAATCACAATATATCACTTAAATATATATACATAACGAATCCTTTATAAAAACCATTTTCAATACCAATATACATAAAACATTATATGGTATTTATTTAATTATAAAAAAACATTACGGCTTGTTGAGGAAGCCAAAGACCAAATAATACTCACAGCGGCGTAAAAGGTCGTTGTCACCGTGTACATTAAAAGAAACATTACGTTTTGTCATTTAGTAAAACAATTCGTATAAAAAGATTCATTTTGAATAAAATTAAAATTCAATGGGGATTATACACCGTATAAAAGAACGTTGTGTGTAAAACAAAATATGCCTCAATGAAAGGAGATTGAGACGAAGTCCCTTACAATGTCGGTATCTTTTGATTAAGGATAAATCAATTACATGAGTATGTGTGAAAAATAAGAATACACAAAATATAAGTGGATATTAAGTGTAAAACAATCAGTGGTCATTCACACATAATCATGGAAAAACAAAACCAATGACATAGATATTTAACTCAATGAAATGAGATTGAGTTATGATTTCTGATAGAAGTCCGTCTAAATGACAGAAGAATTTATCAATGATATGATTATGTGTAGAAATAGTATATCAACACAAAGGTTTGTGGAAAATACAACATAGAGATTCCACAAATAATCTTGGCATAATAAAATCATGAATTAGAGGTTTAACCCAAAGAAGTGAAAGTGGTTTAAGAAGTTCCCCTACAGAAATTTGACAGCCTAACTACGTCACCTCAAAATTCATAAAATGAGTTGACGAGAGATAAAAAGGGTATCTCATCACGTGGACATAAAATTTACATTAATAAGGATATAGAAGAACATATCCCCACATAATAGTATGTGAATTAAAATACATAACAAAAGAAGTCTTTTAAAAAGAGGAGGGTGAAAGGTTCCCTTACAGACTTGGGTAACATTCAAAACGTACACCCTATTGAAGAAGGGTCATACAATGAATATGTAAGTACCCATAAATGAAATTATATTAAACAAATAGTATAATAATGGGAATTAAATACACTACTCAAAGGAAATGGTGGCAAATGTAGCCTAAATCTCACAGGACTAAATGTGAGATGAGCAATCCCTAATGAAAACCCGGCAGCCTAACGACGCCACTTAAAACATCCAAAAATTGATTGATGAGATCAAATACGGTCTCCCATAATATGAACATAAAAAGTAAAGTATGAGGAATATAAACTAACATCCCAAAACATAAAAATATGGGCTTAAATGAAATCACATAAAAGATAGTACTTAATAAGAAAGAGAGATATTGGATCCTGTACGAAAATTCGGCAGGCTAACGGTGCCACTCAAAACATCTAAATTGGATTGATGAGAGAAAATAGGGTCTATCATCATATGAACATAAGACGTACAGTAGGAGTAATATAAAAGAACATCCCAATAATAAGAATGATGAGTTTAAAAGGAATGACATAAAAAAGTGTACTTAAAAAGAAAGAGAGGAGTAGGATCCCTTACCTCGTGTCCGACATGACTCGATCGTTCTTTATTATCCGGAATAATAAACTTGAGTTAATTTATACTTTCTTAAGAACCATTTTCATGTTCATTATTCCTTTTATATCACTTATTACCATGTCATGAACACTATGTTATTATTTAAGTTAATAACAGTCGTTTTAACGGTCATTGGTTCTTGAGTCAAAAATAAACTATTTATAATTACAAGTTGTTCATGTGGTAATATATCCATTATATCCAGAATTATATTCATAATGTAGATATCTTATATATCATATATATCCATTATATGCATGCATTTATAATATTACATAACATTTATATGTAAGAAATGAAATGTACCGTTCATGGAGACGGTAAGGTGTACGTACGCATGAACGCTATTTGAATTTCTATTTCATATTTAATGCAATTATAACATAATGATACATAATAGTATTTTAATTCCAGTATGGTATCATATATAATATCATTAAATTTATCCTTTATACATACCTCATATGGTATTAACGAATCAATTCACTTTGAGGGGGCGGTAGTCCGCACTTCCTAAAATGAAGATATCGCGTATACCCATAATGGAAGCCATAAAGGAATTCCATAAATGAAAAATACGGAATCTTAAGTAAAACATAAACATATTATATATCATATATAAATATAGTGACATCTTAATGGCCACCTTTGAAGGTGTTATATGAGTGTTGAAAGATCATCGTTTCGTGAGGCAGAAATTCTCCATCCACAGAAACAGTATGTTCATTAACCATTAGATGTAGGTGTGTGTAAGTGTAGCTAGAATAATTCTTATTAAAACATCCTAGTATAGCGATTATACTGGTCTTTGTACAAAATAAATTAATAAAAGAGTTTAGGGGGGTTGGAGAAGCAAAATAAAACAGAAGAACACAAGAGAAAACACTACCTTTAAAACAGGTAACTCTCTTTGATTTAAGCTCAAAGGCTTCCTTGAAAGGATTCTTCCCAAGGTGAGGCTTCATTGATTAATAGAGGTATGTGTAGAGATAAAATGGGCAGGGTTTGGCCGAGCCAAAGGCTTGGGAGGTGTGGGTAAAATGGTAGTGGTGGGGGCCTTTTATAGGAGGAGAGGAGGGGCACTCTTGGAATATAAGGAAATGTTACTTTATTTTTGAATGAGTTTCGGATTTTATAAGTCACAAATTGATGTGTTTCTAGTATAAGGTGATAAGAGTTTGAATTCCACTCATCAAATAGGTTTTTAACAGTTTTAGGTCTTAGAGTATACATTATATTTCCATATTATTAAAATCGTTAAATAATGGGGTAATTGCTGCATCATCATGGTGTCATAAATAATTTAATTTAGTTAATGTATAATCATTATAAAAAAACTACTATGATTCATGAAATATTTTAATCTTTCCAATTTATATTTATATTCAAATATCTGACATGTATATCTCCATATAAAAATTGTTTTAGTAAAACTACACATGTTTGTGACATTTTAATTTTAACATTAAATAAAAAGGTATTAATGTCATTTTCCTACCAAAGTGGTTCCATGGGGACCCCAAGTTGAACCATGGATTGTATTGGTCGGAAATGACACATCAAATGGGGGTAGGACATGTTTCTAGGTCATTTCATATTATTAAAACATTATTTTTACCTTAAATTACGCTAATTACCTCTAATCGCGATTAATAATCTTAAAAGTTACTATTCACAAAAAAATTATTTTAATCCCATTGAACCACATTTTACTTCTAAATGAGAACCATTTATGTCAGATTTTTTAAATTCAAATCACAGACATGGTAAAGTTTCATTTAAACGAAAAACCAGTTTCTTTAACTACCACTTAGTGGTTTCACTATTCATCAAAAATTGAAGTTTTTCAGAAAATTACCAAAAAATCACGCTAGGATATATTTGATATTCCGATTTCATAAATGATATCTATTTTAAAAAATTAAAAACATATAAGTTACATTAATTAATTTATTAATTAATTCCCGTTGTCTGAGCAAATAGCGTGTTCTTATGAAACAATAAGTATCAAAAGATTGACACAAGTTTAAGTTCAATTTCAAGATAAAATTAATTCCAATGACCACTATTGGATTAAATGGTAAAAATATATTCTAATTTTACTTTGAAACCAATTCCAAAGATAATCTAATCATATAAATAAATTATATTAAAAAGTGGTTATGAATTAAAATACAACATTTTCACTATTCATTAAAAAAATGAACATTACCGGAAAAATACCAAAAATTTACACAAATTAAATATTGATGTCCCGATTCTAAAGAAGAATTCTATTGTGTCAAATATAACACATAAAATTGTCAAAAAGTGGATTTAAAAGAGGTTCATCATCAAAAGGCGGTTAATCGACCTTTTAAAGAATATTAGAATGTTTACGCTTAAAATTGGATTCATTCGTATTTTTAATCCCATAACATTTATTGTAAAAAGTAAAAATATTTTACAAACATATATAATAATTTTTTAGTTATTTCTATTCATTCCCGGCATCACAACGGCTCGGCATTAACTGCAATTAAAAATAATCTTATTTTATTATTAGAGTGCAACGTAAGATTACCATGAAACTCATTGTTGCGTATTGGGCACGCCATCGAGCATAGCGTCCCCTTTAAAGTAATATTAATATTTTATTTACAAATATGGATAAATTTGAAAATGTTATATTCTCTATTTACCTGGCGTGTTACATCCTCCACCCTTTTGGGAATTGCGTCCTTGCAATTTTAAAATTGGGCTTGGAAACTTCATTGAAAATCCCACATCGGAACAAGAGTCAGTAAAACAATTTAATTTAAAATATAGAAAGAGAAGTACAAAGGTCACCCAAGTTAACCCACACTAGGATTCCATTTAAGAAAACATGGACATCGAGTTGAAAACATAATGTCATGTTCTGATGGAGAGTGATAGAAAACATGTTTAGGAGAAAGTTAACCATAAGATTATCACAAAATTGTGATGGGTTAAACGATATTCGATTCCCCAGTAAGAAAAGTTAATAGAAAACATTTTTGTTTTAAGTTACTTTTTATTTTGGAATTTATTCACAAGGAAACATAATTACTTATCATGTTGACTATCAACATTTATTATATTTCTTACACAAACTCATATTTTCTCCAAAAGACGATTATTTAGGAAGACTTGTTCACATTTAGAGTACTATAATCAACTTCTAGAGAATCACCTAATCTACAAAAGAGAACTATATAATTACCATCTCTTTAGACTATAACCAAATCAAAAACCAAAATTTTTAGTATGAGATCAGATAATCCACAAAAGTATAATCCTTTATAAAAATAAAATCAATTATTAATCTCCAAAATTTGTCAAAAAAACCCAATGTTCAATGTAGACCATTCGATAAACTATTCTCCACAAAATTCTTCAAAGTAAACCAAACTAAAATTGAAACCCAAATATTTGATGGATTTAATCACGTAGTCTTCAAAGGTACAAATTAGCTTTTATCTCCAAATAACGTCAGTTGCTCTTAAATTCTCATGTTGAAAAGTAATCAACCTAATCACATATCCTCGATGATATGTTAATCATTTCCATAGATAACCCGAAATAAAATTACTCTTGATTCCTAAAATCATCTAATGAAAAATAATTAGTCAAACTAACCAGGGACTTCACGTAGTCCAGTGGTAGGCGATAAATACCAGTCGCATTTTGGTTGTGGGTTCGATTCCAGCAGCTTTGTCCGACGCGACGGGTTATCACACGGTCTGCGTGTTGTCCTTTTTATAAAACTATATATTTCTTAAAAAAATTCCCCAAATCGAGATAAAATCTTCAAAAATAGTCATAACATATTTTAAAATCATGTTTGTCTCATGGCTTTAATTTTCCATCATAATATATAATAACCCATAATTACCTCAAAAGCAAGGATCATATAAACCCTAATGGTTACCAATATAATTATTACCTGAACTTCCACATCGATTTGTCATCTTGTACATGATGCATTACAGAACATACCAAGGTACAAGTGGATGATCATGACTCCTTGATAATTAGTTTAGAACAACCATGAGTTTCCTCATTGAATCACCCATTTCATCCAGTCTCTTAATCCGAGAAGCACCACAGTTTCCTTCAAACCTATTGTCACTTCGGTGTCTGCTAGATCCATCCATTCACTAAAAACAGAAATGTCAGTGTGAGTATATCAACAAAACCATCATGTACTAATGAGGAAGATAAACACTAAGATATACTTACTCATTCACATTATCTAAAACTAGGACTCTTTCTGAAATCCTAACCATTATGATAATGTCACTTATTCTTAGAGAATGCACTAACATCTAAAGTTATCTAAACCTACATATGATACCAACTATAAGGCCCTGGATTTAAACCTTACTTATTATTGAATTAAATGAATAATTCTCATTGAGGATATTTTCTGGTTTAGAGTTTTAGAGAATTAGTACCTAACTATTACATCTCAAAAGATTACAACGTAGACACTTCTACTAAGTTTCCATAGAATAAAAACTCTAAAAATGAAACATGTCTAGTTCCATGTTTTATATAGCATGACTTTCCCTTGATCCCATCCTTAAAACTATATGACATTATGTCATATGAAAAACATTTCAAAAAAAAACATGGGGTGAGCATAAAAAGCTCAGTAAGGGATACACAAATAATGAAAACTGTTAGTTTATCAAAACAACAAGTAAACCACATATACTTTATCAAAGTAATACTTTTCACCTTTATGAAGTAGTAAAAATTCTTCACTGAATAAAATATCATTACTTACCCTTTTGAAACCAAAAGATTACCATAAAACCCATATAAATATCACATAACATATAAAGGTAACTTGGGACATAAACATACATAAATGAAATAACCATACGGTCGACTTCCACACATATCACTTAATGGAATAGCCATACGGCTGACTTCCATACATAATTAATGGAATAGCCATATGGCCGACTTCCATACCCAATGCATTAGAGGTTATAACGTAACCACCCGTCCTGGTATTCACGGCACCACCCGTCATAATGTCCAAGTACCATTATAAAATCATAAGACATTAAAAAAATATAATGGAAAGAAAACATTTCCACAATTCGATCACAATATGTCACATAAATATATCAACATAACATATCCTTTATAAAAACCATTTTCAATACCAACATTCCTAAAAGAGTATATGGAATTTATTTCATTTTAAAAAAACATTACGGCTTGTTGAGGAAGACAAAGACCAAATAATACTCACGGCGGTGGAAAAGGTCGCTGTCACTGCCTACGTTAAAAGAAACATGTCTTCTTGTCGTTTAGTAAAATGCTTCATATAAAAAGATTCCTTTGGAATAAAATTAAAATTCAAAGGGGTTTATACACCGTATAAAAGAACGTTGTGTGTGAAACCAAATATGCCTCAATGAAAGGAAATTGAGACGAAGTCCCTTACAATGTCGTTATCCTTAGATTAAGGATAAATCAATTACATGATTATGTGTGACAAATACGAATACACAAAATATAAGTGGATATTAAGTGTAAAACAATCAGAGGTCATTCGCACATAATCATGGAAAAACAAAACCAATTACATAGATATTTAACTCAATGAAATGATATTGAGTTATGATTTCTGATACAAGTCCGTCTAAATGACATATGAAATTATCAATGAGATGATTATGTGTAGAAATAGTATATCCACACAATGTTTTGTGGAAACTACAACATATATATTCCGCAACTAATCTTGGCATAATAAAATCAAGAATTAGAGGTTTAACCCAAGGAATTGAAAGTGGGTTAAGATGTTCCCTTACAGAAATTTGACAGCATACTGGCGTCACTTCAAAATTCATAAAATGAGTTGACAAGAGATAAAAAGGGTATCTCATCACTTGGACATAAAATTTACATTAATAAGGATATAGAAGAACATATCCCAACATAATAGTATGTGAATTAAAAGACATAACAAAAGAATTCATTTAAAAAGAGGAGGGTGAATGGTTCCCTTACCGACTTGGGTAACATTCGAAACGTACACCCTATTGAAGAAGGGTCATACAATGAATATGTAAGTACCCATAAATGAAATTATATTACACAAAGAGTATAATAATGGGATGTACATACACCACTGAAAGGAAATGGTGGAAAATGTAGCATAAATCTCACATGACTAAAAGTGAGATGAACAATCCCTTACGAAAACCCGGCAGCCTAACGACGCCACTTAAAACATCCAAAAAATGGATTGATGAGATAAAATAGGGTCTCCCATAATATGAACATAAAAATTATACTATGAGGAATATATCATAACATCCCCAAACATAAAAATATGGGCTTAAAATAAATGACATAAAAGAGAGTACTTAAAAAGAAAGAGATAGGTTGGATCCCTTACGAAAATTCGGCAGCCTAACGGCGCCACTCAAAACATCCAAAAAGGATTGATGAGAGAAAATAGGGTCTCTCACCAGATGAATATAAGACATATAGTAGTAGTAATATAAAATAACATCCCAAACATAATAAAGATTAGCTTAAAAGGAATGACATAAAAGAGTGTACTTAAAAAGAAAGAGAGGAGTAGGATCCCTTACCTCATGTCCGACATGACTCGATCGTTCCTTAATCTCTTGAATAATAAACGGGAGTTAATTTATACTATCTTAAGAACCTTTTTCATGTCAATTATTACTTTTATATCACTTATTACCATTTCATGAACACTATGTTATTATTTATGTTAATAACGGTTGTTTTAACGATCATTGATTCTTGAGTCAAAAATAAACTCTGTATAATTACAATTTGTTCATGAGGTAAGATATCAATTATATACAGAATTATATTCATGAGGCAGATATCATATATATCATATATATCAGGTATATGCAAGAATTTATAATATTACATAACATTTAGAGGTAAGAAATGAAATGCACCGTTTATGGAGATGGTAAGCCGTACGTACACATGAACACTACTTCCATTTCTATTTCATATTTAATTGGAATAAAAACATAATGATACATAATATAATTTTAATTCCAGTATGGTATCATATATAATATCATTAAATTTATCCTTTATACGTACCACATATGGTATTAACGAATCAAATCACTTTGAGGGGGCAGTAGTTCGCACTTCCTAAAATGAAGATATCTCGTATACCCATAATGGAAGCCATAAATTTATGCCATAAATGAAAAATAAAGAAGCTTAAGTAAAACATAAACATATTATATATCATATATAAATATAGTGACATCTTAATGGCCACTTTTGAAGTTGTTATATGTGTGTTGAACAATCATCATTTCGTGAGGCAGAAATTCTCCATCCACAGAAACAGTATGTTCCTTAACCATTAGATATAGGTGTGTCTAAGTGTAGCTCGAATACTTCTTATAAAAACATCCTAGTATATCGATGATACTGTTGTTGTTACAAAATAAATTAATAAATGAGTTTATGGGGGTTGGAAAAGCAAAATAAAACATAAGAACACAAGAGAAAACACAACCTTTAAAACAGGAAACTCTCTATGATTTAAGCTCAAAGGCTTACTTGGAATGGATTCTTCCCAAGGTGAGGATTCAATGATGAAGAGAGGTATGTGGAGAGATGAAATGGGAAGGGGTTTGACGATCCAATGCTTTGATAGGTGTGGGTAAAAAGGTAGAGGTGGGGGCCTTTTATAGGAGGAGAGGAGGGGAACTCTTGGAATGTAAGGAAATGATACTTTATTTTAGAATGAGTTTTGGATTTTAATGGTCCCACATTGATGTGTTTCGAGGATAACGTGATAAGAGTTCGAAATACACTTATCCAATAGGTTTTGAACATGTTTAGGTCTCAGATTTTACATTATCTTTCCATTTTATTAAAATCGTTATACAATGGGGTAATCGCTGCATCATCATGGTGTCATAAATAATTTAATTTAGTTAATGTATGTTGACGCTCCTTTCCATCATAGAGTCTAACGTCTGAAAAAGGGAAATACCTTAGTCCAAAGTGATTCATCCTTTGAAGAAACATAAAAAATCATCAAAGGGATGACCAAGGAGAACTTTTCCCATAGGCCGCGCACGTTTCCTCATAGTCGCGCAAGTGGACTTGCGCGACGCACTTTGGCGTGCAAGTGACTTGCGCGACATATGTAATAATCGCCTGGTAACCGCCCGAGGACTTCTCCTGCCTATAAATAGACCATGTGGCCCACCCATTCGAGATGTATCTTTTTTCCAGAAACTTGGATTGAAGCTCCCGATGCTCAATTCTCTTATCAAAGCATCCGGAACACTTCTATGGTAATTTCATACCTAGAATAGAAGATCTAAAGAGAGGGAGTAAGGCCTAAGTGTTGAAACTCATCAAAACTTGCCCGCCTGTGTGGTCAGCCCTTAAGGGAAGTGGTCACACTTGTGCGCCGCCTTACTCCTAAAAAGGGACTTGTGCGTCCCTTTTTTGGAAGAACCTCAAGAGGATTCTAAAGGCTTTAATGAAGAGTCTCTCAAGTATTTCAATGCTGGTTGAATATCACACAAGTACCCACCATGTCTCTTAGGTATACCTGCGTGACCAATACTTGTGCACCCTTGCAATACTTGCGCGCCTTCCAAGACTTGTGTGCCCCTTCATTTTTGGGTGCCTTTCTTGCCCATTTCACCCCTCTAAAGCCATTACACCTTTCCTTTTCAAGATTCAGTCTTCAAGACACTATTCAAATCCATTTATGGAATAATTTCATGATTTTAATTCCTTATCAGAAAGTAATTATGTGGAATATCTCTCAAAACCTAGTGATTTAAATATCTTTATGTCACTAAATATGGAGAGTTCATTAATTCAACCTCATCCTTTAAGATGAGAGAATCCTTAACCTGGGTCTCCTTTTCAGGAATAATCCCCAGTCCTAAGTCCTCCAAAATTGAGCATCCTCCTCAGGAATAAGCCCCAAATTCATAAAATTCGCAAATCTGGGCATCCTCCTCTAGAGTAAGTCCCAACCCTGAATCCTTAACCTGGGTCTCCTTTTCAGGAATATTCCCCAGTTATAATTCCATTAATTTGGGCATCTTTCTCAAGAGTAATCCCCAAACCCTAATCCATAACCTGGGCCTCCTTTTTAGGAATCAGTCCCATTCATAAATTTTGGGCTTCCTTTTCAGGAATAATCCCCAGTCCTAAGTCCTCCAAACTTGGGCATCCTCCTCAGGAATCAGCCCCAAATTCTTAAAATTCCCAAATCTGGGCATCCTCCTCAAAAGTAAGCCCCAACCCTGAATCCTTAACCTAGGTCTCCTATTCAAGGATAATCCCCATTTATAAGTACTTTAATTTGGGAATCTTCCTCAAGAGTAAGCCCCAAACCCTAATTCATAACATGGGCCTCCTTTTCAGCAATCAGTCCCAGTCATAAATTTTGGGCTTCCTTTTCAGGAGTAAGCCCCATGTCCCTTAATATCTCATTAACCATTCCTAATTTACGTTTGATATGGGATTCCGTCTCAGGAGTAAAACCCAGTTATCAATCCTCTCCTAATTTGGGTTTCCTTTTTAGGAATATGCCCCATGTTAGAGTATTCAAATCTCCATGAAGTACATATAGCTTTATGGACCCTGTTCCTGGATTTTTTCCTAAAGTAAACCCTAACCATCATTTATCTGGGCAGTAATACATACATAAGGCCCAATCCATTTCATATGATTACATTTTTATGGCCCAATTGTCTATTTTATTACCAATACCTCTTATTTCTCACACCGAGCATGACTCACATGAGCTTAGAGAGTAAAAGAAATTATGACATCCTTCTTTGAGCCATCAATCATAAACATTATACTCCCTTATTCGAACTACGTGGGTCTGATTCCTTTTCCAAAAAAAAGGGTATGTAGGTAGCCCATCTACCGGTTCGATCCCAACTCTGAAATAAATCATGTCCTTCTGAATGACAATAAACTTAAAGTACCCCACTGAGTGGCTTTAAAACCAGCCTGGTCATCATAATGACCAAGAGACTTTTATATAAATGTTTTGAAGGATACCATTGACCAAGAATATCTAAATTGATATATATGATTCTCTATTGATGAAGAACCTCGAATACATAAAAAATATTTTCTAAATTTCTTACATATTTAATCATTGATTGTCAAAACTGAAGGAAAAGCTCATTTTATATTTGGTAACGTAATAAGGATTCACGAACATAACATAAATCTATAAAGAGAGTCCCGAAATAGACAATAATTCCCCTTAAAAAGGTGTGATGAGTCCGACCTCCCATCCTCTCGACCAAAGCAAATTCTTAAGCCTCATCAGTCCACAAGCTAATGAGCGCCTAACTTTGGAAAGTAGGTCCAAATGGATGTGGAATCATTGGATGTTTCCGGTTCTATGAACAAACCCGTTAGAAACTGATCGGAACGTTTGAATCTCCCATCCAGGATGTCATCCCCGAATTCCGAGGGAAACAGAAAATGGTGAACCCGACGTGAATCCTTAACCAATGTTAAAATGATGTTTTACCTATTTGTTAAGACCCTATTTAAAGCTCCATAAGAGGGCTAACAAAAACAATCATTGACATGTGTGCTCATCCATAGGATGAAGTAGCTGAATTAATCTTGATTATGTCTGTTATATCGAATAGGAAATATTTTCCAAGATCTTCTGTATTTCCATAATGGCTGCTCTCAAATTCACAACTGTGAATACTGCTACTGCAAATACCACTCCTGCTATTCCTACTAGATCATCATCCGCTTTGAGAATGGCATCACCTACTCAGCGTCTTCAATGCAGGGTATCAAATGCGCGGGTTAAGGAGTACCGTCAACACGGTAGCATCCCAACTCTGGAGGCTGCCCGATAGGCCCTCCAAGTGAACAACTCACACAGGTCGTCCGGAAAACGACAACCAGTGATCAAGAGGTAGGCGATGCTGACTACCGTCTCCAACCGTTTCAGGTCGTTATCCCCGGAACACAATTTCCATTTGCTCCCTTACTCTGAGGAAGTGAATGAGCAGGTCCCTCAGGGCCTTAATTCAAAATGATAGGAGTCCTTCCCGAGGGATCCCATCAACAATCTCCGCCAGACTCGTGCGGCAGTGCGCCCTCAACATGATGAGGGTACCGACTCCAGGCATTCGGCTCAGGTTCCTCGAACCCGAGCAGGCAAGACGAACCGCCAGAGATGGAATCCGGTTAACAATGGGCAGGTTTTCATCTCTGCCATCTCTGGAGAAGTCCACAACCTAACATGATGGCGAACAACGAGCAGTCACACACACCTGTCCGTTTTGATTCCGTTGTCCAGCAGACTTGTCTGGAAGCATCAAGCCAATCCCGCCAGGAAATTCCGGCGGAGTACTATATGCAGAAACATACACCTGCTTATACATCATCAGTTAGTCACCAGGCTCGCCTAACTACATATTATGGATCTCGTCAACCGTGTTTGGAGAAGTGTAATCAGCAGGCACATACATCTGCTAGTATTAATCAATCCTACCAATAGTCTCGCTTGGTAGTGCACGGAGAAGTCAGTCGGAAAGCTCCGACGACAAACAGGAGGTAGAATCAACTCTCTGCGTCCTCACTTGAGTACTGTCAGGATTCACTGACAAGAAAAGGAGGACAGGAGCAGGCACATACACCTAATCCAAGCCTCGAATGGACATATATCCTCGTTCCGGCAGCTGATGTCACCCAGCATATTTTGTCAAAGGTGAAAGAGCAGAAGAAAATTCCTGCTCATATTCTGGATGCTTTCCAGGATATCATAATAGCTTCAGCATCATCTCAGGGAAAGACACATAAATCTATCCATAGAAGTGGGGTGACACCTCAACGATTCACTCCGGAACAGACACACACAACTGTTCTAGTCCAAGAGGGTTATGGGGCATACTCCCCCATGTCATATGGACAACCAAGTCAGTCACATACACCTGATTTGAGTGGAGATCATCAGCCTAACCTAACCATCTTTCCTGATCAGGCATATGCACCTACTCAGAGAAACCACATTCGTCAACAAGGGCTTTCCAAAGCGAGTAAGAAGGCATCTAAGAAAAAGATCCACCTAGCACAATCAGAAGATCAAAGGCCAATCTATAACAAGGCCTTGCTCGATGCTGGAGTTCTTGAAGCCCTCAGAAATTTATCTATTCGAATTCATGATTTTACTCCCTCAGTTCTCAATAACGGGAACATTATTTTCGAAGGTCTTCAATAGACACTTCCTCATGACGGCTTTCTTCGTGAAAATTAGGTCAATCTTGAAGTTTCGCTTTCAGATGAGAGCCACAGTAACCCTCTGTATGGTCAGAAGACCAAGGAGCAAGAGATCACATCTTTTGCTATAACCCATTATGGTGGTCCTCCCCATCATGATGAATTTCACTGTGAAAGTCCTCTCCACAGTAGTGATTCACATTGCCTGGAAAATACTCCAGTGGACAATGTAGTGCCGAGAAAGACCTCTTATCTTGAGGGACTTGCAAATGAAAAACCAGTCATGTCTGATGATTTATCGCTAGCAAGTGAAATACTTTTTCAATCAGAAGATAGCCCATGGTGTAGGTCATTCTCCGAACCACCCCTAAGTTATGCATCTTCTAGTTTGATCAATGATCTCTCTACCAATCTTGTTGAATCCGATGAAGCAACAAGGAAACACCAACTCTGGTCAAAACAGGTAGAAGAATCTTCATTTAATGATGAAGAGGAAATTCTGAACATGAGGAAAAAACTGGCGAAAAATGAGGTACCAGTCATGTTTTGGCCATTGGCTGACTCCCAGTATGACGTTCCAAAGATGTTGATGGAAGATGGAATCCATGATATTCATCTCAACACATGGAAAACTCTTTGTCAATTGAAGAAGAAGGTATTATCTTATGATGAATATGAAAATCATCTTAAGATAATAGAAGGGCTACAACGTCAGATTGATTTGGCATCTCTATCAGTCTCTCGGTATCCGAAGGCTGAAAAGCAACAGAGAACCCTTCAATGTTCATGCCTTGGTGCACTAAGAAAATTACGTCAGTTAATTTCCAATGCTCCATATGGTGTTCATATCAGAGGATGGGGTGTTCCCGGAGCATTACATTTCACAGTGCTTTCCAGTCAGCAAAGCCCGCCGAAAATGGTCTCATGCAATGTTATTGCCCATGGCCGGCCACAGTCAATGGGCTTTGTTCGTAATCAAAAGCTTGATCAAGAACATGCTTCAACTAGTTCCTCTCAAAATCAAGCATATAGAGAACAAGTTGTTAAATTTCTCCTACATCATGCAGGTGAGAATATTGCACAAGCCTCTCGTATGGAGCAAACACATCATCAATTGACAAAAGTTTCGGAAATTATCCAACGGTCTGTTAAACCAGGTGATAAAAGTGGATACAGGTTAATGCATCCAACTAATTTCCGAACTAAGATTCGTAAGATCAAGAGAGCTTTTAAGAAGGTCTCAGACCTAACATGTCAAGAGCCACCCCAGCTTGCCAGACTAGGGACTCCTTTAACCCAACCCTCAGAGTCATCAAATGGGATTCGAGGAGTTGAGCAGAAGCAACAGGAACATCCCCAGTTCATGAGACTGGGGACTCTTTCAAATCATCAATCCCCTTCTCAGAGAATATCGGTCTTTTCTCGATTGGGGAAGAATCCCCAAGAGGAATGATGAGCCAAATTATCAGGAGATTCCCTCCATGTTATAGCTCTTCAAGAAGTTCCTAAAGGATTAAATCAACAAAAGGCAATGTCTCATCAAATACATAAAATAAGACAATATCACAGAAATGTTGATAGAAGGGATGTGATACATTATGAATCAATCAATGTCATCAATGCCATTGTTTCTAATCCACCAGAGGAGACTCACTCAGGAGACTCAGATGAAGAGAATCCTGCTCAAGAAAATGCACGCGCCGATACAAATGAAAAGGTGTGAATACATGAAGTCAAAGGATTACTCAGAACATAGGTAATCCACTTCCTTCTCTCCAAAAAGTATCCAACAAAGGGAGGGGAAAGAATAAGGTTACATGTCCTTCCTCTGGAGAAGGTCAATCGCTCTCATTAGAGAAAAGGTTTGCACAACAGGAGGAAGAAATGAAAGAATTATAAAGATTTAATGCGTAACTACTTCAGAGTAGTCTTATTTTTTAGAATGCTGAAGTCCAACAGCCGAAGGAATTTGTTGTTGCTACTGAGATGGATCATGAATATCCTCCTTTATCAGTACACCCTCAGAGGTCTAATCCTACAGGTAAAATGCAACAACAGTTGATAGTGCTACCATCAGTTGCAGCACCAATCACCATGTCTGTCCAAGCTCCATTCATTGCACCTACCCAAGATCAAATTCAACCTGATGTTTCTCAAAAGTTAATTACTACTATTGAGTCATTAAAAACTCAGTTAGAATCTATGGAAGGGAAACGGGCGCAAGTTCAACCAGAAAATAATATTTATCCTGAATGGGTAGATTCAATTTTTCCTCCATCCAGTTTTGGAAACCCTGTTTTCCTTACATTCAATGGATCAGGCGAGCCTGAACAACATTTGACACATTACGTGTCTTGTTGTGATCCTATGATGGGAACTCCAAAGCAGCAAGAAGCAGTGAAACTCAGATGCTTCGTGCGAACCTTGCAAGGACCAGCTTTTGTCTAGTATACAAGCTAGAAATCCCAGTCAATCATCGTATAGGAGGATCTTCGCCAAAAATTCCTTCTTCAGTTCAACTCAACATTGCCAAAAACGACAGTTTTCGATCTTACAAACTGCAAGCAAAGGGAGAATGAAAGTGTCTCTGATTTCATTTCTATCTCGAAGGGATTAACATATTCCCTGAGTTTAGCACTCCCTCAGGAAGAGATATTGCCAATCTGTGTGGAAAATTTGCGTGACAAATTACACAAGCCATTGATCCCTGTAAAATACACAGGAGGGTTTCGATACCTTACTTCAATCGCTCGGCAGATTGAAGATTCCCTTATACAGGCTATGTTTAAATCTCGTGTAATTCCATCAGCTCCAGGAAGGAGAATGGGTAAAGTAAAAACTGCTACAGTTATCCTTAAACAAGCGCATGTACCTATTTCTACTTCAAAACCTTCATCTTCTCGAAGGGCTCCACCTCCTGAACGCCAACAACAAAGGCTATTTCATCCATTTGATCAAAGAGATCAACGAAGAAAACAATTTGAGGATTTGAAGAGTAAAACATACCTTTTCCAAAATGAGCAAGTTCTTGGTTACCTAATTTCAGCTCTGGAAAATAATTTGGTTCAATTACCAGTGCCCAAGAGGCCAAACAAGGAAGAAGGTGAAGACCGTCCCAATAATTGTCCCTTTCATCAAATACTGGGGAATCCCATCCAGGAGTGTTTTGTCTTTAAAGACCTCCTGCAAAAGATGGTCGACTTGGTACAAATCAAGTTGAAAGGTTCTTTGACTCAGGTAGCATGTGTTACTGCTACAGTTCCAGAGGAGGAAGGTGAATGGAAAGAAGTCAAAAGCAAAAATGCACAGATGTATGATGATTGGATGGTCAGAAAGACAATCAATCGGACTCATGCCATTTTAGGAACACAATTAAAGAAACCAATTGTGCCTCTGCAATAAATATTGTGGTAAAACACTCTTTATCAGAGGAAAAGTCCTCAAAGAAACTGTTTGATTCAAAGAAGGAAAAAGAATCAGAAGAAGATGAGTATGTGTCAAATCCTAAATTGTCTTTGACACTGGCAGACTTTATGCCATCTACTTAAAAGCCACGGGCACCACCCCATCAAATGGCATAGTATAAACAGGCTAGTCAGGCAGAGTCTTTATTAGACGAAGAGTTAATCTTTGGTTCTGTTAATATGATTCAATTAATAGATTCGTATTCCAGTCGTAATTTCAATTTTGATGAGCCTGAATTCCCTGTATCAAATAAGGGAATCCAAGGAAGTTCTAGAGGTTCAGGATACAGGGGACGACGTGGATCTTTCTGAAGCCACTACTCCAATTTTACCCCTGCTAGCACTGTGAATGCAGCAGAAACTCATGGTAGAGCCCTTTATTAAGCTCAAAAAGAACAAGCAAGTTCTTCTGCCAATAGTCAACTCAGTCTTGGCACAGTTATTTTGAAAGGCCGATTGAAGATTCCATCTTCTTTATCTCAGCAAGTAAATGGATCTAATCGGTCTAATCTTCCAAAACCAAGGATGTTGCCATCTTCTATCCCAATACAAGAAGCATCAGATTCCAAATCATCTGCTTACAAGGTACCTGCTAAACCGCATATTCCTATTGGGAAACGCAGAACATTAGATCAAAAGTATGATATATTGAAACACATGGCCCATGTACCAGCCAAGTTATCAATTTTGGATGACTTGAATCTGTCAAAAGATCTTTGGGAAGCACTCATCGAAGCTTTGTCAAGTCCTCACGAGTTTGAAGCTGAAATTGCTGCAGCTGAAGTCTATCACATAGAGAATAATCCTGCAGAATGTCATGAAGTGATATCTTTTACTGATAAATATGAAGATGATGTTGTGCATGGGCACATAAAACCTCTATACTTATCTGGCAAAGTCAATGGTGTAGATATCTGAAGATCTTTCATTGACAATGGTTCAGGAGTCAACCTCATGCCCATTCGTACACTTCGTCGATTGGGCCTCACAGAATATGATTTATCTCATTCTACCATGATGTTACAAGGATATGATAAAAATGAACAAGAACCACTGGGCGATGTTACACTCAGAACTCAGCTTGGAGATCTTGTATCCAATTCGGATTTCGTGATTGTTGATCAAGACTCAGCTTTCAACGTCTTGCTTGGAAGACCCTGGCTACATCAGTATGCGGCTATCCCTTCATCAAACCATCAATGTCTCAAATAATGTTTCAATGGTCATGTTGGAACATTGTATGGTGATAAGACCCCATTCAAGACATGTGAATCTCAGTACATTGAGGCAGAATTTTATCACATGAAGGGAAGAGAGAAATCTACAATGAAGGAAATTACAAAAGTTAATGCTCCATATGGGTTGGAGAAGATTCCAATAAATCCATTTACACATGTGAGTACAGATTATGTGTTACCTATCAGTCAAATTGACAAAATATGCCTAAATCAAAATACTCTTATGGAAAGATCCATAATGTCAATTACGGCAATCGAGAAAGACAACATGGGAGAAATTGGTAACCTACCAAACAGTGATGAAATCACAAGTGGTGACGTCTTCATTTCATCTGCTGAAATCCAACAGGTATATACTTCACCAATCAGGCCAGAAGAAGTTATAGCAACATCAGAGGGTCGGAAATTGAAGCTTCTTCTTCAAAATGTGCAAATTTTTACATCTCTTCTCATCATGAAAATTTAGTATTGTCATCTACTATGCAAGTATAAACAGAAGAAATAGCACATGATGAAGAGGAAGAGGATGATCTTAGATATTCTCCTCTAGCATTTGAAGAGGGTATCTCTACCATTGTGGATGAACTCAGAGAAATAAATTTGGGTACAGAGAAAGATCCACGCCCCACTTAAATTAGTGCATCCATGACCCTTGAAGAGCAAGAGATGTATATTTCTTTTCTAAAGCAAAATAAAGATAATTTTTCTTGGAAATATACAAAAATTCTTGGGATTCATCCTGATGTTGCTATTTATCATTTGGGTTACCCAAAAGAACATCAAGGATTTAAGCAAGCTGCGAGAAGAACACACCCAACTTACGCTTCCAAAATTGAAGCTGAAGTGGATAAGCTGATCAAAGCTTACTTCGTCAGAGATGTTCAATATCCCAAGTGGTTGGCTAATATTGTCCCTGTAAAGAAGAAGAACGTACAAATTAGGGTTTTTATCGATTTCAGAGATCTTAATTGGTATTGTCCAAATGATGATTTACCAGTTCCGATTACAGAACTCTTAATTGATGCGAAGACTGGCTATGAAGTACTTTCCTTCATGGATGGATATTCTGGATATAATCAGATCCAAATGGCCCCAGAAGATTAGGAATATACAGCCTTTAGATCACCTCAAGGTGTTTTTTGTTACTGGGTGATGCCCTTTGGTTTTAAGAATGCAGGTGCAACATATCAACGCGCCATGAATTGTATCTTCAAACAATTTATAGGGAAGTTTGTTGAATTTTATGTAGATGATTTGGTGGTTAAATCCAAACAACTTTTTAATCACTTGGATGATTTGGAAGTCATATTCCACAAGCTTCGACAACATAATTTGAAGATAAACCCCTTAAAATCTGCATTTGGGGTAACCTCAGGAAAATTCCTCGGCTTTTTTGTACGCCATCATGGTATTGAAGTCGATCCTGAGAAGACCAAGTCAATCCTTGGTATGTCATCTCCTCATAATTTTAATGAATTAAGAGGACTTCAAGGACACTTATCCTATATTCGGCGTTTCATCGCCAATTTGGAAGGAAAAAGTTTACCCTTTACTAAATTATTGAAAAATGGAGTCACTTACCAGTGGACTGAAGAATGTCAAGAAGCGTTTGATGTTCTAAAGAAATACCTCTTGAGTCCACCAGTACTCGTGCCACCTTTTGAAGGAATACCACTTATCCTCTATGTGACAGCTCTAGAGTGATCATTGGGAGCCTTTCTTGCTCAAAAGAATGATGCTGGGAATGAAAATAGCCTCTAATATCTCAGTAGAAATATGCTTAAAGCAGAAACCCGGTATTCAAGTATTGAGAAGTGCTGCCTGGCATTAATCTTTTTAGTTCAGAAACTGAGACACTACCTGCAACATCACGAGGTCCAATTGGTATCTCGCAATAATACGCTCAAATTCATCCTTAGTCGTCCAATGCTTACAGGACGTCTAGCAAGGTGGGCAGTTATTTTGCAGCAGTTCGACATTTAGTATGTATCTCAAAAGGCAATAAAGGGAAAAGCTCTGGTTGATTTCCTGGCTGAACATCCTTCAGTGGAAGACACGTCTTTAGATATTGAACACCCTGATGAGGAAGTTTTCTCTATTCAAGAGAGTCATCAAACATGGGAAAAATATTTGGATGGTGCTTCCAGAAGTCCAACAGGGAAGGAAATGGAAAATCCTAAATTCAACAATGTTGGTTTAGGAATTGTACTTATTTCTCCAGATAAGGCATTGTTACCTTATTCCTTTTTATTGTGGGAAGGTGGTACCAATAATGAAGCCGAATACAAAGCTCTTATCATAGGCTTGGAGTTAGCGCTTCAAGCACAAGTGAATCACTTAAAGGTGAATGGTGATTCAGACCTAGCAATCAAACAAGTCAATGGAGATTATGCCATCAGAAAAGAAGAATTAATCCCTTTATATGATTACATCATAGTGTTAATGGCGGAGTACCCTTCAGAATTGAAATTTTCTTATGTCCCAAGATCACAAGATGCTCAAGCTGATGCGCTGGCTAATATAGCCACAGCTCTAGCAAATCCAAATCGGGACGAGACAACCATCAGTATTGCCCACCGTCGTGCAATTTCACCTTATGTTCAAGCCAGAACAGAGGAAATTAATGAAATTAGTCCCATTCCTGAACGGTATGGTCATACTACATGATGGATGTCACCTATTAGGGAATACCTTCAAAATTGAACACTTCCACCTGATAGAGCTGAGAAAGAACAAATCCGGCGACGTGTGGTCAAATTTACTTTTTTATGATAGCCCAAACCACCTATAATAAATTCTCTACAAACGTGGTTTTGATGGAGTTATCTTCAGATGCATTGATGGTGAAGAGACAATGGCTGTCATGAAAGAAGTGCATGCAAGAGTCTGTGGTGCCCACCAGTCTGGACATAGATTGTCTGATCAAATTCGAAGGCTTCGATACTTTTGGCCTTCAATGATACAAGATTGTGTTAATTTCACAAAGCAGTGTCATTCATGTCAAGTACATGCCAACGACATTCATCAACCTCCAGAGTTTTTTCATACAGCTAAATACTCGTGGCCATTTTCCACATGGGGAATGGATGTGGTGGGACCTTACCCTTCACCTACGGCCAAGCAGTTTAAGTACATTCTTACTGCTACTAATTTCTTTTCCAAATGGGAAGAGGTAGTACCTCTAAAAGAAGTTAGTTCTAAATGCATTATTAGCTTCATCAAGTTTAAAATCATTACTAGATTTGGTGTCCCTCATACCATATTGATGGACAATGGTACCAACTTCTGTTCTTCTGAGGTGAAGAAATTGTATCAACAATACAACATTAAATCCAACCATTCATCTCAGTATCATGCGGCAACCAATGGCCAAATAGAAGCCTTTAACAAGAATCATTAAAATATAATGTAAAAGATGGTAGATAAAGATAAGATGTCATGGCCTGATAAACTATTTCATGCTTTATGGGATTATCGGACTACCACCCGCAATGCAACGCGGTCAACTCCATATTCATTGGTATATGGAAAAGAAGAAGTCTTGTCAATTGAAGTTCAATTACCATCACTCAGAGTAGCCATTTGTGATCAGTTATCTACCGATGAGCAATCCCAAAAGCGATTGAATGAATTGGAACGGTTAGATGAGAAAAGATTGTGCACTTTTCACCACTTGGAAATCTATCAGAATCGAATAGCAAGAGATTTTAACAAAAAGGTTCATCTTCGTTCATTCATTCAAGGAGAATTGATATTAGTTCTCATAACTCCAATGATAACAGGAAAGAAACCTCCCAATCTTGAGCCAAAATGAGAAGAACCTTATTCAATACATAGGGTCTACTCCAATGGAGCTTATTCATTAATCTCGATGGATGGAGAACTCATTACTACTCCAACTAATGCCCGATTTTTGAAGAAATATTTTGTATAAACTACAAAATATTCACAAAATGTCCCCACAACATGACACTAAATTGTGCAGCACCAGTTCTTCCTTGATATATGACGTTAAACTATACCAAAATGGTCCAGTATGACCTTAAACTCCTCCTTGGTCCAGTATGACCATAAAATATTCACTAAAATGTCCCCGCAACATGACACTAAACTGTGCAGCACTGGTTCGTCCTTGCTATATAACGTTAAACTATACAGCAATGGTGCATTATGACCCTAAACTCCTCCTTGGTCCAGTATGACCTCAAACTGTTCACAAAATGTCCCCGCAACATGACACTAAACTGTGCCGCACCAGTTCGTTCTTGCTATATGAAGTTAAATTATACACCAACGATCCAGTATGACCTTAAACTCCTCCTTAGTCCAGTATGACCTTAAACTATTCAAAAAATGTCCCCGCAACATGACACTAAACTGTGCAGCACCGGTTCGTCCTTACTATATGATGTTAAACTGTACAGCAATGGTCCAGTATGACCTTAAACTACAACTTCATCACACACGACGTTAAACTGTGAAAAAGTTCCCTAAAAAGTCCTGTATGACATTAAACTGCACCATCCATGGTCCATGCATATGACCCTAAACTATTCGCCCTTTTTCATCCAACATGACTTTAAACTGTGGAAAAAATCCTCAATGCATCCAACATGACGTAAATGGTGTGTTATTTTGTCCTTACTACAAGACATTAAACTGTGCAGTCCCCCTTTTTGTCCAACATGATGTTAAACTGTATTGTCCCCATCGTCCTAACTACATGATGCTAAACTGTACAGAAAGTTCGTGATACGTCCTACATGACATTAAACTGTACTCTGTCACTGCTACATGACACTAAACTGTGCAGCACCAATAGTCCTAACTGCAAGTCTTTAAACGGCATAATCCCTTCATATTTTCCCTGCTACATGACATTAAACTGTGCATTGTTAAGGTTGTTGCCACCTATTGTTTCTCACAACGAGTATGACTCACGTGAGCTTAGAGAAAACCTCATCCATAACACTCTCTTTGGGCTGCTAACTATGTGTAAGTCCCAACAACATTTTTTAGGTCATTTTCCCCAAGAACAACTTGATCATTAATTCATTCTTTAATTTAACTACACGGACTTTGATCCTTGCCTTCCAGGCTGGGTATGTATGCAACCTCCAAAGGTTAAATCACAAAAACAATCTCTTTACATCGGTTCACTACCATCTCATATGATTTTGATTCGTGAAACCGCCCCTTGAATCAATATCATTACATTGATTCACTTTCTTCCTTGTTATATGACGTTAAAGTATGCAACACTTATGTCCGGTATGACATTAAACTAAAATACTCTTTGATTTCCTCATCTGAGAGGGAACCATTATTTACATTGATTTTTCAATCATGTTTCATTTCAGAAGACTATGTGCTTACATGGTAATGCCTAAACTTTTTTATCTTGGGTTAAACCATCATTGCACTAAAGTCCCCTTTCACCCTTCACATGTACGAACCAAATTTGTACAAATGGTAGTTCTATAACTACGTGGGATTGATTCCCATCCTTATTGGATACGTAGGAACATTCAAGTGTCCCTCGAATCCAATCCCAAGTCTTTTGGTCCTAACCCCAAATTTCACTTTCAGTCCCTTGGCTGAAAAGTCCTCATGAAAACACACACGGTGTATTCATTATTATGGTCCGAACTCTATGACCCCAAACTAAGATCTCTCATACATTCATCCTGCACGAAGTTAAACTACATTTCAAGAACTACGTATGGCGTGATTCTCATTTTTATGAGGTACGTAGTGAAGTCAAAAATTTCAATTCAGGACCCAGCCACAACATGATTATGGTTATCATTGACCTATGTATCTCTATATACATTGAAAAATACCCATCTTTATGTGTTATAATCTTAACCTTAAATATTTTCAGATCTTCATAAACCTTTTCCTGACTTTTAGTCACAAAAATGTCAAACTTATGAGAATTCTTTTGCCTAACTATGCAGTATGTGCCCATAGGTGGGGTTGCATAAACAATCCACATAACATACTTGTTAGACAAAAGATACTATTTTATTTAACTCTGCATCCAATGCCCTTAGGTGGCCCTGCATAATTCAACCCCCTAACGGGTTTGTTAAATAATGGTAACTTCATTCTTGGGAAGAATGCCTCTTTTGTCCTTATTTGTCTTAAAAGACAATATGTAGGGATCTGCAAAAAAGTAGCCATCCTTAAATTTTTTGTCCCAAATTTTTTTTTCATTATCTGAAAGTATTCAAGTCTATGGTTTATTATTCTTCCCTACGTTTGGGTCAGACCTTCGTACGAGTGATATTCATCCAGTTCTTCGATAATCTTGTCTGGAAATATCTTCTCCATATTCAAGTACCTCTTTCCATACAGAAAACTCTATAATTTAGAAAAAATTGAATCTCCATAAACATTCACTGGCTTTTAGCACTAGGAAAGTAAATTTCTGAGAGTTCTTTTGCCTGACTATGTAGCATGTGCCCATAGGTGGCCTTGCATAAACAGTCCACATAACAGACTTGTCAGCTGAAAGATGATATTTATTTGACCATACAGCCAATGCCCTTAGGTGGCCCGACATAATTCAACCCCCTAACGGGTTTGTTAAATAATGGTAACTTCATTCTTGGAAACTACTTCTTCTGATGCCTTTTATCTCTTTTTCATATCATTCCTCAGATTCAAATATTCTTAAGCCATAGTTTACATATTTTCCCTCATACTTGAGTATGGTAATATGTTTTCAGACGAATTTTCAAGGAATTGAGTAAATTCTAATCCATTTAGGTCAAAGCTATTTCGACCTTAAACATTAGCCTTTGTATGTCTGACATGCATGACTTTAAACTGCTAGATTTCTTGTTTTTTCTTTTTCACCTCAGAGTCAAATCATCTTTTCTCTCCGGATGCAACTCTAAGGGGGGACTTTTGTTGACGCTCCTTTTCGTCACAGAGTCTAACGTCTGAAAAAGGGAAATACCTTAGTCCAAAGTGATTCATCCTTTGATGAAACACAAAAAATCGAAAAAGGGATGAACAAGGAGAACTTTACCCATAGGCCGCACAAGTTTCCTCATAGTCGCGCAAGTGGATTTGAGCAATGCACTTTGGCACGCAAGTGACTTGCGCGACATAAGTTATAATCACCCGGTAACTGCCCGGGGGCTTCTCTTGCCTATAAATAGACCCTGTGGGCCCCCCATTCGAGAAGTATATTTTTCCAGAAACTTGGATAGAATCTCCCGACGCTCAAGTCTCTTATCAAAGCTTCCGGATCACTTCTAAGGTAATTTCTTACCTAGAACGGAAGATCTATAGAGAGGGAGTAAGGCCTAAGTGTTGAAACTCATCAACACTTGCGCGCCTGAGGGGTCAGCTCTTAAGGGAAGTGGTCACACTTGCACGGCGCATTACTCCTTCGATTGAACTTGTGCGTCCTTTTTTTGGAAGAACCTCAAGAGGATATTAAAGGCTTTAATGAAGAGTCTCTCAAGTATTTCAATGCTGGTTGAATATCGCACAAGTACCCACCATGTCGCTCAGGTATACCTGTGCGACCAATACTTGTGTGCCCACGCAATACTTGCGCGCCTTCCAAGGCTTGCATGCCCCTTTCTTTTTGGGTTCCTTTATTGCCCATTTCACCCCTCTTAAGCCATTACACCTTTCATTTTCAAGATTCAGTCTTCAAGACAATCTTCAAATTCATTTATGGCATGATTTCTTGATTTGAATTCCTTATCCGAAAGGAATTCTGTGGAATATCTATCAAAACCTAGTGATTTAAATATATTTATGTCATTATATATGGAGAGTTCATTCATTCAACCTCATACTTTAAGATGAGAGAATCCTTAACCTGGGTCTCATTTTCAGGAATAATCCCCAGTCCTAAGACCTCCAAACTTGGGCATCCTCCTCAGGAATAAGCCCCAAATTCTTAGAATTCCCAAATCTGGGCATCCTCCTCAGGAGTAAGTCCCAACCCTAAATCCTTAACCTGGTTCTTCTTTTCAGGAATAATCCCCAGTTATAAGTCCTTTAATTTGGGAATCTTCCTCAAGAGTAAGCCCCAAACCCTAATCCATAACCTAGGCCTCCTTGTCAGGAATCTGTCCCAGTCATAAATTTTGGGCTTCCTTTTCCGGAATAATCCCCACTCCTAAGTCCTCCAAACTTGGGCATCCTCCTCAGGAATAGGCCCCAAATTCTAAAAATTTCCAAATCTGGGCATCCTCCTCAGGAGTAAGCCCCAACCCTGAATCCTTAACCTAGGTCTCCATTTCAGGAATAATCCCCAGTTATAAGTCCATTAATTTGGGCATCTTCCTCAAGAGTAAGCCCCAAACCCTAATCCATAACCTGGGGCTCCTTTTTAGGAATCAGTCCCAGTTATAAATTTTGGGCTTCCTTTTCAGGAGTAAGCCCCAAGTCCCTTAATTTCTCTTTAACCAGTCCTTATATACGTTTGATATTTGATTCTTTCTCAGGAGTAAAACCCAATTATCAATCCTCTCCTAATTTGGGCATCCGTTTTAGGAATAAGTCCCAAGTTAGATTATTCAAATCTGCATGAAGTACGTATACCTTTATGGACCCTGTTCCTAGATTTTTTCCTAATGTAAATCCTAACCATCATTTATCTGGGCAGTCATACATACATAAGCCCCAAACCTTTTCTTATGATTACATTTTTATGGCCCAATTGTCTATTTTATTTCAATACCTCTTGTTTCTCACACCGAGCATGACTCACGTGAGCTTAGAGATTAAAAGTAGTTATGACATCTTTCTTTGAGCCATCAATCATAAACATTATACTCCCTTATTCGAACTACGTGGGTTCTGATTCCTTTTCCAAAACAAAGGATACGTAGGTAGCCCATTTACGGGTTCGATCCCAACTCTGAAATAATTCATGTCCTTTTGAATGACAATAAACTTCATGTGCCCCACTGAGTTTCTTTAAAACCAGCCTGGTCATCATAATGACCAAGAGACTTTTATATAAATGTTTTGAAGGATACCATTGACCAAGAATCTCTAAATAGATATAGATGATTCTTTATTGATGAAGAACCTCGAATTCATATAAAAGATTCTCTAAATTTCTTACATATTTAATCATTGATTGTCAAAACTGAAGGAAAAGCTCATTTTATACTTGGTAATGTAATAAGGATTCACGAACATAACATAAATCTATAAAGAGAGTACCGGAATAGACAATAATTCCCCTTAAAAAGGTGTGATGAGTCCGACCTCCCATCCTCTCGACCAATGAAAATTCGTAAGCCTCATCATTCCACAAGATAATGAGCGCCTACCTTTGGAAGGTATGTCCAAATGGATGTGGAATCATTGGATGTTTCCGGTTCTACGAACAAACCCGTTAGAAACAGATCTGAACATTTGAATCGCCTATCCAGGAGGTCATCCCCGAATTCTGAGGGAAACAATGTCTAAAAAATATAAAAAAATTACTATGATGTAGGAAATCTTTTTATCTTTCCAATGAAGCTTTATAGTCAAATATCTGGCTTGTATATCCCCATATAAAAATTGTTTTAGTAAAACAATACATGTTTGTGACATTTTAATTTTAACATTAAATAAAAGGAATTAATGTCATTTTCCTACCAAAGTTGCTCTATGGGGTCCCCAAGTTGACCCATGGATTTTCTTGGTCGATCATGACACATCCAATGGGGGTAGGACATTTTTCTATGACATTTTATATTATTAAAACATTATTTTTACATTAAATTACACTAATTACATCTAATCGTGAATAATAAACATAAAAGTTACTATTCACTATAAAATTATTTTAATCCCATTGAACCACATTTTACTTCTTAATGAGAACCATGTATGTCGTAATTTTGAAATTCAAATCACAGAAGTGGTAAAGTTTCATTTAAACGAAAAACCAGTTTCTTTAACTACCACTTAGTGGTTTCACTATTCATCAAAAATTGAAGTTTTTCAGAAAATTACCAAAAATTCACGCTAGGCTATATTTGATATTCCGAAATCAAAAATGATGTATATTTTACAAAATTCAAAACATATAAGTTATATTAATTAATTTAATAATTAATTACCGCTGTTAGAGCAAATAGCGTGTTTTTATGAAACAATAAGTATCATAAGATTGACACTAGTTTAAGTCCAATTTCAAGATGAAATTAATTCCAACGACCAGTATTGGATTAAATGGTAAAAATATATTCTAATTTTACTTAGAAACCAATTCAAAAGATAATCTAATCATATAAAGAAATTATATTTAAAAGAGGTTTTGAATTAAAATAAATCATTTTCACTATTCATTAAAAATTAAACATTACCGGAAAAATACAAAAAAATTACACAAAGTAAATTTTGATGTCCTGATTCTAAATTAGAATTTTATTGTGTCAAATATAACACATAAAATTTTCAAAAAGTGGATTTAAAAGAGGTTCGTCATCAAAAGGCGGTTAGTCAACCTTTTAAAGAATATTAGAATGTTTACGCCTAAAATTGGATTCATTCGAATTTTTAATCCTCTACCATTTATTGTAAAAAGTAAAAATAATTCAAAAACATATATAATCATTTTGTAGTTATTTCTGTTCATTCCCGCCATTACAACAGCTAGGTGTTAACTACAATTTAAAATAATATTATTTTATTATTTGAGGCAATGTAAGATTCCAAAGAAACTCGTTGTTTCGTATTGGGCACACCATCAAGGATAACGTCTCCTTTAAAGTAATATTAATATTTTATTCACAAATATAGATAAATGTGAAAATTTCATATTCTCTATTTACCTGGGGTGTTACATTATATATCCTTATATAAAACCCATTATATATTATTATCCTATTTTTATTCATGGAGATCACATGTTTTATTAAAATATTACTTTTCATTGGAAAAAAAATATACCAAAAATTTCCTATTAGTGGATATGACATTATCTATTATTTTAGGACATAAATGTTTCCTTTAAATGTACATATTGTTTATTTACTTTTTTTGGATATTCATATTCGTAATTTTTTAATATATTACATGATTTTTCCATGTATTTTAATTTATTTATAAAATAATTATTTTTTAGACATTTTATTATGGTTTTTCTCTCCAACATTGAGTCTCTTTAAAAAATCATGAAAATAATTTTTTCTTTAATATTTTATTTATGAATAAAATTTACAATTTCAAAGTCTTTTTTCAAAATGATGTATCAAAAATAAGTTTTATTTTAATTATAAAGTAATAAATATTTAATTTTTTTAAGATAACTAATAAAACAAAAACAAAATCATTTTTTTAATGTAATTTTAAAATGATAGAGTAAAAGTTGTTTCCAAATATAAAGATATTTTTTAAATATTTTTAATAATTCACATGTTATATTCTCTAATGAATCTAGAAACCAAATTTATTGGAATATATTAATATTATTTGATATTATCATTGTCATGATAACAATTTCTTTGTAAATGGTTAATTAATTTGTGTTGTAATTATGATGGCAATAATGATCATGTGACGCATATATGCTCGATTTATCATTATTTAATGTGTGGTTTTACTTGTAGTTAGGGTTTGGCTTATTGGTAAGATCCCTGTAATCCTATATGAAAATGGGGGTTCAAAACCCATTGGGCGCAGGCGTTGTAGCACAACTGTAGTGGTATTGTAGCAGCGGCGGTACTATAGATCGGCGGGTACTGTAGCGGCTACAGGGCACTGTAGAAGCGGCGGTACTGTGCATGTACTGTTGCTGTTGGGTTACTATTCACAAAACGGAAATTGGGCCAAAAAATTGGGCATATAGGCTATGTAATGGGCTAAAATCCCACTGGGCCTTCGAGCTATATAATGGGTCTCCCTCTACCTAGTTAAAAGAGGTCTTTGATTTGCTTTAATAATAAAATGAGGCTTTGGCCCCAACCATTAAAAAAATTTGTGGTTTTATTATATATCTATAAATATTTTGTCAATGAATTATATCTCATGTGATTGGGATGTGATTAGGGTGGTAATCTCAAGTCCATGTTGTCAAGGGAATATAGTGGTTACCCAAATTTCAAAATGTTATGGGATAAAAGTTGTTTTTCCATGTCCACTATGTTTGGGAAGGTGATAAACCAAGTCCGTTTTGATATAAATTTATTGGTCGTTAACCATGACACAAGATGTGTTTTTTATAGATATATTTTACTATTTTTATTTCATGCAATATACCAATATTACAATCTCATAACTTATTATTGTTGACTGAGGTTTCCACCATCATAATGATCATATCTTACGATATACAAAAAAACTTGTGACATGAATAATGAATTATGATATTTTTTATTGGATATGATTCTATTTGTTTATGCACATTAGTAATTATCATGTTCTCATACCCATACTCCCATTTTTTGATCACTTGTCAACTTTTATTGACGTCTCATATGTTTAACCTAGTTGAACAACTGAGGTCAACAGTTCATATGTTTTCATTCTATAGTTTATGATGGAGAATTCTATATATGTCATGAATGAAAGGGTATCATGTGAAAATGCTAATTATTATAAATTTGGAAAATGTTTTAAAATTAGATATATATGTTTGTAATCTCCAACGAAAATAATCCATTAGGTTTTGGGGAATAGTTTATTTTGTGAGGTAAAAAATATTCTTGTTAAATAATGTAATTTTCATGTATTTTTTTAATTGGTTACCTAAATTAGTGAACGATAGATCTCCAAAAAAATATTATCCATTATTGTTTAAATTTTCACCATATTCAATTTTAAAATAACAATAGTATTCATTAAATAATTCTTATTATTGAAAATGACACTCAATACACACCTATAATAAGACCCATCATCTGCCCAACCCAAAATACTATTTTAAATCAATTATATCATTAATAAAAACAAAATAAATCCTCTCTAAAGTCCATTATATACCATTGAGAACCTTTGGTTACAGAGAGATTTCAGGAATACCTAATTCTCAAGAGGCTCACAAGGAAGAGATTCAAAATTACTAATGTAAGATTTTTCAAATCCATTACAATTATTAATTATATTATTTACCCACATGATATCAAATCTAATTTACTACATTATTAAAATGTTTTAAAAATCATTAATATTCTTTAAAAGTGATATTTTAATTATAAAATAACATGTTCTCACTCATTCAGTTGTTCTATAAAATTAATTGTTATGACGGGTTTATCACCTACATAGAAGATATCATAACATTTTTTT
This sequence comes from Viscum album, assembly GCA_963277665.1. Taxonomy (NCBI): domain Eukaryota; kingdom Viridiplantae; phylum Streptophyta; class Magnoliopsida; order Santalales; family Viscaceae; genus Viscum; species Viscum album. The sequence goes on from OY728150.1 coordinate 2,008,158,717, forward strand.
CATGAATGATTCATAAAATATAATATTTTATAATAAAATTTAATAATTATTAATATAATCTATTTTTATAAATTATAATGTTAATATATAAAAATATAATCCTTAATAAAAATAATTATTTTTATTGAATTGAAATTCGTTACCAATTTATGTTTATGTTTTCAATTCAAAAAATCCCCAAAAAGTCCATGAAATGATTATGAGACTCAATGCACTGTATCGAAAACATATAAAAATGTCCATGAATATTACGGTGGTAATTCCACCATTATCAAAGAGGATGGTTGGAAATCCCTAAATTAATGCATTCATGGAAAATCAAATAGTCAATAACAAGGTATTAGATTTTTATCCATAAAAAATTTATATGTCGATAATAAAATTAAAAATCATTATTATTGTGTAATATAATTTTAATAACTTTACTCTAGTTATAAATAATAAGTTAAATTTCTTATAGGAAGGGTTAGAGAATATATTTCATTGTGGAAATCCTAGGTAATGTCTTTTCATAATAAATTCCCATCATTGATACATGAAGTGTATTGTGAAAAAATTTTAATTTATATGGTTTATATACATTCAATTTAAAATATTTTATCCAAAATAAATTTTAATAAACTATATAATGAGTTCTATCATATTTCCCTATTTTAAGTGTTCTTTAAACAAATTTTAAATTTTTCATAATGTATACTCTTTAAATATCACATTGAAATTTATATTATATATGTTTAATATTAAATTGGTGAATATTTAAGGATAATTATTTAAAAACCCAAATGTACACCCTTCTACATTATTAATTTCTTAGGATTAAGTGTATTTATATGATTTAACCTCCATTTGAAATATAATTCAACTATAAGGTTACCTATAATTAGAGATGTGATTTTATGATTTTTTTAATCGAGAATAATTCTTATACATTTTAATGTTCATTATTTTTTATTCAAAAATTCATTATATAAAATTATCTGTTTCTTTATGTAACTTTCCAATTTTACATGACATTATTTATATATTATTTTATGGAATATCTATTTATTGTTTTGGAAATGGGTAATTTTCTATTATATTTGAAATTATTTATAAAACTATGCATGTAATATATTTTATAATGTTTTATTCATGGAAAAAATTTCCCACCATTACTCTCAATTTTTATTTATATAACATCATTACTTGTTTTCATGGTCTTTCAATGGAATTTGTATTCTCTTTTTTTTATATATAATTTTCATCAAAAAAATGTTATAAAAGCCATAAGGGGTATTTGTTATTATTTATCAAAGTAATTTTTAATGATATTATAATTCTACATTAACATTATAAAGAGACATTATTATTTCCTATACTTTAATGTTGATATACTCAAATAAAACGATCAAATTGTTTCTCTTTCTGGTTTATAATAATGTACTCTGGATGATTCATTTAAATACATTTCATTTACATAGGATAATTGATCTATGATGAAATTACGAATGTTTTCACATTGATGGGGCACACAAATTTATATTTATATAATCATGTTATGGGTGGGAAAATGTTTAAATATACTTCAAATACACTAGTAAATGAATTATATATAAAAAGATAAAAAAGAATGAATGGTAATTTCAATCCAATATAGGACTTATATATACCTCTAATTAATAAACTAAAGACTTATGTAAATCATGTTGGAATGTTAGAGACTAGATTTATATCCCAATTCACTAAGGAAATATTCCTACTATATTATAATGGTCCTAGAAGTGGAAATTGATTGTGAAATTGTTTCTCTAAGCTTATTTTATGTCATGTTTCCCTATTAAAAAATATTTATATGTTATGATTTAGTTGGCCATGAATATTTACTCATGCTTCCACTCACTAATAAATCACATTTAATGTTATGCAAAAATCCTTATTACATTCCCATGATTTATTATCTATGTTTTATTGGATTAGATTTGTTTTTCTTTTGTCTATACAACATTATTCTGTTATCAACCCCGGATTCTCATATTATTCACATTAATGATCTTTGATTTTAAAATCTCAAATACATCCCTTAATGGGAATCTGAGATCAACCTATGTAATATTTATATTGTATTAATTTTTTATATGTGTATTATATATGGTATTTCTATATGGGTATCATGTGTGACGATGATTTGTTAGAGATATTAAATAGTTTCTGTGAAATAGGTTGGTTATGTATATTATATCTAAATAATCTAAGCCTCTATGTTTTAGGGTTTGGTTAATTGTTATATTTTAGGAGTATTCATGTAAAATTATGTAATATATTTGTATGTAATGGTTACGTCATCACAACTTTGATTTTTTCTATAATACTCTATTTAAATAAACACCAAACCCCTAATTCCATTCCACTAAGATCATTAAAAATATAATGAGAATGTAGTGAATGATTATGGAAGATATCTCACATCATTACACATAGAATAATTTTTTAAAGAAAGCTTAATCAAATGGAATAATGTTGGAGAAGTATTGAAGATGGGATGTGGTGCCCCAACTATCACCTAGATCTAAAATGGGTTCCCATTTTTGTAAAAAAATTTCCAACATTTTAATTAAGAAGATTATTCATAATAAAAAACACATAGATAAATTGTGGTGTAACTACACAAGTGACAGTGCAGTCCCACAATATAGAAAATCCCAATATAATTTCAACCATCAATTTTTGTGTAACCATGTTCTTCATGGAATATTTTCCTAGTATTGAACATCCATTATTGGTGGATGATATGATTCGTATTACAACATCATAATTCTTTCCAATAATAGTAGATAGATCCTCTATTACTCATTTCTAGATCCCTATAGTATTGTGGTGAGATGTACTATATAATGAAATAACTATTTATCTTCAACAATATATTCTACTATATTTCTCAGGGGGTTCCCCCTCATAACATAACCCTTACAGTCACAACACAACACTATTGGTTGAGGAATGATCCTACCCCATATACATTTCTATGAATTTACTCATACATTGAAAACTAGTGTAATAAATAACCCTAAATTTGATAGATATATTGTAATAATATTCTCTATGAATTGTTTTTTTATATTTTTTTTACTTAAAATTAACATTTTTTTCACAGCACCATAACATGATCCATCAACACAAACCCCATAGTTTTTTCCTCCCTAGAAACCCAATATGAAAATTTTTATGATTTATTTTTTTGTAATCAATATTAGAATATTCATATTAAAAAGAAAAATTTGAAAATTTAAAAATATATCTACATATTTCAATTATTTATAAAAATTTAAAATTTTCCATTTACAACAATTCCACTGACATTGGAACCCATATTTCATGAACTCTAAAATGTTATACTGGTTTACATAATTTCATATATAAATATATCTATTTGTGTGTGTGTTCATATTATTATTGATCCAAATATAGATATTTTATTTCTTTAATAACTATCCAATTTTACAATATTTCATAATATATTTATCATCATATTATGTAGAATGATACAAATAATTAATCATTGATGATTATCATATTGGATAACAAATATAGAAGTAAGTGAAACCATTACTACTAAAAATAAATTTTATTAATAAACTATATAAAAATCCATTATAATAATATAAACATTTGATAGAAACTAATGTAGTAAAAAATTAACATATATATAGATAAAAAAATTAATTTTATACAATGAAAATTGATTGGTACTGTAAAGTAATACATTATAATTCCTAAAAAGTATGAAATAGAAAAGGATTATAATATTATCCCATTTTTTATTTTGATGATAGAAATAGTCTATTTAAATAAATGATTACAACATAAATAATGACATTTTATTGGATGAATAGATTTTGGAAATTTTTTAGGAATATATTTATTCAAAATTTTCACTATATCATTTCCACAAATATACTTTCACTAAAAAATATGTACAAAAATTGATTTTCTACAAAAAAAATTGCAATTTCTTCCTAAGTGATATTTTATTAATATAGAGTAAAAAATAATAATTAACTCATTGGATATGTTGATCTAATCATTATTATATTCTTATAATTGGGCATTGTAATACACATTCTATAACTTAAATACGTTGAAATATTATTAAGTTTAATTTTTTAAAAAAATCTCACAAAAAATTGTTTAGGAAGTATCTAAAAATGTTTTCATATATGGAACATGATACTGTGATGAAAATTTGTGGTGGTATCATCAATTGAAACAAACAGTATTTGGAGGAATAACATGCCTTGATATCAGTAATGGATACATCAATACGAGTGGGAGTTGTGAAAAGATTACAATGGGACACCAAAAGAATAAAAATTGACATAGAATATATTATTAGTGGAGGAAGAAGGTTTTCCCGAACGGATTGACCATATTTATCACCACATAATTGGGGGGGGGGGGTTGAAAGCATAGAAATGTATGTTCCAGGGGAAGTCCTCCATGGTTTTTAATAAATAATTTTCACACACAAGAGAGAAAGTATTTATGAACTTGAGCTCTTATATTTTAAAGTCTAGAATAACTATTTGAAAAATACAATATATATATATATACATATTAATTGGTGAACTATATGTTTTATGTATAAAAAATATATTACCATATATAATTTTTTACTCTAAACCATGAATTATATAATTTTTATTAAATAGTGAAATATATTAATCAATGAATAACATATGATAAGTTTTAAGCAAACAACCCATATAGTTTAATACATGAATGTATCTTTTTTTGAAAATATATGATGCAATTTTAGTATAATTATCATATAATTATCAAAATTATAAATCCCATTAAAATTATTTATATTCTTATTAATAAAATGATTATATAGTATGCATAATTTTAACAATATTCTATAGTTGTGGGAATTATTTATTAGCTAATTTTCAAGAGATATCATTTCGCTCTCCAAATAAGATTCATATAAAAAAATAAATTGTAACTATTAATGTTTTGTCTCTATGTTTTTCTATCCATTAAACAATATACTTTGTTTTGTTGGTTACATACATGCTAGAATTGTGTTTAGAAAATAATAAATATTTGTTATTCTAATTTATTTTCAAGAGGATTTATATAATAAGTGAATTACTTGTGGATTTTTTAATGTGTGGATGGTATCAATTAGATTTTCATAGGTACTACATCGTTAAATTAATACATAGTCAATTCCAGAAAAGTTGATAAAATTGTTTTTTAGATTAAATTATTATTGGTGTTTTTAAATTTAAATGATTTCAAAACATCTCATAAATTATATAATGGAGATCATAAAATTTCAATAACTATTATACGATTTGATATATTATATATCTGAAATCAATGATAATAACAAGTTAGAGCTAGATCATATCTATAATCATCATAAAAATGTTCTAGACTACTGGGAAAAATTAGTTGAAGATGATGTTTCCTAAAATATTATCTTTGAATTTCATAATTTCCCCATTATTAAATCCATATTTAATTTTTAATATTAAATTTATAGATATCAATGATCATTCATGACAAATTCATGGTCGAGGATGATTAAATATTTTTAATTCATTCGAAAAATTCAAATATATTGATAATTTTTATGGTTCTAATAAAATCATTGTAAATTGTGATATCCTCTCTTGAAAAATATTTTTCATAGAAAAAAATAATAATCAAACAAAAATATACTTTCAGTTTTTTATAATAAATTCAAGAGTATATTACCAACAATGTAATGTATAGTATCCCAAATCATAGATATTGATCATACTTTTATCAATAAATAACTAGATGTGTTTAATGGGAAAAACACATACCTAATTTTTACAAAGATAACCCCATATATTTTTTAGGCTTCCCATATAGATTCAATTTCAATAAATATTAGTTATAATGTTGAATAATATCATTACTAATTATTCATTATAAAATAAAAATCATCTTCTTCTTCTATAGGATGATTAACAAACCCTAAATCTTTAATGAATAATTTTATAAATATTCTATTTTATGTCAACTCTTCTTAGTCATATATACTCTATATTATTCTCAAATATATATACCTTTAAATTATCATCTAGAAAAATATTTCTATATAATCTTCCTCATGAGTTCCATTAAAACAGGTAAGATTAATTTATAAATGAATGTGGTTCAATATTTTTAATAGGTCTTTAATAACTGATTAAATCATAAAACGTCATAAATTATGATTAATGAATAAAAATAAATCACTTACAATCATTATAAATGGTCTCTCGATGTTTTTTAAATTTACAAGATGAAGTAAATTATTTCAACTTTTTATGTAATAACATATAATATGACTTTATATTTTAATATTATAATTTATATTGATGAAATAAATACAGTATAATACATAACATATCTCTACTAGGACATGAACATTGTGATGTCTGTAGTTATTTTTTTTCAACATTAATAATCAATCTCCTAACCAAATCACAACAATTTATTTCAAAAGTTTATAGATTGAATGTTTTTTGAACACTCCAATTGTTTGTGGTAAAATATAATGGTTGTAACATGTATTTTTAATTATATCCCTTTTATTTAATTATTTTGGGTCAAAAATTAATGTTCAAATTATGATAATAATTAATTTTCTATCATTTTTCATTTGGTGAAAATTCACCATATTTGTTCGGTTAATGTTTTTCAAAGTACACCACTCACTCATAAAAAATATATTATACTATTTAAAATATCTCTATATTAGTTTAAATACTCAATAATGTAGTTTTTGATTTATTTTAATAATTATTTTCATAAAAGATCCAATAATTTTAATATATATAATATGAAAACAGTAACCAAATAAAAATTTCCACAACATTCTCCTATGAGAGTTATTAATTAAATCACTCCATAGGTTAGATCAATAATTCTTAAGAAACATTATCCTTTGGTGAAAATCATTCTCTAGCAAGAAATGATTTTAATGACCGTCCAAATATTTTTTTTAACAATATAAATATATATACAGTTTCATATTTTTATCCTCTATTTTAATTAAATTAAATTTTATTTATTTTGTTATGGTTTTTTATTACATTTTTAAATGATTTATTTTTCAAATAAATTAAAAATTTATTTTTATATATAAAATACCCGCAAAAAACTACTTAATCACAATATTCAATGTCAATAATAAATATTCTCTTCTATTTAAACAATCCTCATTATAAAAAATTACATGATATGGACTGAAAAATAGTGTTAATATATCATTAGTCATACTAAAATGAAAATACAACAAATATATACAATACATAATTTTCGAAACATAAATATAAATTTATATGTATATACATACAATTATGAAATTTATATGATCAACTTGATAAATTAAAACATTTATATATATAAAAAATTATAACTAACTACATCCCATATATTAGTCTCCAAAAAACATGGACTTTTTCCCATATGTGAATCCATGATGCAATCTGATGTTATTTTTATGAAAAAAATAAAAATATCAACATGTCTAGAATGATAGATAGTCTAGGGGTGAGTATAACAACTCATTAAAATCTCCGTTTTGACATATAATTCAATACATCCATGTAAAAATAATATATCTAAATTATGTTTTAAAAAACATACCCCACAAATAAATATATATATATAATATAATTGAATTATAAATTTAACTATTAATATAACAAATATTTCACTAAATTATCAACCAAACATGTCATCACATGACAATTTCCCAATTCATAAACTCATAAAACCATTATCTTTTATAGATCCTATAAGAATGCTAAAATCATATGGCTCATCCTTTTGGGAAAATAATATCCACTATTTTCATATTAAAATACCCACATAATAAAGTGTGAGACCCGAAGTCTTCATTTCCTAACCCATGTGATTCCTCTTATTCACTTATAAAGGATACCCATACAATGTAAAAAAACATGAAAAATATCCATATTAAAAAATTGAAACTATTTTAGTAATAGTGTCTCATGAGTATATCCTACAATTCCAATAAACACATAATCATTGTAGGTATAATAAAATGTTAATTAATTTTAATATATTGTTTAAAATAATAATATACCTATAATTTTCGCATTAAATATAAATTTAAATAACTGAAAAAACTATCACAAAGAATAAATATACTTTCATGAATTTTTATTATCAATATAAAAGATTTATTCTGAAATAATACATGAAAATAAATATAATCTATCAAATATTAGCTTTCCAGAGTGGCCACCAACCTCATTTAGAATTCATGAGATACGTAAAAGTATCTCAACTACAATATAGCATAAATCTATCATTAATTATAATAAAAATAAAAAATTAATTATTTCATAACATAAAAACATCAATTTCATATAACCCTTAATAATAATGGTTTTCGAAAAAAACAATAAAAGAAAAACTTGTCATCACAATTCATTGATCCAATTTATTACCATATAAAAAATTGAATTTAGAAGAGATATAGAGTAATAAATTCACTAAAAATAAACACAAATATCCCAAATTTGTATTTAATTGTAGGAATTATGAAAAATGGGAACGTTGTGTGGTTTTGGAGTTAAAATATAATGTTTTAAAATTAATTTAAATAAATACACACATAGGTTGCACGATTATCTTTATATTTCATTCAATCATGAACCATTCCCTATAACCCATTATATGTAACATGATTCTTAGTTCACCCATGTCATACACCTAACCAATATTCTTGAATTCCCATCTAGTTTTACTCTAAAAAACTCTCTATATATTTTTAGATTCATGAAAATAATCTAGTATCCCATTAACAATTCCTCAAAAAAAAATTATATTTTTGAAACTGTAATAATTTTCGAAAAAAAATTACATTCATGTGTGGCCTAATTATTCCAATTAACAACAAAAATCCTTGTTATAAAAATATATAACCCTTGAACTTTTTTTACATGATAAATTTTAATAATTTAATTTTCTAAACGCTAATAAAATAGGTGTGTGCCTCAACTATTACTACTATTATTGTTTCCTAAAAAATATAGAACACATGGAAAATGAACAAGTATCACTCTAAAAGAACAAAAATCATCTATATTCCCCACAAAATCATGAATTGTAAGTAATTATCCCTGAATATACAAAGCCATACACCAAAAACCATATTTCCTAACATGTTTGAAAATGTACACAATGCCTAGTACATAATGATGATCGCTAATTAAATCTTTATCAAGACACATTATCACATTCTTGCTCAAATGTTCCAATAGATATTCATATGATGTTCCCCTATAAGGAGACAAACCACTATTACATGAACATTAATAATGAATGTGATTTCAATAAGATCATTTTGAACTAATCCATCTATTTTTCTTAGAAAGCCACTATGAAAAACTAGTTGAAATTAATTTATTGAATAAACCTGACTCAAACTATGTAAATTATTAAATCATAATTTAGAACCAATATAAAAATGAAAATTTTCACAGATATTGACACAAACAATTTTATGATTTTTTATATCTTATAATAAATAAATAAAAATTCAAAAAAATGTTCTCCCAAATAATTAGAAATTTGTCCTAAATCCATAATCTAATAGTCCTTGTACTTTAAATTAAAATCACATAAATATGAAATGCATAATAAGCTTACTAAATAGAATTTTAAATAACTATGTACTGACACAAGTAGATAATTCTTAAAATATTTTCTCCAAGTAAATATTTGTTTGAGATACTAGTGGTTATTCATGTAGTCATTTGAGCAACAACAAATGGAAATTTATCTAAATTACCTTCTTAAGATACCTACCTCTGTTATGATGTTTCACTTAGCACTAAGAAGGTTTTTAATTGGAAATAAAGGATAAAAATTCCAGATATACCATGTTGGAACAAATAGTTGGGATAATTGTGTTTAAAATATTGCACAAATGGAAAAACTATTTTTGTAAACCACATTGTTCACTCAAACTGTGCATATAAAAATGTGTACATATTAAAAATATACAATTTATTAAAATTTATTTATTAACCTCCAATTTTCAAATAATTTATATTCCTAGGGTATGTTTTTAATATGTAAAACCACTTAATTTGGATGTTTACAAAGATTCAAACCTATTTATACTGACCATATAAGTCATATTGCATGTCACAATGTTGCACAGTAAACAATTATCAAAATAATCCAAGATCCCAACAATCTAACCATTTATTTATTAAAAAAGAAAATACCCTCACACTTGAAATGACCCAAGAAAGTGTAATTTTTACTAAGAAAATTTTCAAATATTAATAAGGAAAATTGACATTTCACTAATTATACCTTCAAAATCCCAAATCTAAAAGGATAAAATTTGTTTATTATTATGTGATGCATTTGATGTAAAGACCCGTAAAATTCAAGGGAAATTTTTTCTTAATTTTCTTTAAAATTTTACAAGAGCGCGGTTTCAGACGGCACCTGATTCCGAGGCCCGGAGTGCCCGGAATTAATTTCCGAAGTTTGGCTCGGGTACGTTCAGTGAACGAACGAGCGGGAATTCCTAACTTTTGATCCGGTGCTCGGAATTGAAATCCGAGGGCACCGATGAACTCGTAGCGCCGATATTCGCTTAAAGAGACCTTTTCGGGAGTTGCGTTTGTTGCGGGTTGAAAGTTAAGTTTTGGGGTTTTCAGTTGAGTTAAATAAAATTTGTGTAAGACAAATTTTATTTTTAGTTTGTTAAAAACCTACCTAAGGGGGTTGGTGTCCTCACTAGCCTAAACACTCGAACTACTGCCTCCAGCCAGTCCTCTGCTGCCTGGGGATCCGTCTCCCCCGATGCTTCCAGCAGCAGCCGCTGACGATGCACGTCGCCTCAGCGCACTGCATGAGTTTCAGCGCCAGCGACCGCCCAGGTTTCGCGGGGAGACGGATCCCCAGGCAGCAGAGGACTGGCTGGAGGCAGTAGTTCGAGTGTTTAGGCTAGTGAGGACACCAGCAGACCTCATGGTGATCCTCGCTGCGAGCCTATTACACGCAGCAGCTGGACGATGGTGGAGCATGATGCTCCAGGTGAACGATGAGGCATCTCTACTTTGGACGGACTTTGAGAGCCTCTTCCGCTCTGAGTTCGTCCCGGCCACCCTCCGAGCGGTGCGCATCCAGGAGCTTCTACAGCTGCGGCAGGGCAGCATGATGGTCGCTCAGTACTCGGCGAGATTTACCGATCTCTCGCGCTACTCGACCGACATGGTACGGGACCCATTCTTCCGGGCCCGGACCTTCGAGCAGGGTTTGAGACACGAGATCAGGGCATCACTGATCTCCCTCAGCATACCGACTCAGACAGGAGTACTGGAGCGGGCTCTTCTGATCGAGAGCTTCCTTGCTGAGTCTACACCAGCACAGCGACCCACCGCAGGGCGGCACGTGGCAGAGTCATCTGCAGCAGGCAATCGACGGATGACTCAGGGGTCCAGACAGACCAGACCTTCGGGCAGACGATCTCAGGGCACTGGCTCAGCAGTGCGGGGCACACAGCACGGAGCCAGTCTTCCGAGAGGCAGACAGTGCTACTCGTGCGGCGGGCAGGGCCACATGGCTCGCGACTGCCCGACCCGCCGTGCCGAGGAGCAGCAGTCAGTTGATGGAACACCGAGGTAGAGGCAGAGGGTTGACCGTGGCGGTCCGCAGGGAGGAGGCGGACGAGGAAGAGGAGCTGGACGAGCAGCTGGTGGTGGCCGACGCTTTGAGGCTCTACCACCACCACCACCAGGAGGTCCACCCCGACCACAGGGAGCTGGCGGGCAGCGACAGGCACAGCTTCAGGCAGCAGAGGCCTACGACCACGGCGCACCCGAGATGATTCGAGGTACTATCTGTGTCTATTCCACCCTTGCTGCAGTTCTTATAGAAACAGGAGAGAGTCATTCTTTCATAGCCACTGCCCTTGTTCGGAGCTCGGAGATTCCGACATAGCCGTTGACTCGATCCTTACGGCTAGAGACTCCTACGGGAGCAGACTCGACGATTACGCACTGGTGCCGGCAGTGTGAGCTTACTCTAGCAGGCGAGAGCTTCGGCTGGGATCTTCTTGTAGCAGCGTCGAGGCCTTACGACGTCATCTTGGGCATGGATTGGCTGTCTACGGTCCATGCACAGATTGACTGTTTTAGGCGCAAGGTGCGATGTGTTCGCACCGACGGGAGCAGGTTTACCTTCACCGGCGAGAAGGGAACCTTTGCAGCACAGGATGGACTTCCGCGGAGGAGAGTGCAGCCCATCTCTCATCAGTTGGCTAGCCTCATCCTAGGAGCAGTGGACGTGCGGAGTCCAGCTTTTCCTGCAGTGGTGGACCAGTACGTGGACGTCTTTCCTGACGACATTCCAGGGATACCTCCTCGTAGAGAGGTAGACTTTTACATCGACTTGTACCCCGGGACAGCCCCGATATCTACTCCAGCATATCGGATGGCCCCCGCCGAGCTTCGAGAGTTGCGGGTACAGTTGGAGGACTTGCAGAGCAAGGGGTTTATCCGACCCAGTGTTTCACCCTGGGCTTCCCCGATTTTGTTCGCCAAGAAGGCGGACGGGAGCTTGCGACTGTGTGTCGACTATCGTCGCCTGAACCAGGTGACAGTGAGGAACAAGTATCCGCTACCGAGGATTGATGACCTCTTTGATCAGCTCAAGGGAGCACGGTGGTTCTCGAAGATAGACCTCAGGTCAGGCTATCATCAGCTCAGAGTCAGAGACGAGGATGTGCAGAAGACGGCCTTCAGATGTCGGTATGGCCACTATGAGTTCTTGGTTATGCCTTTCGGTGTAACCAATGCTCCAGCAGTGTTCATGGCTCTCATGAACAGGATCTTTCAGCCATACCTCGATCGGTTTGTTGTGGTTTTCATCGACGACATTCTGATTTACTCTACGACAGAGGAGGAGCATGCCTATCACTTGCGAGTTGTTCTTGACACACTCCGAGAGCACCAGATTTATGGTAAGCTCTCGAAGTGCCAGTTCTGGATACGTGAGGTCCACTTTTTGGGACACGTTATCTCTGAGGCGGGAGTTGCAGTGGATTCCGCGAAGATTGAAGCTGTGTTAGCATGGGAGCCACCCAGGAGCGTGACTGAGGTTCGGAGTTTCTTAGGACTAGCTGGATACTATCGGAGATTTGTGCCGAACTTCTCTAGAGTTGCAGCATCACTCACAGCTTTGACGAAGAAGGGGAAACAATTCGTGTGGTCAGACAGTTGTCAGCAGAGCTTCCAGGAGCTGAGACAAGGATTGACTAGCGCACCTATCTTGAGGTTGCCTGAGGGGGGAGTAGGGTACGTAGTCTACTGCGATGCATCAGGGACCGGACTCTGATGTGTTCTGATGCAGGAGCGGGCAGTGATCGCCTATGGATCACGACAGTTGAGGCCGCATGAGCAGAACTACGCTACCCATGACCTGGAGTTAGCAGCAGTGGTCTTCGCTCTGAAGACATGGCGACACTATCTGATGGGCGAGCGCTTTACAGTCTTTTCCGATCATCAGAGTCTCAGGTATATCTTCTCGCAGAAGGACCTGAACCTGAGACAGCGACGATGGCTCGAGTTCCTCCAGGACTATGACTTTGAGATAGTCTATACTCCTGGGAAGGGGAACGTAGTAGCCGATGCCCTCAGCAGGAGGACGGGCATTCAGCTACTTGAGGAGGCGACAGAGAAGCTAGCCTCTTTGCAGATATCCTTCGTGGATAGAGATGGAGCAGCCTTTCTTCAGTCTCTCACAGTCACCCCTCCACTACTGCAGCGAGTCAGGGAGGCACAACATGGGGACGCTGACTATGAGACACGGCGTGCACAGATATCCTCGGGACAGGCACCTGATGGTTTCTCCCTTGGAGCAGAGCACGACATCCTTTTCAGAGGACGTACCATGGTACCAGTCGCATTGCGAGAGGAAGTGCTGAGAGATTTTCACACTTCTCCTTTGGCGGTACATCCTGGAGTGGCGAAGATGTACCAGGACCTCAGACGACAGCATTGGTGGCCGGGCATGAAGAAGGCAGTAGCAGAGTTCGTTTCTCGATGCCTCACCGGCCAGCAGGTGAAGGCTGAGCATCAGGTACCAGCAGGCTTGGTACAACCCTTGGAGGTTCCGGAGTGGAAGTGGGACGGCATATCTATGGACTTCGTGACTGGACTTCCACGCACTTCCAGAGGTCACGACTCCATCTGGGAGATTGTTGACCGACTCACCAAGTCGGCACACTTCTTACCGATCAGAGAGCAGGGCTCGGTGGAGAGCTTGGGACGTCTCTACGTTCAGGAGATTGTGCGGCTCCACGGCGTGCCATTATCTATCGTCTCCGATCGAGATGCCCGCTTTACTTCCCGGCTTTGCAAGGGGTTGCAGGAAGCGTTCGGGACGCAGCTACGTCTTAGCACAACTTTTCACCCTCAGACGGATGGTCAGACGGAGAGGACCATTCAGACACTCGAGGACTTGCTCTGCGCATGTGTCCTTGACTTTGGTCGTAGCTGGGAGGACCACCTACCCTTGGTGGAGTTCGCATACAACAACAGCTACCACTCCACCATCGGGATGGCACCGTACGAGGCGTTGTACGGCCGACCATGTAGATCTCCTTTGTGCTGGACAGACCCTGGGGAGTCAGCATTAGCGGGACCGGAGATGGTCCAGGCCACGACAGAGAAGGTCCAGGTCATCCAGGAGCGGATGAGGACAGCTCAGAGTCGGCAGAAGTCATACGCTGACAGGAGGCGGAGGCCACTGGAGTTCGAGGATGGCGACAACGTCTTCTTGCGGGTCTCACCTCGACGTGGTATTCGGAGATTTGGCTGAGGCGGCAAGTTATCTCCGCGCTTCATCGGACCCTTCCAGATTCTCAGCAGGATTGGCGAGGTGGCTTATCGCCTGGCTCTACCACCTCAGTTGCACCGGGTGCACGACGTCTTCCACGTATCCCAGCTGAGGATATACGTGCACGACCCGACGCACATCATTGACCATGGGGAGCTTGACGTTGACGATGGGGCGACTTTTACGGAGGTCCCGGTGGAGATAGAGGATCGACAGGAGCGGGTCCTGCGTGGGCGATCGATTCCTCTTGTGCGCATCAGATGGCAGCACAGGAATCTCCAGGAGAGCACATGGGAGCGGGAGGCTCAGATGCGTGCTCAGTACCCTCATTTGTTTCCCTAGTTTTTGTTGTATATTTACGGGGACGTAAATCCCTGAGGTGGGAGTAATGTAAAGACCCGTAAAATTCAAGGGAAATTTTTTCTTAATTTTCTTTAGAATTTTACAAGAGCGCGGTTTCAGACGGCACCTGATTCCGAGGCCCGGAGTGCCCGGAATTAATTTCCGAAGTTTGGCTCGGGTACGTTCAGTGAACGAACGAGCGGGAATTCCTAACTTTTGATCCGGTGCTCGGAATTGAAATCCGAGGGCACCGATGAACTCGCAGCGCCGGTATTCGCTTAAAGAGACCTTTTCGGGAGTTGCGTTTGTTGCGGGTTGAAAGTTAAGTTTTGGGGTTTTCAGTTGAGTTAAATAAAATTTGTGTAAGACAAATTTTATTTTTAGTTTGTTAAAAACCTACCTAAGGGGGTTGGAAGTGGGACCCACACCCACTTAACCTCCCTTGGGAGGATTAAGTGTGGTGGGGCCCACACGAACCCCTAGACTTTTCAAGTTCCCTTAACCCCCTCTTAATTGGCTTAAGTTACTCTTAATTAATTATGGGAGTTAAGTATTTTTGAATTTCAAACATTGAAATTCTTTTGTGTTATGTGTTAATAAAATAAGAGGTAGTCTTATTTTATTTTGGGTTCTTTGTTTGTCATTTTGAGAGCTTCCTCTTCATCTTCAAGCTCTGACGAAGAACGAAGAACGCTCAAACTCCGACGAAGAACGACGCCTCTCTTCTTCATCCTCGGAGTCAACAAGAGGGAACGCCGCTTCCTCCTCGGACCTTCTTCGTCGGCAAACGAAGATCCGCCAACGACGTGTCTCTTCGGGCATATCTCTTCGTCAACGGATTTGACGAACGACGACCGCGACGCCCGACCTCCGCGACGCCGTCTTCCGCGGAACGTAGACGAATCTTCGAATCTTAAACCTGAGGTAGAGGTTGTTGATTTCATTTTGGTTTCCTTATTCCATTTCTTGCTCATGGATCGCATGTCTACGTGAGGCTTTGAAATATTTTATTTAAGTGTTATAGTTAACGCGAGGGGGGCCGGACCGCACGAACACGGCCGAACCCCCCCTCCATCGTTCTTGTTAAATTCTTGCGGTGGAAGCAAAGTGGCGTGGTGCCGTCGCACCACGCGGATTACCGTACGTTTATTTTATGCGGCGCCGTCGCGCCACGCCGAGGTAGAAACTTCAAGAACGCGACGCCGTCGTGCCGCGTTGAAAAGAATCAAAGTACGGCGAAGGGGCGCGGTGCCGTCGCACCACGCCGGATGACGAACGCCGCGGCCGGTTCCGGGCCGCGGCGGGACGAGGAGACTGCGGCCGGTTCCAGGCCGCGGCGGAAGAGAAGACCGACGGCCGGGCCGCCGGCGTCGGAAGCCGAAGAAGGGGACCTGAAATTCCGGTCCCGTTTGAGAAAACCGGCCGGCCAGCTGGCCGGCCGGATGTCTTAAAAACCGGGGGAATTAATCCCCCGGCCAACCCATAAAAACCCCCCTCTTAAAGAGGGGGGCGGTTCTTGAAGGAGGGGGGCAGCCGGCCCCCCTGGTTCGCTTAAATAAACCGGCCCCCACGTGGGGGCGGTTTCAATCAAGGGCGCGGCAAATGCCGCGCCGTTTTTCCAGGAACCGCGGGGCTTAGCCCCCGCGTGCGCAGCCTCCTCGCGGCGCCAGGCCGCCACGGCCCGCCGCGCTGCCGCGCCGCCACCGTCCGCCACCGCCGGCCACCGCGCCGCCCAGGGGGGGGTCAGGCCGGGTCGGCCCGGACCCGGACCCCCCCGTTTCGAACCAGTTTTGGTTTTTCGCTCATAACTTGAGCCTCGGACCACCGAATGACGAACCGTCTGCGGCAACGCGATCCTTGGATCGAGGTGGTCGTTTCGGTATATCGCACTCAAGGTTTCGGTTTACTTTGAGTTCGGCCGGGTTGGTTCGTTCACGAAACCAACCGGGCCTTCGGAGCGGAAACGCTCATATTTTGAGCTACGGATGTCCGATTGACGTGCTGTCAGTCGCGTAGTGTTCCTCATAGTGAGACGGATCTTTTGGCATACTCCGCCCGAGGTTTGGACGCAGGTGGAGTACGGTCGGGTTGGTTTTGCCTTAAAAACCAACCGGGCCCCGGAGACGAAAATGCCAATAACTCTCAGACCGGGCGTCCGATCGACGCGCCGTCTGTTACGTTGAGTTCATGTTGACGATACGGAACTTTTGGATACATCAAATTCGGTCTTCGTGACAGTTGATGTATCAGCCTCTCGGCTCGTGGAGCGGACCCTCCGTACGAGCTTGCTGTGTGCGGGAACCCTAGTGCTGGCTGCGACTGCTACGACTGCTACTACTGCTACGACTGCTACTGTGACTGCGACGACGACAGTACAGAGATCCTGTGTGGATTCGACGATGACAGTACAGAGATCCTGTGTGGGTTCGACGACGACGACTACAGCACTCAGCGATCCTACGTGGATCAGTGCTACAGGTCCTGTGTGGGCCCGATCCTGTGTGGGTCCTTGCGCTCAGCGGTTCTGTGTGAGCCAGCGCCTACAGATTCTGTGTGAGCCCGATCCTGTGTGGGTCTTTGCGGGGGTTAGTTACCTATCGATCCTTCGTGGGTCCGACGACTTAGATGGATCAGTGATCATCTTTATCGTCCTTGAAGAAGTATACCTGTGTGAGCTGAATCATGTTGCTTTCCTGTGTGGATTGTGTTGTGCAATCCTGTGTGGATTATGTTTTGCTTTCCTATGTGGAATACGTATACTTTCCTGCGTGGACTGAGTTGTACTTGGGCTCGGAGGTTGGAGCGTATTTTAATTGATGACTTAGGTATATGTATGGGCATATACCTAAGCAGTGTCAGTTGTTACTTCGTGATTGTACTTTTCTTCGTGGTTTATCCTTTGTGGATTTGAGAGACCTTCAGGGGTCTCGGGGTCCCTACTGAGTAGCTTATACTCACCCCTGCACGGGCTTTGCCCGCACTACGTTGTGTTGGTTGCAGACGACGGACATCGTTGACCTTAGCTGAGGCTTGCACAGCGGGACGGTACCCGGAGGTGGACCACTGGGCGGGACGTGGACGGAGCAGACGGCGGGACCCGAGGAGCAGAGGAGCTATCTGTACCCACCCTTCATGTAGGGTTTTCCAGTGGACAGCTCGGAGTAGCGGCTTTTACTTTTCAGTTGCTGTTTTTCCCTTTTCGAGTTGTACTTTACTTTCAGTTTGGGTTTGAATTCAGGCCCATTTACTTTTCCGCACTTTCAGTCGTACTCTGCTTGTTTAGTGTTTACTTTCCGCTTGTTTACTCTGTGGTGTGTGTTTACTTTTCAAAGGCAATGCCTTCCCTTTTTACCGGGATTTACGCCTTGGTGCTAGTCGCCAGCCCCTGGCCTATGGAAGGCGGGCTTGGGGTAGTCACGGCACGGACCCCGAGGGCGGGTCGTGACATTTGATAAAACCAAAGGATCTTCAATTTATACTTATTAATAAACTAAATATTATCATTCACTCAATTATATCTATTGAGCCACAAATTTTCCCATATTCCATGATATGACATATAAACGCAAATTATTTTATCAGTATAATGAAATTCTACCAAAATTATATTTTTAATTTTAATAGTTATCTAAATATACACTCACTCATTATTACAACAAAAATTATAACATTGGTTTTTTTATCCCCATATATATGATAAATCCATTAGAGTCCAAAATCATGGTCTACATCCCACTAATTATCACCAAGTACCTTAATTAAAATTAAACTATGTATTTAAAACCCATGATTAGAATCGTAATGGAAATCAACCTATAAATCAAAACTATGAATTGAAATATGATTCAAAAAATAAGAAAAAATATTTCACATCTGGTTCACTCAGTCTTCGATTTAAAATGAATGTTAAACATTTTCCAAATATTTTCCCAGAGTTAACTATAAGAAAACCACACATTCCCATATATGATAGGTAAATATTTGTTTCAAATTATTTCTAAATTGTTAATTATATTATCACCTACTAGAACAACCTAAATGTCCCCTATATTTACCATGGAGAACCCATACTATAATTATAATGGATTATCAGTTTCTTATCTATCTACTTTGGATTGACTAAACTTTTTTGTTGGTTAAGTTTTTAGACCTTATTCCATCAATGAATCACATTTTAGAAGATTAATACGTCGCTAAACATTTACCATGCGCACGTCACATGTCATGGTCCTCTAGTTCTGAAAATCACCCCCAATGTATTCATTCTGGGATCACATCACATATAGAACGTCTATCAAACCATGATGGTATATTAATTAATGTACAATGATAGGTTCCCAACTTCATTATCTACCCCAGAAAATTACATCAACCAAATGATAAATCAAGCTGTTGTTAACATGTAATAATTCATATAGTTACACCAAATAATAGACAAATAATAATATTTTCTATGAAATTATTAACCCTACAAGCATATTTATAAAACAAATTAGGTAAAAAATTCATATATATAATGTACTCTACCATATTATATTTCTCTATTCAACACCATAATATTATTGTTACTTCTAAGCCATCCCTTGCGAATCCCAAATTTCATCCCTTCACACATCATTTATTACCAAGCTATCTAAAAATAATTAATATTGATCTTTCATACAATATCATATTGTCTAAGAATTAGTTTGAAATATTTTTAATACATTCACTTTATCAAAAACATAAATTCGTAATAAAAACCTCTATTTAAAAGAATGTAAAATTCTTAATTTTTTAAAAACATAATTAAAAAAAATATTCTTGTTCAAGTTTGGAGATATTATAGGGATTACTAAAAGCATCCCCATTTATAATTTAAATAATAAATAAAAATAAATTAATTTTTATAAAACTAAACAATAAAATATTCACAGTGAAAACATATTTTAAACCAAAACCCTAATAAATAAATAATTTTTTACAACATAGTCAAACATATGATTATAAATACTAAAATATACATCCTAAATAAAAATTTATAAAACATCATTCATAACGATATTAGGTTACTAAAGAAATATATTCTATAATATTTATTTAATCAAATTATATATTTTTAAAACAAATAAGATTTCCACAATTTTAAAATTCATCTTACAGTATATAACATATAGTGACATAACAAATTGTTTGTCTATCATTAAAATATAATGTGATAAATCATTAATGTTTAATACTATCATTTGTATAACCAATAAATATCATATATCGTTTTTAAAACCATGGGTGAGTGAAAACATCAATGGTTAAAATTATTTTTATTATATTTAATAAATATATGATAGTTTAGAAAACATTCAATTCTAAAACTTTTATACACCCATAAGAATAAATTAGAATAAGAAACATTTAAAATTTTATATTGTAGGATTTTATAGACAAAAATCACAAAAAAAATATTGTAATAAATTTTTTTATAAACTAAATTATATCCAACAAAACATTATACTATAAAAATTTAATAAATACCTTATTTAGTATTTTTATAACAAAAAAAATTACGAAATTATAATGAAAAATGTTCTGCACTTCACTATCTTGTTCTATCCTTTTGATAGGTCACCTATTAAATCCATAGTCAATAAATCCATGAAAATGTCACTAATAATGAGATATAGACAAATAAAATTAGAGTTATTTCCCCAATATATAAATTTTCTCATAATAAGATGAAATTACATTATCCACGTGTTGATGGAGAAATAATTTTGAGAAAATATATGAACACATGAATTTCCAATAATCAATAAAAATTAAATGATAACATCACATCACAAATAATAAATACAATATAAACTATTTATGAGAAATAACATATGTTTTCTTTATTAATATTGAAAAAATTCCAACACTAGGTTATTTTTTTTCAAATACACCTCCCACCAACACCATTTGACTAGAAAATACAAAAGATTTATCCTTATATCTCTGTGTATAGGGGTGTGTTATATGAAATAGTTTATTCGTCCTATGTATTTAGAAGACCTCTATGTATATACAATAACTATATGTGTATAATATATTGTTTTAATAATAAACCAATAACTATAATTCATTTTTATTATAACTATTAAGGATTAACATTAATTTCACTTAGAAAATAAAAATGAGAAAACACATATAAATAATCCATAAATAACAAAACAATCATGAAATGATATATTGAGTATAACATTATACTATAGGAAACATTAAAACATAACATAATATTCACCTCCAACCTAACTATTATTTATCATAGAATGGGTTATTATTTATAAAAATTTATTCATATTATGTTACCTCCCATATTTTGGAACTAAGCTTCAACCAATTTGATGAATTATAATTTAGTAATAATTATCTCATTTTATAACATAAAACAATATCATAAAATATGAAATTCCAAAATTATAATATATATTTACTAATATTGTATGAAAATTTACATGTTGATAAAAAACATATAGAGATAACCTACCTACAATCCAGTATTATAGTTGAAAAGATATGTTAGATACATAGTTGTAACTTCATGATTGACATCATTCCCATATTAAATTATGTTAAAATCTCATGGATTGTGTCATATTAATAGATCATGGTGAATTTATATGAAATAAAATCCAATCAAAAGTTATTATTTTTTACTAATGAATATCTATATCATAACCCAAAGCTATCAAAAATTACATATTACCATCATGGAAATTTAAAATCAAAATAATAAAGAGTCTAAAAAAACATCAATAAAATTCACATAATCCCTATATAAAATATATTGTAAAAACTATCTGAATTATTTTTGATGATGTATGTGGCACGTAAGGTACCCATCATTTTAGCAGATAGTTTAGTTTTTTATTTTGATTCTGGATTGATGTTATAGTGTTTTGATTAAATTTGTATTAATTTATATAACACATTAAAGATTGTAGCATATTTGAAAAGCAATGGGAGTGATATATTGGGTTTTGGTTGAAAATTAATATAAAGGGGTGTTTATTGCATTCCACCAAGTACTTGATCGAGCCAGACTAGTTACTTATAGAGAAACATTGTGGTATTTTCAATGTGGGTTGGCCATGGATTGTCTAGTTCGATACACTAGGTAGTGAGAATGAGTAGTATATACTTAAATATTATATAGAGTAAGATAAAATGGTTGAATAATGGTTCATCTAATTGTTTTAGAAACAAATAAAAAATGAAATGATTGTAAATATAACAAAACTATATAATATTATTCAATGTAAAATGGGATATAATTAAATTGATGTTATGACCAGACCAGGTAGATGATAAAACATGTATGTCTCTAATGTGTAGCTCTAATAAGTTCTTTTTTTAACTAAAATAGATAATTACAAATAAATACTAAATCAAAAATCAAGTTGACTAAATATAGAATATTGAAAACATGTACGTATCCAAAGTGTATCTCTAAATGAATTAATACATTATTAATTTTTAATTGATATCTCTATTTAGATAAATTGCATCTGTAACTAAGATTTATCAAATTCCTTCAAAAAAAATATCCCTAAAAATATCACATGATAAATCACGAGTATTAAAATTTTAACCATTAAAACAAAGTAATTAAATTTCTTTAGAAATATGTATTATGTAGTCTATTTAATTATAACATTTTAATTAGTCATTAAATTTATTTAAAGAGATATTTAATTTCGGTGATACTTTTGTAGAAATAAATTTCAAAACATTGTATTAAATTGAGTCCACAATAGTGTTTCACTGAACTGTAATAAAAATCAATGGTACGTTTGATAGCGAATGGTTGATTACAAAAGTAATGGTGATGAACTATATTTTTTTCCATCAACTATCGGCATTTTTCTAAAATTATTGTTCGAGATAAATATTTTCATTTAAAAAATAGGTCACATAAACCATATATTATACATAGAATTTATTTTTTGATTTTGTTTTGACTTATTATAAAAACCCAGTACTCTCATTATTTGAGGAAACAAAAAAATTCCAATGTTTTGAAGACTGAAAAAATAAATCCAGGATTATATAGTTATTCCAGTTATTATTATTCTAAAATTAACTTAAAAACATGTTAAAAAAATTAAGGGATAAACACATAGTTTATCAATCTATTAATTTTTATGATAAAAATACCCATAAAACTAATATTTATATAATCATGATTAGAAAAATAAAATTTAAAAATATGAGAATAAGTAAATTTTTTTAAAATTTATTTCATAATTAAAATGATTTTCTAAAATTAAATTTCTTCCATATATATGTTATATTTTTAACATAGTTATTTCCATAAATTTTATATATTTAATCCTTATAATTTTCTTATATTTAAATCTCTCCCCACATATTAATCCATATTTTTTATGCTTAAATGTAATTATAAAACATATTAATGTACATTTTATTAAAGAAAATTTATATACAAAAATATATTTTTATGGGTTAAAAAATTAAAAACATAAAGTAAAAAAAATGAATATCACTTTTAATAGTCTATAGTGGTTGAATAGAATTGAAAGCTTTTGAAAGGATTAATTATTTATATTCATTATCCCAATTTTGAACTCTTTTACGCACATTACCTAGAACTATCGAGATCAGTTATACTATGCTCTACATATATGAAAATCATTCATCCATTCAGTAAGATAATGAATATTCAACTAAAAACTCATTTATCACATTATCATTTGACATATTAATAGATTTACCCCTATTTTTTCAATTTTACTTGTGATATCTAATTTAAATGCATCCATGTATTCTTTATAAAGTGGTATTTATTGAAAACATTGATACTTCATATGAAGACTATCAAAATATGATTTGAAAACAAAATATTTTTTCATCTCTATAGTATTTTCTATAACATTTTATATCTTCATTTATATTCAATTATTTATCATTAAAATGATTAAACATGGATAAGAAATATAGAGAGGTCATTCGATATTTATATATTTTTGAAGATTAAACTAATGGTACTTTTAAACCATGGATTTTATTATCATTTAGAGAATATTTCTCTATGGAATTATTATCAATACAAACCAACTATTCTCTAGATATCTATTCACATCATCATAAAAATAATTACCTTGCTTATAGAATTATTTTAACTCATTATCTAAAAAGGTGAATCAGATGGTACAAATTTTAATCTCTATCATTTGATATTAAAATTTCTCTAAGATTCACACACTAGGTATCTTCATGCCAGTTAGTATGGATTCAATTTAATTTTAAGAGTTTGGAATTTCAGTAATGAAATACAAAGGGTTATAGGATGTTTTGAGAATAATTTTATATATGATATAGGAAGAATAAAAGTAAATTTATAATTGTTTTCAAATAAAATGTTGGATTATCTATCTAAAATAATGACTAATCATTTAAATTGTTTAGTTAAAATGTCATTTTTATGTAAGAAAATATTTTGACGGAATAAATTTACATAATTGAATAACATTTTTGAGAAAATTAAATTTTAAAAACATTTTTTATGAAATCAATGATTAATTAAGAACCCATATTTTCATTAAATAAACCCCTCTATAATAATGTGATTAATTCATTACTGTTCTACATTCCCCCCATTAATTATAACCTCTCTCAAAAAACATGTATATATATAAAAAAATTATTACCAAATAAACAAAAAAATTACACATATTAGATTACTTTATTTTTTTACATATATAGTAATGTGAAACTAAATAATAATTCAGGAGTATTCATGATGTAATTAAAATAGTCTAATAGTTTGATCCATCAAATAAAATAATAATGTTACAAAATAATAATAGTTAAACTATATGGATTATTAAATTAATTGAAAAATTTAAGACATTTATATTTTTTTCTCCCCCTGTATAAAATAATAAATGAATTTAACTATAATATTAAATATATATATATATGAAATATTTCCTAGATGAACAGTATAATGAACAATAATTTACATACATATATATCAATTAAAATTGAAATATATTCATTACAAAACATGAAAAAACTACTCGAGGACCATATATTATTACTATATATAGAATCTGGGGAATATAAACAACTAGATTATAAGACATATAAATTGTCTCCCACATATTTCTTCCCCACTACACCCCTTTATGACATATCTGACATAATATCCATATTCATGTCCTTGGGAAACGAAATATAAGAAATGGTGACCATAGATGCTCAATAACCGTAAACAAGGGATATATCAATCATATTATAGTAATATGACATAATAAAATATCATTTCAAAATATTATTCTATATATGAAAGATCATTATATCATTTCATGGGATAAATAATAAATTTTCATAATGAATTAATGGACATATTCCCAAAATTCATAACATAGGACATAGAATTTGTGTTATAGACATAAGCATAGAAAATGATTAAATATTATTCATGACTCGTTTCCAAGACTATAATATTGGATTGTAGTAACCTTGATTTCTAGTAAGTAACCCTTTATTTATGAATTTTAAATGTGAAATGTATATTTGTATGTTTTTGGGATTATTTGAAATTCATTTGGGCATTCTTATAGGGGTAGGATTTATTTAAACCATGAATGACTTGTACGAAACTTTGTATAGTGATGCATGGGCCAGAGTGGATATTCCTGGGATGCACAAGGTTTGTCCAATCCATGACGAATACAAGGGGAAACTATGGGATTTGAAAAAGGATATGGTCATTTTGAGGTAGTCACATCAGAATGGTTGGCACATAGATTGGAGACCTTGCGACTATACAGTGTGAGGGTCATCCTCAATGTTGTGGCTAATGCACGGTTTACCTAACTGTGAAACTAAACTCTGTGATGGGTTAATGGTATGTTTTTAAAATTGGATATAACAAATTTTTAATTTAACCCACTCGATATTCTTCATATATTGTCCTAACTAGGTATTTTTTCTCTTCAAATGTGGGATAACATCTCCCTAATAAATTATAAATGATCATGAGGCATCCCTTGGTTTGTTGAACCTCCATTCTTATTGTAAGGCTTCGCTCTTCATCATTCATGATAGGTTTTCTTAGATATAGTTCTCTCTTCCTCTATTTTTTATATATTCATATTATTTTGGTAGTTATAAGGTTTTTTATTCCAAATAATTGTATATTTGGTTCTATTTATGATAGAGGAATAATTCTAAGGTGGGTTCATGTTGATTTTACCCATTTTGGGATATTTCTCATTCTATTTATCATTTTCATGGAAACTCTTTTGTAGCTGGCATCAATGTCGACTCCTATTGTAGGAATTGATTATTTGAAATTCAAATTGATTTAGTTATTTGAAATTTATTCTTATATATTAGTGAAAATCATGATATAAATAGTTTTTTGTGACAATTTATTTTTGGTTAAATTGTGGAATTTTTGTAAATTATTGTGAAAATTGATTTATATTCATGATATTAAAATAGATACTTTCAAATATATATTTGATGGATTATTAAAATGGGTTATAGGATAAATTTTTTCAATAAAAATATAGTTTTAATAAAATATTATGGGCTTATTAGAATTGGAATATTTTTTATGAATACTTGGTTTTGTGTTCCTATTACATTTACGAGGCTTGTTTGAAATATGAACTTATGTGTTGTGCCAATGGCGAATGGAACATAGAAAATAACTATGATGTGAATACATAATAGATTTATGAGAGACTACTCATTAGTATAGATCTTTAATAATGATAAAAGCATGTATTTTTGTGAAAATATATGAAATAGAATGGCTATTGAAAATGGAACTTTTGAAATTTTTTAAAAGCATGGTTTAGTTGTTTTTATTGAAAAATAATTTCTCATGGATTAAATTGAGTTACATGGAAGTTGTTTATATTTGATTATAAAATATTTTAGAAAATTATTATATTTAGATTTAAAATTTTTTAATTTTTTTTATATAAATGGTTTTATAAAAAAATTTCTAACTCTTTTATCAATGTAGAAATAGTGGAGAAGTCATTATGGAAGACTAAATAAGTTTTAATACTCACAACTTATTTGGTAATTTGTTGATTCTGGAAATTTCAATTATTGAACACAAGGAATGGAAAAATATCACATGTTTTTTGCACTACCTGAAGATACATCAGTTGTTTTGTTATGTTGTAGAGTGGATCATATAGAGCTTGGAGTCGTGTGGTTGTCTTGGAGTTATATTAGATTGTATTCAACAGTTTACCTTTCTATTATAGTCATCCACTCTATTACATGGTTTTGAGTTTTATTTTGATAAATGAGTTTTTTGGTGGTCTTTCATTGTTTTCGGGTATCATTAAGTGGTTTTTTATTTTAATTTGTATGGTGAGTATACTCTTAAATGATAAAACATTCCAAAAACATGTTAATCCCTTTGGAATTTCCTTCTATCCATTAGTGCCTTGGGGATGTCACTTCAGGCCAAGTATCATCCTACCACCTTTTCATGATAATGAACTGATGGAGGGATGTTACAAAAGGTATTAGTTTTGTTCTATCCAAAAGCTCATTTGTGATAAATGGTATCATCTTGTTCCTTTCATTGTAAAACATTTAGTCATCATTTTTCATGGATTTAGAGTTTAATTAATTCATGTCTCTTCCTTGGGTTCATTTCATAGAAAGTAGAATGTTTTTCCAGATTATAAATGTAGGGAATAAAAATACATATATAAAATTTTTATGTTCAAATTCAAGTTAACATAAATTTGGGTACATATGTGTTTTGGAGACATTTATAGGATATTATAATCTCATTGTCAAGGGTTTAGTCAGTGAGACTAGAATAACATGCATTATAGTTGAATGAATTACCATTAGGATTTCTTATTTTAATTTCAGTAATGAAATATGATTTAATGCAATAAGTTGATTTTTTTGAAAAATGATGAAATTGTTTTCAAATGAATGTTTTTGAAAAGATCATGGGTGGTATATTCATTTTCAAAATCAAATAATTTTTTCTCAAAAAATTGTTGAACATGTAAAAGGTGGGTTTGGAAGAAAATTTTGCGGTATATAATGGGGAAAATGATTAAATTTTATGCCTTTAGTTGATAGAGATTAATATTTATGGTGTTTTTGGTCCATATATAAAATGGTACCCTTTAGGCGTCGTAGAACCAAAATGTAAGAAGACGTGGTGAATGTTGGTTCACCTGAGCCGTAGGTGAATCAACTGGTGGTTCAAAGTATCATTAGAGCATTCAAGGCTATAGAAACATGAAAATATAGGGAATATCCGAGACAAGGGGATCATTCTATCTTGTTCTAGAATCATAATCTGCCCATAATTTACGGTGATTCTGAACCAAAAAAATTCAGAGTAATGGATGAATATGATGAATCATATCATTTATTTAATTATTACACCAGGAGAGATAGATTTCAAAAAATTTACTTATATGTTTGAGGATCTAGCATGACAGTTTTGGGAACTAGTGGTGCATTATTAATTGAATTAGGGCCTTAATATGCGAGTTTTATAGAATTCTTTTACAAAATATTCTATCCTAAAACAGTCCACTATAAGAGAATGGTGATCTTCTTCAGTCTGATAATAGAATATCACTATGTCATAGATTATGGGTTTAAATTCATGAATTTGGTACATTTTTCACTTTAAGATTCAACTAGTGTGGCCTTAAAGGAACAAATTATTGAATTAAGAATATGGAAAGAGATTCACTCAATGATTTGTATGTTATGTATAACGAACGATATAGAGATGGTCAATAGAGAAAAGGTGGCTCAATGGGACATCTGAGGAGCCATGGGAGGAAGTATATTAATACCAATGGGAACCTATTGAAACAATAATGCTGGGAGAAAGGAAAAGAGGGACATATACATTTAGGGTGGGAGAATGAATGAATCAGACATCTTGATCTAGGAATCTTCATCTGAGACCCATGAAAAAATAGGGATGTTTCCAAAGTTGATACTTCAACCATATGAAGTGAGAGTGTAAAACACCAACAATCGAATTCTATACCTAGAAAATATGGTACATATTAATATTTATAGTCAAAGTGCTTTGAGGTCAGGTGATCAAGACACTTATTGGTTATTGCAGGCATTGTATGCATCAACGGGGTGAGGGTAGATGAATCAATCTCAGAAGAAGAGTAGATCTAACCACTGTGATTCTTAGATTTCCATGACTCTACCATAAGGGAAATCTAAGAAAAGAAAACAAGGAAAAAAGTTCAATGTTAATGAAATTGTATGGTGTTGAATATGTGGTTGTGGAAGATTAGGTTGGACAATCTATAGTGAGAGTTAACATTCATTTGAATTTCATCTTTAGAAAAGTTTTTTAATTCTTTTGAATCTCATTCATTCAATAATTTTATTTTTATTTTTATTTTTTATATTAAAACTAGTGATTATGTAATCTTTAAAAAAATTCAAACTCTTCTTGGGGAAAGATAATTTCTATACTTTTGGTGTAAAGAATATTTAATAAACTATAGGAGGATTTGAGATAAATTGTGATTTATCTATGTGAGATATATATAAACATGATGTAATATTGGGTATAGATGGGTTGAAAATGTTCAATGATCACCTTGATAGTTATAACACAACCGTTATTTTCATATCTGAGGATAATGTTGATCATATCTTTATAGAAGACTATGTAGTGAAGATAGGTGCGATGGGATTTTTGGAACCTACAGTGTGAACGATCTCATTCCAGTTGGTGGAATTAGATTTGGAATTTATGGAAGTGATTGATGATTATATATTAACATCAATCATGGACCCATTTCCATATATCTTTAAAAAGAACTCATTAGGGTTACCACTGGTAAGGGAAGTGGAGTTTACAATTGATCTTCTTAAAAAATCCAGTTATATCTATGTTATGTCTTTTCAACTGGTACCAACAAATTCATTTGAACTAATGGTACTGTTGGAATATCATGAAATCAAGGATTTCATTTGTCTGAGCCCGATTTTGTGGGCAACACCAGTCCAATGCATAAATAAATATAACAGAACTATAAGTTTGTTTGTAGATTATCTTAAGCTTAGAAAACATACAGTTAAAAATATATATCCACTTCCAGGAATTGAGGACCTATTTGATAAATTTAGGGGGGCTCAGTGGTTCTCCAAAACTGACTTTTGATAAATATAACATCCATTGTGAGTTCTAATGAAGCATATTCTAAAAAACATTCAGAAGAAGATATGTCCATTATGAATATGTGGTATTTCCTTTTGGTCTTACGAGTGCACCAATAATCATAATGGAAGTGATGAATTATATATTTTATAAATATCTGGATTATTGTTTTTTGTGGTTTTTATGTATGACATATTAGTGTATTCAAGGACAAGGACTGAGAATTATCAACACTTGTAGATAGTGTTAAAAAATGTGAGAGACCATTTATTGAATGCCAAAGTATAAATGTGTGATTTTTCATATAAGAGTTATGAATTATTTATATGTGATTTATGGAAAAATGTTTTTCTATTGACAAAAAGAAGATAGAAGCTATTATCTCTTATAATATTCAAATGAAATTCATTGATATAAAACCATTCATAGTTCATCTAGAAATTTCCACCACTTTTTTTGACATTCAACTGCTATAGTTCCCCAATGAAATCTTTTGTACGGAAAAATTTTAAATTCCAATGGACAATGGAATGACAACAAAATTTTATAGATCCAAAATTTCGATTTACATCAACTCCAATTATGATACTCCTAGAATGAGGACAAGGGTGTGTGGTGAATTATGATGCTTTGGGATCTGGTTTGGGGTGTGTTCAAATGAAATTAAACCATTTTGTGGATTATGGCTCAAGGCAGATGAGGTTACATGAGAAAACATTCCCAACACATGATTTAGAGATAGCTGTAGTTGTGCTTGCCATGATGACTTGGAGGCCTTATATCTTGGGTGTGAAATTTAATATACACATGTATCATAAGATATTAGAACATATTTATTCACAATGGGATTTGAATATGCGGAAATGGAAATGGAATGAGTATATTCAAATTTTTGACTTTGAATTGACGTACACACTAGGAAAAGGCAATTTAGTGGCATATGCATTATGAAGAAAGTCATATGATTTGTTGGAAAAGGAATCATTAGATGAGTGGTAGTTGATGTTTTCCTAGATGATATGAATGTAAAATGTGAAGAATGAGGTGATGTTGTGGTTTTAATTTCATCTTCCATAGTTCCTAATTTAGTACATATTGTTAAATAAGTTGAGGCATCTGATACAGAATGCAAGGGAATGAGATAAAAACTCAATGGAGGGGGAGAAAATTGAGGGATGGATGCTCGATAGAAGCTCAAGGATGTGGTTTATGAATTATATTGGTATACCAATGGATCATTAAGATAAAATGATTCATGTTTATGACCATTCATGATTGTCTATCTATCATGGAATACATAAGATATATAAAGGGTTGATGGTGAATTTAAGGTGGAACGATATGAAACAAAATGTGGAAGAGTTTGTTTCAAAGTCTTTAAATTGATAGAATGTTAATGTAGAGCATTAGTGATTGGTAGTTATGTTATAGTCCTAACCTATTCTTCTGTGATAATGGTAGTAGATAGATACGAATTTTGTAACAGGTCTCCTAAGAACTATTCAAAAACACGATACCAAATGGGTAATAGTGGACTATCTTACCAAGTCATCGCATTTCATCCATATTCCTACAACTCACAAAATAGATAATTGGTAAAAAAATATATAATTTGAGAAGTGGTAATGATACATGACATATCTATTTTATCGTATCAGATATAGATCTATGGTTTAAGTATCATTTTTTGAAATACTTACATAAATCCCTTGGGACTTAGTTGACTATGGGTATGGTGTATCATCCTCAGATGAATAAGAAGCCAAAATGGATGATAAAAACATTGTAATAATTTCTGTGGTTTTGTTTAATGGATATTGGAGGCTAATGGGAAGACCATGTTTGATTGGTGGAGTTCTCATATAAAAAATCAATTAATCCTCGACACATAAGGCTCTACTTGATGAATTGTTTGGGTGTCCATATTGTTCTCTCCATTTTTGGGTGGAAACTGGAGATTCATCACTATTTGAGATGAACCTTTTCCATGAAACAACAGAAAATATTCAATTTATTGTAAATCAATTGGAGACAACACTATTTTGATAAAAGTCATATAACAATCATCATCGATGATCGTTTCCATTTCTAGTGAGTGATAATGTGTTCATGAGGACTTCCCCAAGGGTTGGACATCATAATTTTTTTATTAATGGAATGTTATCTCCTTAATACCTTGAAAAATTTGAGATTCTATAATTTTTTGTAGAGGTTTCATATTAGTTGGATTTTACACCACAGTTTTGTACACTGCACAATGTGTTATATACATCTTAGTTGAAAATGTATCACCTTGTTTCAAACTGTAATGAATGGGACCTCTATGGTCCATTATATTGTGGAAATATGGTGTTTGATGTGTTATGGGAGGTCAAGGTGACTTATCCCCAGTTTTTTCCCAAATTTCCAATTCTGGGAACAATTCCTTCAGTGAACAGTCCTATCAGTAACTTCTAACGATAACCTATCTTTCCTTTTACATATTTCTAATTCTGTGAACAGTTCCATCAGTGAATGGTTATATCCGTAACCTCTAATGGTAACCTCTCTTTCCTTTTTCAAATTTCCAATTCTGTGAACAGTTCCATCAGTGAACAGTTCAATTAGTAACCTCTATCCATAAACTCTATTTGTAACCTATATCAGTAACCTATAATGGTAGGTGAATAGTGTTCTATCAGTGAGGTTCAGTGAATAGTGTCCTATCGGTGAGGATTTAGTGAATCTTGTTCTATCGTTGAGGTTCACTGAACAGTGTTCTATGAGTGAGGTTCTGCGAAAAGTGTTCTATTAGTGAGGTTTAGTGAAAAGTGTTCTACCATTGAGGTTCTAACAATGGACTTCTATTAACGTACATCTAATAGTGGACTTCTACAGCGGACTTCTAATAGTGCACTTCAAATAGGAGACATCTAGCAGTGGACTTCTAACAGCGGACATCTAACAGCGGACTTATAGCAGCGAACTTCTAACAACAGACTTCTAAAAGTGGACTTCTAATAGCGGACATCAATCAACGAACTTCTAAAAGTGGAGTACTAACAGCAGACATCTAACAGCAGACTTCTAATAGCAGACTTCTAACAGAGGACTTCTAACAGCGGACTTTTAACAGCGGACTTCTAGCAGCAGACTTCTAACAGTGGACTTTGAACAGTGTTTCCAGCTTCCTATAGTTTCATCCCTTTGACATTGACTTTTACATAAAATACATTTAAAGCCTTATTTTATGGACTCTTAAGGCCGATTCAAAGACCATAAATCATATAGGAATTATTCCTCTGGCTTGGGATGTTTTTACTTGGTCAAACCACGTGGTTTAATGTGATCCTCTTTTAATGTGTAATTAAGCAAATCTTAAACCACCGCCCCATTAAATCATCAAAAGGGACAAGATATCATCCTCCCTTGTTCTTCCTCATTGTTCATAGATGTTAGACAATAGAACCTTTCAATCCTTCCTGTAGGTGGTTTATAATCAAACTTTACTCCTTGGATTGGTTTCACTCTATTTTGATACAACCGAGCCATATCGGTCAATCATTGATATACAGTTTGTTTTATATCCATTCCTGTGGGGATCATCTCCTCTTGTTTCTCCTTTACATGTTATAACATGTAATCTCCATGCTTGTAATAGTGTTTTTCTTGGGGTTTGGCTGGTGCTGTCATACTGTGGCATCCGTGGGGGATGTAGTGGTCGCAAGTAGAGGTTCGTGACCCGTTGTGTGGATAAAGAATGTGAGGAACTGTTTGTGGCAGGGAACTCATTGCTTCTCTTTATTTTACGTGAAACTGTATTGTTAGCATGTTTAATCCCACTATATTTCAATGGATTTGACATAATAAATATTTCAGCCAGATAAATAAATTGATATCAATCATATTTTATTGCCTCTTGTTTTTCTAGATAGGGTGATATCTATTCATGCTTTACTTAGTTTTTTGTTCTTGATGGAAATCGGTAAATAACGTAAATCGGGATTAATTGATAATTGTAGGTTAAAGATAAAGAGGCATGAAAATTAATCTGTTTCTTGATGTAATTTGCTGCTAATCAAATTAGTGTAGTAATAATGTTTAATTATTTGTAATAAATTTCTAGTTTGGTTTCCATAATTTTGAACCAACGAATAATAAATTGGATAACCTGAGATGGATTAATGAACTGGTGGTTGTTAAATAATAATTGCTTGTAGGGTTCTTAGTTACCCTCTTGTTTGTGTAAGGGCCAAGAGCATAATTGTGAAGATGGTTGTTTTACTACTTCTTGTGTTTTAGTGTGAGCCTGGATTGATGTGGTAATAAGTGGAGGCACGGAGGCCCTTTTGGTTTTGGCAGTAGATGCCACCTAGAGTGGCGAGATACATCGGTTTATGCATGTCGGTGTCATGGAGGACACCGGGGATGATGGAATGGGATGGATATGATTGTCAGATTCATGGAAATTTTTTATTGGTTGTTTATCTGATTTACTTTTCCCTACTACTCAAGGAATATTGTCTTACATAACCTACATCTAAAAGAGGCAAAGATACGCGGTGTATGACACGTGTTTTCAGTGTTTATATTCTCAAGGAATAATGGGTATATGCACTTGCGATAAGTGAAAACGACTTGACGGGTAGTACATCTCCTCACTGCAATGAGCCCCTGGGATTTAGTAGCATATAATGTATTTCTAGAATGCCTAGAAATGTGTGAATGTATTTCAATAATGAATAATTGAATAAATGGTGTTAACCCATGGAAACAGAGATGCTGGAACTTAAGGATGAGGTTGAAATTTTTTAGGGAACAATTGACTTGAGTATGATGCTAATGAAATTTAATGTGGAATTATTCATGGTTAATTAATGTCTAGATAAATTTATAACGTACAGTGGAACTGATAAAAAGAGAATGAAGTAATCTAATAAATCTATTTAAATGGTTGTCTTCTTATAGGATACCTAGACTTTCAAGTAGCAGCTCGGTGTATGAGAGATGTTAGCTACAGTTCTGTCTTAGACTAGCTAATGTGCAAAGTGTGGTTGTGATATATTATATATCCTATACTATTGTGTTTCTATGTGCTACTTCTCCTAGTCAGTAAGGGCAACTGACATCCCGAGGATTCTGAGAACTAGGGGGTGTTTTCCCCAAAATTCAAGTGGGAGGATGGATTGTTGACTATCACGTTTGGCCCAGCTCTCTTCACTTGGTAGTCACTGGTGCTGGCAGGCAGATTGGATAGTTTTCCCCATATATGTGTGTAGAGGGCTGTAATGGCGTGTGGTTATTCACACTCATATATTTTGGATATAGTTTTATATGTCATAATATATGTATAACGTGTATAGGTTGTGATGGCTTGAGGATCCTTACTCGGTGTATGGGTTGGAATGGCCGGAGTTATAATACTCAACGTATGATACACGTTATGCGAGCTGTGGTGGCTCCAAGAAACTACCTGGTTACTTTGGTTTGTCGACGTGGTAATTTTGTTGGACGAACTACATATTGTGGTGCTTCGCCCAGGAGTCTGTGAGAAAGCCTTTTTAGAGAGAGATGCTCATGACGTGCAACATTGGGGAAAAGCATCAAACCAGTGGGGAAGTAGTAGAAGGTTACCCTTAATATTCTTTATTATATGATATATTTTTTTATGCGTTTCTTGGTGAGAGTAGCCATTGTGAGGATGGGAACTAAGTATACCTGTTTAGGTGAAGTGTTAGTTTTACTTGTTGTTCACTATGCTTTAGCATGATTTCTTTACTTTCTCACAAGAGGCATCGGGAAGGATCCTACTGAGTATAATATTATACCCACCATATGTATATATAAACTGTTTTTAGGTCAATTGGATCAGGTTGGAGATCAATCTAGTTTCTATGAGCATGGGGTTGTAGGAGCCGTTCAGGCTCATGGTTGCTTCTGTTTTTATTTTCTTTTGGGTACTTCTAGTCTTTTACCTTTTAGTTGTAGTACTTATGTATGACATTTAATATGTGTAAATGGGTTTTGGTTTATATTGTAGTCTGAGTTGGACATGATTTGTGTCTATCTTATCTCTCTCTTCTGCATGTGTTCTCTTAGAGGGTAATGCCTCTCATTTTGTGTGTTACTATACCCTCGGTGCTATTTTCCAACCCGGGGCCTACTGGAGGAGGGACTCGGGGATCATTATCTCCCTTATGAAATTGCTGGCCTAGGAGGGGTACACATTGTGGGAAGGGGGTCATGACAGAGTGGTATCCGAGGTATGGTTGAGAGATTGGATGGAGTTTGGAGTTAGGAGTGGGTGAGGATGCATGGGTTGGTAGGGAAACAGTGTCCTTCATGTTTATCAAGTGAGGTAGACACTGGAGAATGGCTATTACATTGGAATTTAGGGCCACCTATGATCTGATGTACGGACCTTTAAGTTTACAATGGCTACTAAACAAGGTGATAATAGTTCCATGGTAGAGACTTATGAAAGAATTATGCATCATTATTCATTGTTCCTGTGTTTTAATGGGTAGACCTTGGGATAGGTTAACCTAAAATTAATATAAGAGAACAATTAATTAATTAATGTTGAGTCTTCCATATTTCAGGTTTTGGACTTCTAATAGTTTGTTATTTTATTGGTATAGATCGAGGTCGATGTCCTCATCAGGTTTGCGCAGAAAATGTCCACTAGGATATTCTAGTATATCACCGTAGGTTAGAGGTTGATGACGATGACCCTTGGAGGAAGACACTCTGAGAGTTTCAGCGCCAGAGTCGGTAGAAGTATAAGGGCTCGGTTTCAGATGCAGTCATGGAAGAATAGTTAGAGGAGGTAAAGAATAACATCAGTTTGATTCGTGCTCATAAGGAGAACTGAGTGTCCTTGGTTGTAATGATGCTATGTGGAGGAGTGAGTCAGTGGTGGTTCTTGTTCCTCAGGGATCACGATGAGTCAATGATCTCTTGGGAGGAGTTTCGATACATGTTTAAATTTGAGTTTCTTTCTTCAACTGCGAAGGCATCCAGTCGCTAGGATCTTCTTACTCTTCAACAAGGGATCTCCAGTGTTTGAGAGTTGGGAATCCATTTTCGAAACCTTTTATCATATGCTTAAAACATACTGCTTGATGAGGAGGCCCGGGCAAGGAATTTCTAGGAGGCTTTATGTCTAGAGATCCCGCACCAGGTCACCCCATTTAAACTAAAAACATATCTTGAGTTACTGGAGAGGGCATAGGTTGTTTAGAGTACTTTGGCCTGGACATGATCATCATGAGAGTGGAATCAACATGATTCCTCACGAAGTAGAGTTGTGGTCCAGGGTTCCCAGATTTCAGAGCAGAAGACTTATTATCCAGCTGGGGGTAGGTCTCATCCCTTAACATCTAGTTTTTCTAGAGTCATAAACTCTCAGGCTTATTCTATGGTATGATGCCCTTTTTTATTGTGGTGTTTGTGGCCATCATCAGTGGGAGTGCCCGACCTTTCAGAGCACTAATCGTGCATCAGACACTACAAACCATGTTCCTCCATTGAGGCAGTTTCATCTGAGGCAGCAGCAGCCGGTTGCATCAGCTTTAGATCATTAGAGGGTAGATGGGTCAGGTAGAGGACATCCCTATGACGATCCATATCCTTATAGAGTAGATTTCTGTCATGGTGGTGGTCATCATCAGGGTCAAAGAGGCCATGGAAGAGGTCGTGGTTAGCTTCATGCTCTTGATTTTCCACCTCTAGGTGAGCCAGATGTCGTTTGAGGTACCCTTTGCTTGTTTTATACCTTGGTGTATGCCTTTATTGATCTAGAATCCACACAATCCTTCATATCACCCACCCTTGTCCATGCTTTGGGGATTTAGGAAGAAAGTCTTCCAGTTCCCTTGGCATTGACTTTGCCAGTTAGAGGTCATGCTGACTTGTTTGAAGTATGTAAAGACTGTGAGCTAGTGTTGGGACAACACTGCTCTTGGTGAGATTTCATATGTTTACTAATACAACCATATGATGTCATCCTCAGAATGGATTGTTTGTATTCAGTAACAGTTATCGTGGATTGCTTCAGGAAGAATGTCGTCTTCATTAGTGTAGATGGAGAGAAAGTGGTGTTTGTGGGTGAGAGAGATCCTCAGATGGGTCATAGGTGCATTCCAACCATATCATCAATGATGTCTGAAATGATGCTCAGTTCTTCATAGGTTCAGTAGTTGGCATTTCCAAGGGTCATAGAGGAGTACCCTAATGTCTTTCCAAAAGAGGTTGTAGCATTAACCCCTCGATGAGAGATTGATTTTGGGATCGCGCTGCATCCAGAAGCGTCTCTTATCTCTATGTATCCATATAGGATGGACCCTTCTGAGTTACAAGAGCTACGTATACAGCTTGATGGTCTGTTTTTTTTTCAGCCAAGTGTGTCACCATGGGGTGCACAAATTTTGTTCCTGAAGAAGGACGATGATAGTTTCCTGTTGTGTGTCGATTATCATATCTTAAACAAAGTGACAATAAAAAATAGATATCCTCTTCCATGAATTGATGATTTATCCGATCAAATAAAAGGTGAAATTTGGTTCTAAAAGATCAACTTTCAGCCGACATATCATCAGATGCGTGTGAAGGAAGAGGATATTCCGAAGACTGATTTCTGTTGTCATCATGGGAATTATGAGTTCATTGTAATGTTGTTTGGCATGATGAGTTCTCCAACTGTATTCATGGGATTGATGAATTCTATGTTTTGTGAGTTCCTAGACAATTTTATGGTAGTTTTCATCGACGACATCCTTGTGTACTCCACATTTGAAGAGGAGCATGCAAAGCATCTTCATGCTGTTTTGGGAGTTCTTCACCGACATCAGATGTTTGGGAAGTTTTCGAAGTGTGAGTTTTTGGATCACGAAGTCTGTTACATGGGGCATGTTGTTTCCTAATGGGGATTATTTTTGGATCCATCATTGATAGACATAGGTGTGTCTTGGAAAACCCCCATGACAGTTTCAGAGGTTCCAAGGTTCCATGGTCTCACAGGCTACTACAGGGGGTCCGTAGACAATTTCTCATGAGTTGCGACTCCACTGACATATTTGACTAAGAAGGAACATGCATTCAAATGGACTGATCAGTGTCAGGAAGCTTTCGATTATCTAAAGGATAAGTTATTAAGTGCTCCAGTCCATTGTCTTCAAGCTAAGGGAGTTCAGTTTGATGTTTTCTGCGATGCATCACTTCTGGGGTTAGGTTGTGTTCTCATGCAGCAGAGGTTAGTTGTTTCTTATGGATCTCAGAAGTTGCGTCCCCATGAACACAACTATTCCACCCATGATATTGATTTAGCAGTCATGGTGTTTTCTCTAAAGTTGTGGAGACATTACATCATTGGTGACTGATTTGTGGTTTCACTAATCATAATATTTTGAGGTATATTTTCTCCCAGTGTGACTTGAACTTACAACAGCATTAGTGGATGGAGTTCTTCCACGAATATGACTTTGAAATATCATATAAACCTAGAAAATTGAATGTTGTAGTTGATGCACTGAGACAAAATTCACATAGTGATGTTGTGCTTGAATCTAGTGATTCCAGGAGAGTAATTGAAGAACTCTCAGCATTTCATCTTTATATGGAAGATTTTGGGGTAGAGGTTGTCTTTTGCAGATCATGGTACATTCATCCCTGATTCAGATGGTGGAAGAGTCTCAGTTCGGAGATCTAGGGGTAGAGTTTTCAAGAGACCGATTTGTTTGTGGTGAGGCCTCTGATGGTCTGTCGGAGGATGAACAACACTGAATGTCATATCATGGAATGCTTTTTGTTACCATGATGATGCATGAGATGGTTTTTATAGAGTTGCATAGTTCACCTTTAGAAGTACATCCTTGCATGAAAATGATGTACAAATCATTGAGGATTCAGTTTTGGTGGCCTGGTATGAAGCATGAGGTTGCGTAGTTTGTGTCTCAATGGTTAGTCTTCCAGAAGGTGAAGGCTGAACACTGTGTTCTAGGTGGTCTTATCCAGCCATTAGAGATTCCTCAGTAGAAGTGGGAGGAAATCTCAATGGAATTTTTTATTGGTTTACCTTGATCTTTGAGATGACATGATGCTATTTTTTTTGGTAGTGGATCATTTAAAAAAATCATCCCATGTAATAGCAATCACGGAGTCAATCTCAGTGGATGTTTTGTTGAGGCAGTATCTAGAGGAGGTGTTGAGATTTCATAGAGTCCCTAGGAAGATCATTTCCGATCATAGTCCTCGTTTTACCTCCAGGGTTTGGAGAGGTCTCCAACATGCTTTTTGTTCTCAACTATGCCTTAGCACTACATTTCATCCTCAAACGGATGGTTAGACAAAGAGAACCATCTATACTTTTAACGAAAAGTTATATAGTTATGTTATTCATTTATGTGGTTCTTGGTTTACGCACTTAGCCTTGGTAGAGAACGCTTACAACAATAGCTTCCACTCCACCATCGGTATATCACCTTTTGAAGCCTTGTATGGTCGACCTTGTCGTTCTCCGTTGTGCTAGGATGGGGTCGGAGAGTCAGCAATTCATGGAACAGAACATGTGCAGAATACAACAGAGATGGTCAAGGTGATTCGTGAGAGGATGAAGATAGTGCAAGATCAATAGAAATCATATGCTGATCAAAAGAGGGGACCCTTGGAGTTTAATGTTTGGGATCATGTGTTTCTGATGGTGACTCCCCATTGTGGGCAGCGAAGGTTTGGTCATAGAAGTAAGGTTTTTCCACAGAGTGTTGGGCATTTTGAGGTGTTAGCTCGTGATGGAGCTAAGGTGTATTGAGTAGCACTTCCCCCACAGATGAGTTGGATACATGATTTTTCCCACGTATCATAGCTCCATCATTATCTTCATGATGACTCTCACATTATCAATTGGGGAGAGATAAATTTTGATGATGATGCAACCTTTGAGGAGAGACCTGTAGAGATCCAAGACCGCAAGGAGAAGGTGTTGCGCGGGTGTCCTGTTCCCATAGTTCATTTCTTCTGTCGACATGGGGGAATGGATGAGTTTACCTGGGAACATGAGTCACAGGTACATGCTCAGTACCCTGTGTTGTTTTATGTTTAACTCTTTTCATGTACCAATGCTCCCTTTCTGGTTAGACCATTAATGTTTTATTTAGGAATTTTTTTTGTCACTATTGTGGCTTTCTATATTTTGAGAGGTATCTCACATGGTAATTGTTTGGAACAGATTACTTTTTTTTGTATATTTAGGTTGGTTTTGATTTCTCGAGGATGATAATGTTTTTAAAGGTATCTGATATAATTTCCTGGACCTCTCCGGTCCATTAATTTGTAAAATTATGGTGTTTGAGGTGTTCCGGGAGGACAAGGTGACTTATCCCAAGTTTTTTTCGAAATATACAATTCTGTAAGTAGTTCGATCAGTGAATAGTCATATCAGTAACATATAATGTTAACCTTTCTTTCCATTTCAAAATTTCCAATTTTGTGAATAGTTCCATCAGTGAACAGTTCTATCGGTAACCTCTAACGGTAACCTCTCTTTCCTTTTCCAAATTTCCAATTCTCTGATCAATTCCATCAGTGAACATTTCTATCGATAACCTATATTGGTAACCTCTCTTGGTAAAATCAATCTATAACATCTATCGGTAACCTATAATGGTAGGTGAATAGTGTTCTATCAGTGAGGTTCATTGAACAATGTTTTATCGGTGAGGATTTAGTGAACAATGTTCTATTAGTGAGGTATAGTGAAGAGTGTTCTATCGATGAGGTTCAGGGAACTGAATACTATCAGGGAGGTTTAGTGAAAAGTGTTGTACCAGTGAGGTTCTAACAGCTAACTTCTAATAGCTAACTTCAAACAACAGACTTCTAATAGTAGACTTCTAACAGGGGACTTCAAACAACGTACTTCTAACATCGGACTTATAACAGTGGACTTCTAACAGAAAACTTCTAACAGCAGACTTCTAACAGCAGACTTCTAACAGCGGACTTCTAATAGCAGACTTCAAACAGTGGACTTCTAATAGCAGAATTCTTACAGTGGACTTCTAACAGAGGACTTCTAAAAGCGGACTTCTAACAGTGGACATTGAACAATTTTTTTTAGCTTCCTAGAATTTCACACCTTTGACGATTCCTTTGATGTAAAATACATTTAAAGCCTTAATTTAAGGACTCTTACGGCCGATTTAAAGACCATAAATCCTATATTAATTATTCCTATGTCTTGGGGTGTTTTTACTTGGTCAATATGTGTGGGTTAATGCGATTTGCTTTTAAGGGGGAATTAAGTGTATCTTAAACCATCACATGATTAAATCTTCAAAGGGACAAGATATCATCCTCACATGTTCTAGTTCTATGTACTTTTCTATGAGATTCTAGAACCTTTTA
The DNA here is from genome assembly GCA_963277665.1 of Viscum album. NCBI lineage: Eukaryota > Viridiplantae > Streptophyta > Magnoliopsida > Santalales > Viscaceae > Viscum > Viscum album. The sequence goes on from OY728150.1 coordinate 2,008,201,522, forward strand.
GTCCTTCATGTAGGTGTTTCACAATCAATCTATACTCCTCAGATTGGTTCAGCCCTATTTTGATGTGACCGAGCCATATTGGTCAATCTTTGATATAAGGTATGTTTATAGTCGTTCCTTTTGGGGTCATCTACTCCTATTTCTCCTTTCCATTTTATAGCATGTATTCTCCATTCTACTAATGGGGTTTTTCTTGGGGTTTGGTTGGTGATGGCGTACCTTGGCATCCTCGGATGGATGTAGTTGTTGCGAGTGGTAGATTGTGACACATTCTGTGGATAAAGAACATGAGGAACTATTTGAGGTAGGGGATTCATTGCTTCTCTTTCTTTTACATGAAACTTTATTGTTATAATGTTTAATCACACTGGATTACAATGGAATTTATATAATAAATATTTTAAGTGGATAAATAAATTGATATCAATTGCATGTTATTTCCTCTGGTTTTTCTAGATAGTGGGATATTTATGCCTGCTTTTCATAGCTATTTATTCTTGATGGAAATCAGTAAACAATCTAAACCGAGATTAATTGATAATTGTTGGTTATAAATGAAGAGGCATGAAAACGAATATGGTTCTTGTTGTAATTTGATGTTAATCAAATTAGTTCATTAACCATGTTTATTTATTTGTGATAACATACTGGTTAGGTTTCTTGAATTGGGAACCAATGAATAATAAATCAGTTAACCCAAGATGGATTAAAGAACTGGATGTTGTTAAATGTTAATTGCTTGTATGGGTCTGAGTTACACTCTTGTTTTTATAGTGCCAAGATCCCAATTGTGAAGATGGTTGTTTTACTACTTCTTGTGTTTTAATGTGAGCCTGGATGGTTTGGTAATATGTGGAGGCATTAAGGCCCTTTTTGTTTATGGCAACAGATGACACATAGAGTGGCGAGATGCATCAGTTTAGGAGTGTGGGTGTCTAGGAGGGAACCAGAGATGATAGAATGGGATGGATGTGATTGTTTGATTCTTGGTAATTTTTTCTTGGTTGTTTATCTTCTTGAATTTTCCCCACTACTCAAGGCAGTTGGTCATACATACCCTTCTTCCGAAAGAGTTGAAGTCACGCGGGGTATGACACATGCTTCTTGTGTTTATCTACTCAAGGAAGGATGGGTATATGTTATTGCTATTAGTGAAAAAGACTCGACAGGTAGTACAACTACTCGATGTGTTGATCCCCCTTTTGTTTAGTAGAATATAATGTTTTCCTAAAATGTATGGGAATGTGGGAAAGTATTTCTATAATGAATAATTGTATAAATGGTGTTATCCCATGGGGATGGAGATACTAGAACTTAATGATGAGGTTGTAATTTTTTAAGGAACAATTGATTTGTGTATGATGTTAATGAAATTTAATGTGCAATTTTTCATGGGTAATTAATGTTTAAAGAATTAATTAATGTATAGTAGAATGGATAAAAAGGGAATGATGTAATCTAATAAATCCCTTTTCAATGGTTGTGTGCTTATATGATACCTAGTCTTAGAAGTAATAGAATGGAGTCTGAGAGAAGTTAGTAGCAGTTGTTTCTAAGACTACATAATTCCAATAGTGTGGTTGTGAGATAAAATATAACCTGTAATTTTTTTTTTCTATACACTACTCCACCCTTCCATTAAGGTAAACTGATACCCTAGGGTTTTTGAGACCTTGGGGTGTTTTCCCCAACATTCCAGTGGGATGATGGATGGCTAACTACCCCCTTTGGCCCAACTCTCTTCTCTTGGTAGTTACTGGTGTTGAATATCACATTGGTTAGTTTTCCCCATATATGTGTGTAGTGGGATGTATTGGCTTCTATTTATTCACACAAATATATTCTGTACATAGTTTTCATTGTACAACTATAGGTATAACTTGTATAGGTTGTGGTGGCTTGAGGATCCTTACACGGTGTATAGGCTGTAATGGCATGAGGTATAATACCCAACTTATGATACATGTAATGCGAGCTGTGGTGGCTCCCATAAACTATCTAGTTACTTGGATGTGTGGATGTGGTGGTTTTTTTGCACTAGGTACATATTGTGGTGCTTCTCCCAGGTGTCTACGGGCAATCCTTTTTGGAGTGAGATTCTCATGACGTGAAACATCGGGGAAAAGTGGAAAACCGGTGGGGAAGTAGTAGCAAGGTACCCATGATATTCTTTATTATATGATATATTCATGTATTCATTACATGGTGAGAGTAGTCGTGGTGAGTTTTCAAACATAATATACCTGTTTAGGTGACGAGTTAGTTTCAATTGTCGTTCACTATGCTTTAGCATGATTTCTTTCCTTTTGCATGAGAGGCTTCGGGAATGATCCTATTGATTATAATATTATACTCTACATATATATATATACACTATTTTTCAGGTCACATAGAGGAGGTTGGAGATCAAGATGGTTTCTACTAGCTTGGGGTTGCGGGAGCTGTTCAGGATTGTGGTTGCTTTTGTTTTTATATTATGTTGGGTACATGCAGTCTTTCCCCTTTCAGTTGTAGTACTTCTGCATGACATTTCATATCTGTACATGGGTTTTCGTTAATATTACAGTCTGTGTTGGAGTTGATTGGTGTCTATCTTGTCTCTCTCTTCTTCATGTGTTCTCTTAGAGGGTAATGCCTCATATTTTGTGTGTTACTATACTCTCGGTGCTAGTCTCCTACCCAGGGACTTCTAGAGGCAGGACTCGGGGGTCATTATCTCCCTTCTCACATTTCTGGCCTAGGAGGGGTACACTTTGTTGGGATGGGGTTGTGACACAAACCATTTCATTAGATGAGGTGACATTGACCTAGATATTGATTTGTCATTGGTAAACATTTTTGTGAGGATTTTGGATATGGAAAAAAAGTCTTTCATGGGGAAATCATCTTCCCAGAATGGGTTTTCTAGAAGCATGGTAATGTTTAGGAAGATATTTGGGAACATGAGACTGAAATGAAAGTGATATGTATGAAGCAATTACATGCATTGATGGGTTTCTACATTACTATGATGAATAGACTTATGGTGCAGAGAATGTAGTACTCTCGGTTTCTGGTATTTAACTCTATATTTTGGAATTATAAGTATGGAATTTATACGGCTTATATTTGGGATGTTTTGGGGTCATTTTGTATTGTTTTGGGGGATTTACTATAGTTGCATTGTTTTTGGAAACCATGAACAAATTTTACGAAACCATGCATATAGAGACCAAATATAAAGGGGATGTGCAAAGGCTATCCATGATTTTCCCAAACTATGCGAAATCCAAGGATAACTAGTGCGGGTTGAAAAATGGATTTGGTCATGTAAATGGAGTGTCTTAGGAATGGCCAGAAGACAGTATATATACCCTATGAGTAGACCATGTGAGGATCATCCTCATGTTAGAGGATAACACAAGGTTACTGCACTATTTTCATAATAGTGAGACTAAATAGTGCAATGGGTTAATGTTAGATCTTTAAAATGTATATCTAACACTGTTTTTCTGTCGAAAAACTATTTTCATTTCAATAAAGCCCTAAATTATGATTCTAGTCTCTCAATAGTTGGAGAACCTATCAAATTTCATTTGGAAATAGTTCAGATCCATCCCTTAGTGTGTTGAAGCCCAATTATTGTGGTAAGGCATCGCTCTTCATCATTAATGGTGCATTTTCTTAGATATACTTCACCCTACATCAACGTTTTTTAGATCTATGAACACTATCGGTATATCTAAGTTTTTGGTTCTCAAAAAAGTTTATTTTTGGGTTTTTTATGATAAGGAAAAATATTTAAGGTGTGTTAATGGGGATTAATCCTTGTTATGGATGTTTTTTATTCTATTTATCATTTTCACCAAAACTATAGAGGTAGTTGGTTTTAATCTAAACCCTACTAGCTAAAATTGATAGAAATATTTCCAATTTAGATTAATTGATTGAAATATATTGTGATATCATGGTGAAAACGATAATATAATTCTTCTTTAGTGAAAATATATTTTTTTGTTGAAATTGCATAATTTTGGAAAATTATTATTCATTGTTATATATTTTAATCATTTATTTTAGTTATTTTAAATTAATATTTTCAGGATTTTTGAAATGGGTTTTTAGTGGATTGTTTTCAATTATAATATTGTTTATTGAAATATTTTAATCTTATAGTTATTGGAATAGTTTTTGGGCATAAATGGTTGTGTGTTCATATTGCATTCATGAGGATTGGCATTGTGCGCGGTACTAATGGTGTAATGGCTCATGGAGAATAATTATGGTGTGACAACATGGATGATCGATGAGAGACCGCTATTGAGTATGGAACTATCATAATGATAAATTTATGGATGGTGGTTTTAATATGAGAAATTGATAAATTTTACAAATGGAATATGTGAAATGGTGTTAAAGCATGGTTGAATGTTTTTAGTGAAAAATGATTTTTTTGGAAAAATTGAGTGATATGGAATTAGTTTATATTTGGTTATAAACTGTACTAGAACTTTTTTATATTTATTTATTATCTATTTTGGAAAATTTTTTTTATAAACAATTTTATATATTTTTTTCTGACTATTTAGTCCTAGTGGCATGTGTGGGGAAGTCATTGGGGAAATCCTATTTGGTTTTAGTACTCACCCTTTATTTGGTACTTTGGTTATTTTACAGATGTCATCTTCTAGAACATGGGAAAAGGTAAATTATCACATGTATTTAGCACTACCTCATTATATGTGGGATGATTGGTGATGTTGGATCAAGGATCATGTTCATCATTGAGTCTTCTGGTTGTCTTGTAGTTTTATTAGATAGTCATCCATGTTTACTTTTTGGTTGTAGCCATCCACTGTGGTATATGGATTCATGTTTTATTTTGATTAATGAAATGTTGGGTTGTCTTCGATGATTATCATACATCATTTGATGTTTTTTTTATTTTAATTAGATTCATAAGTTGGTTTATTCATAAAGATAAAACCATACCCCACTAGTATTGAAGCCATTATGCATCTAGTTCCTGACATTAAGTCCATGTATCATCCTCCCACCTTCTCAATCCATTGTGGATAATGAGGGATGTTACATGGTCAAAGTCAATTTCTGAACAAAGTTCACTCCTCATTCCATCCATGTATTACTAAACTGAGATCATTTCTCATTCCATCCATGTCTATATCATTAGATATAAATCATTTCACAATGAATTGGAGAGTGATATAGGTCTTACACATGATAAAATTAAAACATTCTTATGTGTTCCACAAAAAACTAAAATCATTCATAATTGTGTAACCCAAGGAATAAAATAGGTTTTTTAAACATCATTCCATCATAACATAATCCATATCAAAAAAATTAAATTCAGAAATAGTATTCCATCATAATCACAAAAAATACATAGGAATAATATGGATAAAAACATAACCCTATTATATAATGTCATATTAGATGAAAAATAATTTTCATAAAACAAGTGCAATTAATACTGGATGAAAATATCATTTCTTCTTCAAATTTTTGTTATTTTCCCAAAATTCTACACATTTTTAATGGAAAATAATTTCATTTAAAATAAACTTGAAATACTATAAAATAAGCTGCATGAAAATAAGGTGTTATAATAGTGTATAAATCCATTCATGTCATATATGTTAAAAGAAAACATTCTTCATGTAGTTCTGTCAGATTTTTCATAAAATACCCCTTATCAAGAATGGAAAATAATTAATTTGATAACATTTAATAAAAAATCTATAATGGGTAAAATTAAATTTAATAATTTGTAGAATAATATAAATAATATTAAATATTTATGAAACATGAATTTGGAAGATAACTATTCCCTATATATACTTACGTATAAACAATATTGGATAATAATGATATTGTGAAATTATCCAATATGTTAGATACAACATAATTTTTATGTAGATGGGAATTATATATAATAATTGAAATTATGTAATTTACTTATTCTATAGTCAATGTTTTTTTTATGATCTCATATATGATCAAATTATAATATGTTGGTTATTATCATTTCATTATTACCCATTAGTCGGGTAGTAATGGCTTCATTTTATTATGTGTCATTTGTTGAATATGTTTTTGTTATCATTATTAGGTCATAATTATATGATTCAATAATTATATTAAAATAATATATACTATATTTACTCTTTCTATACATTTATATAATCATTCTTTAATAGATATCATATAGAATGAATCACATCGTATTGTAGAGATGGTAGCCTGTACTTACACATAAGAGATGATATCATTCCCACAAATGTGAAATATTATGTATTTGGGTGGAACATATTCCTTTCCAAAATCTATATAATTTTATAATAATAACCTATAGTTATTATTTCTTTCATTATACCCATCCATGTATGGTGTTAGTGGAAAAATAGATTACACCATGACGTAGAGATAGTATTCCATAGATATGCATACATGGTGATTGCATTTTTTGTATGATGGATAGAACTGTGGAATACAGTTATTCTTTAGTCAATATAACATCTCAGTATATATGCTAAAGTAGATTTATTACAATTTAATGGAATAAACTCATTAAGAGTAAGTAGAAGAATATATAAGGGTGAATGTATCGATGGATGAGATTACCTCTTCTTCGATGTGCTCCCTCTAAATATTCTCTTAAAGAACGACAATTGGTCTTTGGAGAAGACAATAACCATTAGAATTTTTGTAGTGATGTTGACAATGGAATATTGTAGGGGTAAATGAGACTAAAGGATCAATGATTTTTTAGGAAATGAGGGAGGAGGTTCCCTTTTATAATTGAGGTGAGAGGCACTTTTGGGAACTCAAAAAATATTAATTTGTATTAAAATAAAACCTCATCCCAAAAAAAACTAAATAATAGCCTATTTATGAAAATGAGATGTGATAATATTGTAATATAATCATCAAATAAACATTTGATAACTTTTTGAATCATTTTATGAATTGTATATTTAATTAACACTTAGTAATTCTATTAAATTTTTTAAAAGGTGTAAATATTTCTGTATTAAAAGAGTGAAATATTAACATATTTCATATCAATTAGACTATAAATAAATTCATTAGAAATTTTTTGACCATATTAAAATTAATAGATATTTTGAGAAAAAAATTATGTGTTTTAATTAATATAATAATCCATTATTTTGATAAACAACAATAGCGTCAACATTGACACAATTCAATTCACTATTTTTTAAAAATATATAAAAACATATTTAACATTGAAAAAAATAATTCATTTCTTTAAGAGGTGATGGGAATCTATAAAATCCATTTAATATATCAATTATCCCAATTATAATTATTTTATAATTTCAAATATCATTTATTTGTTATCTTTACAAAGAAAAAATAATTACTTCATAGGTTTTCTGTAATATTTTAATATAATAATTTATTGAATTAAAATTATGAATAAATCATTATTTCGAAGATAAGTCCTCTATATTTCATAATAATACTTATAATAAAATATATATTATGGAAAATCCTACCTTAAAAATGTAATACCTATTAAAACATGAATCGGGAAACATTAACATCACATTAAATAAAATATTATATGTGATATTATATTCATTATAAAGCTAAAAATGGATAATAAATAAACCCATATATGATTATTTTTAATATATAATTATCCAATAAGAATTGACGAGGAGTTTCGGTATTTAAATTGATATAATTATATTAATGATACATATTTTATAGATTTCACATCAATTAAATAATTTCAACATCCTCAATGTATAAATATTTAAGGTAATTATTTACTTCCTAAAAATTAACAATAAATTACAAAAAAATATAAAAAAGGATTTTAAATGAGTATTTATTGTTCAATTTATCTTTATAAAACTATATGAAAAATGATATAGTTATTAATATTTGAGTGAAAATATTTAAATTTTGATTAAATAAAATAAATTAAATGTCCAAATATCATCCAAGTGGATTTCAAAGGATACCATTTATACAAAAGGATTATTAATGTTGAAACAAACTAATCCAATGATACCAGGACATGTGTTTTGTTGATTTTATAATAATATTTTGAACCCTAATTAACTAAATAACCCTTTTACCTTATGAAAACAAATTAATGAAGCTTCAATTAATAATTCACAAAAAAATAAATCTATTTACATAAATTGAAGATACTGATTCTAAATATTGATTATATTTTTCAAATTTGAAAACATAAATGTCTCAGTAATTAATATAAATATAAAATCATTTTTAGAATGAGAAAAAGGTTTTAAAATATATAACATTGGAAAAGATTGAAATTTTTTAACATAAAAAATGAATGTAAATTTAATTCCTATTTGTTATATTATATTAACTAATAAAAATACAATATATTTAAACTTTAAAACCACTTAATATTATAATAAAACCATAGAAATTATTTTGATGTACATTTTTGTTTTGAATTAAAGCCTTATATTTTTTAACTATTCATCAAAACATGAATGTTATCATAAAAGTATAAAAAATTAATGAAACAATTCTTTTTATTTCTTGATTCGAAAGAAAAATTTTATGTTCTCATATAATAACTATTATTGTGTCATAATTTTAATTTAAAATAAGGTTTCGATTATAAGGTGGTTAAATTATAAATTTAGAAAATATTTGTTTTTAAACATAAAATATAGTTTATTCTTATTCTATGACTACAATATCTACTAGAGGAATACAAAATATAATTTATCAAATATCAAAAATAAATATTTCTTTTTTTTTAATTTAAGAATTTTAATTAACTTTATTTATTAATACATAAAATAAAAATATTTCCATTATGTTTAAACTATTTTTTCTCGACTATTACCTGCTCTTATGTGTTATTAAAATGATCCGAATTTTTATTCAATTTCATCAAAAAGATCATGTCCATATAGCTTTATATCCCCAACACAATCCAAAAAATTTAGAAATTTTCACTTCATTCCATAATGGTCTTCATTAAGATCCATCTAAATACCGGATTGAATGTTATTCTAGTTAATAGATTCTAACAATGGTATGTGTTGATCCCAAACAACTTTTATATCCCCAATGAAATATCTCGACATGTCATATATTGTATAAATTTATATATCAGATAGATCATCATTGTAAATATAATAAGTAGTTCTAAAACCTAACTCGATAACCAGAGCCTACAAAATACATCTCTAGAACGTAGAGTTAATCTTCTTGATCCCACTCAAATATAATTGAATGTGGTAGTCCTTGCAATCTTACCAATTTTTTAATATATATCCTAGAAAATAGATCAAAAGAGAAAACCACTATAATTTAAATTGATTGTACAAACATTTTAAGGTGATAAACAATAACCCATATTGAATTATGTCTTTTATATGTTTTAAAAAATTTAATGATATGGTCCACATTGATGTCTTCCCATTTCTATATTAGTATAGGGAATGGATGTAAAATCCCCTTAGACATAAATCTCTCATCCTCAACTTGCAGACAGGCCATGTAGTGAGGGATATATTTAGAAACATATCTTTTCATTCCATCCCACCATAATATCCCTATCAGGTCCATATACATCATTGTTCTTCATTGATGAAAAAAGAGTTGTTGTATGTGCCTCATCCAATAACTCCTTCTTTAATTGTGAAATGGAAGGAATACAATCCTAGTTACTAAACCTCATTATACCATCACAATCACAGTAGTTTTCAGGAAAATTTCTCCCCATATTTTGTAGTTCTATATATTTATACTTTTTATCATAAATATTCACTTTAGTATATAGTTAAACATTCATTTGTGAATTATAATATTTTTCTCCTTTTAAAATTTCAAAATCAATCTTTCATAAATACATAAATATTTAATCATTTGTGATCCTCAATATGAATATGCTGGCATTGTCCTTTATAATCAGTAAATATGAAACCATGTTCACATTCCTAGGGGTAATTTATTGAGCATTACAAATCATTAATCAACTATATCCATAATCATTGGTGCATATTTATCTACATTTTGTGTGGAAATGTAATTTTAAACATTATGATCAGTATTAATATCTCACCTTTCACAGTAAATATAATTCATATATATATTTAATGAAAATATTACTGTAGAAAACTCAAATCACGAGTAGATTAATTATTCTCATGTATTTTTAATGGTTGAGAGGCAGAAGCTATCACAATATCATTTTCAAGAGAACACATCCTTGTCTTTCTTGGATTCATCACTTTAGATCACAAAAAATTATCTTCTATAATGTTGTGTGAGCACCAGCGCACTGGTTAAAAATATTTTTAGATATTTCATATTATTTTCCTATTCCTTGGTCCATACAAATGTAACTACTTTCAGAGTCAACTTGGTGAGTGTTTTAGTTATTCTTTAAAAATATTTCAAAAAACATAAATAATATTGAGCCAATCCAAGAAAACATGGATTCTCTATTACTGTTGTCAGTCAATGCCAACATTCAATAGATGTTGTATTTCTAGGATCCATAGATATGCCTTATCAGTTGATTATGTGGCATAAAAAAGATTAATCTTAATGAAAAAATTAACACTAGGTAACTTTATCATAAATCTACTCCTTTATTAGTGACTTCATTAAAATTAATAAGTTATCTTCATGATCATATTTTCTTATCAAATAGACCAGATTATTTTCATTATATTATACCATAAATTGATCAATATTATATAAAAATTTATTATTAATTATATCCATGAAGAGTGTGGGAGAATTAGTTATACCAAAAGGAATAACTATAAATTTAGAGTGTCCATATTGTGTACATAACTCTATATTTGTTGCATCCTCCTTCTTAACCATTAATGGAATATATCCTGAATGAAGATCAATCTGTGAAAAGTGTTGGGATCTGTATTGTTGGTGAAATATGTTATCAATGAGCGTAAGATGATTTTTTTCTTGATAATTATCTTTTTCTGTTCTCGATAATCAATGCTGAGTCTCATCGATCCATCTTACTTCTTAATGAATAGTACATGTGCACCCCCATGAGACACACTATGGAGTACAGTTCCCGTATGAAAATTCTCTTGGAGTTTTTTCTTCAATTATGGAAACATAATTGGCGCCATTCAATAATGTGTTTTTGAAATAGTCATAACACCCGATATGAGTTCTATTTAAAACTCAACTTCATGATTCTGTGGAAGACCTAGAAATTAATCTCGAAATACATCAAAAAAATTTCCCTAAAATAGATGTATTTTTATTGGTGAGTTTCCCCCAAGGAATTTGAGAAATATAACATTCTATTTTAAGAATCAATTACCATAATATAGAAGAGCTTTCTATTGGAAGTTCATAGTCATACATTCATCTATAGATGATGATATATTGATCTAAAATCTGAAATATGACTTATAATCTTTTAAAATTGATTTAAGAACTATATATAGAAAGCCAATACATTTAATGAATCCCATCAAATTACACAATTGAAAGGATCACAATATTTATAAGATAAATGTTTCTATATACATAGAATATGTATGAATTATAAACATTTGATGCGACTGTTTTGAGATTAAGAGTTTCCATATATATCATAACATCTAATTGTTGAGGTAATATGACAATACCCTTGGAAATGTATTTATAAATAAAAGAGTGGTTGGATCTGAAATCAAATATAAAATTATCTACGTTAGAGTGGTTGATATGTGTACCCTTCACCACTTCATTATTTTACTCCACATCGCTGGTAGTGATCACATGTAACTAGCCTTTTCCATTAGCCTTATGAGTTTTCTGATTTTGGATCATCCTCGATTACCATTGTATTATGGAATTGGTTAACATAATTCCACATTTCCTTGCACTTGTATCATTGAATTGTCGAATGTGACTTCGATATATTGTTTTCTTTATTCACATCATTGGACATGTTTTTCCAATAATGCCAACATTCAACTACCCTATGACCTTCTCTACCACACATAAAACATTTTCCAGTCAATTACATAAAAATTTCCTCTATGTTAATTTTCTACACATTGTTCTTAAGGGATTAATCTTCTTCTTTTCAGTGTGGTCTTTTGATTTTCCATTAAATACCATTTTTTCACTTCTTATTAAACCCATAGGACTAATGGGTTACTCAAATCTCCATATCACCTTTGAGAGAACATCAAACAATTTACACATTACTATTGAAGTCCCTTTTGGGTAACTCACTCAAGAGACATTGTTTTAATACACTAATAAATCAATCAATTTCACTCTCTTGTTGGATAATAATTCCATAAGTGTACCTTGAATGTCATCAAAACATTTTGTTGTAGGTACAAAAGATTCATCATTATTTTTATCAATCTCACATGACCCATTCTCCATTTTTTTAGAATATGAGGATGGTACTTATTGTAAAATTTGATCTTCAACTCATCCAATTTAATATATTCAAATTTATCACTTTTGTAATATTCTTGATAATTTTACACTATTTATCACCTTATCCTACAAAAAAACATCCAAGATGAATTTATCATGATTTCAACATTGTTATATTGAAAATATCATTTTAGTGGAACCAATCTATTGTTCAACCAATAATGAATCAGAGACCCACTGAAAAAAGATTAAAACTTCCTCTTGAATTACTCAACATAATGTTGTTCACTATATTTCTCATTTGGATGCTCTACATGATTTATACATTGATAATGTTGTGTGAGCATTTATATAATATTTTTCCTTCTATCTCTCATAAAATCAGGTTTCATAGAAGGACAATCATTGCATTTCCCCAATATTCATCATTAACACAGTTCCTTTGAGTTTTGACCATTGACATAAATTAAAAATCATATTGTGTGAAAAAATAATCAAAATGAGAAAACCAAATAATCACGAATAAAATTTATTTGTAAAAAACGTTAATTTAATCCATGTTTATTCATGATAATTTATAAAACACTAGGATTGTAACCAATACTTCAAAAAATATAGAGGCTTCCTCTTGAGGTTTTAACATCCATGTATCAAAAGGATGACTATGCAATAACTTTTTTTCCAACTATAATTACCCACAATTAACACACATAGATATTACATCAAAATTAATGAATATTCAATATAAAACATGAAAAACCCCTCCAGGAATCTATAGTTTTGGTACCTTTAGAAATTAGGGTAGATAAACAACTAGTACTTAAGACATCTACATTGTATCCCCCTTATTTATTCAAAACAAGACCACTTTTTCACAAATCATACATAATACACCTCTTTATGACCTATTTATAATATACATAAGAATTGGTGAGCTCAAATTCTCAGTAAGGGTAAAAACGTAGATATAAATTATATGATAATCGTAAGACATAAAAACATAATATTTGATAATCTTATCCTGTATATGAAAGATCATGATATCCTAGTTTGAGATAAATCAAAAATGTTCATAACGAATCAATGAACATATTACCAAAATTCATAACATAATACATAGACTTTGTGGCATAAGAATAAATTTAAGAAATAATTATTTATTAGTCAATGTTTATTTTTGAGACTATTATAGTTGACAAAGTTTATTACTAAATTGAGTTAACTCCTCATTCCAAGCCTGTATAACTGAACGAAAATCATTTTTTATCCCACCCATGTCTATATCATGAGATATAGATCATTACCCAACTAGTTATAGGGAGATATAGTTCCCACCCATCTCTTAATTAAATCTTTCTTATGTGTTCCACAAAAACATAAATCATTCATAGAAGCAAAGACAAATGAATAAAACGAGTTATTTAAATACCATACCATTATAACATAATCCATATAAAACAAATATATTTAATCAATATAATTCCATTATGAATGAAATTTAAACATAAGAATAATAGGGAATGAAACACAAACCTATTAATGAATGTAATCTTAGATGGAAAATAATTTTGTTAAAACACATGAAAATGCTTCTTGAAGAAAATATCCTTTCTTATTAAAATGGTATTCTATTAAACAAAAGGTGAACATATTCTAACTTAACCTAGTCTCATAGATGGTGAACTAAGCCATTATATATAGATGAAATTTATGGGAAGCTCAATGTATTGTCTATGGTAGTTACACATCAAGGTCAGGAAGTGGATCATATAGTGTTATAAAGCATCATGATGAGACTTCTCCCCAGGGTAGTGATAGATTGGAAATGTACATAAGCAGGTATATGGTATATCATCAGTTTGATAGGTAGGGACACCTAAATCCTATATATGGTTGGGACCTAATGGAGTTGTAATCCTATATAATGTTGTGACTTTTCTAAAGATTCTACAGTTCCTCTACAATGGTACTCTATGAGAGGGGATCTAATCCAATTCAATGTTCACGATTATGATATATGGAACCATGAAAGGGTAGAATATGCATTACTACTAGCCATTCATGAATAGTTATTGATTGATTTTGAGGACTCCATACACAATATAAATAGTTGTTGGATAGCAAGGATAATTTGAGAGGTCATGTTGTAACATAAGGAAGTGCATCTTTCCAGTTACATATTGTAAAACATTCCCCATTTAAGAGGATCTTCATTATATATTTAGTTAATAGGTTTAATTTTGGTGACCTTGAGATTAGGTTCAACCTTTATTGACATCAGTGTTTCCTAATTTTTCTTACCTTATGATTTAATGGGAATCCATGGTTTATAGATTTAATACCTAAATGGGTTAATGTCCCCATATACACCCACATAAATCTAGATATAGTTCATTGATTTTTCCAATGGGTGTCCCCTTGAGATAGGTGGATAAGTATTTCATTGAGGCTTGTTCACCCATGAGATGACAATATTTGACATAATTATTATGATGGACTACATGTTACACTTTCAAGCTCATATTAAATTTTAATTCCAATTAATCTGATTATTATCACTTGAGTGAGATTATTGTGATCACAAGGGATAATGGGTATTCTTGGAAGGTCATTTTGGACATAAGAATCATGGTCTAGGAAGAGTATCTGTAAATATAACCAACTATTTTCTGGATGAACATTGTGTATTATAGAATATATTTACTCCCTTCTTGAATGTTTCAATGAGTTCATCCCTAATGATTTTTCTTGGATACATCCAATGAGAGAGGTGAAATTTTCTATTGAACTTAATCAAATTTTAGAACCGATATTTATTCCTATATATAATTCTGATTATATTAAGATCAAGAAACTCAAAAGGAAGTTAGAGGACTAAAAAATTCAAGGTGATTATTTTAACTATTACATATCCTTAGGGTTCAACGTTAATTTTCAACAATTATAAATATAGTAATAAAAAGTTATGTTCGGAGTACTGGTGGTGGAATTAGATTTCAGTGAAAAACCATACCTACTTCATCCTAAATATGTTATTTTCATCCAGCTGTAGGGAACTGGGGGATTTTCAATGATTTATTTGATATCAAGCTGAAATGTGGAGTGATTAAATATCTCATAAATATGATATTTATCATTCCAAAGTAGGTATGAATTGTGAGAGTATTTTGTAAGGTCTTACATACTAATGATCAAACATACTACCTTTAGGGACATAATGAATCAGGTATTCCACCTATTTCTAGATACCTTTATGTAATTTTTTATTGATATATTGGTTTACTCTTAATCAAAAGAAGGACTATGTGAGGAATATAGATGTCATCTTGACTAATCTCTCTGAAGACTGACTTTAGGATAAAAACTTTATGTGTAGCATTTTGATTAATTGAAGTATATTCCATGGTCACATCATATGACAATAATTGGTATGTGTATATCCAGATATGGTGAGAGAAGTTGTTTATTGGGAGATTCCAATGAATGATTTTTATATTCACAACTATTTGTGTTTTTCCAGTTACATCCAATGATTATTTCAAAACAATTATATCATTATTGTTACACATATATGCTTTAATAATAGAGATATAAGGTTTATATTGTTTTAAGATTTTGAAATGGATTTGTAGGAGTTAATGGGAAGATTAACCTCAACACTGATCCATGTTTTTCTTAATCCTACAAAATAGTTCAATGTTTATTTTTATTCATCATGGATTGGGAGAAGATATGTATTAATGAAATTTGAGAGAGTTCTAGCATATAAGAATTTATAGGTGAGGCCTCATGAGTGAAACTTCTCGATACTTGACATAGAGTTATCCTGAATTTTTTTTTCTATGTGTTTCTTGAGGCATTACCTTCCGGGGGAGTGGTAAGGAGTATATAAATATGATAAGATCCCGAAATATATATTTTATTGATGGGACATAAACATTCATTAAGGTATGTGAGATGAATATCACTATTCATTTTTAATTTCATCTTCAAATATGTCACCATTTTTTAACTTTTAGTTAGATTTTTCACCATGAAAAGGTAATAGAGTTAATGAAGATTTGTGCAAAAAGAATAAGACTCAATTGGTTTAAAAAATAGTACTTAATGGAAGATGAAGAATATGTTGGATGAAATACACCATGATGGATATTATCATTAGGGGAAACATATCCTCATTGATTCATCATTGGTTCCATCACATTTGAGTAAAATAATAATGTGGTAGATTTCTAATCCAAAATTCATGATATTGAGGGACAATATCAATGGTGAGTATCCACATCTTGGTTGGTTTATTGGTGATTATGAGATTATGAAT
Organism: Viscum album; assembly: GCA_963277665.1. NCBI lineage: Eukaryota > Viridiplantae > Streptophyta > Magnoliopsida > Santalales > Viscaceae > Viscum > Viscum album. The sequence goes on from OY728150.1 coordinate 2,008,218,236, forward strand.
TTATATAGATATATATTGGTTCTTAATAAAATAATTATGAACTGATATTAGAATTACATGCATGAATGTGGCTAGTGAATCCAGAAATTTCAAAGATATATTGTGAATTTCCCAATAAGTACTAGTTGTTTGCGACGAAGAAGAAACAATTGGAATTTTCTACCAAGTGTTTCATGTATTTCGAGGTGAAAGAATAAAAACAATGTTCTACTAGATAAAAAAATTCCTGACCCATCTAGGAATGAAAATATTATGATGTCACTATATATTTTTTTGGGGGTTTACAATGTTACACTAAGGTAATGATTCCATATGAATGATTAGGGTTTTTCTAGTGATGGTTTCCCATTTATTACCTATCCAATAGTCTTTATCGAGGGAAATTATTGAGTGATTATAAGTTTTAGTGGTCATAAATATTTATTGGATTCCAGGAACCGTTTTATCAAACATAGAAGTTTGGTTTACACTCATGGTTTGGTGGGGGTTACATATATATCATGGTTTTTAGGTACTCTTAAGTGGAAAATATCACCGTTAATTTAATGGTTAGTCTCTGAAGATTTCACATGTACCAATTGAAATGAATTTTCATGTGTCCAATATTTTTTAGCCTCCTAGGTGAAAGACATTCAACTTACTAATCTCTAATATAAAAATATCATCCAAGAGACCCTTTAGATGACTCTTTATGATGATATATTTGTTTAGTTGTGTCATTCACCTCTATGGTGGTTAAGGATATGATGCTTTTTCTTGTGGGAATCTGTCTCATTCATAAGACATAGATGTGGGTAAAAATGATTAGGAAATAAAGGAAATTATTAATTCCAAGATGATTTTATTTATCAATTGACATCACATTGAACTAGATTTTTTGGTGGGGGATCATGTCTTCTTGCATGTTTCGAAAAGATTTAGAGATAAATGGATTCACATTCAAATAACATTTTCTCACAGATATGTTGGTTAATTAAATTTTGTGGATAGGGATTTGAAGGTGGATTAGAATTTATCTATTTCCTAATGGAACACTTATATATTACATTTCTTCTATATATCGTAGTTATAACATTATTATCATGACCTGTCTCATGTTTCTGATCATGATGAAGTTGAGTTGGAAGTTAATGCTTCATTGGAATAGTATACAGTTCTTGTCATTAGCTATAGAAAGAATCCTCTCTATGGTTTAATTGTTCCCCCAGTTCAATTGTTATGGTAGCACGGTCTTATTCAAGTGGATACATGGGAATGTGAGTCTAATATATGTAACGAATAGCCTATTTAATTAAACAACGAAACTAAAAACACCTTATAAATAAAACATAGTGACATGTTATTTTAATGAATCGTGGTTGTAATATATCAAAACAACAAATAGGTACAAAAAATATATAAGGTAAACCATTTTTTTATTTTTAAATCATGTTACTAGGTGTTGGATCTTAGACAAAAGAAAACTAGAGGGATCAGGTCAACAGATGTGATTACAACCCCCCTATTGTAAACCCATCAGCCACCCAATATAACACCACAAACTAGCCATTCGTGGAAGTAAGTATCTCTATAGGGTTATTGCGTCCATCATCTAGCTATTAGACACCCAATGGATAGACCATGACCTATTGGGTGGCTTTTTAAGATGGAAATATTACTTCGTTTACCCCTCCAGCCTCTCTTTTAGCACCACAACTCAATTTTCACATTATTTCACATTGATAGAATGATGGTAGATCTCTCCCCTATTGCTCATATATTAATGTTAGTTATCCCCCAATTCGTGGATGTTTTATCTTATAATTTATGCATATGAGAGCATGCAAAACTCTCTAACTCCACTTCCCTCCTTTAACTATGTTTTTCACTATTAAAAGTGTTGTCTACAAGCAATCCAGAAGACTCTATTTTCAGATATTTTTCTAGGATATTTATTTTATCTATTTGTAGATGGAATAGGTGGATGATTCTAAAATATTATTATTCTAAAATCCATATTTTTTGGCCTATATTAGTTTCTCCAAAGGTCAAGAAATTTATAAAATTCATCATTGTGATACATGCAATGATTTCTGGGTGTTGACCCTAAAATTAACAATGCAATATTTTTTTTACCAAACCCCTTAATAAACATAGCAAAACCCTCTCAATCACTATAAGTGGTCCAAACATCAAAGTCAACCATATTAGAGGGTTTATTTGGCTCTTCATTCTAAATTTGATATTTCTAAGATAAGAATTTGGTAGTGACTTTGGTAACATAAACATGGTTAAGTAAATAAGGGTGTCTTTAAAAAATTCTAGATCCTAAGAATTATTTTTTATGAAATAAAAAAATTAATGGAAAAATTAAATGATGATGTAATGTTAAAAACACATATACAACCTTGGTAACCCATCATAGGTGTTTATTTTTGTTTTTATTAAATCGTTAACATAAATAACATTGTTGATCGTTGTAACATGCCAATATATATTCCATTATTACTAATTATGGATTTTTGTCACAACGTAAAAGGTGATTCATTCCTCGAGCAACCCTAGTATAACCTTTTTGAAATTCCTTAAGTGAAGTCAAAGGATTACACCTAATTCATTAATGTGAATGATTAGTGATAAACACATATTGGGTATGATATGTGTCTGACTCTAATTAATTACATGATATGTTATTGCTGATTCATCTAGTTATTTGGGAAATCTATAACGATTGGAATGATCTCCCATTTTTGGGTTGAACATATCGTACAAGGATTACCTTAGGTAATCCCCTTAAATTCTAATCAATAACATCCCAAAAATATAAGGTAAATTTTCCATATTTCACTGAGAAAACATTAGAAGTATAAATACAAGGTATATTTCACTCAAAATAAAAAAATTAATAATATGTATTTACCACTATAAGTTGGGTCGAATAAATAATGGTTAATATTGAAATGTTTTTCCATGGATTAGAAATTAGTGCATTATGTGAGAATTCCTTGACTAATTAAACAGAATACATGTAATTATTTGTCATTGAATTCATTGAATATATGCATAAGGTACCATAACTAATAAAATGGAGAAATTATTAGATACATTTAGTTTAGTCTAAAGTATATAGGGTCAGTCAGGTAACCCACAAGGAGCTCGAGTTCGACATGGTTTTTATTTCTTTACTGATGTAAATAGTTATATATTATTACGTAGCTTGATTTATCATAAGTTAAAATTCTATTTTAAAAAAACCTAAATGAAATACTAATAATAGTAATTTTTTTTAAAATAATTTGATATTATGAATATTTATTTTGACCATAATAGGTCAAAATATGAATAGAAATTATTTTTAATATTTTTACATTGAAATAAGATATTATGAATATTTAAGAATGTAGTATTTAAAAAATAATTATATTCATTATACGATTGAATCAAAATAAGATTAAATGATAATTTATTTAAAATAAATTTGATATAAATATTGATAATATCATATGGAGGTAAAATAGATATTTTTGAATTTTTTTAAAGACTAAATTTTTCAATGAAATATTCTGTTTCATTTTTAATTAATTAATTTAATATTTAATGATAAATGAGTGTAAATGAAATTTTTAGATTACATATCGAAATATATTATTTTAAATCCAAATAATTATGGTTACTTGTATTATTTTTAATATAACGTCATCTTATTCCTGGACAATGTATTTGTTGAAGAACTATTCTTTGACACATTTTGTGGGTTTATTTTTAAATAATATTAACCCGATTATATAAATTGGATTTGATAAAATGGATTATATTTAATTAATTGGATTATCATTATTAGGTAACAATGTTAACTTAATTTTTTTTCATAATGAATTGTAAAAATTGAAATAATTAATTACCATACTAATTGTTAAAATGTGTTTTCTAGGTGGTTAGCCTAAAATAATATGTGTAAAAATGATCATAAAACTTCATAAATGTAACAACCCGATATTTTATGATAAGTATTCCTTTTAATTTATTTGATGTAATGTGTTTTATTCTACAAAAAGATTATCTTGTGCTATATGCCACACTGTATTAGCTTGAAGTATACACAACACTATTCTTATATTGTGTTACTCACAATTTCAAGTTCGTTTTATAATAGCCATTCTATGCCAAATTGAGTATATATATATATATTCAATGTATAAATGAAATATGTTTGGATTATGTTATATGAAATAATAAAGTATTATTGCACAACACGCAACCCTGACTTGGCTTGCATTACACGCAATCCCGACCTTCCTCGATAGTGTGTGCTGTACGAAATACCGTGTTTTACTAAACAACAATATATTATTATAATATTATTATGAACTAGCCATTATGAATAGTATTACCTAAAATTTTAATTTATTAACATTATTATTCATCTTAAACATTTTCTAGAACATGGTATAAAAACAGAATAAATATTTCGGGTAAAATAAGTATTTTTAAAAAATTGCAGTTTTGCCGCCTTTTGATGGTACAACCACTTTAAATATTATTTTTGACATGTTTATAAGTTCTATTTTACAAAATAAAATTATTATTTGGAATCAGGATATAAAATTTCACCTTGGATAAACTTTTCAAATTTTTTTTATAACTTTCATATTTTAATTAATAGTAAAAACACGCTATAATTTAATTAAAAACAACTTTTTTCATCGTAATAAATTATGTCATTAAATTATAATATTTAATGGTTTAAAATTAAAAATATAATATATTTTTACCATATAATATAATTTATGTCATTAGCCATGATTTTACATTGAATTCGTTGGTTAAATAAATTCAATCATTTGCAATGTTTTAAACAAAAACCCGTTTTCTTTCGACAATGGGATTAATTTTATTTTAATTTCTGCAACTTCTGTGTATTGAATTTGGAAAAATGGATTCCATATTTGGAATTAGTGGGTCCAAATTATATTAATAGACTAATTTTTATTTTTGGACTATGAATAGTAACAACGGTAAATTTTATTTACCCTAGTAAAAGGTAAATTGGGTAATTAAGGGTAAATATAATATTATAAAATTATCCTAATACTTTTCTGAATACAATTGGATGATTATAATTTTTCCTAAGTCATATTTTGGTCAAAATGGTATCCATTAGAACCCACTTGGAGGTGATTAAGACTTTTATTTATTTTATTTAAAGGAATGTGAAATATGTCTCACTCAACTTTAATAATTATAGTATTTTTAATATAAGATTATAAAGAATATAAATTCATATAAAAATAATCATTTGAAAGATAAAATGTTTTTATTTATCATGGTAATTTATTTTTAATTTTTAGTAGTTATTTAATTACCTTATTATCTTATACATTAATGATGCAGAAATTATTTATTTAGTGAAAAATCAATAATACAGTTTTTATTGAAATAGTTATACATATCAAAAGGCAAAAAAATCATCAAAAATCTTATTATTAGTGTATATATAAACCCTAATTATCCACTGGACGAATTTTTGACCATTTGGATCCTTATTAAGGCGATTATGACACTTATATTATTTTATTTTAAATGATGCCAAAAGTTATCACCATCATAATTTAATAAATATAACAATTTTAATATTGTGATATTAAGATGATAAATTCGAGTAAAAGTATTATTGTGAAAGTTAATATATTTATATTCATCATAGGATTTTATTTTTAATTTTTATACAAAAAATAAGTATATTAAATAATTATACAAAAATGTTGTAGTAATTATTTTATTAAGAGATAAACCAAATAAATGGTTTTACAAATAATAAAATAAATATTATATAAACTATTTAATGTGCTCCACTAATTTTATAGATACATATGACATTTTATGAATATATTAAATCTTTTATTTTGAACATATCGTTTGTATATATTTTATTTAAATTCAAATAAATCAACAGTGTCAAAATTAAAACTATTGTTATTTTATAAAAATAAAATATTATAAAATTGTTTAAAAATCACAAAAATATTTAAAAATAATAAATTTAAATTTATATGGACTAAAATGTTATAAAGTATCCTAAAATGTACAAATTATATTGGTTGATGATATTACAACCCTATCTCATCTAATCTTCGGATATGAGTAATTTTGGAAGTTTTTATGTGGGTTTGGGATTTAATATAAACTAATATTTCGTATATTTTCAAAGGTTCCCCTCTCCTCCCTTACAAAAGGGAACCTCCTCCCTCTCCTCCTCACACCAATTTGAGCCTTCAAGCTCGGCCAATCCATGAAAAGTTCACTTATCCACTTCCCTATAAAAATCCTAGAGGTCCTGGTCTTCTTCAAAGAATAATTTTTGTGTCCTAAGAGGAGTTCTCAAAGAGGCGCTTCAAAGAAGAGGTAATGTCTGTTACCGATTCATTCAACTTTATTTCTTCTTCAACTTCTTCTTCTTTAGTTTTTTCGTTATGAAGTAATAAAATCAGTATCAATCATATAATGATATTTTATTATAATTATGAAACAACCCTATTTCACCCTCAATCCATCCTATGGAAAACAAAATCACCGCACATGTGTACGTACGGAATACCGTCTCTACGCCGTGGTGTAATCTATTTTCCACCACCACCTTTCTTGGATGAGCATAATGGTGTAAATAATATATATATATGATTATTTTAAAGTTATATTGATTCTGAAATAGTATAGATACACTCCAATACAATTCCATGGGAACGATATCATCGCTCGGGCGTACGTACGGATTACCCTCTCCACGACGCGATGAGATTCATTTTCCATGTAAAAAATTCAAGAATGATTATAAAGTATATATAATAAGTAATAATGAAATATATGACATAATAATGATACTGTATTTATGTATATATATATTTATGTCATATTCTTAATTCCATTCAATTCAATAAGGATACGAAAACAGCGTCCATGCATATGTACGGCATACCGTCTCCAAGAACCGTGTATTTCTTTCCATTTATCAATCTATTATATATATGTATATTATGAATATAAATTATATATAAATCATTTTTTACATTCTGGATGTAATTAATCATGATCTAAGAAATCATATTGATAATAACAAGTTAAAACACAAATGACAAATGAAATGATTTTACCCAGACCGTTACTTCAACATGAATTTACAAAAGAACGTGTAATATAAAGTCATAAGTGAACCGTATATGATATAATAACATTGAATATGATTCTTTAATAAGTCAATGAAATTTTTTAAATCATTATACATGAGGATTGGATACGTATGAATCATATCGGACCTAAAATAAGGGATAATGTTGCAAATCTCAATTGATTTCTATCCGAGATTGCTTATACGTAAGAATTTACTGGGGTTATATTTATCTTCCATGTCCCTATTTTAAAAAAATGGTTTCATCTATGTTTAATGTCCTTTTCACCCATTTTTTACTATTACTACATGATATATATAGAATATTTCTTTTATGAGGTACTTTTTTACTTTTCCGGCAAAAGTACGAGAAGAATGTTTCTTTTTACTTATACGACACGAACAGATTTTTACAATTTTATAAAGCCTTATTTTCATGAAGCTTCCTCAAAAGATTTCATTACTATTTTCAACAAAAACTTTTTCTTTTAAAATTCCATGACATTTTGTGAGATGAGAATGATTTTGAAGAAGAGAGGATATTTTCTACAAGAATTCATTTCAAGTGTTTTATCAAAACCATTTTTCATCTAAGATGAAATTATTTCATATGTGTATGTTTCAAGTATCATGTCTCTATAATTTACATGGTTTAACTTTTCTTATTATGAAATGATATCCATTTCATTTATATGGATTATGTGATGATGGGATTATGTTTATGAAACCCATTTTATTTATTGTGTTATTATGAATGATGTATGTTTATTTTGTGGAATAAGTAAGAATGATTTCATTATGAGATTGGTGGGACATAGATCTCGCTCCAATGCATTGGGTAAAGATTTATATCTCATGATATAGACATGGTTGGAACAGAAAGTAAAATCGGTTCAGTAATACAGGACTGGAACAATGAGTATACTCGATTCAGAAAGGGACTTTGTCCACTAAGATGGTCTTGGAAGCAATGCCTTGGCTACTATAGAAATCATATCATGTGCTTAATGGTTGCCACAATTACATGTTTTATTACCATGATATTTTATCAGTATTTATGTTCCATTATGATCTATACCTTATGTACTTCCATGTTTTATGTCATTGCTCAATATTTTGATGTTTAAACATTATGTTCATGTTTTTAAGTTCAAAGGTATATGATATGTTTTATTTTATCCATGCTTACCCTTACTGAGCATTTGAGATCACCCTTTTTATGTTTTATTTTCTCCCAGGATTAAAATAATGGTTTTAGGTAAGGAAACAAAAAGTGGAAGATCATTATAGGAGATGTTGAGGATCTTTCAACATGAGTAGATGTTTATATTCCAAGTTTCCAAAGACACTAAACAATTAAAGTCCTTGTGTGTATGTTTTTGTTATGTATTAATTATTCCGCAAAAGTAATATATTGTCCATATATTTCAAGCTTCAGGTCTCTACACTAAAGCCCCATTGGTTTATTTTATTTCAAATACATACATGTCCCTGTTGAATTTGACTCGTTTTTATGATATTTTTTCTAAGAGATAAACATGAAATTATTGGAAAACATTGATAAATTACATGTATTCCACTAATATCAATTATAAAAGGGAACATACTTCACTAAATTATTCACACCTAAAACCCCGTTTCTCTTAACCAATCTCTGTAAATATATCTCCAAAACAGCCATATATATACTTGATATTTTGAAAAAATTTAATTTTATGTTTTTTATATATCTACTCGATGATATATTTTAAATGAATAAATATTTCTTCTTGATATTTAATGTTTGAAATTATTTTTATTTAATATGTTGTTTAAATTTAGAAGTTACCATATTTGAGGATTTATTTTACAACCTCATTTATTTTATGATTTGTATAATTTTTTGATGTAATTTTATAATATATCCATTACAATATCAATATTTTTTATCATATTTATATTTAAAGGGTATCCATATTTTCTTCAAACTTTTCTTCTCTTTGGTAATAGAATGAGTTAAATTTTTTTTAAGGAAAATGATAATCTTATTCCACCTTTTTAATAAGTATTTTTTTTATTCCACATCATTATTATTGAAAATTATTTTATAAAAGTTATTTTTTTCTTGAATTTTTTATTAAGGGAATTTTACATTACCCTTAAAATTTTAAAAATTATGAATTAAATATTACTATTGTTTACAAAAAAGTTTATTTTCAAATTTCTTTATAAAAATTAAAAAGGATTGGTTACTTATTATATACCGCATTAACAAACATACCCTTTAGCATAAATATTATATGATATATAGTTTATTCTAAAAAATTCAATTTTTAGTACAAATAAAAAACTCAATTCTGGATTATTTTTTTATTTCACATTGATTTTATTGATGTTTCCAAATGACAATATTTAATTAGAAAGTGACATTCCTTATGAACCAATGGACATATCTTATCTCATATTCATTTTGTGGATTTCAAATTTATCTTAAAACATTTACATTATTTCGATCATTGTAAATAAAATTTATATTTAATATCAATATTATTTTAATATTGATATTATTATTTCATTAACCACATACCATTTTTTCCCAAATTGTTTTTATATGAAGTTTATTTTAATAATAAAGGAAAATCTTGAAAAATCTGTATACTTTACTCAAAATTAATATTTCATAATAATATATAATGTATATGATTTTAATTTATCATTAAATATATGAGGTATAAATTATACAAATAGTGATGGGTGGTGTCTGGTTATATATTTCCCATCGATTCATCGACTTGTATTATGACCCAAATCTGTTGACTAAATTAATTTGTCTTTTGGTTATACTTACCCAACAATTGAATTTTCGTGCTGCATGGTCTTGATGTTATATATATATATATAATAATGTAAAATATTATGAAATATAATATTATGCATTTAATTAAATTATAATTTATTTATTATTATCAATTATTTTATTGAATTGATATTTTTAATTGATGTATTTTTTAATAAAGTTATTGATTATATGAAATGTGTGTTTGGTATATAGAACATAATATTGACTAATATTTATTTACCAATGATAACTTATAATATACAAAACCCTTAATCGGAATTTGAGTGTACCCATAATTTTTTCCATTCCCCAGGCTTTTATGAATAAATAATTGAAAGAGTTTCAAGGATGTATAATGTATTATTTTGTTATGTATTTTATTATCGTCACAATATCAAATCAATATAATATATATATATATCTATATTACAAACACTAATAAACAAATGGTTAATACATTGTCATAACCCTTGTACCTTTACCAATGTAATAATATATTCACTATCACTGGGATATTGGAGTGGGAGTTGTTACATTCTATCTACACACCATGAAATTTTTATTCAAAAATTAGTTTTTCATTAGACACCATTAGTGGTGGACTAAAAAATTGTAATCATTCCTTGTTCATGATGCTGCTTGATAAATGTATTGATTTCATGGACGATTGAAGGGAAAATGACAGCAATTAGAGGAGGTTGCTTGATTCAGTATTAGGTTAGGTTAACAAGAATAGAGGACCAAGTTGGGACTCAGGATGCTTAGGGAACTTTGCAGTTTTTGGTCTGTTATTTTGTTAGTTTACTATAGTACTTCTTGTGTGATTACTGCCTTGACACCCTTAATATATATTTTAGAATAAAAAGATATAATCAATATATAGTGGTGTATTTTATTCTTTATCATTATATTACGTATTATCCTCCAATATTGTTTTGTCTTCATTTTAAATTTGATTCACTCTAATATAAGGTGTATTGTCTCTAAACTATACCACAATCATTTGTGCTTCTAGTCAAAAACCTCTAGAATATGGGTATATCTTCTTTACGCATTATAGCCCACTAACTCGTTAGATACTACAGAACCTGTTTGGGGATTTTAGATAAATAATCAGAATCTGGAAAATAAATTTTAATTGAATGCGATTAAAATCAATTGATGTTAAAAAATAATATTTTTAAAAGATATGTTTTTATATAATTTGTATTTTTATCTTAATGAAGTAAATTTATCACTTTGAAATGATGAATATAATAAAATTATTTAATATATAAAAAATAACTAAAATCTAATTCAATTTTTAATTATTATGAAATATTATTATGAATAAATTAAGTTTAATATTTTTCTATAAAATTGTATTTTTATAAATTTTTTTTCATTTAAAATAAAAATTATCCATATATTGATAATGTATTAGATTAAATAGATACTAAATTTTTAATTAGTATTTTTTAATTTTTTTAGAGGGAATTTTCATTTTTGGACATAAAAATAAATTAAGGAGGTAAAAAATTAGTTTCCACGTTAAATTTAAAACTGTTAAAAAGGTGTAAACTCATTTCTAATGATATAAACTATCACAAAAACCTATATCTAATTGTCCATTTAGAGGATTTGATTGCAAAAATTATCCCAATGAATTATTTTACATTTTGTAACTGCATTCCTTTAAAAATGACAACCTTATACATTAAATAAAGAATATTTATAGAGATTAATCTCTAAACTCTCGTATAAAAGAACCCAAACTCTAACATTTAAACCATTAAATTTAATCTTGAATATTTACCCATTTACCCTATAAGGACCTGACCTTAAACCTTACATAATCTTGAGTTATTTTAAGAATACACATTGAGGATCTTTTTAGGTTTAGAGTTTTATAGAATTAGATCATATATCATTCATTACATTCCACATTTAAAAAAAGTGGCTACATAAAAGATAGTATTCATTTTTTCCCATCAATGGAAACATATTTAAAATAATACATGGATTTATTCTTGACGCTTCCTTGACACTATCGTCATATCCTGTACCTTTCCCTTGACCTATGAATAACATTTCAATAAAACATGGGATGAGCATATACAGCTTAGTAAGGGATATAAAAATTCGGAAAGGAAACATTAGTACATGTATACATAAGAGTCAATGAAATCATACTTTACTCATAAAACATAAGCACATTAACATACCTCATGAAATCATAACATTTATGAATATATCATAGAAATCATAAGACATAAAGGTAACTTGAGGCATTCATAACATTATTACATAGGTAGTAACCCCCATGGTTATTTTTGGAATACCCATCACAGTATATTCCCTAAATCTCTTCGGAGAAACCTTAACGTTTACCCCCTTCGCATTACCCATTGCATTTGAGAGCTATATCGGGCTCACCCGCCCTTAGTTTATCACAGAACAACCCTTTTTCATAAACAATGCCCATGAAACAAAACATAATCATAGAAAATAACTTATTAATAAAGTAAAGATAACATTCCCATATTGCAATAACAATATAACATTTTAAGATATTGAAATAATGAATCCCTTCAAAAAACCATTTAAAACATTTAATAAAGAGATTTTTGAATCAATGCATCCCATACCACCTTGAAGATTTTAACATTTTATACCATTTATAACCATATAAATATATCCTTAAAACCATTTTCAAAACAAGGATATTAATAAGAATAAATCATTAAAACATTTAAAGCTATATTTTAGTTAAAGGGTTTTTAACAAAATTAGAGACACTTGAATACAATAATTAAGGAATAACATTTAATCATAACTTTATAATATCATGAGAATAAATGGATTCATGATATAATATTACAAAGGACAGTATATAAACCATATATGAGTGAATTGGTTCATAACAACAATGAAGTCTCAATAGAAATGTAAAATGAGATGAAATTCCTTATAAAGAAGGTATCCTTAAATTAAGGATAAATCAATCTCAAAATTATGTGTGAAAATTGTAAATACACCCAATATAAGTGGATATTAAGTCTAATGCAATAAAAGTTCATTCACACATATTCAAAGCATGACATATTCAATAACTACATGTTGAACCCAAAGAAATCGAAATTGGGATAAAAAGTTCCCGTGGTAAAATTCGACAGCCTAACGGTGCCACTTTAAAATTCATAAAATTAGTTGATGAGTGAGAAAATGGTATCTCATCAATTGGACATAAAATTTACATAAATAAGTATACAGAAGAACATATCCCAATATAAAAATTTGTAAATTATAAGACATAACAAAATAAGTCTTTTTAAAAGAGGAGTGTGAAAGGTTCCCTTACCGATTTGGGAAACTTTCAAAATGTACACCCCATGAATGAAGGATCATACAATAAAGATTCAACTACCCATAAATGAGATTATATTATAAAAATAGTAAAATAATGGGCAATAAATACACCACACAAAAGGAAATAGTGTCCAATGCAGCATGAATCTCATGGGAATAAAAAGTGAGAAGAAAATCCCCTTATGAAAATTCGGCAGCCTAACGGCGCCTCATAAAACATCCAAAAAAGGATTGATGACCTCAAATAGGGTCTCTAATCATATTAAAATAAAATTTACAGATAGTGGAATATAAAAAAACATCCCCCAATATAATAATGAGGAGCTTAAAGTATGTTACATAAAAAGAGTACTTAAAAATAAAGAGAGAGGTAGGATCCCTTACAAAAATTCGGCAGCCTAACAGTGCCACATAAAAATTATTAAAATGAATTGATGAGAGTAATAGGGGGTAAATCATCATATTAAAATAAAAATTACAGTATGGTGAATATTAAAGAACATACTCCAACATAAGAACATGGAGCATATATGAAATGACATAAAAGAGGGTGCTTGAAAAGAAAGAGAGAGGTCAGATCCCTTACCACAAGTCTGACTTGTCTTGTTCGTTTCTTTATATTCCTAAATAATAAACATTGGTCAATTTATAATTTCATAAGGTACTCTATTAGAAATTTTTATTCAGTTCATATCACATATTACAATATTATAATAATTGGTTAATAATGTGAGTTCATAACAGACATTTTTGTCGATGTTTGGTACATGAGTCAAAAATGAACTTGTTTGAAAATGATTGTCCATGTAGTTATAAGTAAATCATCTCCAGAATATTATTAATGATTTAAATATCATATATTTCCAGTAAATATTAATTTTATACTATTCCATAACATTTTGAGATAAAAATAACTGAAATGCACCGTTCATGGAGACGGTAGGTCATACGTACGCATGAACGCTACTTTCATTTTGTTGTCATATTAATGGAATTAAAAATAATTGAGAGATATATATATTATAATTACAGTATAATATATATGTTTTATAGGTCACATAAGTTCATTAGTTTCATTCTTTATACATTCCATGTATTGCATGAACGAGTCACATCACTTGAGGGGGCGGTAGTCCTCACTTCCTCGTATGAAATTATCGCAATTGCACAACATGAAAAGCATAAAGGTATGTTTTCAATATAAAATACAGAAGCAAATGAGAAACATAAATACCATATATATCATATATAATATACAGTGACATCATAATGGCCACCATGAACGATGTTAAGTGAATATTGAACAATCCTCATTTCGTGAGGCAGTAATTCACCATCAACAAAAATAGTATGTTCTTTAACCATTAGACGGAGGTGTGTGTAAGTGTAGCTCGAATCCTTAACCTAAAAACATCATAGTATATTGATGATACTTGGTTTATTAAAAAATAAAATAATAAAAAGAGTTTAGGGGTTTGGAGAAGCAAAATAAAACAAAAGAACACAAGTGAAGACATTACCTTTAAATCGGGTAACTCCTCTTGGTGTGAAACAAAAAGGTTTCTTGAAGAGAATTATTACAAAGGTGAGGCTTCAATGATTAAGATAGGGATGTGGAGAGATGAAATGGGTAGGGGTTGGCCGAGCCAAAGTCATGAGAGGTGTGGCTAAGGTGGTAGAGTTGGGGGCCTTTTATAAGAGAAGAGGAGGGGCACTCTTGGAAAGATATAAACTATACTTTATTATAAAAGGCTTTTCGGATTTAAAAGGTCCCAAAAGTATATATTTCGTGTCTAAGGTGATAAGGTGTCTACATCCATTGATCCAATAGGTTTGTAAAAAGTTTAAGACTTAGATTTCACGCTATCTTCTCATTTTATTTAAATCGTTCATTTATGAGGTATTCATTGCATCATTACGGTGTCATAAATAAACAAATTTATATAAAGTCTAAAAATTATAAAAAAATATCATGATGTAGGAAATTTTATTATCTTTATATTGAAAATTTATAGTCAAAAATATGACTTGTATTACCCCATGTAATTTTTTTAGTAAAACAATACATGTTTGTGACATTTTAATTTTATCTTTAAATAAAAAGTAATTAATTTCATTTTCCAACGAAAGTTGCTCCATGGGGTCCCCAAGTTGACCCATGGATTTTATTGGTCGTCCATGACTCATAAATTAAGTTTAGGACATCTATTAAGGTCATTTCATATTATTATAACATTTTATTTACCTTAAATTACACTAATTACCTTTAATCGTGATTAATAAAATATAAAAGTTACTATTCACCAAAAAATTATTTTAATCTCATTGAACCAAATTTTACATCCTAATGAAAACCATGTATGTCAGATTTTTGAAAATCAAATCACAGAGGTGGTAAAGATTCATTTAATGAAAAATCAGTTTCTTTAACTACCACTTAGGGGTTTCACTATTCATCAAAAATTGAAGTTTTTTTAGAAAAATACCAAAAATTCACCCTAACCTATATTTGATATTCCGAATTCAAAAATGATGTCTATTTTACAAAATTAAAAAAATATAAGTTTCATTAATTAATTTAATAATTCATTCCCGCTGTCAAAATAAATAGCGTGTTTTTAAGAAACAGTATCTATTAAAAGAATGGCACTAGTTTAAGTTCAATTTCAAAGTGAAATTAATTTCAATGACCACTATTTGATTAAATGGTAAAAATATATTCCAATTACACTTTAAAACCCATTTAAAATATAATGTATCCCTATATTTAAATTAGATGAAAAAGTAATTTTGATGTAAAATGCAGTATTTTTTACGATTCATTAAAAAAATGAACAATGTCAGAAACATACCAAAAATTTAACCAAAGTAAATTTCAATGAACCAATAATATATAATAAGATTATAATGAAAAATAGAGATTATAAAATTGTCAAAAGTTAAATCCAAAAAATTTTCTCCATCAAAAGGCGATAAAACAATCTTTTAAAAATATTAGAGTATTTATTCATAAAATTAGATTCTTTTGGATTTTAAGCCTCTCACATTTATTGGATAAATGTAAATATATTTAACAAATATATTTAATCATTTAGTTGTTATTTCTGTTCATTCCCGCCATTACAATGGCTAGGTGTTAACAATTGTTATATTTTTATATTATTAGTGTGCAATGTATTATTTCAACGAAACTCGTTGTTGCGTATTGGGTACGCCATCAAGCATAGAATTCCCTTTAAAGTAATATTAACATTTTATTCACAAATATTGTTAAACATTAGAATGTATTATTATTTATTTACCTGGGATGTTACTTCCTTCCCCCCTTTTGGGAATTTCGTCCTTGTAATTTCAACATTGGTCTTGGAAACTTCATTGAAAGTCCCACATCGAAACAAGAGTCAGTAAAACTATCACTTTAAAAGAAAGGGAGAGAAGTAAAAAGGTCACCCGAGTTAACCCATACTAGGATTCCACGTATGAAAATATGGATATGGAGGAGAAAACAAAGTGTCATGTTCTGATGAAGAGTGATAGTGAACATGTCTAGGAGAAATTTAACCACAAGAAAATCAAAAACTTGTGATGGGTTAAACAGTATTTGATTCCCTAGATGGAATAGTTAACATACAACATTTTTTAAAGTTACTCTTAATTGAGGAATTTATTTTTGAGCTTAACTAAATCATAATGAAATATACTTACTTGTCACGTAGACTTTTAACTTTTACTAGATTCCTTAATCAAACTCATATATTCTCCAAAAGACGAGTATTTAGGAAGACTTGTTCGCATTAAGAGTACTATAATCCACTTCTTGAGAATCACATAATCCAAAAAACAGAACTATATATTTCCCATTGTCTTGATATGTCAACCAAAACCAAACCAGAAGGTTTAGTATGAGGTCAGATAATACCCAAAAGATATTTTTTTTACAAAAATAAAAACTACTTCTAATCTCCAAAATTTGCCAAACAAATCCCAAACTTCAATGGAGACCATTTCATAAACAATTTGTCCATAAAAATATTCAAGGTAAACCAAACTAAGATTGAGACCCAAATATTTGAATGATTTAATCAGATAGTCTCCCAAGGTACAAATTAACATTTATCTACAAATCCCATCAGTTTCTCTTAATGTATCATATTGAAAAGTAATTATCCTAATCACATATCCTCTATGATAGGTTAATAATTTCCATAGATTACACAAAATAAACTTACTCTTGATTCATAAAATCATCTAACTAAAAAAATAGTCAAACCAACCAGGGCCTTCACGTAGTCCAGTGGTAGGCGATAAATATGAGTCGCACATTTGTTGTGGGTTCGATTCCCACAGATTTGTCTGACGCGACGGGTTGTCACACGGTCTGTGTGTTGTCGTTTTTCCAAAGCTATATTATTCTAAAAAATTCCCCAATAAGAGATAAAATCTTCATAAAATAACTATAACATAATTTAACCTCAATTTTACATCATGCCTTTCATCTTCCATCATAACATATAGTAACCCATAATTACCTCAAAAGTAAGGATCATATAAACCCCAATGGTTACCATTATAATTATCACATGAACTTCCACATCGAGTTGGTTCTCTCATTATTGAGGCATTAGAGAACTCACCAAGGTTCAAGTGGTTGATCATGACTCCTGATAGATGGTTTAGAATAACCACAAGATTTCTCATTGAATCCCCCATTTCATCCAGTCACTTTATCAAAGAACCACCATAGTTTCCTTCAAACCCATTATCACATTGGTTCATGCTATATCCATCGATTTACTAATACCAAAATGGTCAGTGTGAGTATATCAACAAAATCATCATGTACTAAAGTTGAAGATAAACACTAAGATATACTTATCCATGTTATCTCAAACTCATTCCAACCATCTAAAATAACAATGACACTATCATAAATAATAACCATTATGGTTATTCACAACTTGTAACTTATGATTAAACAACACTCTAACCTCTAAAGTTATCTAAACTGACCTCTGATACCAACTATAAGGACCCGACCTTAATCCTTACTTAATCATGAGTTATTTCAAGAATACACATTGAGGATATTTTCAGGTTTAGAGTTTTAGAGAATTAGATAACAAATCATGCATTACATTCCAGATTTAAAAAAAGTGGTTACATAAAAGATAGTATTCATTTTTTCCCATCAATGGAAACATATTTAAAATAAAACAAGGATTCTTTCATGAATTTTCTTGACACTATCATCATATCATGTACCTTTACCTTGACCTATAAAAAACATTTCAAAAAAACTTGTGATGAGAATAAAGAGCTCAGTATGGGATATAAAATTTTTGAAAGGATACATTAGTACATGTATACATAAGAATCAATGAAATCATCCTTTACTCATGAAACATAAGAACATTAACATAACTCATGAAATCATAAGATTTAGGAATAAATCATAGAAGTCATAAGACATAAAGGTAACTTGAGGCATTCATAACATTCTTATGTAGGTAGTAACCCTCATGGTTACATTTGGAATACCCATCATAGTATTTTCCCTAAATCTCTTCTGTGAAACCTTAACGTTTATCCCCTTCGCATTAGCCAATGAATTGGAGAGCTATATCGGGCTCACCCGCCCTTCGTTTATCATGGAACCACCTGTTTTCATAAAAAATGCCCATGAAACAAAACATAATCACAGCACATAACTTTATAATAAAGTATAGATAACATTCCCACATTGCAATAACAATATAACATTTTATGATATTGAAATAATGAATCCATTCAAAAAAACCCATTTTCAAAACCATTTAAAACAATTAAGAAAGAGATTTTTTAATCAAAGTGTCCCATACCACCTTGAAGCTTTTAAAATTTTAATCCATTAATATCCATATAAATAAATCAATAAAACCATTTTTATAACATGGATATTAATAAGAATAAATCATTAAAACATTTAAAGCGATATTTTAGTTAAAGGGTTTTTACCAAAATTAGAAACACTGGAATTCAATAATTGTGGAATAACGTTTAATCAGAACTATATAATATCATTAGAATAAATGGATTCATGATATAATATTCGAAATATTAGTATATAAACCATATAAGAGTGAATTGGAGCATTTCATCAATGAAGTCTCAACAGAAATGTAAAATGAGATGAAATCCCTTATAAAGAATGTATCCTTAAATTAAGGATAAATCAATCTCAAAATTATGTGTGACAAATATAAATACACCCAATATAAGTGGATATTAAGTGTAAAACAATAAAAGGTCATTCACATATATTAAAAGGATGACATATTCAATAACTACATGTTGAACCCAAAGAAATCGATATTGGGTTAAAAGGTTCCCTTGGTAAAATTCGACAGCCTAACGACGTCACTTAAAAATTCATAAAATTAGTTGATGTGAGAGAAAATAATATCTCATCACTTGGATATAAAATTCACATCAATATTGATATATAAGAACATATCCCAACATAAAAAGATGTAAATTATAAGGCATAACAATATAAGTCCTTTTAAAATAGTAGTGTGAAAGGTTCCCTTACCGATTTGGGAAACTTTCGAAACGTACACCCCATGAAAGAAGGGTCATACAATGAATATTTAACTAGACATAAATGAGATTATATTATAAAAATATTAAAATAATGGTCAGTACATACACCACACAAAAGGAAATAGTGGCCAATGCAGCATGAATCTCACGGGAATAAAAAGTGAGATGAAAATCCCCTTATGAAATTTTGGCAGCCTAACGACGCCACATAAAACTTCCAAAAATGGATTGATAAGATCAAATAGGGTCTCACATCATATTAACATAAAATTTAAAGTAAGTGGAATATAAAATAACATCCCCCAACATAAGAAAGAGGAGCTTAAAGTATGTTACATAAAAATAGTATTAAAAATAATGATAGAGGTAGGATCCCTTAAGAAAATTCGACAGCCTATTGGCGCCACAAAAAAAATCATAAAAATAATTGGTGAGAGTAATAAGGGGGAACTCATCATATGAAAATAAAAATTACAGTATGGTGAATATTAAATAACATCCTCCAACATATGAACATGGAGCATAAATGAAATAACATAAAAGAGGGTACTTGAAAATAAAGAGAGAGGTCGGATCCCTTACCTCAAGTTTGACATGACTTTTTCGTTTCATTATATTCTTGAATAATAAATATTGGTCAATTTAAAATTTATTAAGGCCATTTTTTAAATATTTTTATTATGTTCATATCACATATTACAATGTTATATTAATTGGTTAATAATGTGAGTTCAAATCAGACGTTTTTGTCGATGTTTGGTACATGAGTCAAAAATGAACTTGTTTGAAAATGATAGTCCATGTAGTTATAAGTAAATCACCTCCAGAATAGAATTAAGGATTTAAATATCATATATGTCCAGTACATATTCTTTTTATACTATTCCATAACATTTGGAGATAAAAAGAAATGAACTGCACCGTTCTTGGAGACGGTAGGCTGTACATACACATGAACACTACTTTCATTTCATTGTCATATTAATGGAATTAAAAATAATTGATAGATATATATATTAAAATTCATCTATAATATATATGTTTTATAGGTCACATAAGTTCATTAGTTTCATTCTTTATACATTCCATTTATTGCATGAATGAGTCACATCACTTGAGGGGGCGGTAGTCCTCATTTCCTCGTATGAAATTATCACAATTGCACAACATGAAAAGCATAAAGGTATGTTTTAAATATAAAATACATAAGCATATGGGAAACATAAATACCATATATATCATATATAAAATACAGTGACATCATAATGTCCACCATTAATGGTGTTAAGAGAAGATTTAACAATCATCGTTTCGTGAGGCAGTAATTCGTCATCCACAAAAATAGTATGTTTTTTAACCATTAGACGGAGGTGTGTGTAAGTGTATCTCGAATCCTAAACATAAAAAAATCCTAGTATACTGAAAATACTATTTTTTTACAAAATAAAGGAATAAAAAGTGTTTAGGGGTTTGTAGAAGCAAAATAAAACAAAAGAACACAAGTGAAGCCATTACCTTTAAATCGGGTAACTCCTATTGGTTTGAACCAAAAGGGTTTCGTGAAGAGAATTTTTCCAAAGGGTAGGGTTCAATGATGAAGAGAGGGATGTGGAGAGATAAAATGGGCCAGTTTTGGCCAAGAAAAAGGCTTGAGAGGTGTGGATAATGTGGTATAGGTGGGGCCTTTTATAAGAGAAGAGGAGGGGTACTCATGGAAAGTTATAAACTATTACTTTATTATAAAATGATTTTCGGATTTAAAAGGTCCCAAAAGGGTATATTTATAGGCTAAGGTGATAAGGTTTCTAAATCAACCCATAAAATAGTTTTTTGACAAGTGTAAGACTTATATTTCACCCTATCTTATCATTTTATTTAAATCATTCATTTATTAGGTAATCACTGCATAATCACTGTGTCATAAATAAACTAATTTATTTAATGTCTAAAAATTATAAAAAAGATATCATGATGTAGGAAATTTTTTTATCTTTCTAATTAATATTTATAGTAAAAAATATGACTTTTATAACCTCATGTAAAAATTGGTTTAGCTAAACAATACATGTTTGTGACATTTTAATTTTAACTTTAAATAAAAAGTTATTAATGTCATTTTCCATCCATAGTGGCTCCATGGGGTCCCCTAATTGACCCATGTATTATCTTGGTCGGCCATTACTAATAAAATAAGGGTAGGACATGTTTCAAGGTCATTTCATATTATTATAACATTATCATTACCTTAAATTACACTAATTACCTTTAATAGCGATTAATAAAACATAAAAGTTACTATTCACCAAAAAATTATTTCAATCTCATTGAACCACATTTTACCTTCTAATGAAAAACATGTATTTCAGATTTTTTAAAATCAAATCCCAAAAGTTGTAAAGTTTAATTTAAATGAATAATCAGTTTCTTTAACTACCACTTAGTGGTTTCACTATTCATCAAAAATTGATGTCTTTCAGAAAAATACCAAAAATTCACCCTAAGCTATATTTGATATTCAAAATTCAAAAATGATTTCTATTTTAAAAAATTCAAAATATATAAGTTGCATTAATTAATTTAATAATTCTTTCCCGTTGTCAAAACAAATAGCGTGTTTTTAAGAAACAATATCTATTAAAAGATTAACAGTAGTTGAAGTCCAATTTCAAAGTGAAATTAATTCCAATGAACACTATTTGGTTAAATGGTAAAAATATATTCCAATTTATCTTTAATCAAATATAAAATATAATCTAACAATATATTTAAATTAGATGAAAAATCAATTTTGATGTAAAATGCATTATTTTTTCACTATTCATTAAAAAAATGAACAATGTCAGAAACATACAAAAAATTTAACCAATGTAAATTTCAATGTACCAATCATAAAGAATAAGTTTATTTTAACAAATAGTGCTTTTAAAATAGTCAAAAGTTATATGTAAAGAAGGTTCACCATCAAAAGGAGGTAAAACAATATTTTAGAAATATTAGAGTATTTGTTCTTAAAAGTGGATTCATTTGGATTTTAAGCCTCTAACATTTATTGAATAAATGTAAAAATATTTAACAAACATATGTAATCATTGTTTAGTTATTTATGATCATTCCCGCCATTAAAATGGCTGGGCGTTAACTATTATAATATTATTATATTATTAGCGTGCAATATAAGATTTCAAAGAAACTCGTTGTTGCGTATTGGGTACGCCATCAAACATATCATTCCCTATAAAGAAATATTAACATTTTATTCACAAATATTGATAATCATTATAATGTAATCTTATTTATTTACCAGTGATGTTACATATCCTCTCTAGCATCTATCTTATACATTTGATAGCTTCAAGTTCAAAAAAGGAAACAGATATCCATTCAATTTAATGGAACCTAAATTGAGAAGGGAGAATTTATCGTGTAGTTTTTATCTATAAATTTTTATTAGTGTCTCATATAAAAAAGTTAAATACAATTTGACATCATTATAATGTTACATTAATATAACTATTCTCACAATAACATTATTTTACTATTATATAACTATTATCTCTTACTCATTTGCTAGTGTATAATTCTCTTGTTTGGGCTTGTTCAACCACATACATAGATGATGATAATATCAAAATTTTCACCACTATGTATAAAGACATTTTAAATTTGTTATATGATATTAATGATTAATTAATTTCATTATTATAGTGCTATATGTGTATGGACCCGAACATAATCATAACATAATACTAAGACTTTTGAATAGAATTCATGATCCTTCATTCCAAATGATATTTTATGTTATTAGTTTTAATGAATTAGGAAAAAATAAAAACAAGTAAACCCATACATTATTTGTGTAAAGTTCTACATAATTACAAAATTTCTATAAATATTTTAAAGAAATATTTATATTATATTATTATTACATTTCAAGACAATTCATTACAATTTTTATATATACTTCATCCATGTTACTACTCATCCTTAAAACAATACGATGTATTTTAAATCATGGAATGAACAGAAATAAAAATATTAGTAAGGGAAATAAAAATCAAAATATTGGTCATCTAGTGAAAAACATGAAAACCCACAAAATTTTTAACATTAACTTTGTGATATTTTGGATGATGAAATAAATCATCTACACATGAAAATCACAAAATTTTTTTGTAAAATAAAAACATTAATACACAAAAAAAATACATTTTAGGAAACTCAGAAAATGAAATTCATAACATGATTTAAACTAAATATAGAAATAGTTGTATGCAAATTAAATCCATAGAAATAATCCTTTAGTAAGTCCCTCATTCTATCCCCAAAAGTAATTTTACATTACCCAATGCATTATAATATCATCTAGACATACCTAAATATATAGTGGGCACAACTGAATCATTTTGAGAGAACTTATTGTATATGTTATATCAAGCTCACCGCTGAGCTATAATGGGGATCAAACCATTATATAAAATGTTTACGGCTCACCTATTTCACATATAATTTTTATATACCAGATGAAAAAATATATACTTGCAAATTCTCATAACAAAATTTTTTTAAAAATATTTTATAACACATGAAAATAATTGATATTAGAATACCCTTACCTATTATAACCCCATATTCAATACCAAAATACATAGAAAAATGTAATGTGTGGTTTTCTTTAAAGAAAAATAGAAACCATATAGATGATAAAGAAATGAATTAACAGTTACAATTAATGAAAAATTCTTATCTCCATATACATTAATATTCAATATTAATTTTTATCTTTTTTCAAAATAAAGTTAGAAATTATTTAAAAATTTTAATTATAAAAAAAATTTAGATAAAGTTAATGAAAATATTATTTTACAATCTAAAAACAGAACTGATAATAAAGAAACATGTTTCATTGAAAATAACAGAAGAATCAATTATAGATAACATAAAATTATGGAGGCATCCTGATGATGGAAAATTTCATTATTTCTATATATGTAAAAATATAATTCCATGTTTGACATTTGTAGAAATATTTGAAAGGGAATCTCTAAAAGTGGGGTTTTAATGAAATTCCTTACCTTGAATTAGAATAAACATGTGAATTATTTATCATCCATAATAAAATAAATGTTTTAATTCTCTGATTTATTAAGAACCTTTTTATTGTTCATTATATTTTATTTAATTTAATTATATATTATATACAATTACATAATCAATTACATTTACATTGGGAGAAAGGAAAATCATCCACGGATATGTTCAAAAAAACATTGGTAGGTTGGCCTAGAAAGCATATATCTTTATTCTACCATCTCAAAATTAATAATCATGAAATCATTAACATTTTCATAAATAATTTAAAATTATACATTCAACCATTAAATATTTTTATGAAATATTAACTACATTACAGTTGTGGAGACAATAAGTTGTACCTAAATACAAGTAACATTTCCATTATTTATAAGTAATTATATTATGATAGTATATATTATTTTATAATTAAATAATGATAATAGTGTCTTAAATATAACATTTATCATTTAAATATACTTATATATATCATCTATGTTATGTCGTGATGAAAAAAGAATCAGGTTTCATCATGGATTTGGTTTCCCACATGTACAGATGAAAAAAGTTATCATATTTAGTAAATGGAAATGTAAAAAAGAGAATGATATATTATATTTCCATAATGATAAATATATAATTAATATCAAAAATAATTTTTTTTCACCTCATTATAATCCATCCATGAGAGATATTTATGGAAAAAATTACATCGTTCCATGAGGTGGAAATCCAACCTGCACATGAATGATGGTTTCATTTTTCATTTGATAGAATAGGAGATAGATATAGGTTATAATATTGACATAATAAAATATCATAATATTTAGGATATTGGTTTTATTAAGTTATTATGGCTGAAGATGATTTTAATAAAGTGTAATTATAAATAAAACAAAAACACTCGAATAAAAAAATATATTTCTATATTGAACAACATGCTTTGATTAATATAGTAAAATCACTATGTTAAGTGTTATTCTTAACAAAAGTCCTCTTCAATTAACCCATTATTTACCCTTTCTATCATAACATGATAGCATTATTTTTAATATATTAACCGCCAACATAGTTTCTATAAATGGAAAAAAATCTACAAAATATACCATAGTTGATATTATCAACCATATATAAGTCTCATAGATTAATGTAATACTATTTATGAGTTTTATCTACATCATTGAAATATTATATATTTTAAAATACCATTAATGTTAATTTTTTGAACTATTAATTACATTGAATTTAAAAATTTAATGAAAACACTTATAATTTAACCCAATTATATTAGAACCTAAAAAAATGAATTTTCAATTAAAAATTATTTATTTGAAATTATAATACTTTTAATGTTTTTAATATTATTTATTTCATTTTCTCATTAATTAAATAATTATTATGTCAGGATTGTTCAAGAATTTGAGGTAATTATTTTGTCACTAAAAATTAAAATTAAATGAAAATGTTGAAGATAAATATCATCCTAATAAAAATAATATATGTAACAGAACATTTCATCGAGTAATCTATATTTAATGAATAATAATGTTAATAAAAACAAGTGTGTGAAATTTTTTACTTTTTTTATTTTAAATATTTTAAGTGTGATAATCTCATCCAAAGGCATAAAATTCCATAAAAATTAATATTGGATGATTGGATATGACATATAACCATAAAGTAAAATTAATACGAAAGTTTAATCATTTTATAATCCATATTATTTTATTTTTAACATTAATTTCCCAATTTACCTTTTTTGGTTGTAACCAAAATTACTAAGGTAACTTTTTATATAGAACAAAAATAGAAGGGAATTATTTCAAAATATTTAAACAATATAATTCCAAATATATAATATTTTTTTCAAAATTCAAAACATAGAAAAGGGAAATTTTAATTTTCAATTAAAATATAAAACAAGACAAAATTATCTTTTTAAAATATGAACACTTAAATTATAAAATATTTTAATAATAATTTCAACAAAATTACATTTAAAAACACAAAATTTCATTATTTTAAACAATAAATATTTATTTAAATTCAAAAACATAACCAAAATATAACTTCACTTTCAAAATTTTCAAAAGAAGATTCTATTTATAATAAAAATTAATGTTTTCAATATTTATTGAAAAACGAATCTTTCCAGAAAATATTTAAAAATTCATTCTAATATAATTTTAAAATGATGAATTAAAAAAAATTAAATTTGTCTTTTTAATTAATTTTCTATAATTTAAAAAATATAATTGAAAAAATTAATTATAAAATGAAATAAGCTTCTGTTGTGATGATTTTTTTTGAAAAATAAAACCTCTTTACTAAAATGTCACGTTATTATAAAAAAATTAATAAATTGTGAAGGAGTATGATAAATACATATATTTCATAACTCTTTTTATATTATTTATTCCTACCAATATAATATATTGGTTATAAAAGTTATATTTAAGTAATAATAATAAAATTTCTTGGTTTGTTTAAGCGTAGTGTGGGGTATCTTCTATGATATTGAACAACATATCTATTTTTAAAAAATGTGGTAACGTTGATTTAATAGGAAAACCAAACCTCTAAGGACTGATAGAGAGTGATATGGAATGTTTTCATTAGAAATTTACGAATCACAAGATCATAAATCTGTAATGGTTTAATAATACAATTATTTATCGATAAGAAATGTAATTTGACATTTTTTTCAATATAGTTTTCTAAAAGATAAGGAATTCCATTTTTATTTAGACTATGATAAAAATTAAATATACTTATCATACAAGTATTTTTTTCATTGCTTAATTATTTTCAACCATTTTCTAATATATTACTCCAAACGATGTAATTCAATATGATTTTTTGTTTATTTGATCCACTAGAATAAACATTTATGGAATAAAAATCTACAAAATAATAACAATAACATGTCTCTAGAAATGTACAAAAACCAAAATTTTTAGAATAAGGTAAGATAATATCTTGAAATAATTATTCTTTTATATGAAGAAAAATAAATTAATCTCTAAAATTATATTTTATTAACTATAATTTAACATAGGTCACAAAATAATCACCATAAAACTACTCAGAAATATAATAGAATAAGATTAAAACCGAAAAAGAAGTTTTATTTGACACATAATCATCCAAAATAAATTTATTACTTATCTCCAAATAACAACAATCACTCTTAATGACTCATATCAAAAATGATATTTCATTATTTCAAAATTTTCATAACATACAAGTCATTTCAATAAATTACATCAATCACAATAATGACACATTAATTTCAAATATTATTCCAAAAGATAATTCAAAATTTATTCCACAATAATAATCTCATTTTATTCTATTTACCATATTTCTATAATGTTCCCAATAATGGTAATAACCGATAATAACCTTAAAACCAATGTTCATGTAAACCCTAAGGGACATCAACCCATTTAAAGTTATTTACAAAAAAAATTATAGTAATTCTTCCCTGAATAATAATTTTTTTCATGCTATACGTAATGGTTCCATGTACCACAAACATTTATCAATACTTAAAAAATGTCTCAAAAAATTTATCACATTTTTACAACCCTATATTTTAAAATAATTTATTCCATATAATATATGTATAAAATTTTTCAAACCAATCCTAATATATAATATAAGTTAGGTTTTTCATGATTATTATGATATTTATAATATATCCAAATATCAATTATTAACAAATATTTCATAAATAAGTAACCGTGATTTTTTTTACTATTTGTAATAATTTATTTCTATGAATTAAATATATGAAATATGTCCTTGTGATTAAAGAATATAAAACCATAAATTTTATACATAGATTATAATAAAATATTTCCAACCATATATCTATACATCTATGACCTCCATTGTGTTGTTGATATCCCTTTTAACATTTAACATGAAGTATATATCTCTAAATAATTAGTCATGTCCTTGGTGGTATTTTTTATAATAAATTAGATTTATTAATTGTTATTTTTTAATCATATAAAAGTGAATCCATGATCCATTGAAATTTTTGAGAAATCAAAATGTATTGTATAGATCAAATAATTTCATTATGGTGATTTTCATGTTTGTAAAGTTGTCAAAAAAAATTTGAATAATATTTTTCCATAATAGTGACAATTAATTAACCATGTAGGAATAAGTGGGTTTCATGATATCAATTCCCTCTCATTATGATGAGAGATAAATAATATATAGAAAATAGAAACCATAAAATATGAAATCAATCATGACATGTTTAAATGAAAATGGTGATTTTGAAGATAAAACCTGTAGAAATTTCAAAATAATTTATTTTCAAGCTACATTATAAATAATTCTTTTACTGCTATAAATACAATCTCAAAAAAATCATTAATCTCCTCAAAATATATCAATTTAAACCAAAATAAAGGCATCTAAGAGAGTGAAATGAAAATCAACCATACACATTTAAACCAATGATGATGTCCATAAATCTAAATACAACCTCACATAAAAATATCTCGATATCCATTTGTGTATAAACCTTTATTTGAAACCTTCTATAAAGACCCAACATTAAACTTAATATAATAATGATTCATTATTATATAATTAAACTTCATTCATTCCTAATGATCATTTAGGTTCAAGGATTTATATAATTAAGAAAAACACTAACATTTTAATCAAATACATTTTATTTTGTCACTTCTACTGAGTATTTATTTTTCCAATAACAAATAATAAACCACTTTAAAATAAAACATGATATGTTTTCTGGAAAATTCATCTAAATTTTTATCTTTAATTACTTTATTTTCATACCAATTCCTAACAACAATGAAATATGTTTTAAAACATAGAATGACTAAAAAAATCAATAAGGTACATGAAAAGAATAAAATAGTTTGTCAATGGAAAAACATAAAATTCAATGAAAATATTACCATTATGTCAATGATATTGGAGCATGTGAAATAAATAATTTTCATATGAAAATCATAAAAAAGATTTTATCAAATAAAATAATAAAATTCATTGTTAGAAAATAGTAACTTCTTTAGGGAACGTAGATCATCCCAATCATAACTTGTTTTAAAACTATATCCTAAATAAATGCATGTTAGTTAAATCCATTGGAGAATCCCTTCAGTAAATCTATCCATCATTTAAAAAAGAAAAGGAATATATCTCATTGATATGCAGTGATATATGGGAAGAAAAAAAGCTATAATGAGATCACCTGATGCAATGTTGTTGCACCCAATATATTAGCTATATGAAGATCACCCATGAGTAATAATGGTTCTTAATCCCTCATATTAGTTGAATCAAGCTCACTTTTTTCTCATTAAATCCCCAAGTAACATAAAAATATTATATTATTCCATATTTTCTTCTTAAAACCTATGGAATACAATTTTAAATCCCATATGAAAATATTATTTGGATATCTAAATACACATTCTTCATAAAAAATTATTTTCAATAAAAAAATACTCTTAATAAATAAAGAAGAATTATCATTAAAGAAAACATTAATTCTTATAGAGGAATGAAAACATAAAATAATGGTTATAATGGTCTCAAAATTCAATGGTTTTGTATATGATATAGTAGAACATTCATTTTATTCTTTTTGTATTGATATTTGGACAATCTTATTCTTTATAAAACCATTGAAATAATGTTGAAGAAAATTATTTATTAAAATAAAAAACTATGCTCATAATGAAGAACAAATTTTCATTGAATTAACTATTGAAAATTTATGGAAAACATTAATGTATTTAGAAGTTATTATGGTGGGGAATTCATTTCTTTCGTTATATATAAAAATTAAAAACTCATTTTTTTCTTTTGTAAACAAATTTGAATGATGATTTTTAAAAGAAGTTTTTTAATATAAAATACCTTATCTTGCGTCCTAATCATCACCTAATTTATTTTTATTTATAAATAATAAATTTAAGTAACTTTTATTCATGATTAATAATATAATTGTTGTCCAATATTCCATTACAACTTTTAATACCATGTTAAATATAGTTATTTAATCAATTAAAGTAGGGATAATTGTTTTGATGACATTTGGATCATAGGTTAGAAATGATTTTGGTAGGATGACATTGGAAAAAGAGTTAATTATCCCCCAATATATATAATAACAATCACTTTAAAAACCTAATAATTTTTATAAATGAATTATAAATTTAAATACAACCATTAATTATAATATTTAAAAATTAAATATGATACAATCATGGAGAAGGTAGGCCATATATATGCAGGAGTAAAATTTCCATTATTCAATGATAATTAGGGAAAAAGTTTTATGGTTATTATATCTTTACATAATGATCCTAATAAATTAATAACATATTAAAATTTTGAATATATATATATATCATATATGTGATGTGGGGATTAAAAACAAATCACATTTGTTTATGGAGGTGGTAGTCCACATGTACGCAAAAATGATGTTATCATTTTTACTGAATAAAGAGGCAATAAATTGAATCATACATTATCATTTAGTAATGAAATAAGTCAATAAATATCATATATATACATTAATTTCTACATTATAATCCATATCTAATTGATATTGATGTAAAATAAATTACATCGGTTTGCAAGATAGTCATCCTCAATACATATGAATAATGGGTTCGTTTTTCATTTAATAGAAGATGAGATGGATTTAGGATATGATATTGAATAAATAAAATATAATAATATGTATGGTACTGTTTTTATTTTTTCACGTTTGAAGAATATTTTATTGGGATTCAATATGAAATAAAATAGAAACACTAAAGTTAAAATGAAACCTCTTCTTGAAAAAAAAACATTTTCATAACACCTTAATATAAATAAGGCTGTTTTGAAACCTAAACGAATGCCTATAAAATGGTTTAAAAGTGTAATTTATGGTAATTTGGAAGGAATTTTCAGATACAAATCAGGTTTGAACTGTGATGAAATAATATGGATTGGTTCCCTTTTATAAGAGAGCGGATGGGTACTTTTTAATTCCATAAAATAATATTCAATTGAAAATATTTCAGAAATGATTTATTTAAAAATTAAAATGTATATGGATTTAAATAACCTAAAAATTAATATTTATACAAGTTATGAATACTTTTTATTCTTATATTTTGGGTTAAAGCCTTCATTAACCCTTTTTAAACACACTGTGACAATAAAGTATTTCTAAATTGAGGGTAAATAGAGTTACAATAAATGGCCAAAAGGCTCAACTGCATACCATTATTGATATTAACCATCTAATATTCTAATTGAAACATATAATATTTTTTTGAATTTTAAATCATCAAAAATAATATTATATATTATAAATAATAAATTATTTTAATTTTCAGATAAATTTGTTGCACAAACGTTAATAATATAAATATATGCTATTGAATGCAAAAAAATTATTTTAAGACATCCTCAAAATGTAAAGATCATATTGGAAGTTAACTATATCAACTTATAATAATTAAAATATTTTTAATATCAATTATTTTATTTTTTTTTCATTTTATTTAATAATTACATTGTTAGCGTGGTGTATTAATTTAATGTAATTTTTATTTTCACTAAAAATAGAAAATAAATTTTCATATTGAAGATCCATATTTTAGATTTTAAAAAATATTGATAAATGAACATATCCTCTGACAATCTCTATATTAAAATTTTTATAGTTAATAAAAACCTGTTTCCTAAATTATTTACTTCTCATTAAATAAAATATTCAAAATGTAATAATCTCAATAAAATAGAAAAAATTCCATATAACAGAATCTGGTATGATAGGGGATAAAAAAATTCATTTATTTTGGTCAATTTATAGTCCTTGTCATTTTATTTTTATCTTTATTTTTTCTATATACATTATACCATGGCAACAATTTTATTTAAGATTACAATTCATATTGAAAAAAATAATAGGGAACTATTAACCAAATTTTTACCCACTAATTCAAAATATGGAATCCAATTATTAAAATTAAAAACAAAAAATTGGAATAATTTAATATAAAATTAATTTGAAAAATACGACAATTTTTTTTAGAAAAATACAATTTTAATATATAGAATGTTTGTAAAATAATTTCAAGCATAAAATCCATTTGAAAACTATTATTTCATTATTGAAAATGAAAAAAATAAATAAATATTAAATGTAAAATCAAATAGAATTAAGCATTGTAATTACATAACAATAATATAAAATTTTAAAAAATAATAGTTTTTTTACAATTCATTAAAAAACAATGATTTGTGGAAATTTTCAAATAATAATCATTAATTAGTATTAACATGAAAAATTAAAAATGAAATCAATTTTTTAAAATTAGTATCATTATATTTCAAAAAATTAATTGTTATATGAACTCATAAAAAGTAATAAAATATATTTTTGATGTAAATATATTTATGATGAATAAATTGACAATAAAAGAAAATCAAATCATTATTTACAATATTAATTCACTATAAATGTGTAGTACCTTTATAAATATCTAATATTTATATTAATAGTTTTCATTCCCTCAAATTTAAGGGCTTCATTATAGGTTTTCCATTTAAATAAAAATAATATTTCATTGTTTAGTTAAGCTAAGTTATGTATATCTTGTATGCTATCAGACATAATATCTATTTTAAATACTCATTATATTACAATATGATTGAAATAAAAATAAATTATATTTATAATTTAACTAATATTCATTAGTAAATTACCCATAATATATTCCTCATTAATTCTATTCTCATGAACCGTATCCATACATTCCATAAAATTAACATGGATATAAATAAATAATTATAAAGAAATTATTAAAATAAGTTGAATTATTTTTGAGTAGTAAACATGGTATCAAATAATCAATACCATATATCTGTTACAAAACATTTTGAAACAATCGAAAACAATAACATATAATATTTAAAATAATATACAATTAACTAAAATATTTATAATGAATGATTATAATTGAAATATTATAATATTAATAAATATGATCAATTATATGAAGGAATTGATTGTTATTGTTGTGTTTTTAATATATGAGGATTAATGGGGTTTTTAAATTATGAGTTAAGGTAAGGGTTTTGTCATGTCAATTTTCTTTATATATATATATATATTCCATATACCCCAATTATCATTTTTATAGTTTATATACCAACCCATAGATGTGTTTCATAATAATTTTCTTTAAATTAATATTATTTATGTAACTCCCAGAGATTTTATGAAAAATATTCTTTTAAATTTCAATAATGACTTGTGTTGTACGCTACACGAAAAGGAGCTTGAACAACATGCATTCTTGACTTTCCTTGCATGCAATCACGACCTTCCTCGATAGCGTGTGTAGTACGCAATACTGAGTTTCACTAAACAATGATATGCTGTTAAAATAATATTAAAACTAGCCATTATGAATAGTAATAACCACTTGTTGAAATTTTTTATTTTTATTTTTCAAAATGTACTTCATTTTTGGATTCGTAATATCGAAATTAGCTTAGGGTGAAATTTTGGTACTTTCGGATAACTTTCATATTCAGATGATTAGTGAAAATTAATAAATTTTAATTAAAAACAACTTTTTTAATCGAAATAATTAATAGTGATAAATTATTAATTTGAGTGGTTTTAATGTATATTTAGAATATATTTTTACAATTTAATACAATGTTGTTCATTGGATGTAATTTCACATTTAAACCAGACATAAATAAGTATCAATATTTTGATAGTTATTATCACTTAAAAACACGCTATTTGTTTTGACGACAAGAATTAATATTTTTAAATTGGTTAATGTAACTGATATGTTTTGAATTTGGTAAAATAAACATCAATTTTGAATTCATAATGTCAAATATAGCTTAGGCCTAATTTTTGGTATTTTTATGGAAACTTTCATTTTTTAATGAATAGTAAAACCACTATGTGGTAGTTAAAAAACTGAATTTTTTTCATAAAACATAATTTTACCGCTTCTGTGAGTGGAATATCAAAAATCCGAGAGACACGGTTGATTTCTGTATGTAAAATGTGGTTCCATGAGATGAAAATAATTTTTGGTGAATAGTAAATTTTTACTTTTTTTACCACGGTTAAATGTAAATAGGGTAATCAAGGGTAAAAGTGTTATTATTATTACACTAACACATGTCCTAATTCTATTAGATATGTGTAATTCGACCAAAAACAAACTTAAGAATAAAATATGACCATTTAGGTCCACTTGGATTAGATTAGGGCATTTATTATCCATTTATTTAAAGAAGGGTTAAAATAGTTAAAATCGATGTTTAATAACTAAATAATTTTTAATATAGAGGTATACATAAGATAAATTCATCTATAAATATTCATTAGAAAGATAAAAATATTTCCCACATATTGGTATTTTATTTGTAATTTTTAGACTTAAAATAATTTAATTTATTTATGATACAATGATGATGCATTAATTATCATATTAATGAAATATTGACATAATTGATGTTATAAATACCCAAATAAATTTAATTTGAGACTTTTTATGAATTCCAATAATTTTCTATGTTAATATGACATGTTATTATTGATTTAATTAATTTTGTTTGAACTAATCATTCTGTTATGATTTTCACAAAAATCAATTACCAAATAGTGTCAAAATGGAAATAAAATTGTTTTTAAAACAAATATTATATTATTAATTGTTATTATATTCTTAAAAAATCTATGGTTCTTCCAAGATAATTTTATCATGATAGGTGTATCATTAATGGACCACTTTGGGGTCCCTTGGATGTATATGGTATGTTTATTTACTAAATAATATAAAAATACAAAGTGACATGGTAAATGTCAATCTAATTAACTAAGAGTTAAAACTAAAAGATAAGGTTAGTATAATGACCTAAACTTGCCTAAATTCTATTGGATGAAAGGATTTCGACCCATACCAACCTTATCTTTGAAATAAATCAATTTGGAGCTATTTAAATTCGAATTTGTCATTATAATAAAATAATATTTTTAGTTATTCCAAAGGTGCCCCTCTCCTCCCTTATAAAAGGGCACCTCCTCCCCCTCTTCCTCACACCACTTTGAGCCTTCATGATCGGCCAACCCCTTCCAATATCTCCTCTCCACTTCCGTAGAAACATCCTAGAGGTCCTGGTCTTCTTCAAAGACCAATTTTAGTGCCCTAAAAGGAGGTCTCAAAGAAGCACTTTAAAGAAGTGGTAATGTCCGTTACCGATTCTTTCATCTTTATTTCTTCTTCAACTTCTTCTCCATTAGTTGTTTCATTGTGAAGTAATAACATCAGTATCACTAATATACTGATTTGTTATTATAAATATGAAAAAACCCTATTTCACCATCTATCCATCCCACGGAAAAAGAAATCACCACGCGTGCATACGTACAGAATACCGTCTCCACCCCGTGGTATTATCATGGTTTGAGTATATAGAATTTTGAGGATTTTGGTATGTGGAAAGAGTTAACTTTTAACAGCATTCATGTTTTCAATAAGGTTTAATGGGTATTCGTTTTTTTCAACTGAATACATGATTAAGTCCTTTGAATGTTTGGAATGAGACCAACAAGACATATCTCATGATATATGGGGATCAACAATGGTATTAACATTCTAGTTGTATGAACACTTTGGAAATCGTTTTCACTATAATATGAGATTAGACAAAATTATTTTGGATAAGCCTAAAGATTGGAATGGATTATGTTGGACATAACTTAGTACTGTTTAAGGATTGAAGTTTTTTTTTTAATATTATTTATGGGATGTTATAGTAATGTAGTTTTGGAAAAAGGACAACCCTCAGGATGGGCGACAGCCCATCGTGTCGAACAATGCTGTGGGAATCGAACCCACAACTAAAGTGAGACTGGACTTTATCGCCTACCACTGGCCTACATGAAGTCTCTGTTTAGTAGAAACTAGTTTTATTATATTAAGCAGTGTGATATCTGAAGTATAAGTTCATTTTAGGAACCATATATGATTAATCTCACTATAGATGGGCTTATGTATTTTTTGATAACTTTTCTAACCTTTTGTTTGAGATAGATGGAATGAACCATCATTATATCACATGATCTTATATGACATCACGAATGACAAATTCAACATCATTTCTTTAAGAGATGAAGTGGAAATTGTCCAAAGAACGACCAACGGTGAGACTGTACCAAAATCATGAAAGTATTTCTTCTAATTCCAATTTCATCAACTTTAGGGAAATGATCCTAAAAACCAAAAATGTTTTCCTAGTGCTCTTATATCCGAGGAATCAGATAGTACCTTAGATCGTCACAGTTGTATGTCTTTGTGATTGCTGGATTTTCCATAGCCATGTTCTCTACTACTCTCCAACAGAACATGATGGTTAGATTTCTCTTCCATATCCATATTTTCACCTATGTGGAAACCCAGTGATTAGTTTATTTGGGTAAACATTACGTTTCATACTTTGTTTTTTAAAGATTTGTTTTGGAATTCCTTTTCACGATGTGGGTTTCTATTAAAGAAACTTTCGAATAGTATACCATTTATAACCCCGACGGATTTCGAGGGCGAAATTCATTTTAAGGGGGGTAGAATGTAACACCCCGATATTTTATGAAAAATATTCTTTTTAATTTTCTTAATGTCTTGTGTTATACACTACACCAAAATAGGCTTTCACAACATGTATCCTTGACTTTCCTTGCATGAAATCGCGACCTTCCTCGATAGCGTGTGTAGTACGCAATACCGAGTTTCACTAAACAATGATATGCTATTAAAATATTACTAAAACTAGCCGTTATGAATAGTAATAACCACTTTTTGAAATTTTGTAATTTTTTTCAAAATGGACTTCATTTATAGATTCGAAATATCAAAATTAGCTTAGGGTGAAATTTTGGTACTTTTCGGATAACATTCATATTCGGATGAATAGTGAAAATTACTAAATTTTTATTAAAAACAACTTTTTAATCGAAATAATTAATAGTGATAAATTATTAATTTGAATGGTTTTAAAGTATATTTAGAATATATTTTTACAATTTAATACAATTTTGTTCATAGGAAGTAATTTCACATTTAAACCAGACATAAACAAGTGTCAATATTTTGATAGTTATTATCTCTTAAAAACACGCTATTTGTTTTGACGACGGGAATTAATTTTTTAAATTAGTTAATGTAACTGATATGTCTTGAATTTTGTAAAATAAAAATCATTTTTGAATTCATAATGTCAAATTTAGCTTAGGCCTTATTTTTGGTATTTTTCATGAAACTTTCATTTTTTGATGAATAGTGAAACCACTAAGTGGTAGTTAAAAAACTAGGTTTTTTTCATAAAACGTAATTTTAACGCTTCTGTGAGTGGAATTTCAGAAATCTGAGAGACACGGTTGATGTCAGTATGAAAAATGTGGTTCAATGAGATGAAAATAATTTTTGGTGAATAGTAACTTTTTACTTTATTTTACCACGGTTACAATTAAATAGGGTAATTAAGGGTAAAAGTGTGATTATTATTACCCTATCACATGTCCTAATTCTATTGGATATGAGTAATTCGACCAAAAACAACCTTACGAATAAAATATGATCATCTAGGCCCACTTGGATTAGATTAGGACAATTATTACCCATTTATTTAATGAAGGGTTAAAATAGTTAAAATCAAAGTTTAATAACTTAATCATTTTTAATATAGGGTTATACATAAGATAAATTCAACTATAAATTTTCATTAGAAAGCTAAAAATATTTCCAACGTAATGGTATTTTATTTTTAAATTTTAGACTTAAAATAATTTAATTTATTTATGATACAATGATGATGCAGTAATTATCCTATTAATGTAATATTGACATAATTGATGTTATAAATACCCAAATAAATGTAATTCGAGACCTTTTATGAATTAAAATAATTTTCTATGTTAGTATGACATGTTATTATTTATTTAATTAATTGTGTTCAAACTAATCATTCTGTTATGATTTTCACAAAAATCAATTACCAAATAGTGTCAAAATTGACATAAAATAGTTTTTAAAACAACTATTATATTATTAATTGTTATTATATTCCTAAAAAATCTATGTTTCGGCAAAGATACTTATATCATGATAGGTTTATCATTAATGGACCACTTGGGGGTCTCTTGGATGTATATGGTAAGTTTATTAACTATATAATATAAAAATACAAAGTGACATGGTAAATGTCAATCTAATTAACTAAGAGTTAAAACTAAAATATAAGGTTAGTATAATGACCTAAACTTGTCTAAATTCTATTGGATGAGAGGCTTTTGACCCATCCCCACCTTAGCTCCGAAATAAATCAATTTGGAGCTATTTAAAACCGAATTTGGCTTTATAATAAAATAATATTTTTTTTGTTATTCCAAAGGCGCCTCTCTCCTCCACTATAAAAGGGCACCTCCTCCCCCTCTTCCTCATACCACTTTGAGCCTTCCAGCTCGGCCAACCCCAGCCAATTTCTCCTCTCCACTTCCCTAGAAACATCTTAGAGGTCCTGGTCTTCTTCAAAGACCAATTGTAGTGCCCTAAAAGGAGGTCTCAAAGAAGAACTTCGAAGAAGAGGTAATGTCCGTTACCGATTCTTT
Organism: Viscum album; assembly: GCA_963277665.1. NCBI lineage: Eukaryota > Viridiplantae > Streptophyta > Magnoliopsida > Santalales > Viscaceae > Viscum > Viscum album. The sequence continues at coordinate 2,008,257,896 of OY728150.1, forward strand.
CATCTTTATTTTTTCTTCAACTTCTTCTTCCTTAGTTATTTCATTATGTAGTAATAACATCAGTATAACTCATATACTGATATGTTATTATATGTATGAAACAACCCTATTTCACCATCTATCCATCCTACGGAAAAGGAAATCACCACGCGTGCGTACGTACGGAATACCGTCTCCACGCCGTGGTGTAATCTATTTTCCCCCACCACCATACTTGGGTGGGTCTAATGGTGTAAATAATAACTATATATGATTATTGTAAAGTGATATTGATTCTGAAATAGTATACATACACTCCAATACTATTCCACGATCATGGGAGCGATATCTTCGCTCGTGTATACGTACGGAATACCGTCTCCACGATGTGATGCGACTCGTTCTACATGATCTTCATTGCATAATGATTATATAAATGAATTGAATGAATGAATATGATATATATTACACTAATACCATTCTGGAAATGAGGTATATATAACCTAAAGAGAAGAATAAGAATTTATTCAACAAAACAAGAATAAGAACAAAAAGTAATAAACACCAGAATAACAAATAGTAATGAAATATTACTAATAAGATGCTAAAAATATGACCATATATTATATCATAACAATATTTTTGATTCTGAAATAAGTCAACAACATTATTTAAATCATTATACAGGAGGTATGGACACTTATGAAGGAAATAAGACCTAAGCTAAGAGAAATATCACAATCTCATTTTTATCCGAGATTGTTTATAGTTTGGAATTTACTGTGGTGAATTTTATCATCCAAATCCATGTTTCCTCAATATGTAATATTTACATCATTATAAAATAGTTTATATCAAATTTTACCATTCGGTGAGTTTTTAGTAAAAGATATGAATGGAATCTTTTGTCGTTTTTCGTACGAGTTAATTTTTGACTTTTCCGACAAAAGTACGAGAAGAATGTTTTCTTTTAACATATACAGCAAGAATGGATTTTTAAAACATTATTTCAAAGATGATTTCCTTACATTTTTTCAAGTTTATTTTTAATCAACTTCTTTTAGTTTATAATGGTATGACATGTTAATAAAAGAAAAGTGTTTTTGAAGTAGAAATGATATTTTCCTCAAGAATGGAGTTCAGGTGTTTTATCAAAATTATTTTCCATCTAAGATAATAAAGGGTTCTGTTTCTATCCCTATTATTAAATTGATTTGATTATGTTGTGATGGAATTATTTTTATAAATTACTTTATCTTATATGAATTGTTTTATGATTTCATTATGTTTAAGAATCCCATTTTTATTACATGGGTTATGCTATGATGTATGGTTTATGATTTTGTGGAACACATAAGAATGGTATCATTATGAGATGGGTGAGACCTATATCTCCCTCCAATGAATTGGGTAAAGATTTTATATCTCATGAGATAGACATGGCTGGAATGGCAGGTTATACCGGTTCAGTGAAACATGACTAAAACGAGGAGGGAACTCGGTTCGAAAATGGACTTGTCCACTAAGATAGTCTTAGCAATGAGTCTTTACTAATAAGAAAAGAATCTTTATAATTCTGTGTGTATGGCACAATGTTTAATGTTTCATTTTATTATTATTGGGATTACATTTCACTACTATGATTTATCCCATGTTATGATATTATGATCTCTTTTTCAAGTTAAGATTTCCAAAATGTTATGTTCTTATGAATATGATGTGATTGATATTTCTTTTGTTTACCCTTACTGAGCATTTGAGCTCACCATTTTATGTTTTATTTTCCCCAGGATACAAATAAAGGTTTTAGGTTAGAAAAAAAAGATGGAAGATCTTTATGGGAGATGTTGAACATCTTTCACCATGATTAGAAGATTACGTTCCGAGTTTCCAAAGACACTAAACTATTATGGTCCTTGTGTGTGTGTTTTTGTTATACACTATGTATTTCGAAAAATTAATATAATGTCCATGTACGTCATGCTTTGGGTCTCTACATTTTAAAAATATTTCATAGGTTTTATCATTCAATGACATTTTATTCAATAATATGTAATGTTATAGGGGTTTCATTTACAATCATTTTTTTAATCTGAGAACGATTGTGTTTTAACATATATTTGGGAGATTATATATAAGGCACCATCCTTAAAACATACTTAATATTGAATTAAATGAATAATTATCATTGAGGATATTTTAAGGTTTAGAGTTTTAGGGAATTAGGACATAACAATTATATCTCAAAAGATTACAAAGTAGACACTTCTACTACGTTTCCATAGAATAAAAACTCTTAAAAAGAAACATGTGTAGTTCTATGTTTTATATAGCATGACATTCCCTTGATCCCAACCTTGAAACTATTCCACATTAAGTCCTATGAAAAACATTTAAAAAAAACATGGGGTGAGCATAAAAAACTCAGTAAGGGATACACAAAGAATAAAAAATGTTTGTTTATCAAAACAACAAGTAAACCATGTATACTTTATCAAAGTAATACTTTTCACCTTTATGAAGTACTAAAAAATCTTCACTAAATAAAATATCATTACTTACCATTTTGTAACCAAAAGATTACCATAAAACCCATATAAAGATCACATAACATATAAAGGTAACATGGGACATAAACATACTTAAATGGAATAACAATACGGTCGACTTCCACACATATCACTTAATGGAATAGCCATACGGCCGACTTCCATACCCAATGCATTGGAGGTTATAAATTAACCACCCATCCTGGTATTCATGTCACCACCCGTCATAATGTCCAAGTACAATTATAAAATCATAAGACATGAGACAAATATAATGCAAAGAAAACATTTCCACATTTTGATCACAATATATCACATAAATATATAGACATAACAAATCCTTTATAAAAACCATTTTCAATACCAACATACATAAAAGATTATATGGTATTTATTTCATTTTAAAAAAACATTACGGCTTGTTGAGGAATCCAAAGACCAAATAATACTTGCGGAGGCAGAAAAGGTCATTTTCACCGTGTACGTTAAAAGAAACATTCCTTTTTGTCATTTAGTAAAACACTTCGTATAAAAAGATTCCCTTTGAATAAAATTAAAATTCAAAGGGGTTTATACACCGTATAAAAGAACGTTGTGTGTAAAACCAAATATGCCTCAATGAATGGAGAATGAGATGAAGTTCCTTACAAAGTTGGTATCTTTAGAATTAGGATAAATCAATTACATGATTATGTGTGACAAATACGAATACACAAAATATAAGTGGATATTAAGTGTAAAACAATCATAGGTCATTCACACATAATCATGGAAAAACAAAACCAATGACATAGATATTTAACTCAATGAAATGAGATTGAGTTATGATTTCTGATACAAGTCCGTCTAAATGACATAAGAATTTATAAATGAGATGATTATGTATAGAAATAGTATATCCACACAAAGGATTATCGAAACTACAACATAGAGATTCCACAAATAATCTTGGCATAATAAAATCCAGAATTAGAGGTTTAACCCAAAGAATTGAATGTGGTTTAAGAAGTTCCCTTACAGAAATTTGACAGCCTAACGACATCACATCAAAATTCATAAAATGAGTTGACGAGAGATAAAAAGATTATCTCATCACATGGACATAAAATTTACATTAATAAGGATATAGAAGAACATATCCCAACATAATAGTATGTTAATTAAAATACAGAACAAAAGAAGTCTTTTAAAAAGAGGAGGGTGAAAGGTTCCCTTACCGACTTGGGTAACATTCAAAACGTACACCCTATTGACGAAGGGTCATACAATGAATATGTAAGTACCCAAAAAAGAAATTATATTACACAAAGAGTATAATAATGGGAAGTACATACACCACTCAAAGGAAATGGTGGCTAATGTAGCATAAATCTCACAGGACTAAAAGTGATATGAACAATCTCTTACGAAAACCCGGCAGCCTAACTACACCACTTAAAACATCCATAAAAATGGATTGATGAGATCAAATAGGGTCTCCCATAATATTAACATAAAAATTAAAGTATTAGTAATATAAAATAACATCCACAAACATAAAAATATGGACTTAAATAAAATGACATAAAAGAGAGTACTTAAAAAGAAAGAGATATGTTGGATCCCGTATGAAAATTCGGCAGCCTAACGGCGCCACTCAAAACTTCCATAATGGATTGATGAGAGAAAATAGGGTCTCTAATCGTATAAACATAAGTCATACAGTAGGAGTAATATAAAATAACATTCCAATCATAAGAATGATGAGCTTAAAAGGAATGACAAAAAAATGTGTACTTAAAAAGAAAGAGAGGAGTAAGATCCCTTACCTCGTGTCCGACATGACTCGATCGTTCTTTAATATCCAGAATAATAAACTTGAGTTAATTTATACTTGCTTCAGAACCTTTTTCATGTTAATTATTCCTTTTATATCACTTATTACCATGTCATGAACACTATGTTATTATTTATGTTAATAACAATCGTTTTAATGATCATTGGTTCTTGAGTCAAAAATAATCTTTTTATAATTAAATGTTGTTCATGTGGTAAGATATCCATTATATCAAGAATTATATTTATGATGTAGATATCATATATATCATATATATCCAGTATATTCATGCATTTATAATATTACATAACATTTAGAGGTAAGAAATGAAATGCATCGTTCATGGAGACGGTAAGCCATATGTACGCATGAACACTACTTCAATTTCTATTTTATATTTAATGGAATTATAACATAATGATACATAATAGTATTTTAATTCCAGTATGGTATCATATATAATATCATTAAAGTTATCCTTTATACGTACCATATATGGTATTAACGAATCAAATCACTTTGAGTGGGCGGTAGTCCGCACTTCCTAAAATGAAGATATCGCGTATACCCATAATGGAAGCCATAAAGGTATACCATAAATGAAAAATACAGAAGCTTATGTAAAACATAAACATATTATATATCATATATAAATATAGTTACATCTTAATTTCCACCTTTGAAGGTGTTATATGAGTGTTGAACAATCATCCTTTCGTGAGGCAGAAATTCGTCATCCACAGAAACGGTATGTTCTTTAACCATTAGATGTAGTTGTGTGTAATTGTAGCTTGAATACTTATTATGACAACATCCTAGTATATGGATGATACTGGTGTTGTTACAAAAGAAATGAATAAAATAGTTTAGTGGGGTTTTAGAAGAAAAATAAAACAGAAAAACACAAGAGAAAACACTACCTTTAAAATAGGTAACTCTCTTTGATTTAAGCTCAAAGGCTTCCTTGGAAAGAATTATTCCCAAGGTGAGGCTTCAATGATGAATATAGGTATGTGGAGAGAAGAAATGGGCAGGTTTTGGCCGAGCCAAAGGCTTGAGAGGTGTGGGTAAAAAGGTATAGGTGGGGGCCTTTTATAGGAGGAGAGGAGGGGCACTCTTGGAATGTAAGGAAATGTTACTTTATTTTAGAATGAGTTTCGGATTTTAAAGGTCCCACCTTGATGTGTTTCTAGGATAAGGTGATAAGAGTTCGAATTACACTCATCCAATTAGTTTTGAACATGTGTAGGTCTTAGATTTTACATTATCTATCCATTTTATTAAAATCGTTAAATAATGGGGTAATCGCTGCATCATCATGGTGTCATAAATAATTTAATTTAGTTAATGTATAAAAATTATAAAAAAATTATGATGATGTAGGAAATTTTTTTAGATTTCTAATTAATATTTATTGTCAAATATCTTACTTGTATATCCCCATATAAAAATTGTTTTAGTAAAACAACACATGTTTTTGACATTTTAATTTTAACATTAAATAAAAAGGTATTAATGTCATTTTACTACCAAAGTGGCTCCGCAGGGTTTCCAAGATGCCCCATGGAATTTATGGGTCGGCCATGACACATCCAATGGGGGTAGGACATGTGTCTAGGTTATTTCATATTATTAAAACAATATTTTTACCTTAAATTAAACTAATTACCTCTAAACGCGAATAATAAACTTAAAAGATACTATTCACCAAAAAATTATTTTAATCCCATTGAACCAAATTTTAATTCTTAATTAGAACCATGTATGTTAGATTTTTTAAATTCAAATCACAGACGTGGTAATGTTTCATTTAAACAAAAAACCAGTTTCTTTAACTACCACTTAGTGGTTTCACTATTCATCAAAAATTGAAGTTTTTCAGAAAATTACCAAAAATTCATGCTAGGTTATATTTGATATTCCGAATTCAAAAATGATGTCTATTTTAGAAAATTCAAATAATATAAGTTACATTAATTAATTTAATAATTAATTCCCGCTGTCAGAGCAAATAGCGTGTTTTCAGGAAATAATAAGTATCAAAAGATTGACACTAGTTTAAGTCCAATTTCAAGATGAAATTAATTCTAACGACCACTATTGGATTAAATGGTAAAAATATATTCTAATTTTACTTTGAAAAAAATTCAAAAGATAATATAATCATATATGTAAATTATATTAAAAATCGGTTTTGAATTAAAATACAACATTTTTCACTATTCATTAAAAAAATGAACATTACCGGAAAAATACAAAATATTTACACAAAGTAAATTTTGATGTCCCGATTCTAAAGGATAACTTTATTGTGTCAAATATAACACATAAAATGTTCAAAAAGTGGATTTAAAAGAGGTTCCTCATCAAAAGGCGGTTAATCGACCTTTTAAAGAATATTAGAATGTCTACGCCTAAAATTAGATTCATTCGTATTTTTAATCCTCTAACATTAATTGTAAAAAGTAAAAATATTTTAAAAACATATATAATCATTTTTTATATATCTCTGTTCATTCCCGGCATCACAACGGCTTGGCATTAACAGCAATTTAAAATAATATTATTTTATTTTTAGAGTGCAACGTATGATTCCCATGAAACTCGTTGTTGCGTATTGGGCATGCCATCGAGCATAGCATCCCCTTTAAAGTAATATTAATATTTTATTCACAAATATAGATAAATGTTAAAATGTTATATTCTTTATTTACCTGGGGTGTTACATCCTCCCCCCTTTTTGGAATTGCATCCTTGCAATTTTAAAATTGGTCTTGGAAACATCATTGTAAATCCCACATCGGAACAAGAGTCAGTAAAAAAATCACTTTAAAATAAAGAAAGAGAAGTACAAAGGTCACCCTAGTTAACCCACACTAGGATTCCATGTAGGAAATCATGGGAATGGAGTTGAAAACATAGGGTCATGTTCTGATGGAGAGTGATAGAAAACATGTTTAGGAGAATGTTAACCACAAGAAAATCACAAACTTGTGATGGGTTAAACGGTATTCGATTCCCCAGTAAGAAAAGTTAATAGACAACATTTTTGTTTTAAGATACTTTTTATTGAGGAATTTATTCATAAGGAAACATAATTACTTATCATGTTGACTTTCAACATTTATTAGATTTCTTACACAAACTCATATTTTCTCCAAAAGACGAGTATTTAGGAAGACTTGTTCACATTAAGAGTACTATAATCAACTTCTAGAGAATCACCAAATCCACAAAAGAGAACTATATAATTCACATGTCTTTAGACTTTAACCAAAACCAAAACCAAAATTATTAGTATGAGATCAGATAATCCACAAAATTATAATCTTTTATAAAAATAAAATCTATACTTAATCTCCAAAATTTCTCAAAAAACCCCAAAGTTCAATGAAGACCATTTGATAAACTATTCTCCATAAAACTCTTTAATGTAAACCAAACTAAAATTGAAACCCAAATATTTGAAGGATTTAATCACATAGTCTTCAAAGGTAAAAATTAACTTTTATCTCCAAATAACATCAGTTGCTCTTAAATTTTCATGTTGAAAAGTAATTAACCTAATCACATATCCTCGATGATAGGTTAATCATTTCCATAGATAACCCCAAATAAACTTTCTCTTGATTCCTAAAATTATCTATCTAAAAAGAATTAGTCAAAATAACCAGGGAATTCATGTAGTCCAGTTGTAGGCAATAAATACCAGTCGCACTTTGGTTGTGGGTTCGATTCCCGCAGCTTTGTCTGACGCGACGAGTTGTTACACGGTCTGCATGTTTTCCTTTTCCTAAAACTATATATTTCATAAAACAATTACCCAAATCGAGATAAAATCTTCAAAAATAATCATAACATATTTTAACATCATGTTTATCTCATGCCTTTCATTTTCCATCATAATATATAATAACCCATAATTACCTCAAAAGCAAGGATCATATAAACCCTAATGGTTACCTTTATAATTATTACCTGAACTTCCACATCGATTGGTCATCTCGTAATTGATGTATTACATAACATACCAAGGTACATGTGGTTGATCATGACTCCTTGATAGTTAGTTTAGAACAACCACGAGTTTCCTCATTGAGTCCCCCATTTCATCCCGTCTCTTAATTACAGAACCACCACAGTTTCCTTCAAACCTATTGTCACTTTAGTGTCTGCTAGATCCATCCATTCACTAAAAACAGAAATGTCAGTGTGAGTATATCAAAAAAACCATCATGTACTAATGAGGAAGATAAAAACTAAGATATAATTACTCATTCACTTTATCTAAAACTGGGACTCGTTCTGAAATCCTAGCCATTATGGTAATGTCACTTATTCATAGAGAATGCACTAACCTCTAAAGCTATCTAAACCTACATCTGATGCCAACTATAAGCCCCTGGCCTTAAACCTTACTTAATATTGAATTAAATTAATAATTCTCATTGAGGATCTTTTCAGGTTTAGAGTTTTAGAGAATTAGTACCTAACTATTACATCTCAAAAGATTACAAAGTAGACACTTCTACTAAGTTTCCATAGAATAAAAACTCTTAAAATGAAACTTGTCTAGTTCCATGTTTTATATAGCATGACTTTCCCTTGATCCCATCCTTGAAACTATTTGACATTAAGTCCTATGATAAACATTTTAAAAAAAACATGGGTTGAGCATAAAAAGCTCAGTAAGGGATACACAATGAATGAAAACGGTTAGTTTATCAAAACATAAATTAAACCACATATACCTTATCAAAGTAATAATTTTCACCTTTATGAAGTAGTAAAAACTCTTCACTGAATAAAAGATCATTACTTACCCATTTGAAACCAAAAGATTACCATAAAAACCATATAAATATCACATAACATATAAAGGTAACTTGGGACATAAACATACTTAAATGGAATAACCATACGGTCGACATCCACACATATCACTTAATGGATTAGCCACACGGCCGACATCCATATATACTTAATGGAATAGCCATACAGACGACTTCCATACCCAATGCATTGGAGGTTATAACGTAACCACCCGTCCTAGTATTCACGACACCACCCGTCGTAATGTCCAAGTACCATTATAAAATCATAAGACATTAAAAAAATATAATGTAATGAAAACATTTCCACAATTTGATTACAATATGTCACTTAAATATATCAACATAACATATCCTTTATAAAAACCATTTTCAATACCAACATACCTAAAATAGTATATAGAATTTATTTCATTTTAAAAAAACATTACGGCTTGTTGAGGAAGCCAATGACCAAATAATACTCGCGGCGGCGGAAAAGGTCGTTGTCACCGCCTACGTTAAAAGAAACATTCCTTTTTGTCGTTTAGTAAAACGCTTCGTATAAAAAGATTCCTTCAGAATAAAATTAAAAGTCAATGGGGTTTATACACCATATAAAAGAACGTTGTGTGTAAAACCAAATATGCCTCAATGAAAGGAGATTGAGACGAAGTCCCTTACAAAGTTGGTATCCCTAGATTAAGGATAAATCAATTACATGATTATGTGTGGAAAACACGAATACACAAAATATAACTGGATATTAAGTGTAAAACAATCAGAGGTTATTCATACATAATCATGGAAAAACAAAACCAATGACATAGATATTTAACTCAATGAAATGAGATTGAGTTATGATTACTGATACAAGTCTGTCTAAATGACATAAGAATTTATCAATGAGATGATTATGTGTCGAAATAGTATATCCACACAATGATTTTTCGAAACTACAAAATAGAGATTCCACAAATAATATTGGCATAATAAAATCAAGAATTATAGGTTTAACCCAAAGAATTGAAAGTGGGTTAAGATGTTCCCTTACAGAAATTTGACAGCCTAACGACGTCACTTCAAAATTCATAAAATGAGTTGACGAGAGATAAAAAGGGTATATCATCACTTGGAAAAAAAATTACATTAATAAGGATATAGAAGAACATATCCCACCATAATAGTATGTGAATTAAAAGACATAACAAAATAAGTCTTTTAAAAAGAGGAGGGTGGAAGGTTCCCTTACTGACTTGGGTTACATTCGAAACGTACACCCTATTGAAGAAGGTTCATACAATGAATATGTAAGTACGCATAAATCAAATTATATTACACAAAGAGTATAATAATGGGATTTACATACACCACTCAAAGGAAATGGTGGAAAATGTAGCATAAATCTCACATGACTAAAAGTGAGATGAACAATCCCTTACGAAAACCCGGCAGCCTAATGACGCCACTTAAAACATCCAAAAAATGGATTGATGAGATAAAAAAGGGTCTCCCATAATATGAAAATAAAAAGTATAGTATGAGTAACAAAACATAACATCCCCAAACATAAAAATATGGGCTTAAAATAATTTACATAAAAGAGAGTACATAAAAAGAAAGAGATAGGATGGATCCCTTACGAAAATTCAGCACCCTAACGACGCCACTCAAAACCTTCAAAAAGGATTGATGAGAGAAAATAGGGTCTCTAATCATATAAACATAATACATACAGTATGTGTAATATAAAATAACATCCCAATCATAATAAAGATTAGATTAAAAGGAATGACATAAAAGAGTGTACTTAAAAAGAAAGAGAGGAGTAGGATCCCTTACCTCATGTCTGACATGACTCGATCGTTCCATAATCTACTGAATAATAAACATGAGTAAATTTATACTTGATTAAGAACCTTTTTCAAGTTCATTATTCCTTTTATATCACTTATTAACATGTCATGAACACTATGTTATTATTTAAGTTAATAATAGTCGTTTTAACGATCATTGGTTCTTGAGTCAAAAATAAACTCTTTATAATTACATGTTGTTCTTGTGGTAAGATATACATTATTTCCAGAATTATCTTCATGATGTATATATCATATATATCATATATACCCAGTATGTGCAAGAATTTATAATATTACATGACATTTAGAGGTAAGAAATGAAATGCACGGTTCATGGAGATGGTAAGCCGTACGTACGAATGAACGCTACTTCCATTTCTATTTCATATTTAATTGGAATTAAGACATAATGATACATAATAGAATTTTAATTCCATTACGGTATCATATATAATATCATTAAATTTATCCTTTATACGTACCACATATGGTATTAACGAATCAAATCACTTTGAGGGGGTAGTAGTCCGCACTTCCTAAAATGAAGATATCGCGTATACCCATAATGGAAGCCATAAATGTATTCCATAAATGTAAAATACATAATATTAAGTAAAACATAACATATTATATATCATATATAAATATAGTGACATCTCAATGTCCACCTTTGAAGGTGTTATATGAGTTTTGAGCAATCATCGTTTCGTGAGGCATAAATTCGCCATCCACAGAAACAATATGTTCCTTAACCATTAGATGTAGGTGTGTGTAAGTGTAGCTCGAATCCTTCTTATAACAACATACTAGTATATGGATGATACTGTTTTTGTTATAAAAGAAATTAATAAAAGAGTTTATGGGGGTTGGATAATCAAAATAAAACATAAGAACACAAGAGAAAACACAACCTTTAAAACAGGTAACTCTCTTTGATTTAAGCTCAAAGGCTTACTTGGAAAGGATTATGCCCAATTTGAGGCTTCAATGATGAATAGACGGATTTGGAGAGATGAAATGGGAAGTGGTTGGCCGATCCAAATCCTTGAGAGGTGTGGGTAAAAAGGTAGAGGTGGGGGCCTTTTATAGGAGGAGTGCAGGGCCACTCTTGGAAAGTAAGGAAATGTTACATTATTTTAGAATGCGTTTCGGATTTTAAAGGTCCCAAATTGATGTGTTTCGAGGATAAGGTGATAATATTTCGAAATACACTCATCCAATAGGTTTTGAACATTTTGGGTCTTATATTTTACATTATCTTTCCATTTTATTAAAATCGTTAAATAATGGGGTAATCGCTGCATCATCATGGTGTCATAAATAATTTAATTTAGATAATGTCTAAAAAGTATAAAAAATTTACTATGATGTAGGAAATCTCAATATCTTTCCAATGAATATTTATAGTCAAATATCTGACTTTAATATCCCCATATAAAAATTGTTTTAGTAAAACAATACATGTTTGTGACATTTTAATTTTAACATTAAATAAAAAGGTATTAATGTCATTTTCCTACCAACGTGGCTCCATGGGGTCCCCAAGTTAGCCCATGGATTCTCTTGGTCGTTCATGACACATCCAATGGGGGTAGGACATGTGTCTAGGTCATTTTATATTATTAGAACATTATTTTTACATTAAATTACACTAATTACCTCTAATCGTGATTAATAAAATTAAAAGTTACTATTCACTAAAAATTATTTTCATCCCATTGAACCAAATTTTACTTCTTAATGAGAACCATGTATGTCGGAATTTTGAAATTCAAATCACAGAACTGGTAAAGATTCATTTAAACGAAAAACCAGTTTCTTTAACTACCACTTAGTGGTTTCACTATTCATCAAAAATTGAAGATTTTCCGAAAATTGCCAAAAATTCACGCTAGGCTATATTTGATATTCTGAATTCATAAATGATGTATATTTTACAAAATTCAAAACATATAACTTACATTAATTAATTTAATAATTAATTCCTGCTGTCAGAGCAAATAGCGTGTTTTTATGAAACAATAAGTATCAAAAGATTGACACTAGTTTAAGTCCAATTTCAAGATGAAATTAATTACAACGTCCACTATTGGATTAAATGGTAAAAATGTATTCTATTTTTACTTATAAACCAATTAAAAAGATAATATAATCATATAAATAAATTATATTAAAAAGAGTTTTTGAATTAAAATACAACATTTTCACTATTCATTAAAAAATGAACATTACCGAAAAAATACAAAAAATTTACACAAAGTAAATTTTGATGTCCCGATTCTAAACAAGAAATTTATTGTGTCAAATATAACACATAAAATTGTCAAAAAGTGGATTTAAAAGAGGTTCGTCATCAAAATCCGGTTAATCGACCTTTTAAAGAATATTAGAATGTTTACGCCTAAAATTGGATTCATTCGTATTTTTAATCCTCTAACATTTATTGAAAAAATTAAAAATATTTGACAAACATATATAATCATTTTGTAGTTATTTCTGTTCATTCCTGGAATTACAACAGCTAGGCGTTAACTACAATTTAAAATAATATTATTATTTTATTAGTGTGCAATGTAAGATTCCCAAAAACTCATTGTTGCATATTGGGCATGCCATCGAGGATAGAGTCCCCTTCAAAGTAATATTAATATTTTATACACAAATATGGATAAATGTGAAAATGTCATATTCTCTATTTACCTCGGGTGTTACATTATATATCCTTATATAAAACCCATTATATATTATTATCCTATTTTTATTCATGGAGATCACATGTTTTATTAAAATATTACTTTTCATTGGATAAAAAATCTACCAAAAATTTCCCATTAGTGGATATGACATTATCTATTATTTTATGACATAAATGTTTCCTTTCAATGTACAGATTGTTTATCTACTTTTTTGGATATTCATATTCGTAATTTTTTAATATATTAAATTATTTTTCCAAGTATTTTAATTTATTTATTATGGTTTTCTCTCCAACTTTGAGTATCTTTAATAAATCATGAAAATAATTTTTTCTTTAACATTTTATTTATGTATAAAATTTACAATTTCAAAGTCATTTTTCAAAATGATGTTTCAAAAATATGTTTTATTTTAATTATAATGTAATAAAAATTTAATTTTTTTAAGATAACTAATAAAAAAACAAAATCATGTTTTAATGTAATTTTAAAATGATAAAGTATAAGTGGTTTCCAAATATATAGATATTTTTTAAATATTTTTAATAATTCACATGTTATATTCTCTAATGAATCTAGAAACCAAATTTATTGGAATATATTAATATTATTTGATATTATCATTGTCATGATAAAAATTTATTTGTAAATGGTTAATTAACTTATGTTTTAATTATGATGGTATTAATGATCATGTGGCACATATATGCTCGATTTATCATTATTTAATGTGTGGTTTTATTTGTAGTTAGGTTTTGGCTTATTGGTAAGCACCCTATAATCCTATAAGAAAAATGGGTGTTCAAAACCCATTGGGTGCAGGTACTGTAGCAGAACTGTAGCGGTACTGTAGCAGCGGCGGTACTATAGATCGGCGGGTACTGTAGTGGCTACAGGGCACTGTAGAAGCGGTGGTACTGTGCAGGTACTGTAGCTATCGGGTTACTATTCACAGAATGGCAATTGGGGCAAAAAATTGGGACTATGGGCTATGTAATGGGCTACAAGCCCACTGGGACTTCTGTCACATACATGAAATATTTAGAGGTATTTTTCATTTAATTTACATCCTTGATTTGTTTTGGTGGTTTTAATGCATTTTTAAAGGAAATAGTGGGTTTCCAAAATTTGGGCCAACCTAAGAGCCCATTTCACGTTTTGAATGTATATTTTGTTTCATTAATAACTCCTTCGTTTTTCAACAATTTTCAACCATTAAAATTCCAAAATGACCTTAATTTAAATATTAAAACCACAAAATAATTTTTGGCCCCTTAAAAATTCATTAGAATCATGGATTTGGGTGATAAAATTAGGTATTGGGCCAACCCGAAAGCCCATTTCCAGTTTTAAAATTGTTTTGTAATTATTTTATAAAATATTTATTTTTTATCCTTTTTCGGTGATTCCACCTATCACACATTACCATAGAACCCAAACACACCCCCATCTTCGTTTTCACCTCTTTGGAGCTCATATTGATCGCGATTTAGGTCCGATCTTCTGAAGCTCCAAAAAACGTCCAGATTTCTCAAGTAAGTTGTTTCTCTTCCTTATTCCTCCATTATTCTTTGGGTTTATTCCTTTTTTATTGAATCCCCAAATGTCCAGAAGATGGGTTTTCGTACCTAGGGTTTTAGTTTTGTGTTTCTTGGTCCAATCCTCTGGTTTTAGGTTCAATCATAATCCTTTGTGGTGTGGCGGAGGTGCGGTTGAAGTGACACACAAGGATTTGGGGGTTTTGACTCTTTTGGTAGGTGATTTCATATGTAGGTATTGTATAATGAGTTGTCTTTCTGTATTTAGCTTTCTATTATGTTCATCATTCAGTATTTGGATTTCAAAAATTGATTTGGGTAGCATTTTAAAAGTGGTAGATTTTTAAGTGCCAATCTTGTGTGAAAATGGGTGTTTTACATGTGTAACATATATTGTGCCTCTTGGTGTTGTTTTATAATTCAGGGATTAGATTTATAAAAATGTTTTGATGCTGAAATTTATGTTTTGGTATAATATTGGTCTCCATTTGGTTTTAAATATGGGATTTTAGATGAATTTAATGTGCAACCTTTGATTAATTTTCTTGAAATTGTTTTACGGAAATTATAAATGGTTTATTGAGTTATGAAAAAGGCGAAAAGAAGGTGTAGATATTGTTTTTAATGTGTGTGACCAGAACTGATATTTATATGTGAATATTGATTTTGGTAGCATGTGGTGACTATTTGAGCACAATACGGGAAAACTGGGTATCTAGGTGGGCTAACGTGTACTAGTACGCTAGTGAACGGAGGGGTTTTGACCATGGTTCACTTAGCAAGTCTGACATGGATAACACTAACAAAAATATAATGGAGATGATTGGAGACCACTAGGTTATGGGCATGTTTCCTACTAGTGGCTTGTGCACGAGAACGAATTTCGTTATGGTTACTTTCACAGAGGTACGAGGTACTTGGGGCTCACAACAAACTAGTACCTAGGGGGGTTCCTACGCTTGGTGCTGGTGGCCTTTTTGGCATTTAAACATTCTTTATGGTATTTTGGGATGTGAAAACCAGCAGCTTGAATGTTTTATTCAATTTCACTGATTCTTTATAGTCATCCCCATTGAATGTTATTTTCTTTTCAAAGATGCACTTTTAGAAATAAATGCCACTATTATCTATTTATAACTCTTGCAAGCCTTTTATTTTAAAATGCCTATCACTTGACATCCTTGGGTGATATACTATTGGGCTTAGTCTCACACCCTACTTACACCTTTGGGTGTAAGTAGACTTGATCATGTTTGACACAGGCAAAGGAAAAGCCTTGGGCGATGTCGGTTCGGGTTGCTAGTTCCTCTCGATGGTGCGGTGTTGTGGAGATGGCTTGTGGGTGATGACCCCCTGTCGTGTGGAGTCTCATGGGCTGTTTGCTACTAAATTTATGTACCTTTGGACCTCTTGTGTCTTGTTTAAACTCATATACTAAGTTCTGAATTTTTATTAATTCTTGTTTGGCATAATTTTTCAGATTTGTTTTGTTGTTTGTCTTTGGTTATCTTATGAACGCAAACTCGGGTAAATCGTTCCCAAATGAATTTTTATGATACACGGGCACTTGTGCCAGCCGGTGGGGATGGGGAACGCCCTTCGGGTCTTGCCATGAGCCGGGTTTGGTGCTGGTTTGATGGCGACCAGATTCGGTTCATGACAAAATTGTATCAGAGGAGGTTAATGTTTTTGGGTTATATTGTTATTTTGGGATGAGTCAGGATAGACAGGAGCTATGACTGTCGGGGTCGGGGTTTTGGTTGTGAGTAGGGTGTCTGTCCCACACCTCTCATGGCATTCACTGAGTCACCAGGGGATGTTGGAATTTAAAGATTGACTTCACTTCCAGGTGAGACGTGTGGGCTACAGACCACATGTGGACATCATGCGGATGTGTTGTAGTTGTTTATTTTATTACTGAAATGTGTTTTGATTATCTATATTTGAGGTATTTGATTAAAATTTTCAGAATTGTGGTATTGATTATTATTTTGTGACTGTTACATTTTGTAGCAACATCCCTCCCCGGAAAGATCTCACGCACCCACGGGAGGAAGCCGGAGAGAGTTCTCCCACACCAATTGATCAGAGGCTAGTCGAGGTCGTGGTCCGGGCTATCCAGGCTCTAGGATGTGGACCATCTCCAGTTCCAGCTCCTATTAGAGAGGATGATACTGGTCCTTGAAAGGACAAGGCCCAGGAGTTCCTGAAAAATAAGCCTCCAACCTTCCGAGGAAGCTCAGATCCCCAAGAAGCAGAGGAATGGCTCGAGAAGATCGATAATATGTTTGAGTTCCTGGAAACACCTGAGGATCTCAGGGTGAAGTGTGCCTCCTTTCTGTTGTATGGTCCTAGCCGTAAATGGTGGGAGTCAGTGCTTCAGGCTGGGAAGAATGAGCAGATGCACTGCGGAGATTTCAAGGCTGTCTTCAATGAACAGTACTGCCCTGAGGTGTTGGCTTATGCCAGGTCTAGAGAGTTCATGGAACTTGTTCAGGGAAATCTATCTCTAATGGAGTATGCCAACCGTTTCGCAGAGTTGGTTCGGTATGCTCCAGAAATTGTCTCTAATGAGCAAGCGAAGGCCCAGAGGCTTGAGACCATAGAAATACTCCCAGGTGTTCATGTTTAAGCTGAGGACCTATGCTAAGGTCGTTGATCAGGCGTGCATGGTGGAGATTGATAAAAAAGGCGGGGCTGGTTTCTATGGTTCTGTATCAGCAGTGGGAAGTGGAAGCTCCTCGGAGAAGAAAAGGAAGCGGGAGGATCATGTGAAGAAAGGAGGAGGCAGTTCAGGGGACTCTTCTAGGGAGTTGTCATCAGCGGCTTCTGATGCGAGATCGGTCGTGTGGCACCAGTGTGGGAAGCCCGGGCACATCCTCCCAGCATTCCCTCATCCTCCGAAGAGCTGTTTCCAGAGTGGAGGTATGGGACACGTGCAACGCTTTTGCGGGATAGCGCGTCCACTTCAAAGTGGGGCAGGATCCATGGCTCCCAAAGGAGTGCCAGCACAGTCTGAGCCGTCGAGGACTAGGGGATCTCGATTTGGCAGCCGTGGTGGTAGGGCTGGGTCATCTTCTGGGCAGAGCCAGTTCAGGGCATAGCCATAGACTAGCGGTCGTCTTCGGGCAGAGACTGGACATCTCCATGCGGTGGATCATGAACCACCAGGATCAGAGGCGGGACTGTCGAATGTTCGAGGTACCGTTTTGATTTCATCTTCTATAGCTACTGCTCTTTTTGATACCGGTGCCTCTTTTTCATTAATTTCTGCCCGTTTTGTGAACATTCTGAATCTTCCAACTGATTTGATGTCATTTGCAATGGAGTTGGTGACACCGCTGGGAAAGAAGAAGGAGCAGGGTCTCAGGTGCCCATCATGTGCGCTTTCTGTGTCAGGGGTTGAGATGGAGTGGGACCTCTTGGTCTTAGATATGAACCTTTTTGATGTCATACTCAGGATGGATTGGCTAGTACACTTCTAGGCACATATCGATTGCTATAGACGGTGTGTGAGTTTCACGGAACTTGATGGGAGTCGTCAGGTTTTTCATGGAGAATGGGATCCTCGGTCAGGTCGCGCAGGGCCTCCACTCCCAGAGTTTGGAACTGTTATCTTCCAGTTATCTTCTCTTATGCTAGAAGATGGTCTTTCCCCTGAAGGTGCACTACCTCATGTAGTGAATGAGTTTCCAGAGGTATTCCCAGATGATTTTTCAGGCTTTCCCCCAGAGCGGGATGTGGAGTTTTCAATTGATCTGGCGTCGGGAACACAGCCGATATCTCTTCCCTCTTATCGCATGGCCCCCACCGAGTTGATGGAATTAAAGATACAGCTGGACGACTTAGAATCCAAAGGATTCATTCGCCCGAGTGTCTCTCCTTGGGCCACTCCTGTGTTGTTTGCAAAAATGGCTGATGGATCCCTCCGGTTGTGCATTGACTACCGGAAGCTGAATAAGGTAACAATTAAAAACAAATACCCTTTACCCAGAATAGATGATTTGATTGATCAGTTGAAGGGGGAAAAGTGGTTCTCAAAGGTAGACATGCATTCAGGGTATCATCAACTCAGGGTGAAGGAGTCAGATATCCCAAAGACAGCCTTCCGAAGCAGGTACGACCACTTTGAGTATTTGGTCATGCCCTTTGGATTGACAAATGCTCCAGCAGTCATTATGGCACTTATGAATAGGGTTTTCCATAAATATCTCGATTCCTTTGTTGTGGTGTTCGTGGACGACATTCTGGTCTACTCTAGCTCTGAGGAGGAACACGAACATCACTTGAGGGTCGTTTTGGGTACATTACGGGATCACCGCCTCTATGAAAAGTTGTCAAAGTGCAGTTTCTGGATCAGGGAGGTGAGATTTCTCGGGCATGTGATCTCAGAGAATGGAGTTTCAGTGGACCCTGATAAGATTGGTGCGGTTATGTCATGGGAGCATCCGAAGAATGTGTTCGAGATTAGGAGTTTCTTTGGCCTGGCTGGTTATTATAGGCGATTCGTTCGGGATTTCTCTCGGCTTGCTTCACCGATGATTACCCTCACCCAGAAAGGGGTGATGATTTAATGGGGTCCAGAATGTCAGGCATCATTCGAGGAGCTGAAGAGGCGATTGACTACTACCCCCGTGCTGATTTTACCAGAGGCTGGAAAGGGATATGTGCTTTATTGTGATGCCTCAGGTATGGGTCTTGGGTGCGTGCTTATGCAGGATGATAACGTGGTGGCGTATGGCTCTCGCCAACTCCGGCCACATGAAAAGAACTACCCAACTCATGACTAGGAGTTGGCAGCAATGATGCATTCTTTGAAGACACGGCGTCACTACCTCTTTGGGGAGAAGTTTGTGGTCTATTCTGATCACAAAAGCTTGGCTTATATCTTCTCACAAAAGCACCTCAACATGAGGCAGTGTCGCTGGATCGAGTACTTGCAGGGGTTTGATTTTGACATTGTCTATACCCCAGGTAAGGGTAATGTAGTGGCCAACGCCTTGGGCAGAGGGGTTATAGTGCAGGCTTTGAGGAAGTCCAGTGATGAGTGGACATTGATGGGGATCTTTTCTCAGATGCATGTGGAGACCAAGGAACATAGTGGAGGGGCATTCTTGGCGAGCATCCAGTTGACTCCTTCTCTTTTGGAGTTGATTCAGCATGAACAACCTAGTGATGATCTTTGTCAGCGATCGAAGCAGTTTCTTCATGGTGGGGAGACATCCTCTGATTGGTCGTCGTCTCCCGAGGGCATCTTGTGCTTCAAGGGTCGTTCAGTAGTGCCGTTATCTCTACAGAAGGTGGTGATGCAGGATTGCCACCAGTCTCAGTGGGTTGTCCATCTGGGTGCCACTAAGATGTATTATGATGTCCGTCGGCAGTTTTGGTGACCTGGTATGAGACGGGATGTAGCAGACTTTGTGTCGAGATGCTACACATGCCAGTAGGTGAAAGCAGAGCACCAAAGGCCCTCCGGTTTGCTCCATCCACTACCCATTCCTACATGGAAGTGGGACGAGGTTGCCATGGACATCATTGTTGGATTACCTCATACACCTCGAGCTAAGAATGCCATTTGGGTGGTGATTGATCGTCTAACCAAATCATCCCACTTCATTCTGATCAGAGATACATCTGAAGTGGATGAGTTGGGCCGTTTGTATCTTTAGGAGGTGGTGAGACTCCATGGTGTGCCATCGGCAGTTGTGTCAGATAGAGACCCTCGTTTCACATCTCGATTCTGGGAAGGCCTTCAGAAGGCCTTGGGGTCCCAGATTAAGATGAGTACAGCATACCATCCGCAGACGGATGGTCAGACAGAGAGGGCGAATCAGATTTTGGAGGACATGCTTCGTGCATGTGTCCTAGACTTTGGAGGTTCTTGGGAAACCCATTTGGGATTGGTTGAGTTTACTTATAATAACAGTTACAAATCCTCGATTCGAATGGCTCCTTTTGAGGCGCTCTATGGTTGGCCTTGTCGGTCCCCCCTCTGTTGGGTTGAGGTAGGTGAGACCTCACTACTGGGGCCGAGTATGGTATAGGAGACATCTGAGAAGGTAAAATTAATCAGGCAACATTTATTGACAGCTCAGAGTTGTCATAAATCATATGCTGACCGGAGGCGTCGAGACCTAGAGTTTTCCGTGGGTGACAGAGTATTCTTGAAGGTGGCCCCTTGTTTAGGCCATCGTCGATTGGGGAAGCAAAGTAAGCTTACTCCACGATATGTCGGGCCATTTGAGATCATCGAACGTATTGGAAAGGTGGCATACATGTTGGCCTTACCATCTCAGTTGACGTCCATCCATGATGTCTTCCATGTTTCTCAGTTGAAGAAATACTACCCGGATCAGTCCCATGTGTTGAGTTGGGAAGACCTGGAGATAGAGCCTGACCTGTCTATTGTTGAGAGGCCAGTGAAAATAGTGGACTCCCAAGAGAAGATACTTCAAGGGAAGTCTATTCCATTAGTACGGGTTCTATGGCAGCATGGAAATGATACAAATGAGACATGGGAGCGAAAGTCGTGGGTCGAGAAAGAGTACCCGTTCTTGTTTTCCAATCATGCCTCATGTTGACTTTCCGGGGCGGAAAGTCCTTCATGGGGGGGAGAATTGTCATATAAATTAAATATTTAGAGGTATTTTTCATTTAATTTACATCCTTGATTTGTTTTGGTGGTTTTTCATGCATTTTTAAAGGAAATAGTGGGTTTCCAAAATTTGGGCCAACCTAAGAGCCCATTTCCAGTTTTGAATGTATATTTTGTTTCTTTAATAACTCCTTCTTTTTCAGACATTTTTCAACCATTCAACTTCCAAAATTACCTTAATTTAAATATTAAAACCAAAAAATAATTTTGGGCCCCTAAAAAATTCATTAGAATCATGGATTTGGGTGATAAAATTAGGTATTGGGCCAACCCGAAAGCCCATTTCCATTTTTAAATTGTTTTGTACTTCTTTCATAAAATATTTATTTATTATCCTTTTTCGGTGATTCCACCTCTCACACATTACCATCGAACCCAGCCACACCCCCATCTTCGTTTTCGCCTCTTTGGAGCTCATATTGATCGCGATTTAGGGCCTAACTTCTGAAGCTCCAAAAAACGTCCAGATTTCTCAAGTAAGTTGTTTCTCTTCCTTATTCCTCCCTTCTTCATAGGGTTTCTTCATTTTTTATTGAATCCCCAAATGTCCAAAAGATGGGGTTTCGTACCTAGGGTTTTAGTTTTGTGTTTCTTGGTCCGATCCTTTGGTTTTAGGTTCAATCTTAATCCTTTGTGGTGCGGCGGAGGTGCGGTTGAAGTGACGCACAAGGATTTGGGGGTTTTGACTCTTTTGGTAGGTGATTTCATATGTAGGTATTGTATAATGAGTTGGATTTCTGTATTTAGGTTTCTATTATGTTCATCATTCAGTATTTTGATTTCAAAAATTTATTTGGTAGCATTTTAAAAGTTGTAGATTTTTAAATGCCAATCTTGTGTGAAAATGGGTGTTTTACATGTGTAACCCATATTGTGCCTCTTGGTGTTGTTTTATAATTCAGGGATTGGATTTATAAAAATGTTTTGATTCTGAAATTTATGTTTTGGTATAATATTGGTCTCCATTTGGTTTTAAATATGGGATTTTAGATGAATTTAATGTGCAACATTTGATTAATTTTCTTGAAATTGTTTTATGGAAATTATAAATGGTTTATTGAGTTATGAAAAAGGCGAAAAGAAGGTGTAGATATTGTTTTGAATGTGTGTGACCAGAACTGATATTTATATGTGATTATTGATTTTGGTAGAATTTGGTGACTATTTGAGCACAATACGGGAAACCCCGGTATCTAGGTGGGCTAACGTGTACTAGTACGCTAGTGAACGAAGGGGTTTTGACCATGGTTCACTTAGCAAGTCTGACATGGATAACACTAACAAAACTATAATGGAGATTATTGGAGACCACTAGGTTATGGGTATGCTCCCTACTAGTGGCTTGTGCATGAGAACGAATTTTGTTATGGTTACTTTCACCGAGGTATGAGGTACATGGGGCTCACAACAAACTAGTACCTAGGGGGGTTCCTACGCTTGGTGCTCGTGGCCTTTTTGGCATTTAAACTTTCTTTATGGTATTTTGGGATGTGAAAACCAGAAGATTGAATGTTTTATTCAATTTCACTGATTCTTTATAGTCATCCCCATTGAAAGTTATTTTCTTTTAAATGTTGCACTTTTAGAAATAAATGCCACTATTATCTATTTATAACTCTTGCAAGCCTTTTATTTTAAAATGCCTATCACTTGAAATCCTTGGGTGATATCCTATTGGGATTTGTCTCACACCGTACTTACAGATTTGGGTGTAAGTAGACTTGATCATGTTTGACGCAGGCAAAGGAAAAGCCTTGGGCGATGGCGGTTCGGGTTGCTAGTTTCTCTCGATGGTGTGGTGTTGTGGAGACGGCTTGTGGGTGATGACCCCTTGTCGTGTGGAGTCTCATGGGCTGTTTGCTGATACTTTTATGTACCTTTGGACCTCTTGTGTCTTGTTTAAACTCATATACTATGTTCTGAATTTTTATTAATTCTTGTTTGGCATAATTTTTCAGATTTGATTTGTTGTTTGTCTTTGGTTATCTTATGAACCCAAACTCGGGTAAATCATTCCCAAATGAATTTTTATGATACCCGTGCACTTGTTCCAGCCCATGGGGATGGGGAAAGCCCTTCGGCTCTTGCCATGATCCGGGTTTGTTGCTGGTTTGATGGGGACCAGATTCGGTTCGTGACACCTTCGAGCTATATAATGGGTCTCCCTCTACCCAGTTAAAAGAGGTCTTTGATTTGCTTTAATAATAAAATGAGGCTTCATCCCCAACCATTAAAAAATGTGTGGTTTTATTATATATCTCTAAATATTTTGTCAATGAATTATATCTCATGTGATTGGGATGTGATTAGGGTGTTAATCTCAAGTCCATGTTGTCAAGGGATTATAGTGGTTATCCAAATTTCAAATTGTTATGGGATAAAAGTTGTTTTCCCATGTCCACTATGTTAGGGAAGGTGGGAAACCAAGTCCATTTTGATATAAATTTATTGGTCATTAACCATGACACAAGATGTGTTTTTTATAGATATATTTTACTATTTTCATTTCATGCAATATACCAATATTACATTCTCATAACTTATTATTGTTGACTGAGGTTTCCACCATCATAATGATAATGTCTTACATTATACAAAAAACATTGTGACATGAATAATGAATTATAATATTTTGTATTGGATATGTTTCTATTTGTTTATGCACATTATTAATTATCATGTTCTCATAACCATACTCCCATTTTTTGATCACATATGAACATTTATTGATGTCTCATATGTTTAACCTAGTTGAACAATTGAGTTCAATAGATCATATGTTTTCATTCTATAGTTTATGAAGGAGAATATTATATACGTCATGAATTAAAGTGTATCATGTGAAAATGCTAATTCTTGGAGATTTGGAAAATGTTTTAAAATTAATTGTCTATGTTTGTAATCTCCAACGAAACTAAACCCTTAGGTTTTGGGGAATATTTTATTTTGTGAGGTAACAAATATTCATGTAAAATAATGTAATTTTCATGTATTTTTTCCATTGGTTACCGAAATGACTGAACGATAGATCTCCAAAAAAATATTATCCATTATTGTTTAATTTTTCACCATATTCAATTTTAAAATAACAATAGTTTTCATTAAAGAATGCTTATTATTGAAAATGACACTCAATACACACCTATAAAAAGACCCATCATCTTCCCAACCCAAAATACTATTTCAAATCAATTATATCATTAATAAAAACAAAAAATATCCTCTCTAAATTCCTTTCTATACCATTGAGAACCTTTGGTTATAGAGAGATGTCATGAATACCTAATTTTCAAGAGGCTCGTAATGAAGAGATTCAAAATTTCTAATTTAAGATTTTTCATATCGATTGCAATTATTAATTATATTATTTACCCACATGATATCAAATATAATTTACCACATTATTAAAATGTTTTTAAAATCATTAATATTCTTTAAAAGTGATATTTTAATTATAAAATAACATGTTCTCACTCATTCAGTTGTTCAATAAAATTATTTGTTATGACGGGTTTATCACCTACATAGAAGATATTATAACATTTTTATCATGAATGATTCATAAAATATAATTATTTATATTAAAATGTAATAATTATTAATATAATCTATTTTTATAAATTATAATGTTAATATATAAAAATATAATCCTTAATAAACATAATTAATTTTATTGAAATGAAATTCATTACCAATGTATTTTTATGTTTTCAATCCAAAAAATCCCCAAAAAGTCCATGAAATGATTATGAGACTCAATGCACTGTATCGAAAACATATAAAAATGTCCAAGAATATTATGGTGGTTATTCCACCATTATCATAGAGGATATTTGGAAATCCCTAAATTAATCCATTAATGGAAAATCAAATAGTCCATAACAAAGTATTAGATTTTTATCCATAAAAAATTTATATCTCGATAATAAAATTAAAAATCATTATTATTGAGTAATATAATTTTAACAATTTTACTATAGTTATAAATAATTAGTTAAATTTTTTATAGGAAGGGTTAGAGAATATATTTCATTGTGGAAATCCTAGGCAATGTTTTTTCATCACAAATCCCCATCATTTAGACATGAAGTGTATTGTGAAACAATTTTAATTTATATGGTTTATATACATTCAATTTAAAATATTTTATCCTAAATAAATTTTAATAAACTATATAATGAGTTCTATTATATTTCCCTATTTTAAGTGTTCTTTAAACAAATGTTAAATTTTCCATAACGTATACTCTTTAAATATCACATTGAAATTGATATTATATATGTTTAATATTAAATTGGTGAATATTTTAGGATAATTATTGAAAAAACCAAACGTACACTCTTCTACACTATTAATTTATTAGGATTAAGTGTCTATATAATTTAACCTCCATTTGAAATATAATTCAACTATAAGGTTACCTATAATTAGAGATGCGATTTTATGATTTTTTAATTTAGAATAATTCTTATAAATTTTAATGTTAATTATTTTTTCTTCAAAAATTCATTATATAAAATTATCTGTTTCTTTAAGTAACTTTCCAATTTTACATGACATTGTTTATATATTATTTTATGGAATATCTATTTATTGTTTTGGACATGGGTAATTTTCTATTATATTTGAAATTATTTATAAAACTATGCGTGTAATCTATTTTATAATTTATTATTCATGGAAAACATTTCCCACCATTACTCTCAATTTTTATTTATATAACATCATCTACATGTTTTCATGGTCTTCTAATGGAATTTGTATTCTCATTTTTTAATATATAATTTTCACCAAAAAAATGTTATAAAATCTATAAGGGGTATTCGTTATTATGTATCAAAGTAATATTTAATGATATTATAATTCTTCATAAACATGATAAAAACACATTATTTTTTCTTATACTTTAATGTTGATATACTCAAATAATACCATCAAATTGTTTCTCTTTCTGGTTTATAATAATGTACTCTGGATGATTCATTTAAATACATTTCAATTACATAGGACAATTAATCTATGATGAAATTATGAATGTTTTCACATTGATGGGGCACACAAATTTATATTTATATAAACATGTTATGGGTGGGAAAATGATTAAATATACTTCAAATACACTAGTAAATGAATTATATATCAAAAGATAAAAAAAATTAGTGGTAATTCCAATCCAATATGGGACTTTTATATACCTCTTATTAATCAAGTAATGACTTATGTAAACCATGTTGGAATGTTAGAGACTAGATTTATATCCCAATTCACTAAGGGACTATTCCTACTATATTATGATGGTCCTAGAAGTGGAAATTGATTGTGAAATTGTTTCTCTAAGCTTATTTTATGTCATGTTTCCCAATTAAAAAATATTTATATGTTATGATTTAGTTGGTCATGAATATTTACTCATGATTCCACACTACAATAAATCACATTAAATGTTCTGAAAAAATCCTTATTACATTCCCATGATTTATTATTTATGTTTTATTTGATTAGATATGGTTTTCTTTTGTCTATACAACATTATTCTGTTATCAACCCCGGATTCTCATATTATTCACATTTATGATCTTTGATTTTAAAATCTCAAATACATCCCTTAATGGGAATCTCATATCACCCTATGTAATATTTATATTGTATTAATTTTCTAGATGTGTATTATATATGGTATTTCTATATGGGTATCATGTGAGACGATTATTTGTTAGAGATATTGAAATGTTTTTGTGAAATAGGTTGGTTATGTATATTATATCTAAATAATCTAAGCCTCTATCTTTTAGGGAGTGATTAATTGTTATATTTTAGTAGAATTCATGTAAAATTATTTAATATATTTTCATGTTATGGTTACGTCATCACAAATTTGATTTTATTCTATAATACTCTATTAAAATAAACACCAAACCCCTAATTCCATTCCACTAAGATCATTAAAAATATAATGAGATAGTAATGAATGATTATGGAAGATATCTCACATCATTACACATAAAATAATTTTCTAAAGAAATCTTAATCAAATGGGATAATGTTGGAAAAGTATTGAAGATGGGATGTGGTGACCCAACTATCACCTAGATCTATAATGGGTTCCCATTTTTGTAAAAAAAATTCAAACATTTAAATTAAGAAAATTATTCATAATAAAAAACACATGGATAAATTGTGGTGTAACTACACAAGTGACAGTGCAGTCCCACAATATAGAAACTCCCAATATAATTGCAATAATCAATTTTTGTGTAACCATGTTCTTCAAGGAATATTTCCCTAGTATTGACCATCCATTATGGGTAGACGATATGATTCGTATTAAAACATCATAATTCATTCCAATAATAGTATATGGATCCTCTATTACTCATTTATAGATCCCTATAGTATTGTGGCGAGATGTACTATATAATAAAATAACTATTTATCTTCAACAATATATTCTACTATATTTCTCAGGTGGTTCCCCCTCATAACATAACCCTCATAGTCACAACACAACACTATTGGTTGTGGAATGATCTTACCCCATATACATTTCAATGAATTTACTCATACATAGAAAACTGGTGTAATAAATCACCCTAAATTTGATAGATATATTGTAATAAGATTCTCTATGAATTGTTTTTTTATATTTTTATTTACATAAAATTAACATTTTTTCACAGCACAACAACATGATGCATCAACACAAACCCCATTGTTTTTTCCTCCCTAGAAACCCAATATGAAAATTTTTATGAATTATTTTTTTGTAATTAATATTAGAATATTGATAGGGAAAACAAAATTTTGAATATTTAAAAATATATCTACATATTTCAATTATTTATAAAAATTTAAAATTTTCCATTTACAACAATTCCACTAACATTTGATCCCATATTTCATGAACTCTAAAATGTTATACTGGTTTACATAATTTCATGTATAAATATATCTATTTGTGTGTGGGTTCATATTGTAATTAATCCAAATATAGATATTTTATTTCTTTAATAACTATCCAATTTTACAATATTTCATAATATATTTATCTTCATATTATGTAGAATGATACAAATAATTAATCATTGATTATTATCATATTGGATAAAAAATATAGAAGTAAGTGAAACCATTACTACTAAATATAAATTTTATTAATAAACTATATAAAAATCCATTATAATAATATAAACATTTGATAGAAACTAATGTAGTAAAAAATTAACATATATATAGATAAAAAAATTAATTTTATACAATGAAAATTTATTGGTACTGTAAAGTAATACATTACAATTCCTAAAAAGTATGAAATAGAAAAGGATTATAATATTATCCCATTTTTTATTTTGATGATAGAAATAGTCTATTTAAATAAATTATTACAACATAAATAATGACATTTTATTGGATGAATAGATTTTGGAAATTTTTGAGGAATATATTTATTCAAAATTTTCACTATATCATTTCCACAAATATACTTTCACTAAAAAATATGTTCAAAAATTGATTTTCTACAAAAAATTGTAATTTCTTCCTAAGTGATATTTTATTAATATAGAGAAAAAAATAATAATTAAATAATTGGATATGTTGATCTAATACTTATTATATTCTTATAATTGGGCATTGTAATACACATTCTATAACATAAATTCGTTGAAATATTATTAAGTTTAATTTTTTTAAAAAAATCTCACAAAAAAGTGTTAAGGATGTATCTAAAAATGTTTTCATATATGGAACATGATATTGTGATGAAAATTTGTGGTGGTATCATCAATTGAAACGAACAGTATTTGGAAGAATAAGATGCCTTGATATCAGTAATGGATACATCAATACGAATGGAAATTGTGAAAATATTACAATGGGACACCAAAATAATAAAAATTGACATAAAATATATTATTAGGGGAGGAAGAAGGTTTTCCGGAAATGCTGGACCATATTTGTCACCACATAATTGGGGGGGGGGATGAATGCATTGAAATGTATGTTCCATGGGAAGTCCTCCATGGTTTTTAATAACGAATTTTCACACACAAGAGAGAAAGTATTTATGAATTTGAGCTCTTATATTTTAATGTCTAGAATGGCTATTTGAAAAATCCAAAATATATATATATATATATACATATTATTTGGTAAACTATATGTTTTATGTAAAAAAAATATATTACCATATATAATTTTTTACTCTAAACCATGAATTATATAATTTTTATTAAATAGAGAAATATATTAATCAATGAATAACATATGATAAGTTTTAAGCAAACATCCCATATAGTTTAATACATGAATTTCACTTTTTTTTAAAATATATGATGCAATTTTAGTATAATTATCATATAATTATCAAAATTATAAATCCCATTAAAATCATTTATATTGTTATGAATAACACGATTATATAGTATGCATCATTTTAACAAGATTCTATAGTTGTGGGAATTATTTTTTAGCTAATTTTCAACAGATATCATTTCACTCTCCATATAGGATTAATATAAAAGAAAATAAATTGTAACTATTAATGTTTTGTCTATATGTTTTTCTATCCAATAAATAGTATACTTTGTTCTGTTGGTTACATACATGCTAGAATTGTGTTTAGAAAATAAGAAATATTTGTTATTCTAATTTATTTTCAAGGGATTTATATAATAAGTGAATAACTTGTGGATTTTTTAATGTGTGGATGGTATCAATTAGATTTTCATAGGTAATACATGGTTAAATTAATACATAGTCAATTCCTAACTTGTTGATAAAATTGTGGTTCAGATTAAATTATTATTGTTATTTTTATATTTAAATGATTTCAAAACTTCTCATAAATTATATAATGGGGATCATAAAATTTAAATAACTATTATACTATTTGATATATTATATATCTTAAATCAATGATAATAATTAGTTAGAGCTAGATCCTATCTATAATCATCATAAAAATGTTTTAGACTACTGGGAAAAATTAGTTGAAGATGATGTTTCCTAAAATATTATCTTTTAATTTCATAATTTCCCCATTATTAAATCCATATTTAATTATGTAATATTAAATTTATAGATATCAATGATCATTCATGAAAAATTCATGGTCGAGGATGATTCAATTTTTTTATTTCATTTGAAAAATTCAAATATATTGATAATTTTTATGGTTCTAATAAAATCATTGTAAATTGTGATATCCTCTCATGATAAATATTTTTCATAGAAAAAAATAATAATCAAACAAAAATATACTTTGAGTTTTATATAATAAATTCAAGAGTATATTACCAACAATGTAATGTATAGTATCCCAAATCATAGAATTTGATCATATGTTTATCAATAAATAACTAGATGTGTTTAATGGAAAAAACCCATACCTAATTTTTATAAAGTTAAACCCATATATTTTTTTTAGGCTTCCCATATAGATTCAATATCAATAAATATTAGTTAGAATGTTGAATAATATCATTACTAATTATTCCTTATAACAGAAAAAATCATCTTCTTCTTCTATAGGATGATTAAAAAAACCCTAAATCTTTAATGAATAATTTTATAAATATTCTATTTTATGTCAACTCTTCTTAGTCATATATACTATATATTATTCTCAAATATATATACCTTTAAATTATCATCTAGAAAAATATCTCTATATAATATTCCTCATGAGTTCCATTCAAACAGGTAAAATTAATTTATAAATGAATGTGGTTCAATATTTTTAATAGGTCTCTAATAACTGATTAAATCATAAAACATCATAAATTATTATTGATGAATAAAAATAAATCACTTACAATCATTATAAATGGTCTCTCGATGTTTTTTAAATTTACAAGATGAAGTAAGTTATTTCAACTATATATGTAATAACATATAATATGACTTTATATTTCAATATTATAATTTATATTGATGAAATAAATACAGTAGAATACATAACATATCTCTACTAGGACATGAACATTGTGATGTGTGTAGTTATTTTTTTTTCAACATTAATAATCAATCACCTAACCACATCACAACACTTTATTTCAAAAGTGTATTGATTAAAAGTTTTATGAACACTCCATATATTTGTGGTAAAATATAATTGTTTTTACATGTATTTTTAATTATATCCCTTTTATTTAATTATTTTGGGTTAAAAATTAATGTTCATATTATGATAATAATTAATTTTATAACATTTTTCATTTGGGGAAAATTCACCATATTTGTAGGGTTACTGTTTTTCAAAGTACACCACTCACTCATAAAAAATATATTATACTAATTAAAATATCTCTAAATTAGTTTAAAAACTCAATAATGTAGTTTTTGATTTATTTTAATAATTATTTTTATAAAAGATCCAATAATTTCAAAATATATAATATGAATAAACTACCCAAATAAAAATTTCCACAACATTCTCCTATGAGAGAGATTAATTAAAGCACTCCATAGGTTAGATCAATAATTCTTAAGAAAAACTATCCTTTGGTGAAAATCATTCTCTAGCTAGTAATGATTTTAATGACCGTCTATATATTTTTTTCAATAATATAAATATATATACAGTTTCCTATTTTTATCTTCTATTTTAATTAAATAATATTTTATTTATTTTGTTATGGTTTTTTATTACGTTTTTAAATGATTTATTATTCAAATAAACTAAACATATATTTTTATATATAAAATACCCGCAAAAACCCACTTAATCACAATATTCAATGTCAATAAAAAAATTCTCATCAATTTAAACAATCCTCATTCTAAAAAATTACATGATATGGACTGAAAAATAGTGATAATATATCATTAGTCATACTAAAATGAAAATACAACATATTAATACATTACATCATTTTCAAAACATAAATATAAATTTATATGTATATAAATACAATTATTAAATTGATATGATCAACTTTATAAATTAAAACATTTATATATATCAAAAAATATAACTAAATACATCCCATATATTAGTCTCCAAAAAACATGGTCTTTTTCCCATATATGAATCCATGATGCAATATAAAGTTATTGTTATGAAAAAAATAAAAATATCAACTTGTCTAGAATGATAGATAGTTCAGGGGTGAGTATAACAACTCATTAAAATCTCCATTTTGACATATAATTCACTACATCCATGTAAAAATAATATACCAAAATTATGTTTTAAAAAACATGCCCCACCAATAAATATTTATATAATATAATTGAATTATAAATTTAACTACTAATATAACAAATATTTCATTAAATTTTCAACCAAACATGTCATCACATGACAATTTCCCAATTCATAAACTCATAAAACCATTATCTCTTAAAGAGCCTATTATAATCTTAAAATCATATGGCTCATCCTTTTAGGAATATAATATCCACTATTTTCATATTAAAATACCCGCATAATAAAGTGTGAGACCTGAAGTCATCATTTCCTATCCCAATGTGATTCCTCTCATTTACTTATAAAGGATACCCAACAAATGCAAAAAAACATAAAAAAATTTCCATATTAAAAAATTGAAACTATTTTAGTAATAGTGTCTCATGAGTATATCCTACAATTCCCATAAACACATAATCATTGTAGGTATAATAAAATGTTAATTAATTTTAATATTTTGTATAAAATAATAATATACCTAGAATTTTCGCATTCAATATAGATTTAAATAACTGAAAAAACTATCACAAAGTATAAATATACTTTCATGAATTTTTATTATCAATATAAAAGATTTATTCTGAAATAATACAAGAAAATAAATATAATCTATCAAATATTGGCTTTCTAGAGAGGCCACCAACCACATTCAGAATTCATGAGATACGTAAAAGTATCTCAACTATAATATATTATAAATCTATCATTAAGTATAATAAAAATAAAAAAAAATTATTTCATAACATAAAAAAATTAATTTCATATAACCCTTAATAATAATGGTTTTCGAAAAAAATAATACAAGATAAACTTGCCATCACAATCCTTGGATCCAATTTTTTACCATATAAAAAATTGAATGTAGAAGAGATATAGAGTAATAAATTCACTAAAAATAAACAAAAATATCAAAAATATGTATTGAATGGTAGAAATTATGAAAAATGGGAACATTGTGTGGTTTTGGAGTTAAAATATAATGTTTTAAAATTAATTTAAATAAATACACACATAGGTTGCCCGATTATCTTTATATTTCATTCAATCATGAACCGTTCCCTATAACCCTTTATAGGGAACACGATTTCTAGTTCACCCATGTCATACACCTAACCAATATTCTTGAATTCCCATCTATTTTTACTCTACAAAACTCACTATATATTATTAGATTCATGAAAAAAATCTAGTATCCCATTACCAATTCCTCAAAAAAAAATTGTATTTTAGAAACTGTAATAACTTTCGAATGAAAATTCCTTTCATGTGTAGCCTAATAATTCGAATTAACAAAAAAAATTCTTGTTATAAAAATATAAAACCCTTGAACTTTTTTTACATGACAAATTTTAATAATTTAATATGTTAAACACAAATAAAATAGGTGTGCACCTCAACTATTACTACTATTTTTTTTCCTCAAAAATATAGAACACATGGAAAATATACAAGTATCACTCTAAAAGAACCAAAATCAGCTATATTATCCACAAACTCATGAATTGTAAGTAATTATCCAAGAATATACAAAGCCACACACCAAAAACCATATTTCCTAACAGGTTTGAAAATGTACACAAGGTCTAGTACATAATGATGATCACTAATTAAATCTCTATCAAGAGACATTATCACATTCTTGCTCATATGTTCCAATAAATATTCATATGATGTTCTCCTATAAGGAGGCAAACCACTATTACATGAACATTAATAATGAATGTGATTTCAATAAGATCATTTAGAACTAATCCAACTATTTTTCTTAGAAAGCCACTATGAAATACTAGTTGCAATTAATTTATTGAACAAACCTTACTCATACTATGTAAATTATTAAATCATAATTTATATCCAATATAAAAATGAAAATTTTCACAGATATTGACACAAACCATTTTATGATTTTTTATATCTTATAATAAGTAAATTTTTTTCAAAAAAATGTTCTTCCAAATAATTAGAAATTTTTGCCTAAATCCATAATCTAATAGTCCTTGTACTTTAAATTACAACCACATAACTATAAAATGCATCATAACCTTCCTAAATACAATTTTTAATAACTATGTACTGACACAAGTAGATAATTCTTAAAATATTTTCTCCAAATAAATATTTGTTAGAGATACCAGTGGTTATTCATGTAGCCATTTGAGCAACAACAAATGGAAATTTATCAAAATTACCTTCTTAAGATACCTACCTCTGTAATGATGTTTCACTTAGCATTAATAATGTTTTTAATTGGAAACAATGGATAAAAATTCTAGTTATACCATGTTGGAACAAATAGTTGGGATAATTGTGTTTAAAATATTGCACAAATGGAGAAACTATTTTTGTAAGACACATTGTTCACTCAAACTGTGCATGTAACAATGTGTACATATTAAAAATATACAATTTATTAAAATTAATTTATTAACCTCCAATTTTCAAATAATTTATATTCTTAGGGTATGTTTTTAATATGTAAAACCACTTAATTTGGATGTTTACCAAGATTCAAACCAATTTATACTGACCATATAAGTCATATTGCATGACACAATGTTCCACAGTAAACAATTATCAAAATAATCCAAGATCCCCACAATCTAACAATTTAGTTATTAAAAAATAAAATACCCTCACACATGAAATGACCCCATAAAGTGTAATTTTTGCTAAGAAAATTTTCAAATATTAATAAAGAAAATTGACATCTCACTAATTATACCTTCAAAATCCCTAATCTAAAAGGATAATTTTTTTATTATTATGTGATGCATTTGGTAAAACCAAAGGATCTTCAATTTATAACTATCAATAAACTAAATATTATTATTAACTCAATTATATCTATATAGCCACAAATTTTCCCATATTCCATGATATGACATATAAACACAAATTATTTTATAAATATAATGAAATTATACCAAAATTATATTTTTAATTTTAATAGTTATCTAAATATCCACTCACTCATTATTACAACACAAATTATAACATTGGTTTTTTTATCCCCATATATATGATAGATCCATTAGAGTCCAAAATCATGGTCTACATCCCACTAATGATCACCAATTACCTTAATTAAAATTAATCTATGTATTTAAAACCCATGATTAGAATCATAAAGGAAATCAACCTATCAATCAAAACTATGAATTGAAATATGATTAAAAAAATAAAAAATATTTCACATCTGGTTCACTCAGTCTTCAATTTAAAATGAATGTTAAACATTTTCCAAATACTTTCCCAGAGTTAACTATAAGAAAAAAACACATTCCCATATATGATAGGTAAATATTTGTTTCAAATTATTTCTAAATTGTTAATTAGATTATCACATACTAGAACAAGATAAATGTCCTCAATATTTACCTAGGAGAACCCATACTATAATTATAATAGATTATTAGTTTCTTATCTATCTACTTTGGATTGACTAAACTTTTTTGTTGGTTGAGTTTTTATACCTTATTCCATAAATGAATCCCATTTTACAAGATTAATACGTCGCTAAACATTTACCATGCCCACCTCACATGTCATGGTCCTCTAGTTCTGACAATCACCCCCAATGTATTCATTCTGGGGTCACATCACATATAGACTGTCTATCAAACAATGATGGTATATTAATTAATGTACAATGATAGGTTCCCAACTTCATTATCCACCCCAGAAAATTACATCAACCAAATGATAAATCAAGCTGTTGTTAACATGTAATAATTCATATAGTTACACCAAATAATAGACAAATAATATCATTTTCTATGAAATTATTAACCCTACAAACATAATTATAAAACAAATTAGGTAAAAAATTCATATATATAATGTACTCTACCAAATTATATTTCTCTATTCACCCCCATAATATTATTGTTACTTCTAAGTCATCCCTTGATAATCCAAAATTTCATCCCTTCACACATCATTTATTATTAAGCTATCTATGAATAATTAAGATTTAACTTTCCTCCAATATCATATTGTCTAAGAATTGGTTTAAAATATTTTTATTACATTCAATTTATAAAAAATATAAATTCGTAATAAAAACCTCTATTTAAAAGAATGTAACAGTATTAATTTTTAAAAACATAATAAAAAAAATATTCTTATTCAAGTTTGGCGATATTATGGGGATTACTAAAAGCATCCCCATTTATAATATAAAAAATAAACACCAATAAATTAATTTTTATACAAATAAACAATAAAATATAAACAGTGAAAACATATTTTAAACCAAAACCCCAATAAATAAATAATTTTTTACAACATAGTCAAACATATGATTATAAATACTAAAATATACATCCTGAATAAAAATTTATAAAACTTCATTCATAACGATATTAGGTTACTACAGAAATATATTCTATAATACTTATTTATTCAAATTATATATTTTTAAAACAAATCAGTTTTCCACAATTTTAAATTTCATCTTACAGTATATAACATATAGTGACATAACAAATTGCTTTTCTATCATTAAAATATAATGTGATAAATCATGAATGTTTAATAATGTCATTTTTATATCCAATAAATATCATGTATCATTTTTAAAACCATGGGTGAGTGAAAACATCAATGGTTAAAATTATTTTTATTATATTTAATAAATATATGATAGTTTAGAAAACATTCAATTCTAAAACTTTTATACGCCCATAAGAATAAATTAGAATAAGAAACATTTAAAATTTTATTTTGAGGGATTTTATAGAAAAAAATCACAAAAAAAATATTGTAATAATTTTTATATAAAATAAATTACAGTAAACAAAACATTATACTATAAAAATTTAACAAATACCTTATTTAGTATTTTTATAACAAAAAAAAATTTACGAAATTATAATGAAAAATGTTCTGCACTTTACTATCTTGTTCTATCCTTTTGATAGGTCACCTATTAAATCCATACTCTATAAATCCATGAAAATTTCACTAATAATGAGATATTCACAAATAAAATTAGATGTATTTCCCCAATATATAAATTTTCTCATAATAAGATGAAATTTTATTATCCACGTGTTGATGGAGAAATAATTTTGAAAAAATATATTAACACATGAATGTCAAATAATCAATAAAAATTAAATGATAACATCACATCACAAATAATAAATACAATATGAAACTATTTATGGGAAATAACATATGTTTTTTTTATTAATATTGAAAAAATTCCACCACTAAGTTATTGTTTTTCAAATACACTTCCCACCAACACCATTTGACTAGAAAAAACAAAAGATTTATCCTTATATATGTGTGTATAGGGGTGTGTTATATGAAATAGTTTATTCATCTTATGTATTTAGAAGACATGTGTGTATATACAATAACTATATGTGTATAATATATTGTTTTAATAATAAACCAATAAATATAATTCATTTTTATTATAACTACTTAGGATTAACATTAATTGCACATAGAAAATAAAAATGTGAAAACACATATAAATAATCCATAAATAAAAAACAATCATGAAATGATATATTGAGTATAACATTATACTAGAGGCCACATTAAAACATAACATAATATTCACCTCCAACCTAACTATTATTTATCATATAATGGGTTATTATTTATAAAAATTTATTCATATTATGTTACCTCCCATATTTTATAACTAAGCTTCAACCAATTTGATGAATTTTAATTTAGTAATGATTATCTCATTTTATAACATAAAACAATATCAAAAAATATGAAATTCCAAAATTATAATATATATTTACTAATAATGTATGAAAATTTACATGTTGAGAAAAAACATATAGAGATAACCTACCTACAATACAGTATTACAGTTGAAAAGATATGTTAGATACATAGTTGTAACATCATTATTGACATCATTCCCATATTAAATTATGCTATAATCTCATGGATTGTGTCATATTAATGGATCATGGTGACTTTGTATGAAATAAAATCCAAACAAAAGTTATTATTTTTTACTAATGAATATCTATATCATAACCTGTAGCTATCAAAAATTACATATTACCATCATGGAAATTTAAAATCAAAATAATAATGAGTCTAAAAAAACATAAATAAAATTCACATAATCCCTATATAAAATATATTTTAAAAACTAGCTGAATTATTTTTGATGATGTATGTGGCACGTTAGGTACCCATCATTTTAGCAAATAGCTTAATTATCTATTTTGATTCTGGATTGATGTTATAGTGTTTTGATTAAATTTTGATTGATTTATAGAATATTTTAAAGATTTTAGCATTGTTGAAAAGAAATGGGAGTGATATATTGGGTTTTGGTTGAAAATTAATATAAAGGGGTGTTTATTGCATTCCACCAAGTACTTTATTGAGCCAGACTAGTTACTTATAGAGAAACACTGTGGTATTTTCAAAGTGGGTCGGCCATGGAGTGGGTAGTTCGATACACTAGGTAGTGAGAATGATTAGTATATAATTAAATATTATATATAGTAAGATAAAATGGTTGAATAATGGTTCATCTAATTGTTTTAGCAAAAAAAATAAAAAATGAAATGATTGTAAATATAACAAAACTATAGAATATTATTCAATGTAAAATGCGATATAATTAAATTGATGTTATGACCACACCAGGTAGATGATGAAACATGTATGCCTCTAATGTGTAGCTCTAATAAGTTCTTTTTTTAACTAAAATAGATAATTAAAAATAAATACTAAATCAAAAATCAATTTGACTAAATATAGAATATTCAAAACATGTAAGTTTCCAAAGTGTATCTCTAAAATAATTAACACATTATTAATTTTTAATTGACATCTCTATTCAGAAAAATTGCATCTGTATCTAAAATTTATCAAATTCCTTCAAAACAAATATCTCTAAAAATATCAGATGATAAATCATGAGTATTAAAATTTAAACCATTAAATCAATGTAATTAAATTTCTTTAGAAATATGTATTATGTAGTCTATTTAATTCTAACATTTGAATAAGTCATTAAATTTATTTGTAGAGATATTTAATTTCGGTGATACTTTTGTAGAAATAAATTTCAAAACATTGTATTAAATTAAGTCCATAATAGTGTTTCACTGAACTTTAATAAAAATCAATGGTGTGTTTGATTGTGAATGGTTGATTACAAAAGTAATGGTGATGAACTATATTTTTTTCCATAAACTATAGGCATTTTTCTAAAATTATTGTTCGAGATATATATTTTCATTTAAAAAATAGGTCACATAAACCATAAATTCTACATAGAATTTATTGTATGATTTTTTTTTGACTTATTATAAAAACCCAGTATTCTCATTATTTGAGGAAAAATATATTTCTAAAGTTTTGAAGACTTAAAAAATAAATCTAGGATTATATAGTTATTCCAATTATTATTATTCTAAAATTAACTTAAAAATATGTTCACAAAATTAAGATATAAACACATAGTTTATCAATATTTTAATTTTTATGATAAAAATACCCATAAAACCAATATATATATAATCATGATTAGAAAAATGAAATTTAAAAATATTAGAATAAGTAAATTTGTTGAAAATTTATGTCATAATTAAAATGATTTTCTAAAATTAAATTTCTTCCATATATATGTTATATTTTTAACATAGTTATTTCCATAAATTTTATATATATAATCCTTATAATTTTACTACATTTAAATCTCTCCCCACGTATTAATCCATATTTTTTATGCTTAAATTTAATTATAAAACATATTAATGTACATTTTATTAATGAAAATCTACATACAAAAATATATTTTTATGGGTTAAAAAATTAAAAACATAGAGTTTCAAAAAAGATGAATATCACTTTTAATAGGCTATAGTGGTTGAATATAATTGAAAGATTTATAAAGGATATATTATCTATATTCATTATCCCAATTTTGAACTCTTTTAATCAGATTAGCTAGAACTATCGAGATCAGTTATACTATACTCTACGTATATGAAAATCATTCATCCATTCAGTATGATAATGAATATTCAACTAAAAACTCTTCTATCACATTATCAAGTGACATATTAACATATTTACCCCTATTTTTGTCAATTTTACTTATGATATCTAATTTAAATGCATCAATGTTTTCTTTATAAAGTGGTCTTTCTTGAAAAATTGATACTTCGTATGAAGACTATCAAAATATGATTTGAAAAAAAAATATTATTTCATCTCTATAGTATTTTCTATAACATTTTATATCATCATTTATATTCAATTATTTAACATTAAAATGATTAAACATAGATATGAAATATAGAGAGGTTATGCAATCTTTATATATTTTTGAAGATTAAACTAATGGTACTTTTAAACCATGGATTTTATTATCATTTAGAGAATATTTCACTATGGAATTATTATCAAAACAAACCAACAATTCTCTAGATATCTATTCACAGAATCATAAAAATAATTACCTTGCTTATAGAATTATTTTAACTCATTATCTAAAAAGGTGAATCAGATGGCCCAAAATTTAATCTCTATCATTTGATATTAAAATGTCTCTAAGATTGACACACTAGGTATCTTCATGACAGTTAGTATGGATTCAATTGAATTATAGGTGTTTGGAATTTCAGTAATGAAATACAAAGGGTTAGAGGATGTTTTGAGAATAATTTTATATATGATATAGGAAGAATAAAAGTAAATTTATAAATGTTTTCAAATAAAATATTGGATTATCTATCTAATATATTGAGTAATCATTTAAATTTTTTAGTTAAAATGTCATTTTTATGTAAGAAAATATTTTGACAGAATAAGTTTACATAATTGAATAACATTTTTGAGAAAATTAAATTTTAAAAACATGTTTTATGAAATCAATGATTAATTAAGAACTCCTATTTTCATTAAATAAACCCCTCTATAATAATGTGATTAATTCATTAATGTTCTACATTCTCCCCTTTAATTATAACCTCCCTCAAAAACATGTATATATATAAAAAAATTATTACCATATAAACAAAAAAATTACACATATTAGATTACTTTATTTTTTTTACATATATAGTAATGTGAAACTAAATAATAATTCAGGATTATTCATGATGTAATTAAAATAGTCCAATAGATTGATCCATCAAATAAAATAATAATGTTAAAAAATAATAACAAGTAAACTATAAGGATTATTAAATTTATGGAAAAATTTAAAACATTTATATTTTCATCTCCCCCTGTATAAAATAAAAAATGCATTTAACTATAATATTAAATATATATATATATGAAATAATTCCTAAATGAACAGTATAACAAAATATAATTTACATACATATATATCAATTAAAATTTAAATATATTCATTACAAAACATGAAAAAACTACTCGAGGACCATATATTGTTACTATATATAGAATCTGGGGAATATAAACAACTAGATTATAAGACATATAAATTTTCTCCCACATATTTCTTCCCCACTACACCCCTTTATGACATATCAGTCATAATACCCATATTCATGTCCTTGGGAAACGAAATATAAGAAATGGTGACCGTAGAATCTCAATAACCATAAACAAGGGATATATCAATCATATTATAGTAATATGACATAATAAACTATCATTTCAAAATATTATTCTATATATGAAAGATCATGATATCATTTCATGGGATAAATAATAAATTTTCATAATTAATTAATGGACATATTCCCAAAATTCATAACATAGGACATATCATTTTTGTTATAGGAATAAGCATAGAAAATGATTAAATATTATT
The DNA here is from genome assembly GCA_963277665.1 of Viscum album. Lineage (NCBI taxonomy): Eukaryota > Viridiplantae > Streptophyta > Magnoliopsida > Santalales > Viscaceae > Viscum > Viscum album. The sequence goes on from OY728150.1 coordinate 2,008,300,774, forward strand.
CATGACTCGTTTCCAAGACTATAATATTGGATTTTAGTAACCTTTATTTATAGTAATTATCCCTTTATTTATGAATTTTAAATGCGAAATGTATATTTTTCTGTTTTTGGGAACTTTTGAATTTTTTTTGGGCATTCCTATAGGGGTACGATTTATTTAAACCATGAATGACTTGTACGAAACTGCGTATAGTGATGCATGGGACAAAGTGGATATTCCTGGGATGCACAAGGTTTTTCCAATCCAGGATGAATACAAGGAGAAACTATGGGATTTGAAAAAGGATATGGTCATTTTGAGGTAGTCACATCAGAATGGTTGGCACAAATATTTGAGACTTTTCAACTATACAGTGTGAGGGTCATCCTCAATGTTGTGGCTAATGCACGGTTTACCTAACTGTGCAACTAAACTCTGTGATGGGTTAATGTTATGTACTCAAAATTGGATATAACACATTTTTAATTTAACCCACTCGTTTTTCTTCATATATGGTCCTAACTATGTATTTTTTCTCTTCAAATGTGGGATAAAATCTCCCCAATGAATTATGAATTATCATGAGGCATCCCTTAGTTTTTTGAACCTCCATTTTTATTGTAAGGCTTCGTTCTTCATCATTCATGAGATGTTTTCTTAGATATAGTTCTCCCTTCCTCTATTTTTTATATATTTATACGCTTTCGGTAGTTATAAGTTTTTGGATTCCAAATAATTGTATATTTGGTTCTATTTATGATAGAGGAATAATTCTATGGTGGGTTCATGTTGATTTAACCCATTTTGGGATATTTCTCATTCTATTTATCATTTTCATGGAAACTCTTTTTTAGGTGGCATCAATATCGACTCCTATTGCAGGAATTGATTATTTGAAATTCAAATTGATTTAGTTATTTGAAATTTATTCTTATATTTTAGAGAAAATCATGATATACATATTTTTTAGTGACTATTTATTTTTTTGTTAAATTGTGAAATTTTAGTAAATTATTGTGACAATTGATTTATATTCATGATATTAAAATAGATACTTTCAAATATATAATTGATGGATTATTCAAACGGGTTATAGGATAAATTTTTTCAATAAAAATATAGTTTTAATAAAATATTATGGGCTTATTGGAATTGGAATATTTTTTATGAATACTTGGGTTTGTGTTCCTATTACATTTACAAGGCTTGGTTGAAATTTGAACATATGTGTTGTGCCAATGGTGTAGTAGAACATAGAAAATAACTATGATGTGAATACAAAATAGATTTATGAGAGACTAGTCATGAGTATAGATCTTTAATAATGATAAAATCATGTTTTTTTGTGAAAATATATGAAATAGAATGGCTATTCAAAATGGAACTTTTTAAATTTTTTAAAAGCATGGTTTAGTTGTTTTTATTGAAAAATAATTTCTGATGGATTAAATTGAGTTACATGGAAGTAGTATATATTTTATTATAAAATATTTTAGAAAATGAATATATATATATATTTAAATTTTATTTTAATTTTTTTTAAATAAATGGTTTTATATAATTTTTTCTAACTCTTTTATCAATGTAGAAATAGTGGAGAAGTCATTACGGAAAACCAACTGAGTTTTAATACTCACCACTTCTTTGGTAATTTGTTGATTCTGGAAATTTCAATTACTGAACATGGGGAATGGAAAAATATGACATGTTTTTTGCACTACCTAAAGATACATCAGTTGTTTTGTTAAGTTGAAGAGTGGATCATATAGAGCTTGGAGTCGTGTGGTTGTCTTTGAGTTAAATTAGATTGTATTCAACAGTTTACCTTTCTATTTTAGTCTTCCACTCTATTACTTGGTTTTGAGTTTTATTTTGATAAATGAGTTTTTTGGTGGTCTTTCATTATTTTCGGGCATCATTAAGTGGTTTTTTATTTTAATTTGTATGATGAGTATATTATTAAATGAAAAAAAATTCCAAAAATTTGTTAATCCCTTTGGAATTTCTTTCCATCCATTGGTGCCTTGGGGATGCCACTTAAGGCCAAGTATCATCCTCCCACCTTTTTAAGATAGTGAACTGATGGAGGGCCGTTACAAAAGGTATTAGTTTTGTTCTATCCAAAATCTCATTTGTGATAAATGATATCATCTTGTTCCTTTCATTGTAAAACATTTAGTCATCTGTTTTCATGGAATTAGAGTTTAATTAATTCATGTTTCTTCCTTGGGTTATTTTCATAGAAAGTAGAAGGTTTTTCTGGATTAGAAATGTAGGGAATAAAAATACATATATAAAATTTTTATCTTGAAATTCAAGTTAACATAAATTTTGGTACATAAGTGTTTTGGAGACATTTATAGGATATTATAAACCCATTGTCAAGGGTTTAGTCAGTGAGACAAGAATAACATGCATTATAGTTGAATGAATTACCATTAGGATTTCTTATTTTAATTTCAGTAATGAAATTTGATTTAAGGCAATAAGTTTATTTTTTTTTAAAATGATGAAATGGTTTTCAAATGAATGTTTTTGAAAAGATCATGGGTGGTATATGCATTTTCAAAATCAAATAATGCTTTCTAAAAAAATGGTTGAACATGTAAAATATGGGGTTGGAAGAAAATTTTGCATTATATGATGGGGAAAAAGATTAAATTTGATGCCTTTAGTTGATAGAGATTAATATTTATGGTATTTTTGGACCATATATAAAATGGTACCCTTTAGGCATCGTAGAACCCAAATGTAAGAAGACGTGGTGAATGTTGGTTCACCTGAGCCGTAGGTGAATCAATAGGTGGTTCAAAGTATCATTCAAGCATTCAAGGCTATAGAAACATGAATATAGATGGAAAATCCTAGACAAGTGGATCATTCTATCTTGTTCTAGAATCATAATCTTCCCATAATTTTGGGTGATTATGAACCAAAAAAATTTAGAGTAATGGATGAATATGATGAATCATATATTTTATTTAATTATTACACCAGGAGAGATAGATTTCAAAAAAGTGACTTATATGTTTGAGGATCTAGAATGATAGTTGTGGGAACTAGTCGTGCATTATTAACTGAATTAGGTCCTTAATATGTGAGTTTTATAGAATTATTTTACAAAACATTCTATCCTAAAATAGTCCACTATAAGAGAATGGTGATCTTCTTCATTCTGATAATAAAATATCACTATGTCATAGATTATGTGTCTAAATTCAGGAATTTGGTTCATTTTTCACATTAAGATTCAACTAGTGTGGCCTTAAAGGAACAAATCATTGAATTAAGAATATCACAAGATATTCACTCGATGATTTCTATGTTATGTATAACGAACGATATAGAGATGGTCAATAGAGCAAAGGTGTCTCAATTGGACATTTGAGGAGCCATGGGAGGAAGTATATTGATACCAATGGGAACCGGTTGGAACAATAATGCTGGGAGAAAGAAAAAGAGGGACATATACATTTAGGGTGGGAGAATGAATGAATCAGACATCTTGATCAAGGAATCTTCATCTGAGACCTATGAAAAAGTAGGGATGTTTCCAAAGTTGATACTTCAACCATATGAAGTGAGAGTGTAAAACACCAACAATCGAATTCCATACCTATAAAATATGGTACAAATTAAGATTTATAGTCAAAGTTCTTTGAGGTCAGGTGCTCAAGACACTTATCAATTATTGAAGGCATTGTATGCTTTAACGGGGTGAGGGTAGACGAATCAATCTTAGAAGAAGAGTAGAGCTAACCACTGTGATTCTTAGATTTCCATGACTCTTCCATAAGGGAAATATGAGAAAGGAAAAAAGGAACAAAGTTCAGTGTTAATGAAATATATGGTTTTGATTATGTTGTTGTGGATGATTAGGTTGGACAATCTATATTGAGAGTTACAATTCATTTGAATTTCATCTTTAGAAATGTTTTTTAATACTTGTGAATCTCATTAATTAATTAATTTTAATTTTAATTTTATTACTTATATAAAAACTAGTGATTATGTAATCTTTAAAAAAATTCAAACTCTTATTGGGGAAAGATAATGTCTATCCTTTTGGTGTAAAGAATATTTAATAAACTATAGATGGATTTGAGATGAATTGTGATTTATCTATGTGAGATATAGATGAACATGATGTAATATTGGGTATAGATGGGTTGAAAATGTTCAATGATCACCTTTACAGTTATAGCACAACCGTTATTTTAATATCTGAGGATAGTGTTGATCATATCTTTATAGAAGACTAGGTAATGAAGATAGGTGCTATGGGATTTTTGGAACCTACTGTGGGAACGATCTCATTCCAGTTGGTGGAATTAGATTTGGAATTTATGGGAGAGATTGAGGATTATATATTAACATCAATCATAGATCCATTTACAGATTTCTTTAAAAAGAACGCATTATGGTTACCACTAGTAAGGGAAGTGGAGTTTACAATTTATCTTCTTAAAAAATCCAGTTATATATATGTTATGTCTTTTCAACTGGTACTAAAAAATCATTTGAACTAAAGTTACTGTTGTAATATCTTGAAATCAAGGATTTCATTTGTCTGAGCATGACTCTGTGGGCAGCACTAGTCCTATGAATAAATAAATATAACATAACTATAAGTTTGTTTGTAGATTATCTTAAGCATAGAAAACATACAGTAAAAAATATATATCCACTTCCAGGAATTGATGACCTATTTGATAAATTGAGGGGGGGCTCAGTGGTTCTCCCAAATTGTCTTTTGATAAATATAACACCCATTGTGAGTTCTAAAGGAGGATATTCTAAAAAACATTCAGAAGAAGATATGTCCATTATGAATATGTGGTATTGCCTTTTGGTCTTACGAGTGCACCAATAATCATTATGGAAGTGATCAATTATATATTTTATAAATATATGTATTATTTTTTTTGTGGTTTTTATGGATGACATATAGCTGTATTCATGGACAAGGACTGAGAATTATCAACACTTGTAGATAGTGTTAAAAAATGTGAGAGACCATATATTGAATGCCAAAGTATAAATGTGTGATTTTGGATATAAGAGTTATGAATTATTGATACGTGATTTATGGAAAAATGTGTTTCTATTGACCAAAAGAAGATAGAAGCTATTATCTCTTGTAATCATCAAATGAAATTCTTTGAGATAAAACCTTTCATAGTTCATCTAGACATTTCCAACACTTTTTTTTACATTAAATTGCAATAATTACCCAATTAAATCTTTTATATGGAAAAATATTAAATTCCAATGGACAAAGGAATGCCAACAAAATTTTATAGATCCAATATTTTGAATTACATCAACACCAATTATGATACTACTAGAATAAGGACAAGGGTGTGTGGTGAATTATGTTGCTTTGGGATCTGGTTTGGGGTGTGTTCAAATTAAATTAGACCATTTTGTGGATTATGGCTCAAGGAAATTGAGGTTACATGAGAAAAAATTCCCAACACATGATTTAGAGATAGCTGTAGTTGTGCTTGCCATAATGACTTGGAGGCCTTATATCTTGGGTGTGAAATTTAATATACTCATGTATCATAAGATATTAGAACCTATTCATTCACAATGTGATTTGAATATGGGGAAATGGTAATGGAAGGATTATATTCAAATTTTTTACTTTGAATTGATGTACACACTAGGAAAAGGCAATTTAGTGGCATATGCATTATGAAGAAATTCATATGCTTTGTTGGAAAAGGAATCATTAGATGAGTGGTAGTTGATGTTTTCCTAGATGATATGAATGTGAAATGTGAAGACTGAGGTGATGTTTTGGTTTTAATTTCATCTTCCATAGTTCCTAATTTAGTACATATTGTTAAATAAGTTGAGGCATCTGATACAGAATGCAAGGGAATGAGATAAAAACTCAATGGTGGGGAGAAAATTGAGGGATGGATGCTTGATAGAAGCTCAAGGATGTGGTTTATGAAATATATTGGTATACCAATGGATCATTAAGATAAAATTATTCCTGTTTATGACCATTCAAGATTGTCTATCTATTATGGAATACATAAGATATATAAAGAGTTGATGGTGAATTTAAAGTGGAACGATATGAAACAAAATGTGGAAGAGTTTGTTTCAAATTGTTTAAATTGATAGCATGTTAATGTAGAGAATTAGTGATGAGTAGTTATGTTACATTCCTAACCTATTCTTATGTGATAATGGGAGTAGATAGATATGAATTTTGTAACAGGTCTCCTAAGAGCTATTCAAAAACACGAAGCCAAATTGGTAATAGTGGACTATCTTACCAAGTCATCGCATTTCATCCATATTCCTAAAACTCACACAATAGATAATTAGTAAAAAAAATATATAATTTGAGAAGTGGTAATGATACATGACATATCTATTTTTATCGTATCAGATAGAGATCTATGGTTTAAGTATCATTTTTAGAAATACTTACATAAATCCCTTGGGACTTAGTTGACTATAGGTATGGTGTATCATCCTCAGATCAATAGGAATCCAAAATGGATGATAAAAAAATTGGAATAAATGTTGTGGTTTTGTGTAATGGATATTGGTAGCTAATGGGATGACCATGTTTGATTGGAAAAAATCATTTAAGCCTCAACACATAAGGCTCTACTTGATGAATTGTTTGGGTGTCCTTATTGTTCTCTACATTTTTGGGTGGAAACTGGAGATACATCACTAGTTGAGATGATCCTTTTCCATGAAACAACAGAAAATATTCAATTGATTGTAAATCAATTGGAGACAACTCTGTTTTGATAGAATTCATATACTAATCATCATCAATGACCGTTTCCATTTCTAGTGAATGATCATGTTTTCATGAGGATTTCCCCAAGGCTTGGACATCATAATTTTTGAATGAATGGAATGTTATCTCCTTAATACCTTGAAAATTTTGAGATTCTATAATTTTTTGTAGAGGTTTCTTATTAGTTGGATTTTATACCACAGTTTTGTACATTGAACAATGTGGTATATACATCTTAGTTGAAAATGTATCACCTTGTTTCATATTGTAATGAACCGGACCTCTATGGTCTATTACCTTGTGGAAATATAGTGATTGATGTGTTATGGGAGGTCAAGGTGACTTTTCCCCAGTTTTTTCCCAATTTTCCCATTCTGGGAACAATTCCATCAGTTAACAGTCCTATCAGTAACCTCTAACGGTAACCTATCTTTCCTTTTACATATTTCTAATTCTGTGAACAGTTCCATCAGTGAACGGTTATATCAGTAACCTCAAATGGTAACCTCTCTTTCCTTTTTCAAATTTCCAATTCGGTGAACAGTTCAATCAGTGAACAGTTCAATTAGTAACCTCTATCCGTAAACTCTATCTGTAACCTATTTCAGTAACCTATAATGGTATGTGAACAATGTTCTATTATTGAGGTTTAGTGAATAGTGTTCAATCGGTGAGGATTTAGTGAATCTTGTTCTATCTGTGAGGTTCACTGAACAATGTTCTATGAGTGAGGTTCAGTGAACAGTGTTCTATCAGTGAGGTTTAGTGAAAAGTGTTCTATCATTGAGGTTCTAACAGTGGACTTCTATTAGCGGACATCTAATAGTGGACATCTACAGCGGGACTTCTAATAGTGAACTTCTAATAGGAGACTTCTAGCAGTGGGCTTCTAACAGCGGACATCTAACATTGGACTTCTAGTAGCGAACTTCTAACAACAGTCTTCTAAAAGAAAACTTATAATAGCGGACATCAATCAACAAACTTCTAAAATAAGACTACTAACAGCGGACATCTAATAGAAGTCTTCTTATAGTAGACTTCTAATAGAGGACTTCTAACAGCGGACTTCTAACAGCGGACTTCTAGCAGCAGACTTCTAACAGTGGACATTGAACAGTGTTTCCAGCTTCCTATAGTTTCATCCCTTTGACATACCCTTTTACATAAAATACATTTAAAGCCTTATTTTATGGACTCTTAACGCCGATTCAAAGACTATAAATCATATATGAATTATTCCTCTGGCTTGGGATGTTTTTACTTGGTCAAACCACGTGGTTTAAGGTGATCCTCTTTTAATGGGTAATTATGAAAATCTTAAACCACCGCCCCATTAAATCTTCAAAAGGCAAAAGATATCATCCTTCCTTATTCTTCCTCATTGTTCATAGATGTTAGATACTAGAACCTTTCAATCATTCATGTAGGTGTTTCACAATCAAACATTACTCCTTGGATTGGTTTCACTCTATTTTGATACAACCGAGCCATATCGGTCAATCATCGATATACAGTTTGTTTTATAGTCATTCCTGTGGGGATCATCTCCTCTTGTTTCTCCTTTACATGTTATAACATGTAATCTCCATGCTTGTAATAGTGTTTTTCTTGGGGTTTGGCAGGTGCTGTCATACTGTGGCATCCGTGGGGGATGTAGTGGTCGCAAGTAGAGGTTCGTGACCCGTTGTGTGGATAAAGAATGTGAGGAACTGTTTGTGGCAGGGAACTCATTGCTTCTCTTTATTTTACGTGAAACTGTATTGTTAGCATGTTTAATCCCACTATATTTCAATGGATTTGACATAATAAATATTTTAACCGGATAAATAAATTGATATTGATCATATGTTATTGCCTCTTGTTTTTCTAGATAGGGTGATATCTATTCATGCTTTTCTTAGTTGTTTGTTCTTGATGGAAATCGGTAAAGAATGTAAACCGGGATTAATTGATAATTGTAGGCTAAAGATAAAGAGGCATGAAAATGAATCTGTTTCTTGATGTAATTTGATGATAATCAAATTAGTGTTGTAAGAATGTTTAATTATTTGGGATAAATTACTAGATTTGTTTCCATAATTTTGAACCAACGAATAATAAATCGGCTAACCCAAGATGGATTGAAGAACTGATGGTTGTTAAATGATAATTTCTTGTAGGGTTCTTAGTTTCCCTCTTGTTTGTTTAAGGGCCAAGAGCACAATTGTAAAGATGGTTTTTTTACTACTTCTTGTGTTTCAATGTGAGCCTGGATGGATGTGGTAATATGTGGAGGCATGGAGGCCCTTTTGGTTTTGGCAGTAGATGCCACCTAGAGTTGTGAGATACATCAGTTTATGCATGTCGGTGTCATGAAGGACACCAGGGATGATGGAATGGGATGGTTGTGATTGTCAGATTCATGGTAATTTTTGATTGGTTGTTTATCTGATTTACTTTTCCCCAATACTCAAGGAATATTGTCTTACATACCCTACTTCTAAAAGAGGCAATGATACGCGGTGTATGCCACGTGTTTTCAGTTTTTAGATTCTCAAGGAAGAATGAGTATATGCACTTCTATAAGCGAAAACGACTCGACGGGTAGTACATCTAATCACTGTAATGAGCCCCTGGGGTTTAGTAGCATATAATGTATTTCTAGAATGCCTAGAAATGTGTGAATGTATTTCAATAATGAATAATTGAATAAATGGTGTTAACCCATGGAAACAGAGATATTGGAACTTAAGGATGAGGTTGAATTTTTTTTGGGAACAATTGACTTGAGTATGATGCTAATGAAATTTAATGTGGAATTATTCATGGATAATTAATGTTTAGAGAAATATAAAATGTACAATGGAATTGAAAAAAAGGGAATGAAGTAATCTAATAATTCTATTTAAATGGTTGTCTTCTTATAGGATAAATGGACTTAGAAGTAGCAGCCCGGAGTTTGAGAGACGTTATCTACAGTTTTGTCTTAGACTAGCTAATGTGAAAAGTGTGGTTGTTATATATTATATATCATGTACTATTGTGTTTCTATGTGCTACTTCTCCTTGTCAGTAAGGGCAACTGACATCCCGGGGATTTTGAGCACTAGGGGGTGTTTTCCCCAAAATTCAAGTGGGAGGATGGATTGTTGACTATCTCGTTTGGCCCAGCTCTCTTCACTTGGTAGTCACTGGTGCTGGCAGGCACATTGGATAGTTTTCCCAACATATGTGTGTATAGGGCTGTAATGGCATGTGGTTATTCACACTCATATATTTTGGATATATTTTTCTATGTACTAATATATGTATAACGTGTATAGGTTGTGATGGCTTGAGGATCCTTACTCAGTGTTTGGGTTGAAATGGCTGGAGGTATAATACTCAACATATGACACACGTTATGAGAGCTGTGGTGGCTCCAAGAAACTACCTGGTTACTATGGTTTGTCGACGTGGTAATTTTGTTGGACGAACTACATATTGTGGTGCTTCGCCTAGGAGTCTGTGAGAAGCCTTTTTGGAGAGAGATGCTAATGATGTGCGACATTGGGGAAAAGAATCAAACCAGTGGGGAAATAGTAGTAGGTTACCCTTAATATTCTTTATTATATGATATATATTTTTATGCGTTACTTGGTGAGAGTAGCCATGGTGAGGATGGGAACTTAGTATACCTGTTTAGGTGAAGTGTTAGTTTTACTTGTTTTTCACTATGCTTTAGCATGCTTTATTTACATTTTCACAAGAGGCATCGGGAAGTATCTTACTGAGTATACTATTCTACCCACCATATGTATATATAAACTGTTTTTAGGTAAATTGGATCAGGTTCGAGATCAAGTTAGTTTCTACGAGCTTGGGGTTGTAGGAGCCGTTCAGGCTCTTGGTTGCTTCTGTTTTTACTTTCTTTTGAGTACTTGTAGTCTTTTACCTTTTAGTTGTAGTACTTCTGTATGACATTTAATATGTGTAAATGTGTTTTTGTTTATATTGTAGTCTGATTTAGACATGATTTGTGTCTATCTTATCTCTCTCTTCTACATGTGTTCTCTTAGAGGGTAATGCCTCTCATTTTTTGTGTTACTATACCCTCGGCGCTAGTCTCCAACCCGAGGCCTACTGGAGGCAGGACTCGGGGGTCATTATCTCCCTTCTCACATTGCTGGCCTAGGAGGGGTACACATTGTGGGAAGGGGGTCGTGACATAGTGGTATCAGAGGTATAGTTGAGAGATAGGATGGAGTTTGGAGTTAGGCGTGGGAGAGGTTGCTTGGGTTGGTAGGGAAGCAGTTTCATTCATGTTTATCAAGTGAGGTAGACACTGGAGACTGGATATTACATAGGAATTTAGGGCCACCTATGATCTGATGTAAGGACCTTTAAGTTTACAATGGCTACTAAACAAGGTCATAATAGTTTCATGGTAGAGACCTAGGAAAGAATCATGCATCATTCTTCATTGTTCCTGTGTTTGAATGTGTAGACATTGGGATAGGTTAACCTAAAATGAATATAAGAGAACAATTAATTAATTAATGTTGATTCTTCCATATTTCAGGTTACAGACTTCTAAAAATTTGTTATTTTATAGGTATGGATCGAGGTCGTTGTCCTCATTAGGTTTGTGCATCAAATGTCCACCAGGATATTCTAGCATATCATCGTAGGGTAGATGTTGATGACAATGACACTTGGAGGAAGACACTTCGAGAGTTTCAGTGCCAGAGTCGGTAGAATTATAAGGGCTCGGTTTCAGATGCAGTCATGGACGACTAGTAAGAGGAGGTCGAGAACAGCTTCAGTTTGATTCGTTCTCATATGGATAACTAAGTGTCCTTGGTTGTGATGATTCTATGTGGAGGAGTGAGTCAGTGGTGGTTCTTGTTCCTTAGGGATCACGATGAGTCAATGATCTCATGTGAGGAGTTTCGAGACATGTTTAAAGATGAGTTTCTTACCTCGACTGCGAAGGCATCCAGTCGCTAAGAGCTTCTTACTCATCAACATGGGATCTCCAGTTTTTGAGAGTTTGGATTCCATTTTCGAAACCTTTTGTCATATGCTTAAAACATACTGCTAGATGAGGAGGCCCAGGCAAGGAATTTCTATGAGGCTTTATTTCTAGAGATCCAGCACCAGGTCACACCATTTAAACTAAAAACATATATTGAGGTACTGGAGAGGGCATAGGTTGTTTAGAGTACTTTGGCCCGGACAACATCATCATGAGAGGGGAATCAGCATGATTCCTCATGAAGCAGAGTTGTGGTCCGGGGTTCCCAGTTTTCAGAGCAGAAGAGTTATTGTTCAGCTAGGGGTAGGTCCCACCCCTTAACATCTAGTTTTTCTAGAGGCATAAACTGTTAGGATTATTCCATGGTATGATTCCCTTTTTTTTTGTGGTGGTTGTGGCCATCATCAGTGGGAGTACCCGACCATTCAGAGCGGTAATCGTGCATCAGACACTAAACACCATGTTCCTCCATTGAGGCAGTTTCATCTGAGGTAGCAGCAGCCGGTTGCATCAGCATTAGATCATTAGAGAGTAGATGGGTCAGGTAGAGGACATCCCCATGATGATCCATATCCTTATAGAGTAGAGTTCTGTCATGGTGGTGGTCGTCATCAAGGTCAAAGAGGCCATGGAAGAGGTTGTGGTCAGCTTCATGCTCTAGATTTTCCACCTCTAGGTGAGATAGATGTCGTTCGAGGTACCCTTTGCATGTTTTATACATTGGTGTATGCCTTTATTGATCCATGAGCCACACACTCCTTCATATCACCCACCCTTGTACATGCTTTGGGGCTTTAGGAAGAAAGGCTTCCAGTTCCCTTGGCATTGACTTTTCCAGTTAAAGTTCGAGCTGACTTGTTTGAAGTATGTTGAGACTGTGAGCTAGTGTTGGAACAACACTGCTCTTGGGGAGATTTCATATGTTTACTAATACAACCATATGATGTCAACCTCAGAATGGATTGTTTGTATTTGGTACCATTTATCGTGGATTGCTTCAGGAAGAAGGTCATCTACATTGGTGTAGATGTAGAGAAAGTGGTGTTTGTTGGTGAGTGAGATCCTTAGATGGGTCATAGGTGGATTCCAACCATATCATCCATGATGGCTGAAATGATGCTGAGTTCTTCATAGGTTCAGTAGTTGGCAATTCCTAGGGTCATATAGGAGTACCATGATGTCTTTCCAAAAGAGGTTGTAACATTACCCCCTCGATGAGTGATTGAGTTTGGGATCACGCTACAGCCAGAAGCATCTCTTATCTCTATGTATCCTTATAGGATGGACCCTTCTGAGTTACAAGAGCTACGTATACAGCTTGATGGTCTGTTTTTTTCAGCCATGTGTGTCACCATGTGGCGCACCAATTTTGTTCGTGAAGAAGGACGACGACAGTTTCCTTTTGTGTGTCGATTATCATCTCTTAAACAAAGTGACAATAAAAAATAGCTATCCTCTTCCATGAATTGATGATTTATCCGATCAAATAAAAGGTGAAATTTTGTTCTAAAAGATTAACTTGCGGTCGGGATATCATCAGATGCGTGTGAAGGAAGAGGATATTCTGAAGACTGATTTCCATTGTCATCATGGGAATTATGAGTTCGTTGTATTGTTTTTTGGCGCGATGAGTTCTCCAACTATATTCATGGAATTGATGAATTCTGTGTTCTGTGAGTTCCTAGACAATTTTATGGTAGTTTTCAGTGACGACATCCTTGTGTACTCCACATTTGAAGAGGAGCATGCAAAGCATCTTCAAGCAGTTTTGGGAGTTCTTTGCTGACATCAGCTGTTTGGGAAGTTTTGGAAGTGTGAGTTTTGGGATCACGAAGTCTGTTACATGGGGCATGTTGTGTCCTAATGTGGATTATTTCTGGATCCATCAATGATAGACGTAGTTGTGTCTTGGAAAACCCCCAAGACAGTTTCAGAGGTGCCAAGTTTCCTTGTTCTCGTAGGCTACTACAGGAGGTCCGTAGAAAATTTCTCATGAGTTACGACTCCACTGAAAAATTTGACTAAGAAGGAACATGCATTCAAATGGACTGATCAGTGTCAATAAGCTTTCGAGTATCTAAAGGATAAGTTAGTAAGTGCTTTAGTCCATTGTCTTCTAGCTAAGGGAGTTCAGTTTGATGTTTCTGCGATGCATCACTTCTGGGTTTAGGTTGTGTTCTCATGCAGCAGAGGTTAGTTGTTTCTTATGGATCCTAGAAGTTGCATCCCCATGAACCAAACTATTGCACCCATGATCTTGATTTAGCAGTCGTGGTGTTTTCTCTAATGTTCTGGAGACATTACCTCATTGGTGAGTGCTTTGTGGTTTCACTAATCATAATATTATGAGGTATGTTTTCTCCCAGCGTGACTTGAACTTACAACAGCATCAGTGGATGGAGTTCTTGCATGAATATGACTTTGAAATATCTTATACACCTGGAAAAGTGAATGTTGTAGTTGATGCACTGAGACAAAAGTCACATAGTGATGTTGTGCTTGAATCTAGTTATTCCAAGAGGGTAATTGAAGAACTCTCAGCATTTCATCTTGATATGGTAGATTTTGGGGGGGTAGAGGATGTCTTTTGTAGATCATGGTACAATCATCCCTGATGTAGATGGTGGAAGAGTCTCAGTTCGGAGATCTAGGGGTGGAGGTTTCAAGAGACCGGTTTGTTTGTGGTGAGGCCTCTTATGGTTGGTCGGAGGATGAACAACAATGAATGTTGTATCATGGAAGGCTTTATGTTACCATGATGATGCATGAGACGGTTCTTAGAGAGTTCCATAGTTCTCATTTAGAAGTACATCCTTGCTTGACAATGATGTACAAATCTTTGAGGAGTCAGTTTTGGTGGCCTGGTCTGAAGTATGCGGTTGCGTAGTTTGTTTCTCAATGGTTAGTCTTATAGAAGGTGATGGCTGAACATTGTGTTTTTGGTGGTTTTATCCAGCCATTAGAGATTCCTCAGTAGAAGTGGGAGGAAATCTCAATGGTCTTTTTTACTGGTTTACCTTGATCTCCAAGAGGACATGATGCTATTTTTTTGGTAGTGGATCATTTAACGAAATAATCCCATGTAATACCGATCAAGGAGTCAATCTCAGTGGATGTTTTGTTGAGGCAGTATCTAGAAGAGGTGGTGAGTGTTCATGGGGCCCCTAGGAAGATCATTTCTGATCATAGTTTTCATTTTACCTCTAGGGTTTGGAGAGGTCTCCAACATGCTTTTGGTTCTCAACTACGCCTTAGCACTACATTTCATCCTCAAACGGATGGTTAGACAAAGATAACCATCTAGACTTTTAACGAAAAGTTATACTGTTATGTTATTCATTTAATTGGTTCTTGGTTTAGGCACTTACCCTTGGTGTAGATTTCTTACAACAATAGTTTTCACACCACCATCGGTATAGCACCTTTTGAAGCCTTGTATGGTCGACCTTGCCGTTCTCCGTTGTGCTGGGCTGGGGTCGGAGAGTTAGCAATTCATGGACCAGAACTTGTGAAGAATACAACAGAGATGGTCCAGTTGATTCGTGAGAGGATGAAGATAGCGCAAGATCAACAGAAATCATATGCTGATCAAAGGAGGAGACCCATGGAGTTTAATGTTTGGGATCATGTGTTTATGATGGTGACTCCCCATCGTGGGCAGTGAAGGTTTGGTCATAGAAGTAAGGTTTCTCCATAGAGTGTTGGGCCTTTCGAGGTGTTAGCTCGTATTAGAGCTAAGGTGTATCGAGTAGCACTTCCCCCACAGATGAGTTGGATACATGATTTTTTCCATGTATCACAGCTCCATCGTTATCATCATGATGACTCTCACATTATCGATTGGGGAGAGATAAATGTTGATGATGATGCAACCTTTGAGGAGAGACTTGTAGAGATCCATGACCACAAGGAGAAGGTGTTGCACGGGTGTTCTATTCCCATAGTTCGTTTCTTCTGTTGCCATGGTGGAATGGATGAGTGTACCTGGGAACATGAGTCACAGATACATGCTCAGTACCCTATGTTGTTTGATGATTAACTCTTTTCATGTAACAATGCTTTCTTTGTGGTTAGACCATTAATGTTTTATTTAGGAATTTTTTTGTCACTATTGTGGCTTTCTATCTTTTGAGAGGTATCTCACAGGGTAATTTTTTGGAACCGATTAATTTTTTTGTATATTTAGGTTGGTTTTGATTTCTCAAGGATGATAATTTTTTTAAAGGTATCTGATGTAATGTTTAGGACCTCTCCGGTCCATTAGTTTGTAAAATTATGGTGTTTGAGGTGTTCCGGGAGGACAACGTGACTTATCCCATGTTTTTTTCGAAATGTAATATTCTGTAAGTAGTTCTATCAGTGAATAGTCATATCAGTAACCTATAATATTAACCTTTCTTTCCATTTCAAAATTTACAATTATTTGAATAGATCCATCAGTGAATAGTTCTATCGGTAACCTCTAATGGTAACCTCTCTTTCCTTTTCCATATTTCCAATTCTGTGAACAATTCTATCGGTAACCTATATTGGTAGCCTCTATTGGTAAAATCTATCTATAATATATATCAGTAACCTATAATGGTAGGTGAACAGTTTTCTATCTGTGAGGTTTAGTGAACAACGTTCTATCGGTGAGGATTTAGTGAACAATGTTCTATTGGTGAGGTATAGTGATGAGTGTTCTATCAGTGAGGTTCAGTGAATAGTGTACTATCAGGGAGGTTTAGTGAAAGGTGATGTACCACCGAGGTTATAACAGCTGACTTCTAATAGCTAACTTCAAACAGTTGACTTCTAATAGCTAACTTCAAATAGCAGACTTCTAACAGTAGACGTCTAACAGGGGACTTCTAACAACGTACTTATAACAGCGGACTTCTAACTGCGGACTTCTAATAGCAGACTTCTAACAGCAGACTTCTAATAGCTGACTTCTAACAGCGGACTTCTAATAGCGGACATCTAACAGCGGACTTCTAATAGCGGAATTCTAACAGTGGACTTCTAATAGTGGTCTTCTAAAAGTGGACTTCTAACAGTGGACTTTGAACAATTTTTTCAGCTTCCTACAATTTCACACCTTTGACGATTCCTTTGATGTAAAATACATTTAAAGCATTAATTTAAGGACTCTTAAGGCCGATTTAAAGACCATAAATCCTATATTAATTATTCCTACGTCTCGAGGTGTTTTTACTTGGTCAAACTGTGTGGTTTAATGCGATATGCATTTAAGGGGCAATTAAGTGTATCTTAAACCATCAAATGATTAAATCTTCAAAGGGACAAGATATCATCCTCACTTGTTATAGTTCTATGTACTCGTCTATGAGATTATAGAACCTTTCAGTCCTTCATGTAGGTGTTTCACAATCAATCATTACTCCTCATATTGGTTTAGCTCTATTTTTATGTGACCGAGTCATATCAGTCAATCATTGATATAAGGTATGTTTATAATCGTTCCATTGGGGATCATCTCCTCCTATTTCCCCTTTCCATTTTATAGCATGTATTATCCATTCTACTAATGGGGTTTTTCATGGGGTTTGGTTGGTGATGTCGTACCTTGGCATCCTCGGATGGATGCAGTTGTTGCGAGAGGTGGAATGTGACCCATTGTGTGGATAAAGAACATGAGGAACTATTTGAGGTAGTGGATTCGTTTCTTCTCTTTCTTTTATGTGAAACTTTATTGTTAGCATGTTTAATCACACTAGATGACAATGGAATTTACTTAAAAAATATTTTAATTGGATAAATAAATTGATATCGATTGCATGTTATTGCCTCTTTTTTTTCTAGATAGTGGGATATTTATGCCTGCTTTTCTTATCTATTTGTTCTTGATGGAAATCAGTAAACAACGTAAACCGAGATTAATTGATAATAGTTGGTTATAAATGAAGAGGCATAAAAACGAATCTGGTTCTTGTTGTAATTTGATGTTAATCAAATTAGTTCATTAACCATGTTTATTTCTTTGTGATAACATACTGGTTAGGTTTCTTGAATTGGGAACCGATGAATAATAAATCGGTTAACCCAAGATGGAATAAAGAACTAGAGGTTGTTAAATGTTAATTTCTTGTATGGGTCTGAGTTACCGTCTTGTTTGTTTTAGGGCCAAGATCCCAATTGTGAAGATGGTTGTTTTACTGCTGATTGTGTTTTAATGTGATCCTGGATGGTTTTGGTAATATGTGGAGGCATGGATGCACTTTTTGTTTGTGGCAGTAGATGCCGCATAGTGTGGAGAGATTCATCAGTTTAGGAGTGTGGGTGTCTAGGAGGAAACCAGAGATGACGGAATGGGATGGATGTGATTGTTTGATTCTTGGTAATTTTTTCTTGGTTGTTTATCTTCTTGAATTTTCCCCACTACTCAAGGAAGTTGGTCATACATACCCTTCTTCCGAAAGAGGTGAAGACACACGGGGTATGCCACATGCTTCTCGTGTTTACCTACTCAAGGAAGGATGGGTATATGTTATTGCTATAAGTGGAAAAGACTCAATAGGTAGTTCAACTACTCGATGTGTTGATCCCCATTTTGTGTAGTAGAATATAATGTTTTTCTAGAATTCCTGGGAATGTGGGAATGTATTTCTATAATGAATAATTGAATAAATGGTGTTATACCATGGGGATGGAGGTGCTAGAACTTAATGATGTTGTTGTAATTTTTGAAGGAACAATTGATTTGTGTATGATGTTAATGAAATTTAATGTTCAATTCTTCATGGGTAATTAATGTTTAAATAATTAATTATGTACAGTAGAATGGATCAAAAGGGAATGATGTAATCTAATAAATCCCTTTTCAATGGTTGTGTGCTTATAGGTTACCTAGTCTTAGAAGTAATGGAATGGAGTCTGAGAGAAGTTAGTAGCAGTTGTTTCAAATACTATATAATTCCCATAGTGTGGTTGTGAGATATAATATAACCTATAATTTTGTTGTTCTATACAATACTCCACACTTTCATTAAGGTAAACTTATACCCTAGGGTTTCTGAGACCTGGGGGTGTTTTCCCCAACATTCCAGTGGGATGATGGATGGCTAACTACCCCCTTTGGCCCCACTCTCTTCTCTGGGTAGTTACTGGTGTTGGATATCACACTGGTTAGTTTTCCCCGTATATGTGTGTAGTGGGATGTAATGGCTTCTAGTTAATCACACAAATATATTCTGTACATAGTTTTCTTTGTACTGCTATATGTATAACTTGTATAGGCTGTGGTGGCTTGAGGATCCTTACACGGTGTACAGGCTTTAATGGTTTGAGGTATAATACCAAACTTATGATACACGTTATGCGAGCTATGGTGGCTCCCATAAACTACCTGGTTACTTGGATGTGTGGATGTGGTGGTTTTGTTACACGAGGTACATATTGTGGTGCTTCCCCAGGTGTCTACGAGAAATCCTTTTTGGAGTGAGATTCTCAGGACGTGAAACATTGGGGAAAAGTGGAAAACCAGTGGGGAAGTAGTAGCAGTGTACCCTTGATATTCTTTATTATATGATATATTCTTGTATTCATTACTTGGTGAGAGTAGTCATGGTGAGGTTTCAAACATAGTATACCGGTTTAGGTGACGAGTTAGTTTCAATTGTCGTTCACTATGATTTTGCATGATTTCTTTAGTTTTTCATGAGAGGCTTCGGGAATGATCCTATTGATTATACTATTATACTAAACATATATATATATATAAACTATTTTTCAGGACACTTAGAGGAGGTTGGAGATCAAGATGGTTTCTACTAGCATGGGGTTGCAAGAGCTGTTCAGGATTGTGGTTGCTTTTGTTTTTACATTCTGTTGGGTACTTGCTGTCTTTCCCCTTTCAGTTGTAGTACTTCTGCATGACATTTCATATCCGTACATAGGTTTTCGTTAATATTACAGTATGAGTAGGAGTTGATTGGTGTATATCTTATCTATCTCTTCTTCATGTGTTCTCTTAGAGGGTAATGCCTCATATTTTGTGTGTTACTATACCCTTGGTGCTGGTCGCCTACCTAGGGACTACTAGAGGCATGACTCGGGGGTTATTATCTCCATTCTCACATTTCTGGCCTAGGAGGGGTACACTTTGTGGGGATGGGGTCGTGACACAACCCATTTCATCAGATGAGGTGACATTGACCTAGATATTGATTTTTCATTGGTACATATCTTTGTGAGGATTTTGGATATGAAAAAAAAGTCTTTCATGGGGAAATCATCTGCCCAGAATGGGTTTTCTAGAAGCATGGTAATGTTTAAGAAGATATTTGGGAACATAAGACTGAAATGAAAGTGATATGGATGAAGAAATTACATGAATTGATGAGTTTCTACATTACTAGGATGAATAGACCTATGGTGCAGAGAATGTAGTACTCTATGTTTCTAGTATTTAACTCTATATTTTGGAATTATAAGTTTGGAATTTATATGGGTTATATTTGGGATGTTTTGGGGTCATTTTTTAATGTTTTTGGGGATTTAATATAGTTTCATTGTGTTTGGAAACCATGAACCAATTTTAAGAAACCATGCATATAGAGACCAAATATAAAGGGGATGTGCACAAGCTATCCATGATTTTCCCAAACTATGTGAAATCCAAGGAGAAATAGTGCGGGTTGAAAAATGGATTTGGTCACTTAAATGGAGTGTCTTAGGAATGGCCGGAACACAGTATAGATACCCTATGAGTAGACCATGTGAGGATCATCCTCATGTTAGAGGATAACACACGGTTAGTACACTATTTGCATAATAGTGAGACTAAATAGTGCAATGGGTTAATGTTAGATCTTTAAAATGTGTATCTAACACGGTTTTTCCTTCAAGACACTATTTTCATTCCAATGAATCCCTAAATTATGATTATAGTCTCTCAATAGTTGTAGAACAAATCAAATTTCATTTGGAAATGATTCAGATCCATCCCTTAGTGTGTTGAAGCCTGATTATTGCCGTAAGGCATCGATCTTCATCATTAATGGTGCATTTTCTTAGATATACATCACCCTACATCAATTTTTTTAGATCTATGCACACTATCAGTATATCTATGTTTTAGGTTCTCAAAAAAGTTTATTTTTGGGTTTTTTATGATAAATGAAAATATTTAAGGTGTGTTAATGGGGATTAATCCTGTTTATGGATGTTTTTTATTCTATTTATCATTTTCACCAAAACTATAGAGGTAGTTGGTTTTAATCTCAACCCCACTAGATAAAATTGATAGAAATATTTCCAATTTAGATTAATTGATTGAAATATGTTGTGATATCATGGTGAAAATGATAATATAATTCTTCTTTAGTGAAAATATATTTTTTTGTTGAAATTGCATAATTTTGGAAAATTATTATTCATTGTTATTTATTTTCATCATTTATTTTAGTTATTTTAAATTAATATTTTCAGGATTTTTGAAATGGGTTTTTAGTGGATTGTTTTCAATTAGAATATTGTTTATTGAAATATTTTTATCTTATAGTTATTGGAATAGTTTTTGGGCATACATGGTTGTGTGTTCATATTGCATTCATGAGGCATGGAATTGTGCTCGGTACCAATGGTGTAATGGCTCATGGAGAATAATTATGGTGTGACAACATGGATGATCGATGAGAGACCGCTAATGAGTATGGAACTATCATAATGATAAATGCATGTATGGTGGTTTTAATATGAGAAATAGATAAATATTACAAATGGAACATGTGAAATGGTGTAAATGCATGGTTGAATTTTTTTAGTGAAAAATGATTTTTTTGGAAAAATTGAGCGATATGGAATTAGTTTATATTTGGTTATAAACTGTACAAGAACTTTTTTATATTTAGTTATTATCTATTTTGGAATTTTCTTTATATAAACAATTTTATATATTTTTTTCTAACTATTTAGTCTTAGTGGCATGAGTGGGGAAGTCATTGGGGAAATCCTATTTGGTTTTAGTACTCACCCTTTATTTGGTACTTTTGTTATTTTATAGATGTCATCTTCTAGAAGATGGGAAAGGTAAATTATCACATGTCTTTAGCACTACCTCATTATATGTTGGATGATTGGTGATGTTGGATCATAGATCATGTTCATCATTGAGTCTTGTGGTTGTCTTGTAGTTTTATTAGACAGTCATCCATGTTTACTTTTTGGTTGTAGCCATCCACAGTGGTATATGGTTTCATGTTTTATTTTGATTAATGAAATGTTAGGTTTTCTTCCATGATTATCATACATAATTTGATGGTTTTGTTTTATTTTAATTAGTTTCATGATTTGGTTTATTCTTAAAGATAAAACCATTCCCCACTAGTATTGAAGCCATTATACATCTAGTTCTTGACATTAAGTCCATGTATCATCCTCCCACCTTCTCAATCCATTATGGATAATGAGGGATGTTACATGGTCAAAGTCAATTTATAAACAATGTTCACTCCTCGTTCCATCCATTTATTACTAAACTGAGATCATTTCTCATTCCATCCATGTCTATATCACTAGATATAAATCATTTCACAATGAATTGGAGAGAGATATAGGTCTTACCCATGACAAAATTAAAACATTCTTATGTGTTCCACAAAAACTAAAATCATTCATAATTGCGTAACCCAAGGAATATAATTGGTTTTTTAAACATCATTCCATCATAACATAATCCATAAAAATGAAATTCAGAAATAGTATTCCATCATAATCACAAAAAGTACATAGGAATAATATGGATACAAACATAACCCTATTAAATAATGTCATCTTAGATGAAAAATAATTTTCATAAAACGAGTGAAATTAATACTGGATGAAAATATCCTTTCTTCATTAAATTTTTGTTATTTTCTCAAAATTCAACACATTTTTATTGGAAAATAATTTCTTCTAAAATAAACTTGAAATACTATAAAATAGGATTCTTGAAAATAAGGTGTTATAATAGTGTAAAAATCCATTCACGTCATATATGTTAAAATAAAACATTCTTCATGTAGTTCTGTCAGAATTTACATAAAATACCCCTTATCAAAAATGAAAAATAATTAATTTGATAACATTCAAAAAAAATTATATAATGGGTAAAATTAAATTTAATAATTTTTAGAATAATATAAATAATATTAAATATTTATGAAACATGAATGTGGAAGATAAATATTCCCTATATATACTTATGTATAAACAATATTGGATAATAATGATATTGTGAAATTATCCAATATGTTAGATACAACATAATTTTTATTTAGACAGGAATTATATACAATAATTTAAATACTGTAATTTACTAATTCTATATTCAGTGTTTTTTATGATCTCATATATGATCCAATTATCATATGTTGGTTATTATCATTTCATTATTACCCATTAGTCGGGTATTAATGGCTTCATTTTATTATGTGTCATTTGTTTAATATGTTTTTGTTGTCATTATTAGGTCATAATTATATGATTCCAAAATTATATTAAAATAATATATACTATATTTACTATTTCTATACATTTATATAATCATTCTTTAGTGGATATCATATGGAATGAATCACATCGCATTGTAGAGATGGTAGCCTGTACATACACATAAGAGATGATATCATTCCCACAAATGTGAAATATTATGGATTTGGGTGGAACATATTCTTTTCCAAAATCTATATAATTTTATAATAATCACCTATAGTTATTATTTCTATCATTATACCCATCCATGTATGGTGTTAGTGAAAAAATAGATTACACCATGATGTAGAGACAATATTCCATAGATATGCATACATGGTGATTTCATTTTTTGTATGATGGATAGAACTGTGGAATATAGTTATTCTGTAGTCAATATAAAATCTCAGTATATATGGTAAAGTAGATTTATTATAATTTAATGGAAGAAACTCATTAAGAGTAAGTAGAAGAATATATAAGGTTGAATGTATCGATGGATGAGATTACCTCTTCTTCGATGTGCTCCCTCTAAATATTCTCTTAAAGAACGACAATTGGCCTTTGGAGAAGACCATAAACATAAGAATTTTTGTAGTGATGTTGAGAATGGAATACTGTAGGGGTAAATGAGCCTAAAGGATCAATTATATTTGATGAAATGATGGTGGAGGTTCCCTTTTACAATTGAGGTGAGAGGCGCTTTTGGGAACTCGGAAAATATTAATTTGTATTAAAATAAAACCTCATCCAAAAAAACTAAATAATATCATATTTATGAAAATGAGATGTGATAATATTTTAATATAATCATCTAATAAACATTTGATAACTTTTTCTATTATTTTAAGACATGTATATTTAATTAACACTTAGTAATTCAATTTAATTTTTTAAAAGGTGTAAATATTTCAGTATTAAAAGAGTGAAATATTAACATATTTCATAGCAATTATACTGTAAATAAATTCATTAGAAAATTTTAGACCATATTAAAAATAATAGATATTTTTAGAAAAAAATTATGTGTTTTAATTAATATAACAATACATTATTTCGATAAAAAACAATAGTGTCATCATTGACACAATTCAATTCACTATTTTTTTAAAATATGAAAAAAACTGTTTAACATAGAAAAAAATAATTCATTTCTTTAAGAGGTCATGGGAAACTATAAAATCCATTTAATATATCAATTATCCCAATTATAATTATATTATAATTTCTAATATCATTTATTTGTTATCTTTACAAAAAAAATAATTACTTCATAGGTTTTCTGTAATCTTTTAATATACTTATTTATTGAATAAAAATTATGAATAAAGAATTATTTCGAAGAAAAATACTCTATATTTCATAATAATACTTATAATAAAATATATATTTTGGAAAATCCAACATTAAAAATGTAATACCTATAAAAACATGAATCGGGAAACATTAACATCACATTAAATAAAATATTATATGTGATATTATATTCATTATAAAGCTAAAAATGGATAGTAAATCAACCCATATATGATTATTTTTAATATATAATTATCCAATAAGAATTGATGAGGCGTTTCAGTATTTAAATTGATATAATTATATTAATAAAAAATATTTTATAGATTTCTCATCAATTAAAAAATTTCAACATCCTCAATGTATAAATATTTAAGGTAATTATTTACTTCCTAAAAATTAAAAATAAATTACAAAAAAATGTAAAATAAGATTTTAAATGAGTATTTATTGTTGAATTTATCATTATAAAACTATATGAAGAATGATATAGTTATTAATATTTGAGTGAACATATTTAAATTTTCATTAAATAAAATAAATTAAATGTCCAAATATCATCCAAGTGGATTTCAAAGGATACCATTTATACAAAAGGATTATTAATGTTAAAACAAACTAATCCAATGATACTAGGACATGAGTTTTGTTAATTTTATAATAATATTTTGAACCCTATTTAACTAATTAACCCTTTTACCTTATGAAAACAAATTAATGAAGATTCAATTAATAATTCCCAAAAAAATAAATCTACTTACATAAATTGAAGATACTGATTCCAAATATTGATTATATTTTTCAAATTTGAAAACATAGAAGTTCCAGTAATTAATATAAATATAAAATCATTATTAGAATGAGAAAAAGGTTTTAAAAGATAAAACATTGGAAAAGATTGAAATTTTTTTACAAAAAAATGAATGTAAATTTAATTCCTATTTCTTACATTATATTAACTAATAAAAATAAAATATATTTAAAATTTAAAAACATTCAATAAAATAATACAACCATATAAATTATTTTGATGTACATTTTTGTTTTAAATTAAAACCTTATATTTTTTAACTATTCATCAAAACATGAATGTTATCATAAAAATATAAAAAATTAATGAAACAATTCTTTTTATTTCTTGATTCCAATGAAAAAATTTATGTTCTCATATAATAACTATTATTGTTTCATAATTTTATTTTAATATAAGGTTTCTATTATAAGGTGGTTAAATTATAAATTTAGAAAATATTTGTATTTATACATAAAATATAGTTTATTCTTATTCTATGACTACAATATCTACTAGAGGAATAAAAAATATATTTTATCAAATATCAAAAATATATATTTCATTTTTTTATTTAATAATTTTAATTAACTTTATTTGTTAATACATAAAATAAAAATATTTCCATTATGTTTAAACTATTTTTTCTCGACTATTACCTGCTATTATGTGTAATTAAAATGATCCGAACTTTTATTCCATTTCATCAAAAATATCATGTTCATATAGCTTTATATCACCAACACAATCCAAAAAATTTAGAATTTTTCACTTCATTCCATAATGGTCTTCATAAAGATCCATCTAAATACCGGATTGAAAGCTATTCTAGTTCAAAGATTCTAACAATGGTATGTGTTGATCCCAAACACCTTTTATATCCCCAATGAAATATCTCAACATGTCATATATTGTATAAATTTATATATCAGATATATCATCATTCTAAATATAATAAGCAGTTCTAAAACCTAACTCTATAACCAGAGCCTACAAAATACATCTCTAGAACACAAAGTTAATCTTATGATCCCGCTCAAATATAATTGAAAGTGGTAGTCCTTGCAATCTTACCAATTTTTTAATATATATCCTAGAAAATAGATCAAAAGATAAAACCACTATAATTGAAATTGACTGTACCAAAATTTTAAGGTGATAAATAGTAACCCATATAGAATTATGTATTTTCTATGTTTTAAGAATTATAATGATATGGTCCACATTGATGTCTTTCCATTTCTATATTAGTATAGGGAATGGATGTAACATCTCATTAGACATAAATCTCTCATCCTCAACATGCAGACAGACCAAGTACTGAGTGATATATTTAGAAACATCTCTTTTCATTCCATCCCACCATAACATCCCTATCAGGTCCCTATACACCATTTTTCTTCTTTGATGAAAAAATGAGTTATTGTATGTGCGCATCCAATAACTCCTTCTTTAATTGTGAAATGGAAGGAATACAATCCTAGTTACTAAACCTCATTATTCCATCACAATCACAGTAGTTTTCAGGAAACTTTCTCCCCATATTTTGTAGTTCTATATATTTATACTTTGTATCATAAATATTTACTTTAGTATATAGTTAAACATTCATTTGTGAATCATAATATTTTTCTCCTTTTAAAATTTCAAAATCAATCCTTCATAAATCCATAAATATTTAATCATTTGTGATCCTCATTATGTATATGCTGGCATTGTCCTTTCTAATCAATAAATATGACACCATGTTCACATTCCTAGGGGTAATTTATTGAGCATTACAAATCATTAATCAAATATATCCATAATCATTGGTGCATATTTATCTTCATTTTGTGTGAAAATGTAATTTTAAATTTTATGACCAGTATTAATATCTCACCTTTCACCGTAAATATAATTCCTATATATATTTAATGAAAATATTACAGAAGAAAACTCCAAATCACAAGTGGATTAATTATTCTCATGTATTTTCAATGGTTGAGAGGAAGAAGCTATCACAATATCACATTTCAAGAGAACACAACCTTGTCCTTCTTGGATTGATCACTTCAGATCACAAAAAATTATCTTTTATAATGTTGTGTGAGCACCAGTGCACTGGTTAGATATATTTTTAGATATTTCATATTATTTTCCCATTCCTTGTTTCATACAAATGTAAATACTTTCAGAGTCAACTTGGTGAGTGTTTTAGATATTCATTAAAAATATTTAAAAAAACATCAATAATATTGAGCCAATCTAAGAAAACATGGATTCTATATTACTGTTGTAAGTCAATGCCAACTTTCATTGGATTTTGTATTTCTAGGATCCATAGATATGCCTTATAGATGATTATGTGGCATAAATAAGATTAATCTTAATCAAAAAAATTAACACTAGTAAATTTATCATAAATCTACTCCTTTATTAGCGACTTCATTAAAATTCATAAGTTATCTTCATGTTCATATTTTCTCATCAAATAGACCAGATTATTTTCAATATATTATACCATAAATTGATCAATATTATATCAAAATACATTATTCATTATATCCATGAAGAGAGTGGGAGAATTAGTAATACCAAAAGGAATAACTATAAATTCAGAGTGTCCATATTGTGTACATAACTCCATATTTGTTCCACTCTCCTTCTTAACCCTTAGTGGAATATATCCTGAATGATGATCAATCTGTCAAAAGTGTTGGGCTCTGTATAGTTGGTGCAATATGTTATCAATGAGGGGAAGATGATTTTTTTTCTTGATAATGATCTTTTTATGTTCTCGATAATCAATGTCGAGTCTCATCGATCCTTCTTACTTCCTAATGAATAGTAGATGTGCACCCCCATGAGAGACATATAGAGTACAGTTCTCGTATGAAAATTCTCTTGGTGTTTTTTTGCAATTATGGAAACATAATTGGGGCCATTCAATAATGTGTTTTTGAAATAGTCATAACACCCGATATGAGTTCTAATTAAAACTCAACTTCATGATTCTGTGGAAGATCTAGAAATTCATCTCGAAATACAACAGAAAAAATTCCCCTAAAATAGATGTATTTTTATTGGTGAGTTTCCCCCAAGGAATTTGAGAAATATAACATCCATTATTAAGAATCAATTACCATAATATAGATTAGATTTCTATTAGAAGGTCATAGTCATACATTCATCTATAGATGATCATATATTGATCTAAAATATGAAATATGACTTACATTATTTTGAAACTGATTTAAGAACTATATAGAGAAAGCCAATACATTTCACGAATCCCATCAAATTACACAATTGAAAGTATCACAATATTTATAGGAAAAATTTTTCTATAGACATAGAATATGTTTGAATTATAAACATTTGATGCGACTGTTTTGAAATTAAGAGTTTCCATATATATCATAACATCTAATTGTTGAGGTAATATGACAATACCCTTAGAAAAGTATTTATAAATAATAGAGTGGTTGGATCTGAAATCCAATATAAAATTATCTACATTAGAGTGGATGATATGTGTACCTTTCACCACTTCATTATTTTACTCCACATCGCTGGTAGTGATCACATGTAACTAGCCTTTTCCATTAGCCTTATGAGTTTTCTAATTTTGGATCATCCTCGATTACCATTTTATTATGGAATAGGTTAACATAATTCCACATTTCCTTGCACTTGTATCATTGAATTATCGAATGTGACTTCGATATATCGTTTTCTTTATTCACATCATTGGACAAGTTTTTTCCAATAATGAAAACATTCAACTACCCTATGACCTTCTCTGCCACACATAAAACATTTTCCAGTAAATTACATAAAAATTTCCTTTATGTTTATTTTCTACACATTCTGCTCAAGGGAGTACTCTTCTTCTTTTCAGTGTGGTCTTTTGACTTTCCATTAAATACCATTTTTCACTTATTATTAATCCCATAGGACTAATGGGTAACTCAAATCTCTATCTCACCATTGAGAGCACAACAAACAATTTACACATTGCTATTGAAGTCCCTTATGAGTAATTCACTCTAGAGACATTGTTATAATACAATAATAAATCAATCAATTTTACTCTCATGTTGGATAATAATTCCACAAGTGTACCTTGAATGTCATCAGAAAATTTTTTTGTAGGTACAAAAGATTCATCATTCTTTTTATCAATCTCACATGGCCCATTCTCCATTTTTTTTAGAATATGAGGTTGGTACTTATTGTAAAATGTGATCTTCAACTCACCCCATTTAATAGATTCAATTTTATCACTTTTGTAATATTCTTGATAATTTTACACTATTTATCACCTTATCCTACAAAAAAAATCTTCCAAGATGAATTTATCATTATTTCAACATTGTTATATTGAAAATATCATTTTAGTGTAACCGATCTATTGTTCAACCAATAATGAATCAGAGACCCACTAAAAAAAGATTAAAACATCCTCTTGAATGAATCAACATAATGTTGTTCATTGTATTTCTCATTTGGAAGTCGTACATGATTTATACCTTGATAATGTTTTGTGAGCATTTCTATAATATTTTTCCTTCTATCTCGCATAAAATTAGGTTTCATAAAAGGACAGTCATTGCATTTCCCCCATATTTATCATTAACACAGTTCCTTTGAGTTTTGAGCATTGACATAAATTAAAAACCATATTGTGTGAAAAAATAATCCAAATAAGAAAACCACATAATCACGAATAAATTGTTTTTGTAAAAATCATTAATTTAATCCATGTTTATTCATTATAATTTATAAAACACTAGTATTGTAAACATTACTTCAACAAATATAAAGGCTTCCTCTTGAGGTTTTAACATCCAAGTTTCAAAACGTCGACTGTACACTAACTTTTATTCCAACTACAACTACCCATAATTAACATACGTAGATATTACATCAAAATTAATGAATATTCAATATCAAACATGAATAACCCCTCCAGGAATCTATAGTTTTGGTACCATTAGAAATTAGGGTAGATAAACAACTAGTACTTAAGAAATCTACATTGGCTCCAACTTATTTATTCAACACAAGACCACATTTTGACAAATCATACTTAATACACCTCTTTATGACCTATTTATAATATACATAAGAATTGGTGAGCTCAGATTCTCAGTAAGGGTAATAACGTAGATATCAATTATATGATAATCGTAAGATATAAAAACATAAAATTTGGAAATCTTATCCTGTATATGAAAGATCATGATATCCTAGTTTGGGATAAATCAACAATGTTCATAACGAATCAATGAACATATAACCAAAATTCATAACATAATACATAGAATTTGTGGCATAATAATAAGTTTAAGAAATAATTATTTATTAGTCAATGTTTATTTTTGAGACCATTATAGTTGACAAAGTCTATTACTAAATTGAGTTCACTCCTCATTCCAACGTTGTATAACTGAACAGAAATCATTTCTTATCCCTCCCATGTCTATCTCATGAGATATAGATCATTACCCAACTAATTAGTGGGAGATATAGTTCCCACTCATCGCTTAATTAAATCTTTCTTATGTGTTCCACGAAAACATAAATCATTCATAATAGCAAAGAAAAATGAATAAAACAAGTTATTTAAATACCATACCATTATAACATAATCCATATAATACAAATATATTTAATAAATAGAATTCCATTTTGAAAGAAATTTAAACATAAGAATAATAGGGAACGAAACACAACCCTATTAATGAATGTAATCTTAGATGGAAAATAATTTTGTTAAAACACATGAAAATGCTTCTTGAAGAAAATATCCTTTCTTATTAAAAATGGTATCTTTTCTCAAAATTACATTGAATTTTTAATGAAAATAATTTATTTAAAAATAAACACGAAATAATGTAATGGAATATTAAAGGAAATATGCTGTCATTAAATAGTAAAAATCCATTCAAGTCATATAATTTAAAAGAAAAAATTTATCTCATACATTTATCAGAATGTCTAACAGGTACCTCATATCAAGGAATTAAAAACAATTCAACTTATATCATTTAATAATAATTACCAAACTTATAAAGTTGAATTTAAAAAATTATAGAAGAATAAAAATACTTTTAAATATTTAGAAAAAATGGAATTGTAAGATAATAATACCGCAATAAATTCTTAAATATGGACAATCACATATAATAATGAGATTCAAAAATTATCCATTATCTTAGGTATGATATCCTTTTTCATTATCAATACCTCTTGTATAATAATTTAAATAATTTCATTGACTTATTCACGAGTCACATTAATTTTTATGATCAAAAATATGATCATATAATCATCTATTTATTATTACAATTTCATTATTATTCGTTATTCATGTTTTAATGGATTCATTTTCTTATGCATGTTTTGTCGAATAAGTTTATGTTATCCCTAATAAGTCATAGTTATATCATTAAAAATGATATTTATACAATATATACAATATTTAAAATTCGATAAATTTATATAATCATAGTTTAATGGATATAATATAGAATTAATCACATCACATCATGGAGATGGTAGGACATACATACACAGTAATGACGATATCATTTCCATTATTGTGAAGCGGTTTGAAAATTTATTGTATATATTTTGTTAAATAATAAAAATATTTATACAATAATAATATATAGTTATTATTTCCATCATTATACACATCCAATTAAGGTGGTGGTGGAAGAATAGATTACAACATGGTGTGGAGACCATCAGTCGTACGTACGCATGCGTGATGATTACATTTTTTGTAAAATGGATAGAATGGTGGAATATAGTTTTTCCAAAATCATAGTAAAATATCATTATAAAAGTGATACTGGAGTTAATACATCATAATTTAAATAACTAATGAAGTGAAATTATAAGAATAAATAAGTTTGAAAGAATCTATAGAACATATTACCTCTTCTTTGACGCGCTTCCTCTAAATCTCCTCCCCAAGCACCAGATTTTGTCATTATAGAAGACAATACCCATTATATTATATCTTGGGAATATGATAATGTAAAATACTAGGTGGTATCTGAGCCTGAAGGCTAATTGAGTGTTGAAGAAATGAGGGAGGATGAACCCTTTTATCATTTAGGTAAGGGGCAATTTTGGAAACCCCAAAAAATATTAATTTATAATAAAACAAAACCATATAAAAACCCTTAAAAATTGACCTATTTTAGAATATAAATTGAGATATGATTTTTATTTTCATAAACTAGTTAATTATCTAGACATGTTTCTATCAATTCAAACCATTTCATTTAAATTAACACTTAGTTATTCTAATTAACTTTTTACTAAGGTAACAAATATTTCAATATTAATAGAGTGAAAGATTTACTTATTTGATATAAATTAGATAATAAATAAATAATTTACAACATTTTATACCATATGAATAATATTATATATTTTTTAAAAATGTTTTTTAAATAAATTAATAAAAGTTCAATTCGAGAAAAAAACTATAGTGTCAATTTTGACACTATTAAATTCAATGATTTTTAAATACATGAAGATGTGAAGTTAACATTGGAAAAAATATTTTAAAATATTTATAATATGTCAATTTAAGATAAATATTTTATAGGATATATTAATTATCCCAAATTATCTTTATCTTAATATTTTAATAACATTTATTTGTTATCATGATTAATAAAATAATTACTATATCAGTATGTATTAATTATTTAATATACTTATTTGTTGAATAAAAAATTATAAACAAAATATTATTATTAATATAAATCTTATATATTTCACAATAAATCATATAATATAATATATATTCTAGAAAACCCAACATTAAAAATGTTATATTTATTAAATGATGAATCTATCTACATTAACATCACCTTTAAAAAAATTATAAGTTTCATAACTTTTTTATACGGATCGAAATGGTAAACAAATCTTCCATTAGATAATTATGGTCGATATAAAAAAGAAAAAACATTATCATTTTTGGGTCTTTTAATGGTTATTTTTTATTTTAATAATTTTTTTTTATTTATTTCCCATCAATTAAATAATTCTTTCATCATCAATGTATTAATTTTTAAATTAATTGTTTATTTCATAAAAATTAAAATTTAATTACAATGATAAATGAAATAATTTAATATTTCAAATGAATATTAATAGTCGAATTTATATTCTTTATAAAATTCTATTAAAAATATTATAATTATTGAAATTTGAGTGAGACATATTATTATTTTCTTTAAAAAACATATATTTAAATACATAATATCATCCAAGGGGATTTTAATGGTTAACATTTATACCCATGAATAATTTATGTCAATGTACACCCATCCAATGATATCAATACAAGTGTTTGGGAAATTATATAATATTATTCTTACACTTAATTATGAGATTTGACTTATTACCGGATTAAAAAATTACGGTAGTTACTATTCATAATGAAAAAAATAAAATAAATTTTTTTAAATATTTTGGAAATACTGATTCCAAATATGAAATCCATTCATAAAAATTCAAAACAATAACTTTTTTATAATAAATTTTAAATTTATTCTTATTCTCGGAATGAGAAAACGAGTTTTTAAAAGTGAAAACAATGTAAAATTTTGAAATGTTTTTACATCTAAATTCAATGTCAAATTAATGCCAATGACCAAAATTATATTAAATGATAAAAATATAATATATTTATAATTTTAAACCATTAGATATAATAATTTAACCATATAAAATATTTTGAATAAAAAAAATTTTTTCAGTTAAAATTTATTAGATTTTTACTATTCATCCAAAAGTGAAACTAATTTGAAAAATATAAAAATTCATAAAAAGTAAATTTTTATATCCATATTCCTATAATTAGGTTTTTTATATAATTATTATTAATTTTTCATAAATTTAATTTAAAATTGTTTCACTATTAAAATGTGGTACAATTATCCTTTTAAAAATATAGATTTGCTAAATAAAATACAGTTTTTTCATATCATATAACGAAAATATCTGTTGGATGAATATAAAAAAATTTATAAATTATATAACATATTTATTTCATTAATTTCATTAAAAAATATTAATTTACATATGTTATTAATACAAATATTACAAACATTTCCTTTATAATAAAATGGTTTGAATTTTTTATAGATAATTGGTAGTTAATTAATTCTTCCAACATTTTCATTTATTATTTATATTTATTCCCAATAACAAAATAAATAGATTATAATGGTCATTTTATACCGAGGTAATATATTCAAACATTTAACTTCATGATTTCGTGAAATTAATGTTATTTCAGAATTAAAAATATTTAAAGAATAAATTTCAAAAAAACATCCAAGTGTTACAAATACATCCATCTCTTATGATGTCTCTATATGAAAAATAAATTTAATAAATTTAAATAATTTTAATGTAGATAATTATTGATATTAAAATTTATTATAGTGGATCATACATAAAAAATATATAAGACAAGTTCCTTTTTGTACCCAAATTCTTTAGGTTTAGAAATGTTAGAAACTTGCGATTCGGTAACCAAATATATTTATTTTAAAAAGTAATTTAGTAATTAATGATATATAATTATTTATAGTAATTAAGTAACTAGATATATAAATTATGAATCTATAAAATACTAATTATTATCATATGGTCCATTTATTTTAATGTGAATACATTTAATAGTAGATATTCTCTTTATGTTAGAATAATGAACAAAATAATTTTAATATAATTTTGAATTTTCTCCATTACTATAGAAACCATGATTACCTTTTCATAATTTATTTTATTTCAAAAATTGGATTAAATTTTTTTCACCCTTGATAATCCTACTAAAAGATTGTTTTAAAGTATCAAATACATTCAATTATTATATGATTTTTGTTAGATACAGATTATAAGTCTTTTTTGATGAATTGGATATCAAATTTGTAACTTGTTTTGATAAAAATAACATATCAGTACAAATAACATCACAATATATTTTATGTTTAATATTATAATTTTTTAAATAATTACATTTATCTTTGTGATTAAAAAAATAGTATTTTCACAATATTTCTTTTGAATCATAACTTCGATAGTAAGAAGTGTGCACCATATCAATATAATCCATAAGTCATAAATTGTGTAGCGCCCCAATCGCAATTACCTAGAGTTGATGTATTATTACAAAACATTGGCATGATCACAAAGGATCAAATCCTAAAATACCAAGAAATTTATTAGCTTTGGAAGTACTAGATTAATTCATAAGTTTTACACTACATTTTGAAATAAAAACATCAACAACATTGTTTCCCTTGTGAACACACTTATATCCTTTTCCCATCCATGCAGGTCAACCATTTAATACTTATTCACATCCTAAGAAAAATAAATCATGGAAAGGGGTGAGTTCATATTTTCAGTAAGGATAATAACATAACGGAAAGTTTAATAAAAAAGAATAAACATTTAAGGAAATGTATAAGACTAAAACACAATCCTTTTAAAGTTAATCATCAACATAATGTGTAAATTATAAAACAAATAATTCCATTTAATAATTCACATGTATATTATACTAGTATAATAACCACATGAAACATCAATAGCCAATTTCATAATGATGGAATGCATAATGCCAGACTTCATGACCACATTGTCAAGGCCTCACGCCAAGACTATAATTAATATTTTGTCAAGGCCATGTGCTAGGAAACTATATTGACTCATGAAACCCACTGATTCATTGAGGAGATGCAGCGGGCTCCCCCCGTCACTTAATAAGTCCAATTCATTCCCCATGTGAAATGGTTTAAACCTAACATTAACATTTTTATTAAAACTAGAATATGAAATGTAAATACATTATCAATAAACTTTGAATTGTACAAAAATAAGACATCTACATTCAAACTTATCACAATACATTCAATACAAAATTAAATATGTGTATCATAATAAATCAACTTCAAACAATTATAAAATCCATCAAAAGATGTTGACATAGATAAAATTAAAACAATTTGAAAGAAATATCTCTTTTTATTTTGAAAACATTTAATGTCAGAAAATTATAAAAGAAAACATTTATTTTAAAAATATTATTTTAAGAATGAATGGGATTCTTTGACGATGTTATAATGGGGGAATATAGCCGCACCAGCCATATAAGTTAAAAAAGGACATTCTTACCTATAATTTTTTTAGAAAAGGTCATAAAGTACCTTGTTTGGAATATGATGGAAAGATTCCATTCAAATCATATATGGTAAAAAAACTGTATAAATGACATAAACCCATAGTATAGTAAATAGTAAAAATGTTTTGAATTACATTTGTAAGAAAACACATACGTGGATGATAAAGAGGTCCCTGTAGATACCTAGATATTAATAACCACAAATAAGTAATGAGATTGTATAATTAACCCTTACCTTTTACTTTTACTTTGTAATGGGTATATTAACCACGTGTATAATAGATCAATCATTTTTATTAAATAATACAAAAAAGTATACATAAATATGATATCATATATGATCTTCCAATATTGCATTTGTTAATAATGTTTTAGTAGTATCATCGTTTTGGGCGTTAAGTGGTTCATTTTCTATTATATTCATAGTTATATATTTAATGTTTTTTATGAATAGGATAAATTGGATTCATATCAATAATGATATTATATTTTTAAATATTGTTTTTAATCATAAAATGAAAATTATTCTAGAATGATTGCGATAGGGAATGAATCTTATCATGTTTGGGGAGATGGTAATCTGTACGTATGCATGAGCGACAATAACATTATATTAATGGTGAAATCATATGTAATTGGATGTTATATCATATATAACAAATCATTGACATGTTATATTTTTTATTTACATCAATTATACTCATTATCATACTTATCCACCTAATGAAGTGTTTGAATAAAAAACTACACCACGACGTGGAGATGGTAAGGCGTATGCACGCAAGTATAGAGACTTTTTCATTTATAGGATGGATAAAATAATTAATATTGTTGTTCCATATTTATAATAATATCACAGTATGTTGAAGAAATTGGAGTTATTATTTCGGAATGGAAAAACAAAGAAATAGGAAGTGGAATAATAAAATAACTTGGAAGAGGGTTGGGAAATTATTATATCTTCTTCAGGTGTTTCCTTCAAAGTTGATAAAAAGTGCTCTTTTGTTAGATTTATGATCAATGTTATGCCTAATAGTCAAATATAGGATAGCTGATAGGATATTTGGTCAGGTTTTTTCTGGTCCAATTGGCTTTGGGGTGTGATTTTGAGAGAAGGGGAAGTACCATTGTATAAGAGAGGAGAGGGTCACTTTAAGAAATTCCTGAAATATTATTTTATAATAAAATAATTTTCTATTTATAATGGCTCAAAAAATATTTATTTATAGTATATGGTGGGTATTGTTTGAAAACCATTCAACTAAAAGGTCTTGTATTGGTTTAGGTCACCATATTAACCTTATCATTTAGATTTATCTCATAGTTAAATAGTTCAACTTTTACCGTGTCTTCTTGTATTATTACACTATGTGGTTGATAAATTTTCTATAAACATACAAATAAGTTAAATAATGAAATATATAATATTATTTAATCCCTTTTTCCAAACCATAGATTATTAGGAATATTATATAATATAATAATATAATATTTGTTTTAAAAAACTCATTTTTGTCAATTTTGACACTTTTAATTATTTGGTTTTTTTGAAAGTCATCACACTTGATTTAATCAAAAAACATACATTTATTCAACCCTAACATTTCATATTGAACTTTAAAATTCGTGTATTTCAGAAATACATTGAAATCATATTTATTTTGATATTTATAATTCCATTTCTTATATTATTTCATTAATAAGATAATTACTACATCGTCATTATGTCATTAATAAATTTAATTATATAATGTCTAAAAAATATAAAAAAAATGATGTATGAAATATTTTTAAATTTCTAATGAATATTCATAGTTGAATTAATATTATGTTTTACACTATATTTAAAAAAATTTAGTTATTAAACATTGATTTAAACTCTTTTAACTCTTCATTAAATAAAATAATAATAAATATACTAATCTAAAAAAAGTGTACCAAATAGGATCATATTTTATTCATATGGTTTTTTTGGCTGACTTATACTTATCCAATAGAATTAACATATTTCTTAGGGTAATTATGATATCATTTTATCCTTTAATTACCAAATTTAGTTTTAACTATAGTAAATAAATGTCAAAAGTTACTATTCCCCAATTATTATTTTCATCATATTGAACAACATTTTTCTTACTAATATCAACCGTGTCTTTCATATTTTTGAAATTAAACTCACATAGGTGGTGAAATTTATTTTTATGCAAATTTGCAAATTCTCTTAGAAGGTGGGTAAAAGACGGTAAAAAGTTAAATAAAATTTTATATATCTAATCTTATTATAAATTGCCTCTAATGAATTATATTGAACATATATAGGTATTATGTATCTATTTTTATATAAAACACTTTGAAATAAAATAACTAATTATTTAAATAAAATGTTGGTTTTAAATAATAACGCATTGTTTTCTAATATTCATCAAAAATTGAAAGTGTTCAGAAAAATACCATAACTTCAACCTATGATAATTTTTATTTTACGAATTCAAAAATGAATTCTATTTTACCAAATTAAGAATATAGTAGTTGTATTAATTAATTTAAAATTATTTATTGTTCCCAAAACTAAAAAGTGGGTTTTTATAAATTAAAAACTATAAAAAGATTGACATTTGTTAATGTCATACTAAAATGTGAAATTACATATAATGGCCTATGTTGTATTAAATGATAAAAATATAATATAATTATACTTCCAAACCAGTCAAATATATAATTTAACACTGTAAATTATTTTAATTAAAAAAGTTGTTTTCAATTAAGATTTACTATTTTTAACTATTCGTCAAAAAAATGAATATTATCAGAAAAGCACCAAAAATTTATTCAGACTAAATTTTTATATCCTTATTTTAATGAAGAAATTAATTTCATGAAATTTTATATATAAAATTTTCAAATATTGGTTTGAAAAATGGATCACAATTAAAAGGTGGTAAAATTACATTTTCTGAAAAATACTACCTTTATCTGAAAAATTGATTTTGTTATTATATTATGTTTAAGAAACATATAATATGGTTTTTAAAGTTAAATGGAAAATAAAAAATTCAAATATCATTAAATACTATCCATATTCTTTTTTAAACATCTAGTTTGGTAAGTTATGGTTTTTTTGAACTCGGTGTTGCATGTAGCACTATTTATTGAATTAGTTTGAAGAGATAACATAGTTAAAAATATTGGAGAGTGACATTATCCACTCTATCAATAAATTGTGTCCTCACAATTTCAAATTGTTCTTCATAAATAAAATTTTAAAAGTTGAAAAATACCATTGTGGAAGACCCAAATCAGAAATTGGGTAAATAAAATTTAGTTCGAATAAGAGGAAAAAAGAAAGGGAATGGTCACCACTAAATTATGATCTTCATTAGAAGAACATTGGTGGTAATTATAGACATATAATTAATGAAAAAATTTAAATATTTATAGGGAGTGATTGAGGTCATTAATCACAAAAAAGTGTAAAATTAATGACCTCAAAGCCATCAATCTATGATGAATTAAAGTATCATTAGTTCAAAAAGAAAATTATTAAGATAAAAAAAATTTGTTATAAGATACATTCACTATAGATTAAGAATTAATTTATTCATATAATTATAGGAAAAAAATACACCTCACAAGTATAGTTTCATCCTTCAATTAATTCTTACCACAAACTCATCTTCCACTCCAAAATATTATAAAATTAAAAAAAATTCTATTTATCCTAATCATATAGGGTTACAAAAATAATTTATTTTTAATTAATTTGATAGGGTATTAAAAAAATACATTATAAAAACCAGGAAATGATGTAGGCTAGTGGAAGGTGATGCACACTTGTCACTCTTCGATTTCGGGTTCAAGTCCCGCGGGCATGTCGTACACGTTGGGTTGTCGCCCGACCTTGGATTTTCCTTTTTATAACAATAAAAAAAATATTTAGAAGTTTTATTTAACCTTAATCAATAGTATCTAATGTTTAACATAATAAATTCCAACCATTAAACATATAAAAAATACTTTGTTCCAAACTCACAGTCCAAAATTTATATGGAATGTAAACACAATGAATATCTCTTTTTCCACAAAATAACATGTCAATATATTAATCACATATTCTTTTAAAACACAGTAACATATTGAATTACCATAAAAACTTATTGATTACATTATTACTCCATTATTAATATATAATACTAGATATACTTCTTATATCCAAAAATGGTGTAAACACCAACAATAAAGAAATATACAATTCAAAAATTAGTATCAAGGTAGTCAAGAATGTACAAAATAATTTATCCAGACCAATCACATCTTATTCCAAAATTAGTACCATAGTATCGGAACCATTTTAAGGTTTATCATTCTCTCAAACATATATTTTCCTAAAAATGATTAACCTACTATTGAGTAGCTTTTCTTTGTTCCACAAAATATCATGTCCTCAATGAAATATTACTGTAGTACAATCCTTATATTCTATGTAATTCTTATAACATGTACACCAATAATACATTACTCAAATTACACAACATATGAACTCTAATCATTATTCGTAATCTAAGGTAGTATCATAACTCGATTATTATACAATAGAAGAATTTGGGGTATAATCTGATGATTTGGACATTGATTTGTGTAGTGTCCCAACTTCTTGAAGATGATGCATTATACATTTGAAACTTTATTCTTACATGTTCAATCACATACTTGGTGTCCTTTTTCTACAAACATATGACAAACTCCCATTCCCTTCATGCATTTTCCAAGGTGATTCATTCCATAGTTATCACATATGGGACAATCCTTCTTTCCCCTCTTCCCATTATTCGTTTTTATCTCTCCCTTCATTTTATTCTCTTTCTTCCCTTCAATTCCATAGGACTTAGAAAATTCATTACTTATCTTATTAACACATGATATTATTTCGTCATATAATGAGAATACATGGGAGACCATTTCCCTTCTAAATTTTGTCTTAATTACATTAAAGATATGATCATTCATAATCATTAGATCATGCATATTGTTGGAGTTCTCATTACTTCTCCTAGGAAACATTTCTAAACAACGACATACAGTAGGTTAGTTAATGAATAACAAAGAATAATTCCTAACATGTAAAGTACCTAATGTAAATTAAAACAATTATTCATATAATCTATAATCACAAGATGTTTTATTTGTGGATGTATTAACTCCTAAATCCTTCATAATGTCTTGTAATTCAAATGTGAATTATCCTAAGCATGTACCCTATGAGTTTTATAACCAAGAGTGTAGCTAGGTATGTTGTTGTGTACTTGGATACCCCAGGTCAAACCCAAAACTCCTTGTTAGAGTTTTCACTCCTAAGTACAACTTTGCCAGAGCCGCCTCTTCCTACTCATATCCAGACAAGGATGTATTGCTTAGAAAATACACAAAATCTATAATTTACCAAAATTCTAGAATGTTATTATATATTAATACTCAAGGTTTATCTTAGGGTAATGTGATCTAATAAGAGTTTATCGAAATATAGTTTCCATGGATTTTTCTAAACCTCCCTCAGATACTAACTGTAATACCCTGACCCTAGTTACCCAGAGTCAGTGCATTATTATTTAACATTGGCATGATCACAACGGATCAAATCCTGAGAGACTGGTCAGTTTAGTGGCCTTGGAAGTACTGGATACATTCATATGTTTTAGATTACACAATGAAATAAAAAACATTGAAAAAATTGTATCCCCTTTGAACACACTTATTTCCTTATCTTATCCCAGGTGGTGAACCATAAAATGTTTCTTCACATATATAGAAACATAAAACATATATATGGGTGAGCTTAAATTCTTAGAAAGTTTAAAAATATATCGGAAACATTCATAAATAAGCATAAATATTTAATGAAATTTATAAGACTAAAACATAAGCCTTTTGAAATTAAACATTAGCATAATATGGAAATATAAATTAAATAATTCCATTAAATTATTCACATAGATATTCTACTAGTCGAATAACCGCATGCAATATTAATAGCCACTTTCATAATGATAGAATGAATAATGGAAGACTTCATAACCACATAGTCAAGGCCTTGTTCCAAGACTACAAATAATAAATTTTCAACACCTTGTGAAAATACACAAGTTTTTCTTGTGAGTCCTACCAATGGATCAACTAACTATATCGAGCTCCACTCATCCCGTACAATGTTCAATGCATTCCCTAAATGAAAAGGTTTTAATGTAACATAAGCATTCGTATTAAAACTAGAATATGAAATGTCAATAATTTATCCATAAACCATTAATGTAACAAAAATAACACATCCAAATTCAAACAAATTACAAAACATTTAATTTTATATGGAAGGATTGTATAATAATAAATCAACTTCAAAAAAGGTTTAAAATCTATCGAATGATGTTGACATATATTAAATGAATAATATTTGAATGAAATACCTCTTTCTATTTTGAAACCATTTAAATGTCAGATAATTATAAAAAAACATTTATTTTGAAAATAATATTATATGTTTTTATGGGGAACTTCAACGATGTTATAATGGTGTAAAGTAGCCACATGTGCCGTATAAGTTAAAAAAACATTCTTACCTAAATTTTGTCGAAAAGGTCATAAAGTACTTCGTTTGGAAAATGATAGAAAGATACCATTAAAAACATATATGGTATAAAATGGTATAAATTACTTTATACAATAGTCTAGTAAATAGTAAAAATGTTTTGAATTGCATTTTTTATAAAAACATGAACGAGGATGATAAAGAGGTTTCATTACATACTTATGTATTAACAACCTCATATAAGTAATGGGATTGTAGAATTAACACATACCTGGTACTTTTTCATTGTCGAGGGTATGTTAAAATTCTTTATAATAGTAAAATTAATTTTATTGAATTATATAAGAATCATATACATATATATTATTTCATATTTGATCGTCCAATATTTCATTGTTAATAATATGTTAGTAGTATCATCGTTTCAAGTGTTACCTGATTCGTTTTCCTTTATATTCTTGGTTACGTAAGCCATATTTGTTATGAATCAGATTTATTTGATTCATATATAGGATGATATTATGTTCTTAATCATTATTTTTAAACATAAAATGAAAATTATTTTTGAATGATTGTGATGGGGATTGAATCTCATCACATTCGTGGAGACGGTAATCAGTATGTATGCTTGAGCGACAATATCATTATATTGATGATGAAATTTTTTGTAATTTTATGGTATATAATATATTAATAATAAATAAAATGTTATATTTACTCTTTAAATCAATTATACTCATTATTATACCAATCCAAATAATGACATGTTTGAATAACAAACTACAACATGATGGGGAGACAATAAGTGATACATACACACGTATGGTGACATTAACATTAATAGGATGGATAGAATAATGAATATAGTTTTTTCATTTTTTAAATAACATCAAATTATGTATAAGATACTTGAGTTATTATTTTGGTATGGAAACAACAAAGAAATCAGAAGTCGAAGAAGAAAAGAACATGAAAAAGGGTGGTGAAATTATTACCTCTTCTTCGGGTGTTTCCTTTTGAATTGATCAAAAGGGCTCCTTAGGTGGGGATTATGACCAAATTAAGTCCTATAAGTCTAAGGTAGGATAGTTGAGGAGATATTTTGGTAGTTTTTGGCCGATCCAAATGGCTTTGGAGTGTGATTATAAGAGAATGGGATGTACCAATTTATAAGGGAGGTGAGGGTGACATTAGAAAAGCTTTAAATATTATTTTATAATAAACTCATTTTCGGTTTCTAATTGCTTCAAAATGATTTCATTTGAGGATATAGAGGAGATGGGTATAAAAATTCTCATTAAATAGATTTTAGGATGCTTAGGTCACCATATTAACCTTATTTTTTAGATTTAACTCCTTGTTAAATAGTTTAACTTTTACAGTGTGTTCTTGTATTCTTACACAATATGTTTAATAAACATACTCTGAAATTACAAGAGAATCTCAAGTGATTCATTAATTTCATATATAATATTTTTTATTCCTTTTGTCCAAACCTAATATTTTTAGGAATATTATATATTTTAATAGTATAATATTTATTTTAAAAACTCATTTATGTCAATTTTGATAATTTTTAGTATTTGGTTTTTTTGAAAATCACCACAACTTGAATACAATGAGAATGATACATCAAATCAACACTAACAAGTCATATTAACCTATATGATTCATGTATTTCAAAAAAACATTGAAATTAAATTTATTTTAATATTTATTATATCATTTATATGATTCTTTCATTAATAAGGTTATTACTACATCATCATTGTGTCATAAATAAATTTAATTATTAAATGTCTAATT
Organism: Viscum album; assembly: GCA_963277665.1. Classification (NCBI taxonomy): domain Eukaryota; kingdom Viridiplantae; phylum Streptophyta; class Magnoliopsida; order Santalales; family Viscaceae; genus Viscum; species Viscum album. The sequence goes on from OY728150.1 coordinate 2,008,345,667, forward strand.
TTTTTAAATAAATTATAATGATTTAAGAAATATTTTTATATTTCTAATGAATATTTATAGTCAAATTTATCTTATTATACCATTATATTAAAATGGATTTGTTAGTAAACATTGATTTTTACAATTTTAACTCTTCTTTAAATAACATAAAAATAAGTGTCCTAATCTAATCCAAGTGGATGAAAAGAATCATATTTTATTATTAAGGTTGTTTTTGACCGAATCACACTTATACAATACAATAGGACATGTGTTCTCGTAAATATAATCTCATTTGTACTTTTAATTACACAATTTTTTTAACAGTGGTAAATAAAATCCAAAAGTTGCAATTTAACAAAAATTATTTTCATCTTATTGAACCACATTTTACTAACTGATGTCAACCCTATCTCTCATATATTTTAAATTCACCACATAGATGTTCTAAAATATATATTTATTCAAATTTGAAAATGCTCCTAGAAGGTGGGTAAAAGACTGTAAAATGTTCTATAAAATTTTATATATCTAAACTTATATTAAAATGACTCCAACAAATTAAATTGAACATATATAGGTATTATTTATCTAATTTAACAGAAAATAATATAAAATAAAGTAACTAATTATATAAATAAAAATTTGGTTTTAAACAACAATTTAGTGTTTTTCATATTTATAAAAAATTGAGTGTTTTTAGAAAATTAGAAAAAATTCACCCTAAGATAATTTTGATATTCCATATTAATGAATGTAAAATATTTTACAAATTAAAAAACATATATGTAACATTAATTAATGTAAATGTAATTCCCATTGTCAAAAATTGGGTTTTTATAAAGTAAAAACGATCAATAGTATGACATGTGTTCATTTCAAATTTAAATGTGAAATTACATATAATGACCTAAATTGTACTAAATGTTAAAAATATAATCTAATTATACATCCAAACCATTCAAATAAATAATTTCACACTATAAATTATTTCTATTAATAAAGTTGTCTTCAATTAAATTTTATTATTTTTAAATATTCATCAAAATATGAAAGTTATCAGAAGTGTACCATCAATTGATCCAACCTAAATTTTATTGTCCCACTTCTAATGAAGAATTTTATTTCCTTAAATTATATATATAAAAGTTTCAAAAATTGGTTTTAAAAAGAGTTCTATATTAAATGGTGGTAAATTTTTATTTTTTTAAAAATGTATCATTAATCTGAAAAATTGAATTTGTTATTATTTATTGTTTAAGAAACACCTAATATGGTTGCTAAAATTATATGGAATATATTAAATTCCAAATTCAGTAAATACTATTGAAAACAACTTTTGAATTGCTAGTTTGGTAAGTTGTGGTACACTTGAACTCGGTGTTGCATTTAGCGCAAGTTATTGAATTACATTGAAGAGATAACATACTATGAAATATTGGGCTGTTACAGAATGACCATTTGATTTTTATTCCCATCATTAAATTTTTTAGTTGTTTCAGTACTTGAATTATAATTATCACATTATTTTTCCTTCACATATTTCATTCCTTATATTTAATTATTATCTTTACATTGAGCTTTAATCATAGGGCATGTGAACTTTGTCTGACCATTGTCCTTGTATTCATAACATATATCTTATTTATTCCTATTTTTTCTCTTATTTTTGTTTTTTTAAAATACATTAGTATGATTTGATATATTTTTACATGAATCTAGATAAATTTAATTATATTATTTTTACAAAGTATTATTAAGTGAATCATATTCCACTCCAATAAAAATAAACTTTTAACTTTGTATCGTATCTCAGAGTCATACACTGTCATGGTTCCAGTCAGTTCCATCATATTAAATTCATTAACTGGTGTAGATTGATGAATACAAGAAGATATTCAATTCCATTTAGAGTGTGAAAGTTTAATTACCTTTAATTCTTTATAAGGTTTAAACACACATATAATTTATCATATATTTCTTTTAGAAGAAATTTAATTTCATAAATAGCTTGTGATACACGCAAAACCATGTTAAAACAAAACACTACGTAGTCATGATTTGAAAGATTATGTTAAAATCAATGATTAATAAATTTAGAAAATTTAATTTAAAATAAATAATAATTTTTTTAATAATCACATGACAAATATACTAGGATAGAGTTTTGGGATTTCTCAGAATTCTTTTATGAATAGTGAAAAACACTAAATTTTAATTGAAAACAATATTTTAACTTAAATAAATTATAATAATTAAATAAAAATTTTATTTTTCTTTAAACTAAAATAAGTTTATTTCTAAATAAATTAATCAAATTTATGTCATTTTAATTATTTTTATATTGATTTGTAATATAAAAACATTGTAATATTTTGATCATTTTCTCACTAAAATCCCTCTTTATCATTGCATCTAATGAATGAATTTCGAACTAAAAATTTCCATTTATGTGATTTAAATTTAGAAAAATGGAATCCATATTTTTAATGATAAAAAATTACAATTTATGATATGGCCAACATTATTTTTTACAAAAAATTATTTTCAAAAAATTTATAAATAATTATCACAGTTTATGTGAAAACTTATTTTGCAGTGGTTAAACTAAGAGTACAAGTGTTAATAATGACTTAAAAACAAATAAAACATATCATAGTTGGAAATATTTCTAAACTACATGTTCTATTCTCGATAATGACCCATTTTGTGGATTTTCACATGATATAAATAAGGGTATGATTAAACCTTTTCAAACAATTACAATTGTGTAACTCACCCTACTTTAAAAAGACACCAACCATCCACTATTTTTCATAAAATAAAATCTCTTAGGATTTGAAAATACAATCCTATATTACATCTCAAATTACATCCCATAATCATATTATCATTATATTGGTATGAAATCTATTTTAGGAAGGATTTAGCATAAACCTATCTATAATACATGAAGAAGAGGTATCATAATTTAGTGAGATTTTTTATATTATCTCATTCTCCAACTCATTAAATTATTTATCAAATGTGATAATAAAATAACATATTTATCTGATGTATAATAATATCTTCTTATAATAATGTCACTACATAAAACCGTCTCCACTTTAATAAAATTGGTTATGAAATCATTGTTCGTGTGTACAACAAACTACCTCCCCACAAACTGATGTACTTAATTTTTTCCATTACAACATATCAAGGTTGAGTTTTATGATGAATATAAAGTATATATATGATATTTATAAATTAATTTTACCATTTAAGTCATTATTTTATATATACATACACATATATATATATATATATATATATTTACTTTCTATTCCATAGAATATGTTACAACATCCCTCATGTGTACAGCCGACTACCTCCTTGTGAAGCGATGGAATTCCAATTTAACTAACGCTTTACATGGAGTTTATAAAGATAAATTTAAATTTTTATGTTATAAAAATAACATAATTATAATATCATGAAATATTTATCATTCTTTAAGGAATTTTTTTTTCATTATATTTCTTAACATTCCACTAAATAAAAGATGGTAATGATGTTTATGTACATGGGGAATACTACCTTCACAAAAAAACGTGACTCTTTTTTCATCCCCAAAACACCTGGATGATATATATATATATATATATATATATTTGTATAATGAAATAATTAATACCATAATTATTTTATTATTATAATTTCTAAATGATAAATTATTACTTTGCTCATTTCAATAACAACCATTGGAAAATGAAAACGTTTCTCATGCATATATTTGACCTATCATCTCCCTGATCATAACACATTTATTTTCTCAAAACCATCTTTCATGATTTCTCACATATTATTATTTTTATATGAATATGATAATTATTTTACTATAATTATTATATATAGAATTAATCTACATAACATGCCTATGAACCAAATTTGAAATGATGAAAAAGCTTGTGGAAACAAGGCAATTAACTTACAATATAAAGAAAAATGAAATATTATTAATTTACGAAGATAATATGTTATAAAAGAACATAATATGATATTTTAAATATTAAAATTTTTATTTTACAAGTTAATAACATGTTTAAACACCCTATATATGTTGTTAAAAACATACAACCAAAAGGATGATTATAGAAAGGGATTTCATCTCAATTTAAATTCCATTGAGTCTTATTTGTTATTATTAACAAAATATATTTTATGTGGTGTATATAATACTCCTTTTCCATGTAATGTAATTAATACTTCATTATTTATGATATTTAAACTTCCAATTTGAATTATATCTGCCAAGGGTATTTGACTGGGAAATTAAAAAGTGGTAAAAGTAATTTTGTAATATCACATTATTTTATAATTGTTATCATATATAGAAACAATGAATTTTTTATTGGAAACAAATATTTTATTTACTGAAAAAGTATCATGGTTTGGGTTTGTTGTCAATCCTCTCATGGTTGATCAAGATGATTTCAAGGAAAAGGATCATATAGTTCTAGTCGTAAGAAGTTTGGAATGTGATGTCACTTCCCAATTTATCCAAAGGTTTAGGGACCAAAATTTGGGTTATGGAAGGCATTGAGAAAAATAGTTATTCTTAAAGGCATCATGAAATTATTTAAAATAAAAGAGTTTAGTCGATATGGGCTTCATGAAGTTTGTTTCACGATGACCTTGAAGATTGTGATGGTGTCCTCTACGATTATGAGATTCTAATCAATGAGCTTCACCAAATAAAATATTCCATAATGAAAATTTCATTTATATAGATAAGGAATGATTTTCAGAAGGTCTGGAATTATGATTTCCAAGAAATGAAGCTTTGAAATTTGAGATGGTGTTTTTATGTTGTTATGACGATCTCTGCAAACCGAAAATTTCATTAGAGCTTCTCGAAATAGAGGATGTGTCATAGAGATGTTTTGACCGAATTAGATTTCACTCATAAAGAAGTGGATATCATCATTTTACCATTACTTTAAATAAAAGGATACTCCTCTTCATTACAAATGATTTTCATAGAGTAATTATTTGGGCATCGTGACTCCGCAAGGCAAGGTGTGATCTGAAACACAAGTTGTTCTAAGTGAGCTCGAGCATTGCGATGAGACTTTTAATGTCTTGAATGATAAAAAATAATCTATGTAATATGAGATCCATGAATATGGGGACTTTCCTATTAGTTCGGTGAGCTTCACAATGTATGTTACTTTATGAGGTAGTGACCTTCGCAACGAGTTGTGGTTTGTGGGTCATTGAGCTCCTTGAAGGGTTGTGATCTGTTGTGTGGGGTGCTCTCCAATGGGTTGAGCTTTGTGAAGGGGATTTACAAAGGGATGTTATGAGTATAACTTTTTAGTGGTCATGGATTTTAGTGATCATTTAATCAGGTCTCTAATGCAACCAGTTTCTTGTGCTGGATGGAGATAAATACTTTAATGTGAATCTATTGAGAAGACCTTCAAGTCGATAAACTAGGTTAGAAATCTCTCACAACATTGAGCTAGAAGGATTTTGTTAATGTGTTCCAAGGTATGTAGTATTACATCCCTTAAATTTTATAAGTGATGTGTGCCAAGAACAGAGTGATTGTGATCAAACTCTTGTACTCCACAACTAGTGAATATTAGTGGAATAAGGTCGACTAACACACTGTCGATGTATGCTCCATATATGTATCCCTTTATGGTGAAATAAGTAAAAGTGTTGTGTAAACTCTTAGTTTTTATTTTACTGATAGATTTAATAGGTTCTTAATAACATGGGAACAAGATCCAAAATATTAGAAAGAAAAAATTTGACTCCCTGATTTACCTCTCTCCTCTCAGGGTGTTCAAGGGTGCTTCAATTCCTATGATCATTATTCACTATAAATTATAGTTATATTAAATATCCATATATTGGTTGATCTATAATATTATTTACTAAACCATATTCAATTTTTACATATGATGTTCAATTAAAATTAATTTTTTTATTAATGATAATATTGATTAACTTGTATTCTTTACTCCATATAGATACATGGTGAAAAATAAATTTTTTATGAATAAAATAAAATTTTCTATATATGATTAATATTTTTTACATTCAGTAAATGTGGTGGGGAGAATGAATAGAAATCCCCTTAATTCATCTGTTGCCTCATGAGATGAATCTATTGGCCAAATGAAATGATTTTTACCTAGTATGTTTAAAATAATTATTTGAAAATTATTTTTGGTAAAGGTATGATATTATTGGGGAACAGGATGTCCAATAATTAATAATTTAATCCATTAATTATTATTTTATTATTTTCCATGAAATTTTCACAATGTTATTATCTATATATGCATTTCATTATTAGATTATTGAATAAATTTTAAGTGTTTTCAGTGATTTACCTCTTCTGATTGATTATTCTATATCTAGTTATTTATGTATCATGTTTTTGTAGTTATTAACCTTTCAATATTTATTATGCTTATTGATTCATGAAATATTCATCTATAATTGATCCTTAATAGGAATTCTATCGTACCCTTATTTTTTCCTTTCCTCATGATGTGATGAAGAAATCATTAAATTCATTTTCAAGGATTTAGTTCATTTTATTTTGTTATGTACTAAGTTTGATTTTATATTAATAATTTATAATGTGTATACAATATATATCTAGTTCTCCAATTATTCTAAACTGATCATTACTTTGAGATTTGATTCCTTGTTTCAATGACAATATAGTAAAGTAAGGCATCGACTCTGGGATACTAGGGTCGATGTCGATTTAGTTTGCTTCAAGGTATGATTAGTTGAAACATCGAGAATTATATTTTGGAAAAAATAAAGTAGGGAAATAAACCCTATGATATAATTTTAGGATAAGTATATAGAAACATACTAATGATAGGTTAATGTAGTGATTACAATGGATTTCCTAGAAATAAATATCTATTAAGATACTAAAAGTAGGTGTAGTGATGAAAAAGATGTCCCAAGGGGTAATAACTCCAATATGGCCATATTGGGCGTGACCTAATCTTCACCTGGTGCACAATAATGTGTCTTGAAATGGACATTGTTCAAAACTCTTAATGGACATGCTTTAGATACTTAAACTTTTATATACAAACTGTTATCAAGTATTTGAAAATAATTATATCCATGATTAAACAAGAATTATGACTCTAATATTATAAATTCATAAATTTATAACTTATTTCATGTGTTAAACCGTATTTATAATTCAACATTATTATTTAAAATTCATAATTTTATGAGCTAATCTAGAATACTACATTACTTAAAAATAGCTTATAGAAGGAATATGTGTATCAATATTTATAGAAAATGTAACGATTTACCATCCATTGAAGCCAATATATGTGGAATTTGATCTATGAAAATAATTGATATATTAAGATATCTTGATCATGTTATGAAAAATAACCTTTACCTAAAGGGGAAAACTATTATAGAGAATGATTCTCTGATTTTGGATCACATCCTGTGATACAAGTCCCCATCAATTTTTATGACTACTAATCCAATTGTTTCCAAAAAAAGAATTATGTATCTGAATAATATATTTATATTTCTAGGATTTGGTGAAAATGAAATGGTTAATCATGAGGTGTATCTTTCAATAGAGATACTAGTCATTGGTGTACATTGATCCCAAATATTATGGAGAAAGTTGAAATAAAACACATAGTATGTAAATATTTTAAATAAAACATTATATGATAAATATTTCCCACATGATCAATATATTTATATGATGATAAAGTTCATTACATTAATTATAATTGTAGAATAATTTTTTAATCAGAATTACGGTACCATTACTTGGTTATCTAGGTATACGAAAGATTACATATGCAACATGGAGTGAAATATTGACAAATTATTTTAAGGATTAATAAAATACTAAAATGTTGATGGTCTCCCAAACGATTCAATAATATTTTCAAAAGAATTTATCTTGCTTGAAAATAGATATAAAATTTATCTAGGTCATACATATTTAATGGAATGTGATTGAAAAAGAGGTCACGTGAACACGAAAAAGAAATTTGTAAAATAAGAAAAAAAATATTGATTAAATTTTTAATGTATGAGAACTATAGAAATAATCAACATGGAAAATTCATATAAGGTTTGATAATTTATTATATGTGTGCCGAAAATTTTCTTAATGTTAATAATGTAAGGGGAAGATGGAAAACACTTATATTCTGGGTTTTAACTACAAGCATATTAGTCACTATGAAAATAAATACAACAATCATCAAATAAATAAATTATAGAAGAGGTTGTTGATAGAAATAAAATATTTAGAGATCATTCCAACTACGATGGAAGTTCCTAATAATTTGGTATTATGTATTTTAATCTGATATTCATGTTTAAATAATTTATTATTTGATTCTGAATTCCCACACACTTTGATATATACAAAAGTTTCTAGGAAAATTAAATATTTCCCCTTAAATTTAATAAGGGAATTATTACTCAAAATATTTAAGGGAGGTCACACTAAAACAATTATATGTATTACAATCCCCATTATTACAGATAAATTTGCTATACTTTCTGACATTATTATCATTCATATGATTTTATTCAATATAATAATTGGTATGGAATGTATTTCAAAATATGACACAAAAATTTACTACAAGAAGAATATAATTATCATTTGTGTATAATGTTTGAATTTCCCTATCATTTCACTAGATAGTTCATATTTTATATAATATCAAGATGAAAACCCAGTAGATCAATTGAATGAGATTTTTAGGGAAGAAGAGTAATCAGAAATTATGTATAGAGATATTAATTTTCAAAATGAGTATGTACTTATTATACATGAATACATTCATATATTTCCTAATGAATTACATGGAAATCATGTAGAGCATGATGTCGATTTTCAAATCTAATTAATTATTAACTAATGACCAATATGAAAGACTCCCTATAGAATATACACATTAGAATTATAGGATATGAAGAAAAAACTAGTGCATATTGGTGATAATTGTTTTATTCTCCCTAGTTTTTCACCATGGATATCACATATTATATTCATCAATATGAATGATAGATCTATGAGAAAATGCACTGATATTAGGGGAAAAATTCTATTATCATAATGAAAAACTATAATTTTCCATGAATTTAATAATTATTCTATGAACATCATGAAGCCTATTATTTTCCAAATATTTACCTTTCTTATGGTTATCATCAATTGCATGTAAATAAGGATTATATTTAGAAGACAAAATTTCAAACAATGTATAGACGTTATCTGTTTATAGTAATTCCAATTAGATTAACAAATAAAACTATTGTTTTTATGGATTTAATGAATATAGTATTCGATGAATATCATAATGATTTTTCTCATTTTATTCATTGATGAGAATTAATTGGTATTAAAGATATGGGTACTGTAAGAATAACTTTCGGTCCATTATTGAGACTATTAGAAGATAACACTTTAATTATAATTTCAGTGAATATTTATATGGATTTCAGAACATTATTTTCTTGGATATGTTGTCAGTATGGATAGAACCTCATTTTATCTTATGATGACAGAGGAAGTAAAAGAAATAATTATAACAATAAATAAAAAAGGATGTGTAATGATTAATTATTTAGGGATGTTACTATTTTATTTTTATTCATAATTTTTCATCATTTTTATAACTCATCAACCAATATTACCAAAAAGGTGTTAAGGTTGTTTGAATAATTAAATGTTGTGAATTTTGTAGTGAACTAAATAATATATTGGTCAATGATACAATTTTGACTCTACTTTTTGAACTACATATTGGTATTCATCAAAGAATACAACTGATTGTTTTCTAATATAAAATGATAATTTTATCACATATAGATCATGGAAATTGAAGACTTAGTATCCAAACTACCAAACTAATGATGCTGAGGTGGCAAAAGAATTTTTTTTTGATGAATTGGAGAAAACATCTATATGTTGAAATATGTGAGATATCCATGGATAATAAAATCCTAAAATATATCATTCCATAGATGTATCTCAATATGAGACAAAATATATAGATCAAAATACATAATAATGATAAATATTTAATACAGTAAGGCTTAGGGAACAAAAATAATGTATCAAGTGCATTTGGTAGAAAATATCATAGAATTATAACCCAAATGAGGACTGAGAAGGATCCTAGGATAACTAATATAGTATTGTTAGACATAAGATTATTAAAAAGGGGGATATATCAATAATTTTACAATTCATTTAAAAACCATATTTATAAGAAGATAAAAAAATCAATATAATGATGAGAAATTTAGAAGAAAAATAATAATGAGAAGGATGGGAAATTAGAAAACATCACTTTTCACAATGGTATTCTGTAATTTGGAAAGGGATTATGTGTTTTATCTATACCAGTGTTAAAAATTTAATTGTTACATGATTCTCATAGCTAAAATTTCTCTTCACAGCCTTACATACCAAAAAATGTATAGGGATTTGAGGGAAAAAATCTTGTGGGAAAACATGGATCATGAAATTACATATTATTTCTCCAAATGTTTTTTTGACAAGTTAAATCTATTAGACAGAATCCCAGTGGATTATTCAATTTATTCTTAGTCCTAGGTAATATTAAATGAAATTACCATGGACTTTGTCACATGAAATAAAAAGACTCCTTGAAACAATTATGTAATATGGTTTATCATTGATCACCTAAAAAATATTCACATGACATATATATAAGTTAATATTTACCTATTGATCGTATAACATAGATCTATATTAATGATGTTTTATTTATTTATGGTTCACCTCTTTCAAATATCTTTGATTTAGATCCCCATTTTACATTAAAATTATTTAAATTTATCTATATGTATCTAGCTACTGAGCTTTATTTGAGTGCCACCTACTGTAATCAAACAGATAAAAAGTTGAGACGTAAAGTTAAAAAAATCGACAATATGATGAGATCCTTCTCACTTGATATTCAAGTTATAAGTGATCAATATTTTCCTCTGTTAGAGTTCTCTTGTGATACCAGTTTACATTCAATGACTAAATTAGTGTTGTAATAAGAATTATATAGAAAGAGATGTCATAATCCAACTTAAATGGGATAAATATTATGAATGATAAAATTTAGTAAAAGATGTTTTTAAATAATCAACAAATATGATTAAGACTCTTCATGCTCATATTAAAGTAACTCAAATTAAGAAAAATAGTTATTCCAATAATCAGAGGAATTTTTTGGAATTCATTGTGACATAACATGTTTTTTCAATGATTTATCTATGGAAGGTTTTTATAAGGTTTAGTAATAAAGGTAAACTCGTCCCCATGTTTATTATACCCATTTAAATTGTTAAAGAATTTTATTTGTTTCTAATCAATCTAAAATGCTACAAAATATCACAAAATTATATGAAAATTTTCATATATCATTTGTTGTTTCATGAAATGATTCATTAGGTAATGTTGCAAAAACCAATTCATGTGACAACATATGATTAAATTGAATTTTAACATTATCTATATTACAATGAAGAACCCATCCAAATTCATTAAACTTGAGTGTATTTTTTGAGGAATCAGACAACTCTTCTAGTATAGGTACATTAAAGAAATCAGAAAATGGATGTAACAACATGGAAACTAGAGGATATTATGAATAATAACTACAATAATATATTTTGGTGGTAATATACATGATATTTCAATGATTATATTTTTATGATAGAAGAATGAAACACCCCATTATGTTACAATATAATTGTTTAGAGAAAATTTAATTTCATTGATAGCATATGATGTACCCAACACTGGGTAAAAAACATTATTTAGGAAAAAATTACATGCTTCATTTAAAAGTCTCAAAAATTTACTTGATAAAATAATATTTATTTTTTAAATTATCATATCAAAATTATTTTAGTGGGATTTTGGGGATTTTTCTGAAATGTTTTATTTTTTTATGGATAGGAGATATAATGAATTTTTATCGAAAAATACATTTTTTAAATAATTTATATTGTAAAATTGTATTTTGAATTTTAATTAAAGTAAAATTATTTAAATTTTATATCAAATAATCCAATTTTGTTTATTTTAATCATTTACATATTGGATTTTCATATTAAAATATTCTACAATTTTGGATATTTTATCTTTAAGAACCTATTTTCTCATCCCGGCCAATAGATTAATTTTATATTAATATATTCTAATTATGTGAATTTTATTTTTTAAAAATGGTTCTATATATTTAATGAGAATTATTTATAATTTTTTAAATGGAAAAATTAGTTTTTCCCAAACTAATATGAAAAGAAATAATAATAATTTCTATGGTTATGTTAAAAATGATTTAACAGGGCTTAAACTAAGATTATAATGTTTAAAGAATACCAAATAAAATTATAAAAAATCTCTTTTATGGAAAAATGTTTACATCAATCATCTTGGTTATATAATAAACTATTTTTTAATCATTTTTCATGATAAATATGTTGGAATTATTTATCCTTTTTTAAAAACTAAAAATGTGGCACTCACCCCACATCTAAAAGTTTACCCATATCCTCTTTTATTAAAACATAAAACCAATTTTCATTATCCAATACATTCTAAAATTACTTTTTGAATTCCCTACCTTCATCATATAATATTTATATTGGATAGAAAAACAATAAATGAAGGATTTACCGAAAACCTAAGGAGGGTACCCAAAGAAGAGGTGATGTTCTTCAACGAGCATTTCTATTTTATTTATTTATCCAACTCGTTAAATTAAAATTAATTCACGATGATATAATAACATAACTATCCAAATTCTAAAGGTATTTTGTTATAATAAGTTCATGAACTATGACCATATCCATTTCTATTAAAAAGGATATACAATCAGCATTCATTTCTATGGTGGACTGCCAAATCACGAAAAAATATCATTAATTTCTTATTTGCGACCTCGAATGGATGTGTAATTATGGAAGATATGATGTATATATATGTTATTTTAAAAATAATTATACATATGGAGTGATTATATCATATTTTAATTTTTATTAATTTCAATTCTTTAGGAGATATTATAATGCCTCTCTTGCGTACGGCGGGAATCCACCTCACAAAGAAATTTGATCCGTATTTTAATAACACATTACATGGAAGGTGATTAGGGTAATATTAATTATTATATATGATATAAATGAAATAAATATGATATAAGTGAAATATTGATAATTCTGGGAAGAAATTTTATATCATTTTATTTCTTATAATTTCACTAAATGAAAATTATAATGCTATTCGTGTACATATGGATTAATGCCTTAATGAAATGATGTGACTATAATTTCATAATGACACCACATAGATGATATTTATATAAATATATTTGTATATTTTAATAATTAATATTATATTTATGATATTATTATCATTCCAGAAAGTTAAAATATTCTATACATCTTATCCATAATGATCATTAAAAAATTGAAACATTTCTAATGAGTATGTTCAACCTACCATCTATATTATTTTTATGGAATCCATTTCACTAAACCATCATTCATGGATGTAATTCAAAGAATAATTAGCGTATGAAAAATATAATAAAATCATGATTATTATTCTTGATATTATAAATTTAAATAATATGTTCATGAACTTTATCTATCATGAAAATACATGATTGAGAAAATAAGGAAATTAACAACCAAAACAATAAACATAATGAAATATTATAAACCAATGGTTGATAATATATTACAAAAGTATCATATATGATATTAAAAATACTAATTTGGTCATGTAATAATTTAATACCATTTTTAAAACCCCTACATATGAGGATAAATGTCATACAACCCAATAGAAGTGTGAGGGAGGGGATTACATTTCAACTAACCTTTCATTGATGTTATATTGTAATTAGTTACCAATTACCTTTTATGTAGTTGTAAACCTACCCATTTGAAATGTAATATCATTAATTATTCATTATTAATGCTATTTTATGTTTCAATTTAATTATTTCATCCATGGGTCTTTGACTTCAAAATTTTCAAGTGGTAAATATTAATGTTCAATCTCACATTATTTTTTGATGTAAAAATTTTCTTTAAATAGTAACTTTATTATGATAATTCTCCTTAGAAAATACAATTATCATAAAAATCTATAATGTTGTTTGATTAATATGATTATTCCAAAAACCATAAATCATATTTATATATGATGTCAATATTGAATATCATTTATTTATCCTTGGAAATATTGATAATTTAGTACTCCTTACTCAATACAAATACTTGATGATAAAGAAAAAAATTTATGAATTAAATTGATTATTCAACATTTTAGATATGTTTTAGAAAATCCTAAAACTGGATGGGGACCATTTATAGAAACCCCCCTGATGAATCAGTAATCTCATGAGATGATTTAGCTGTCCACATTTTATTGGTTATTACACATTTTATTGTAAACAATTTTGAGAAAGGTAATAATGGTAATGGTTCCATGTTCCAAAGAAACATGAAGTCCATTAATAAATAATTTACATCATTTAGTATTCAGTTGTTATTATAATGTAGATTTTAAAAATGATTTTATCTACAAATAAAATTCATCATCTGTTAATTGATTATATTTCTTGTGTTTTTAGTTATTTTCTATTACATATTTATTGTGCTTTATCTATTAATTTAGTTGGAATGAGTGTTTAGAAATTTACCTTCTTCATATAGACTATTTTTATGGATTCATGGTATATTCTACTTTATATATATGATATTGAGAATCTGATCTTATCATTATCATTTAACCATTCCCTAGGATATGAGGAACAAATCATTGAATGATTATTTAAGGATATAGTTAATTTTCATTAGTTGTGCGTTTGGTTTTTTATTACCGATATAAAATGGGTATAATGTATGTATGTGGTTATCCAAAACTAGAAACAGAATTCGTCTTTCAGGATTTGATTCCTTATATATATATATGAATATGTAATAAAGTGAGGAATTGGATCTAGTAAACTGGGGTTGGAGTTATTACATTGGTTGTTTATATGAATCACATAGGAAAATAGTATTGTTGACAAATTTTTTTACTCTTCCATTCATCTGAGTTAGGATTTTATATTTATGCATTCTGAATTTATCAAATTTCTATTTTTTAGTTTTGTAATTTATTTTTATGACATTACCAAGTCATTTAAAATAAAAAAATGGTCAACCACAACTTATATATAGTGGAACATAAAGAGACTAAATAAAATTTATCATTTCCAAATCAACATACAATAGCGTTCATTAATCTCAAATTAAAATCATATTCATTCTCATGATCATCATATTATTTTTCTAGAACTTCTTTATTACTTTTAGAGGGATCTCGACTCCCCGAAAAAGACATCCCAATTATTTTTATATGTTTTTTGTCCTATATTTATTCCATGGAATACAAGGGTGTTTTTTGAAAAAATACTTGTTTTCCGAGATAGTATAAGGCTCAAAGTTGGTTTATGGTTTGGAGAATCTATACTCTAACATAGTTCTATCATTGTAGCATTGACAGTCTCACTATCTAGGGTACATGACTCGGTATGTGGGCATGTGCCTATAATTAGTATCTAGTGACGTTACTCATGAGATAGAGGAAACCACATAGTTAGACAATGGTATGGATGATCATGTCACCATACCATTTAGTCTTCATAAGGAAAAAACTGAAAATTTCTAAAATAAAATAAATTAAAATGAAATTAATAATAAGGAAAATAAAATGAAAAAATAAAATGAAAAAATAAATGATTTATTATGATGATGATTATTATTATTAATATTATCATTATATATATATAGTAATTACTTATAGGGTCATCCTCACCCCCACCCTCCATTTTAGACATATACCTCTCCCTCCATATCCTAATAATGCACCACAACCCCCTTTTTGACTCTGTTATTGGGAATTTCAAATTACGATCCTTCATGTGGTCACCTGAAGTAGGTTTCACCCCTTCTCTATCACCAAATTATTCAATTTTTTCTTCTACGTCATTGTGGAATGTGATCGGATGAATCCTAGGGGACTCTAATGGTCCAATTTGTATATTTTTCCCACATTCTAGACTTTTAATCAAATTTTTAGGGTTTTATAGACCTGATTGAGGTGGGTTTTTGTATTTAAAATCGAATGATGTTTTTTCATTATCAGTTTCATGTCAGTTTTTCCCTTTTATACATATTTGGTCAGTTTTATTTAGTTTTTTTGTGAGTTTTTAATTTTTGGTATTTTATCAATAGTTCATATGGAGCGTCATTTGTGAGGGTAATATACACAACTATTCATAGGTGAGGAGTACATATTTATACACCCTTTATGTTGATATTACCTATTAGAGACATGAATATCAACATTTCATCAAGGTGTATTTATATATATGTGCATGTGTGTGTAAATGCATGTGTGTTTATGCAAAAAAAGAGTGAATTCAGATTTATATCATTAGAGGAAACATGATATGAGGTATGATTCATTTTTACGTGACATTAATTTTAAATCAATTATAGAATTATGTTTTTTTTAAATTGTTTTCATTATTTTATTATGTTCAAATTCTATGAATATTGGTCATTTTTCATTGAAATGATCTTCCACTTTTTTTCCATGATTTTCCTCCTCTTCAATGATTAGTTCTTTTTGTATAAGATGGTTTAAAATCATTAATTTAAAAATTATGTATCACCAAATGTGGGAATTATTTATATAAGATTTCTAATATTTGAAGATTGGTTTTGGGACTCAAAATATTTGTCCAAATGTGTTCTCTAAAATGGAAGTGTTTCATTAATCTGTTAAGGACCACATAGAATTAAGAAATATATTATTTAAATGGAAGAACTCAATTAAGGAATTTCCTTTACATTTGAAACATGATGTATGTAAAAATGTGATATTTTTCTTGTTTTCCTAGTGATGAGGCTTGTGATTGGTCTATATGTTACTCAAAAAGGGACATTAGTTGTGGTGGGACATTACTTAAGGTGATTTGTGAATTTCATTAATGAAGTTTATATATATTTATATGATATCTTGATAAAAAATATCTCCATATTATATTTAATGGGTAGAATAGGGTAGTTAGGAGGGATCATTTGGTACACATGGTTCACTTGTAGATATTTCACACTAGCCAGTGGTCTAGAGTCGAAAACCCTATTGCATTCAGATATGCCCCTAGGTCGAGATACTAATGGTTTAACTGAGTTTTAAGGTTGTTTTTATTGGTAACTAGTACTTGTTTATATTTCTTATGAGATTTATTAATAATTTTTACCTAGATGTCTCGACCAACACCCTAGTTCTCATGAAACTGGTTTACACATACGCCATATTCCTATATTGTCTTGTATTTTTATAACGTGATAACATTGCTTTGCATTCCATCAGATCCATATTCTTGTACTAGTTATACCTCAATTGGAATTTATTGAAATTACTCTTCAATATTTTAAAACTGTTTTGGAAATATAATGGAACCCTCTATTCTTAAAAATTGATGCAAGTTACATGTTTCTGAAAAGAATGAAAAAACATATTTTTGTGTATTATTTGCAAAACAGCATCACTTGGAATTATTTTTTAAGGTATGGACTTTGGAATATTTTATCTTGGAACACCTATTTTCTTTTAATACTAATTCTTATAGCTCTATCATTGTTTTTAGATACAATATCAACATACATCTCGACATGGTCACCATGGATAGACATTGGTTCTATAACAGGTGGTGATCCATATGTTAACATGGTGGTATTTGAAGATTTATTTATTTTTCAAGATATTGTAAAATTGTAGTTTTAATTTTATCATAATTTATTTTTATATAATCGAAGGGATAAACCATTACCAATTGAGTATTTTTTTCCTGAATGTAGTTTCCTGCTATAGAGGTTCCAGAATTCCTCTTGTTCCTTGTCAAGGATCGGCTAAGGTGACCGCTTTAGGGTTGAGACATGTTTATTTATGAAAAAATGATATAAAAAAGGACCTATACTATTTGGGATGTCAATTATATCATAGATAAGGTTTTTGGGAATTCAATGTGGGTAATGGTTCTGTGTTTGATCTTCATCACTCATAAGGATACTTGAGTCATAATGGGAATTTACGTTTCTTGTAATTTTTTAGTTTTTTGTGTATGCTGTCAGTGTTTGATTAGTTTTATGTGCTTATTAATATTTTATTATAATGTTGAATGTGATCGAGTGCTATATGATGATCTTACATGGGGTAGTGAACCATATCAATCACATGTTCGTAGTTCAACATGATTCCAGTGGTTAGTTAATGCATACTTCATGGATTGAAAACCCATTTTTCTAGGTAATTAAAGAACACTAGTTCCCTATTATAGTTTTTTGTGGTGCTATGATGTGTCTTAGTATTGTGTAGTTTAAATGGGTTATGTTATTTTTGTGAGTTATAAAATCAGGATTTATTATATAATTTTTGATTTATAAAATAAAATTCCATGGGTTAATTGAAAATTTATGAGAACATATTTTCAATTTTGAATAGTTTAATAAAATTTGAATTGAAAAGTAAATTGAAAATGATTTGTTTTTATGAAAAATGTTCTGGGTGACCCTTGGTATATGCCATGAATATTAACATATATATATATATATCGTTGTCTGTTTGTGTCTGGATAGTGAATGTTGGTATATGTGCATGCATGATATAAGTAGATTTGGGATGAACACATATTTGACAGTATATAGTATTTCCTGACTGAGTATCTAAAATAAATGAATTTACATGGTTTTTCTAAATCATTTTTATAAAATAAAAATATTTTTTGTAAAAAAGTGGATTATTTTCCAATGGGGTTTTTTATTTTAATGGGATAACTAAGGTGATGTTTTTAGTTCTAATGTGGATTTTCTAAAAAACATTCTAACTGGGAGAATGTTTAACAATTTAAAAATTAAAATGGTTATTTTAAAAAGATGATTAGTGGAATTTTTTTGATTTTGTTGTGGTTTTTTACAATGTATATATGATTTGGATTTGATTTGGTTTTATGATGTGTCATTTTATGAGTTCAATGATTTTTATAAAATATTAACTGGTCTAGTTTTGGGTTTGATGGTGATTGGTTTTTTGCTTTATAAATTTTATAAAATACTATCCGTAAATAACAAAATGGTTTCTAAGGAGTCTATTCTAGTCGTTGGACATTCCTATACTCCTTATGGAGTGGTGGATCCATGATATTCACAGTTTATTATTGTTTTCTATAGATATTGAATATTTTTAAAAGTTTTGGAGTGTATTTAGTATGTTTAGAGTGTAGTCATAGTTTATGGAACTATATATGTTGTGAGGGTGTGAGTTTTTTTGTTATGTTTGATGAACCAATACTTGACCAGTAGAAGGTGAACATTCTATCCTCATTGTGATTTGGGTTTTATTTGTCGATCTTCAAGACCAATTTCCACTAATGGTTTAGTAAAAATAATTTTAAGGAGATTAATGTGGAAGACATCCTAGACGTTTGTCAATGTAACGAGATATGGAAGGGGTATGTTGACCACTTGAATAATCTAGTTTTCTTTTATCTATAGATACTGTTGATCGATCACCTAAAAGCTCCTCATATTATGTGGGGTCTTCATTAAAGTTTCATGGATTGTGTTCTTTCATCAAATAATGTCTCAGGGGGAATCCATTCCAATTAGTGAATAATTCTAAATGGAGGAATATATTCCAAACACCGTTCATTTCTATTTTATGCCTCTAATTAGTTAGACCACTAACCTGTTTAATTCGAGTTTGTTTAGAATGGGAAATTCATTCCATCTAGCTGTAATCCTCTAAAATCCCATCGTTGTTTTGTCTATTTTTGATCCCAAAAAATTTTCGTAAATTTCATAGATTAATATATTTTTTTGCTGGGATTACCATCTTTTGATTCTGGTGTATCAGATGCTTCATGACATAAAGGTTCAATCCCTTGTTCATAGAGTGATGTTTTTCATGAAATGTGTAAATTTCATGGTGTGTAGGATGAACATCCAAATTTTTGTATCAAATTTCAGATTGGATAGAATTAATTTTTTCCCCAAATGAGTTTTTTATGGGGAACCTTTCTTTTAGGGGATATTGGAGGCCACATTCCCAAAATTATTAGTTTTTGTGTATTATTTATTATGATCTTTTTAATGGTTAGTCTACATTTGGAATGGTATTAGTTTTTAAGTGGTACTCATTTGGAGTTAACTGTATGTTGTTAAATTGTGAATTGTTTCATGTACATGTTCCATGTTTGTGTCTCTTTGGATAAACCCCTATCATGTTTCTGTATGGATTCAATGATTGTTCCTCATAGTTTAACTATTGTACTAGTATGTTCTCTAATTGCGTGGATACACTTATCTTCCCCCATGTATCTTCTTTTCATTTTCTCTAGAGCTGGTTAGGTGTGAATTGTTGAATTGGAATTTAAAACTAGGATTAATGGTTAGAATATATCTTTATTATTTTTTAGTCTTGATTTTCTACCTCATTTTTCATGGTAACTATTTTTGGGGAAAATGGGTAAATGGTGGGATAAGTATCTCACCGTAACCAGACACATCTCTATTGTTTTTATATTTTTGGTCTTACATATATTTTTCCAATTAACAGTATGTTTTTATAAAAATTTGTTATTTGGGTGTGGATAGAAGAAGGATAACAATTCACTCAAAATTATTACATACCACATACTGACCTAGTGTTAACACTATAGCCTAGATAGTCTCACTTTCCAGGGTGCGTGGATATGTGACCGTGTGTTCACCTCTCCACATAGACCATGAATTCCCTATCTATTGGGGTAGAGGCGCCTATATTGTTTCACAAAGTTTGGAAGACCATTCAACAAAAACTGCACAACCTTCCCATGTTTTTAGTTAAGAAAAAAAATAGAAAAAAATAGAAATTATGTTGATAATAATAATAAAAAAGATTGTATGATGATGATTATTATTATATTCATATTGATTATTATTAATACTGTTTTAATTATTTTGTTATTAATACCCTAGAATGGGTTTTCTAACCCCCAATTTATGTAGAATACCTCTCCCTCTCCTCTCTATCTCACACTCCATGACCTCCTTCTGGCCTCTATTTTTTTTTTTGAGTTTTGGATCAAAATTCAATGTTTTTTCACCTTAGGTAATGTTCACTCTCCCACCACAACCATATTTATAAATTTTTTATTTCCCCTTACTATGTTATGTGGTTGGATGAAGCCTACGATTTTCTAATGGAATGATTTTTGTGGTTTTTTCTATAGAAAGGGTTGTCTTATATTTTTAAGGGTTCTGTGAGTATAATTAAGGATTTTTTGGGTCATAAACATAGATAAAAGAATGTTCTCCATCAATTTCATTTAGGTTTTTCTCTATCATTTATCTTTAGTCAATTAATAATTATGGTTTTGTGATTTTTTTTAGTTTTTAGTGTTTTTATCTAGTGAGCATAGACTCTATGTCATTAAGGGGACCTACACATACATATTCGTGGGTAAGGAATGTTTATATATATTTTCCATTTAGATATTCACTTCTAGAGAGGGGAATATCGCCATTGAATCTTGGGGTATTTATAATTCTATGTATGTATATATAAATTATTTTCTGTGTATGTGTAAAGGAGTGGATTCATATTTCTATCATTTGTGGTAATAGGTTTAGAGGTATGGTCCCTATGTCCAAGAATTTAATTTGATATCAATGATTTCTATATATTTTAAAAGCTCTTTTAAATATTATATTATGATTAAATTCTATGAACAATGGTTGTGTTTCTTCGAAAACATTGTCAACATTTTTTATTCTTTATTTTGATATCTATCATGAGTTCAATCTTTTCTAGAAATGTTTATATGCCTGAAATTAAATTTTATTTATCTTAAATTAATAAAATTTATTTATAAATTATTTCAAAAAAGTGAGGTTTTCTTTGTGTACTAAAATTATTTATTAAAATATGTTATCTAAAATAGATGTGTCTCTTTTATGTGTTAAGTAATCAATGAAATTTTAAGATATCTTGTGGAATGGGAAACCCCTATTAATCCATGTCCCTTTTTAAACATGATCAATAATCCATATATGTGATTCTAGTTTTTTTACCTGTGATGAGGTTTTTTATTTTTTTTTATATGTAACATAGAAAGGGGATTCTATTATGGTGGGAGTTCATAGGTGGGAAAATATTTGGGATTTGTATGCTAAGGTGATATATATATGATACCTTGATAAAATTCATCCCCATTTTAAAAATCATGGGTACCATTTTGTAGTTAGGTATGAGCCTTACGTAAATATGAATCACTAGTTGAGATTATGAAATTGGTAGTGGACCTAAGTAGATTAACTAAATTATTTTTAGATGTTCCCGTCAAACGAGACTATAAGGGTGTCGATATGTTCTAGGTATGTGTTTGTGGATAACCAATACTTCTAGAGGCTTATTATGTGATGTATTGTAAATTTCTCATAGGGACTCTTGATTAACTCATTAGATCCCATGTCACCAGATTAAACATACACTACGTTCCTTTATTTTTTAGTATTTTTATCACGTGACCCCCTTAATTTACATTCCATATTTAGACTTTTGTTTAATAAATTGTTATCTTTGAAATGAATTTATTTAAGTAATTTTTTATGATTCAAAAACTTTTTTTGATATATAATTAAATGTGGGTTTTCAAAAAACTAGTATATCGTAACATGTTTCTAAATATTCTAAAAGATCATATTTCAATATGTCTAATTTTTGAAATGGCATGCCCTGTTTTTATTTTAATGGTATGTTATATAGAATAGTTTATCCTTGAATTACTACCATGTTTTAACACTCACACCGGTAACACTATATTTTTTTTCTTATGGTGATACCTCTAGTTTGTCTTGGTCACTGTGGAGCGTTATTAGTTTAGTGGATGGTTGTGACCTACAGGTTCACGTGGAGGTATTTGATATTTTATTTCATTCTTCTACTATCATTTATTTTTCTTTTTCAGTATATATTTCTTAATATTTATATAATTTTTTGTATGAACCATTCCCAATATAGTATTTTTTTTCTATAACAATCTCTAGTTTCCAAAACCTAAGGATTGTGAACACCTATTACGCCTTGTGATGGATTGACTTAGCTGACCGGTTGTAGGTCGACCTAGGTTTGTACATCATAGGTATTTTCTACCTTTAAATAAACTCTTATTTCGAGATTTCTCATAAAAATAATCTTGTGTTCTTTGCAACATCCATAATCATAACCACTAAAATATAGAGGAATGGTTCCTCGACATGCATAATCTAATATTACCAATTGTGATTTATCTTCATCAGGATATTTAAATGTTATATTTTAGACTCAACTTAAATATAAATACTTGAGTATAAATTAAGATACTATCATTTTGTATCATTTATATTCGTAATAAACGTTATAAAATTGAAAAAAGGTTTTTTAGATGGATCCCAAACACTGATTCCAAATGTTGGATCGGAACTACAAAGATAAATACACAATATAGAGGAAGAGTTGTCTTCCCTTAAAAATGATATAAATAATAATTCCCTCTTAGGATTAAATAAATTACATAATTCTATTATTATGATGAATAAGATGATAAAAATAAATTAATAAAATTACAGTGTCATGTATAGCGATTTACGGCCCAAGAATCATGTAGTCCACTCCACAAACACATTACTACATTAGATTGATGATTTTCACCTCAATTCCATTTTTTGGGACCCTATAAATATAATTTAAAGGGTTTGAAACCATTAAAACATTGATTTTATTAGGCCTTATAATTCTTCTATAGGGAACAAAAATATCTATAGAATTGTATGATAATCTGACATTGCACCACTACTGATTACATATAACAACCACGGATTTGTGTAGATGGATATTATGTCCCTTTTAGATGAACATTCATCACATTAACAAAAAATGAATGGGGACCATAATGGATTGTACATTTAGAAATATGGAACACATTTGACTAATTTAGTGAAATATCTTCACAATCTGTAATAAAAATACACCCTTTTTGTAAACCTACTTAAAAAAATATTCACAACCCATGGGAAGGAAACATAAGAAAAGGGTTATATAATATTCTCATTAAGGATAAAAATAGATGATATAAATTTATTATATTATGAAATAATAATATAATAAATATTGGTATGTGATCATGATAATAACATATGATGTTTATACCAAACATAAAATGGAACATAAACATGAGTTATCTAATAATACATTTACTTGAACCATAAAGAATAGATTCTTCATAACATATTCTTGAACTATATATCCAAGTCATATATGCATGTGGAATAATCATAAGTACATTAAAAAAAGTCACAGGTCAATGTTATCTACGATGAATATCATATCATTCCATATCCCCTATTTCCATAGACAGGTCAAGTACATCAACTTATTTCCCATCACAGATCAAGCACATTAACTAGTTTGTCTTAATTATGTCATGATGTATAATTTATTACCCAACTCAATGTAAGATGATGTAGGTCCCACAGATCACATAATTAAAACTCTGCAAATGTGTACCATAGGATGATTAATCATTCATAACATAAGATACCATTTAGATAAATGAGTTTTATAAACACATCATCAAAACCCAACTCATGTAAAATTAATAGGATTTATAAATATCATTCCATAATAATTATAGACCATTAAGAGGAATAATAATTATGGTATAATTGGGCCATATCCACATTAAAGAATATTAACTGTCATATAGTGTCATCTTGGATAGAAAACTATTTTTTTAATGATTTCATCAAATAATTATTGAGGAATATATGTTTTCCATTATGATATAATTTATTTAAAGAGACCCAAATTTTGAAGGAAAAAATTTTCATTAAAAATAAAAATATAATCATGTAATTAATTTTTCATGGAATTATAGAGTTATAAATGAGGAGAAATCTGTTCATTCTATACACATTTAAAAAACATTACATTTATTCTTTTTATGGTAAAGTCGCAAATTGGCTCGTACAAAAAAGTATAAAATGATTCATTTTGATCTGTTTAGTAAAAATTAAAACATGGGTAGAAATATAATTTAATATTCATAAGTTAATAGTAAATTTTTTTAATATTTGGTCAAAAAAGTTGACATAAAAGCTAAGTATTCCCCAATGTGAATTTAAAATGAAATAATCTTGTATATGGAGGACATTGTGAAATACACCCTTACATATTTATAATCTATAGAATCAAATTCCCCATGATGGAAATCGAACTATATGGATATGAAGATTCCATTATATTTATAATAAGGCTCATAAAATACATTAATGTGTTGTATATACACCACATTGAAGAATTAAGTAGTGTAAAAGGAATGTGTCCTATAGAAATAAAGGTGTGACAAAAATTTGTTACCATAAAAATTTACTTCCATCATATATATTAAAAGCTTATGTATAATAAATATAATTTTATTATTAATTTACCATATATTTATATATATATATATAGAACCATATATGGTTTACATATTACTTTATATTACTCTTATCTAAACAATTACATGTTAATGTTATGTTTCGTGTCATTACTTCTATCTTTTTTATACATGTTTTAACTTGTCATTCTAGGTTATATAAATTATATCATAATTTAATAATATATTAAAAATAAAAAAAATACATAAATATCATATATATTCATAATATATATATTTATGGTGCTTCATAAAATTTATATTTAGAAAATAAAATACACTTTTATTGGAGATAGAGGGCCTTATGTAAGAATGAATGACGTTTTAATTTTATTATCATGATGAAACAAAGGAAATTAAATTATATTTTATCATTCCTAAATCATTTTTCAGGTCATATATATCATATATTTGTATAAGTTTAATCATAATTATCCAATATGCGAAATAGAGATTAAAAATGAATCACATCGCATCGTGGAGATGGTAGGTCATACACGTTTACAAGTGACGTTATCATTTACCAAGACATTAGATAGAAAAAGGTCAATATAATATTATAAATAAAGAAGTATAAATATATAATAAATATAAAAATGAAACATTAAAACCATCATAATTCCCATTTTTAAATGATGGCGATGAAGAATAAATTGTGTCACTACGTGAAGACAGTAAGTCATTTTTACGCACAAGAAACACATTCATTTGATGATCAATGTGAATGGTTCTATTTTATGTTGTGTTTATAATAATAATAAAATTTATTTATATTTAGAATTTTTAATTAATTAATTTATTATATATTTCATATATTTGTAGGAGGTATAGAAGGGTTGAAAAAGGGATTGATCTTTTATAGAGATTACCTTTTATTCAAAATGTCTCATTTAGATCTCCTATAAAGGACTATTGAGTTCTTCATTGGTGAAGAACAAAACCACTATAATTTTTGTCGACAATTTTAGAATATAATTTATATTATTTTGGCCTATATAAAAGACTCATTGGGGTGAAATAAGATGAAGAAGGAGGTGTCATTTTATAATGATGGAATTCATCTCTTTTGGAATCACAGAGATAATTAGATTACAATAATTTTAATATCAATAAAAATACCCAAAAAAGAAAACTTTTACGAACATAAAATTATATATATATGTAATATCATAATACAATATATTTTAGTCATTTTTTGGTTCCATTTTAAACCTTATGTTTTTGATAAACCCTTTGTTAAACCATTTTATGTTTAATATGGTAATAATGTTTTTAATATTTAAAGGAATTAATATTTATATATAATTTATAAATTAGATGGTAAATGGAAAAATTAAGATATTTTATATATTATATTATCCCATTTTAATTATTTAATATTATTATTAGTTTTACATAATTTAAAAATTTATTAGTTTCATAAAATATCATAAGTGTCAATTTATACACTATTCTAAACATTGACTTTATGAAAATAAATAAAGAAAACCATCATAAAAAGATTTAATATTATATATCTGTAACATGACATATTGGCCTAAAAATGTATCATATTACCTTAACGAATACATCTATTATTTAAATTAATGTTTCTAATATGATATAATAGATTGTTATATTAATTGAGTAATTAATGCATCATCATTTTTTAATTATTTATGATAATTATATCTTAAATATAAATTAAATATAAATTTATATGATGTATAAAAAAATTTATATTCCATAAGAATATATGTATTCTATCATATCTTAAATTGATACCAATATTAAAAATATTATACTTATTAAAAGTAAGAGTGTGATATTTTGTCATTCTCGTTGATTTTAATAATATTCCAAAAAAATCACGGAATTTTGTCAATGAAATTAGTAACTTTATATCCATATGTGTTTAGGGTAGAATAAAATAGAGTTTTGGATGATCTTAGGGTAGTTTTCTAAATTTTATAATATTTAATTCACCTTAAATTTATCATATTTACCCTGAAATGTGATAATAAAAATTACAAATGTTAATATTCATATTATAAAAAAAAGTGGACCTAATTACCAAATTTAGAGCTTATAATTCCAAATATGAAAATCAATTTTTCACAATTTGATATACATAATTGTTAGTAATTAATTTAAAATTATTCCTGTTAAAGAAAGAGAGTATTAATTTTAACAGTTAAAACATTCTAATGATGGGAGTGTTTTGATATCTAAATTCATTGTGAGATTCCATCCAAGCACGTAAATTAGTTTAAATGGAATAAAATTATATAATTATAGTTTAAATGTAATAAAATATATAATTTATCATTATAATATATTTTTATGAAAAAATTATTTTTATTTAAAATGAAATATTTTTCAGTATTTATCAAAACATGAAACTTATTAGATACAAAACAAAATTGAAACCAAAATAAATTTTCATTCCCCAATTTAAAAGAATAATTTTATTTTTTCTAATATAATTTTTAAAATTTTCAAAAATTAGATTTAAAATAAGTGCTCTATTAAAAGTCAATGAATCTTTATTTTTTGAAAAATACTTTTTCTAGGGGTAAAATTTGATTTGTTATTATATTATGTCAATAAAAAATATACATATAATGTTAAAAAAATTTATTATTATATAATATATATATATTTCATTAATAATACAACATTAATTTTTTTTTTACTATTATAAAATGTTGTTGTCCATTGTTTTCCAGGAAAATATTTCCTTTTATTTTGATGAAGATTTTAAATTGTATAATTAATTGTTAAAAGAATTAAATTTACATGTGTAAACAATAATTGAATAATTTAGTTAACACTTTTCATACCAACCATTCGGACAACATGGTTTTAATTTTGTTGTTTACAAAATAATAACAAAATTTTCTTTCGTAGAAACGCAGTGTTGTCTTTAACACAAGCTAAGCTGATGTTGTGTGTAGAACAAGACATTATGAAATAAAATTATTTAAAAATATATATCATAAGAATATTGGGGCGATACATTATACCACCTTAAAAATAATATCAACTTTGACATTCATCAGGTCTATCAAAGGTTAAATATATGATATTAACCTTCATATAAACCCACATCCTAAAAATGAATACTAAGACATCAATTTTTTAAATGTTGGGAATGCAGCAGTTATCCAAAGTAAGTCATAACATGGTTTTCAAATTGGATAACATAAGTGTAAAGAGAATAAATGTTCATGGAAGGTAAATATAACTATCATGTTTTTGTGGAGATTAATAGATAAAATACCCATTATATGGTTAATGACCACAAAACCATGGACCAAATTGATTTGAAAAATGTCATTTATATCATCATAAATAATAAAAATATGGCAAAATATTTTTTCAAAATCAATGGGGAAAAATAATTATTTGATTTAATCTCATAAGTATAATATCACTCTTTGGTTGTGTATTGATCAATCTAGGCTTCATTTCTCACATAATTAAATGATGTATAAATTGTAAGACCTACTGAACAAGAGGATTATAAAACCCAGAATATGATGAAAATTCATTACTTCAATATCTATTTATCAACACAGCAATATTATTATTACATGTTATCCAATATTCATAAATAATTATATTATGAAAAATTAATCCATATTTTATTGAAAAATATTCCATAAATAGTTACCCTTATTGTAATAACCCGACCATAAAACATTTCATAATCTTGAATGAAACAAATAATTCACATTGAGGATCTTTTCAGGTTTAGAGTTTTAGAGAATTAAGAAATAACTATTACATTTCATTACAAATACAAATTAGACACTTCTACACAATTTCCATTTTCTTCATAAAATATAAAATGTTGAAAAAAGAGTCAGCTCTAGTTCCATGATTAAGACAACATGACTTTTCCCTGATCTCATCCTTAACCATATTCCACATTATGTCCTGTGAAAAACATTTCAAAAACATGGGATGTGCATAAAAATATTAGTAAGGGATACACACAGAATGAAAAAATATTAGTTTTTCAAAACAACAGGTAAACCTTGAATACTTTATCATAAGTAATACTTTTCAACTTTTTGAAGTATTAAATACTCTTTACTGAATAAAATTTCATTACATACCCTTTTGTAACCACAACATTACAGTCAAACCCATATAAAGAACACATAACATATAAAGGTAACTTGGGACATAAACATGCTTAAATGGAATAACCATACAGTTGACTTCAACACATATCATAAATCTAATAGCCATACGACCGACTTCCATACCCAATGCATTGAAGGTTGTAATGTAACCAGCTGTCCTAGGATTGACAGCACCACCCGTCATTTGGTTTATCACGTAACCACCCGTAAAATGTCCAAGTACCATCATAACACCTAAAAAATTTAAAATATAAACATTTAACTAATAACATCTCATTCGAAATCACATGATGTAACTTCAAGATATTGAAATAATCATTCCATTTTCATAAACCATTTGAAAATATATTTTTGAATCAAATTGCCCCATACCCCATTAATAATTTAAATGGAATTATAATTTTAAAAATTTAATGTCCAAAAAAATTAATACACAATACCATTTTTAAATCATTGACATTATATGTAATGATTTAGATTACTAAATCTTTAAAACATTCAAAATGGTATTTCAGAAAAAGTGTTTTTAACAAAAGGAGAGACTCTTGAATAGTAATAATTGAGGAATAACATTTAATCAGAGCTTTATAATATCATTATAATAAAGTTTTTGATGATATAATATGTCATGGGATAGTATATACACCATATAGTAGTAAATTGGTGCATAACAAGAATGGTGTCTCAATGAAAATGTAAATTGAGATGAAATCCGTTATAAAGACGGTATCCTTAAATTAAGTATAAATCAATCACATATTTATGTGTTACAAATATAAATACACCCAATATAAGTGAATATTATGTGTAAAACAATCTTAGGTCATTCAAACATATTTATAGGATGACATATTCAAGAAGTACAAGTTGAACCCAAAAAATTAAAATTGGGTTAAGAAGATCCCTTTTAAAACATCAACAGCCTAACTATGTCTCTTTAAAATTCATAAAATTAGTTGATGAGATAAAAATGGTATATAAACACTTGGACATTAATTTTACATCAATAAGGATATATAATAATGTATTCTTAAATAATAATATGTAAATTAAAAGACATAACAAAATGAAGTATTTTAAAAAGAGGAGGTTGAAAGGTTCCCTTACCGATTCGGTATATTACAAAACATATGCCACATGAAAGAATAATCATACAATTAAGATGTAAGTACTCGTAAATGAAATTATATTACACAATGAGTACAATCATGGGATGTACATACACCTCAAAAAAGAATATAGTGGAAAATATATAAGGCCCCACCCTTAAACCTTACTTAATCATGAGTTATTACAAGATTACACATTGAGGATCTTTTCAGGTTTAGAGTTTTGGAGAATTAGATCATGAATCTTGAATTACATTCCACATTTAAACAATGTGGTTACATAAAAGACAGTATTCATTCTTCCCATCAACGGAAACATATTTAAAATAAAACATGGATTCTTTCTTAACACATCCTTGACACTATCGTCACATCATGTACCTTTCCCTTGACCTGTGAAAAACATTTCAAAAACATGGGATGAGCATAAAAAGCTCAGTAAGAGTTATAAAAAAATATGGAAAGGAAACATGAGTTCATATATACATTAGCATGAAATCACACTTTACCCATAAAACATTGGCATATCAAATCATGAATAAATCATAGAAAACATAAGACATAAAGGTAACTTGAGGCATTCAGAACATTCTTACATAGGGAGTAACCCTCTTGGTTACGTTTGGAATACCCATCAAAATATATTCCCTAAATCTCTTCATAGAAACTTTAACGTTTCACTCCTTCGCGTTACCCAATGCATTGGAGAGCTATATCGGGCTCACCCACCCTTAGTTTATCACGGAACCACCTGTTTTCATGACAATGCACAAGAACCACAACATAAACGTATCACATAAAACATGAATAAAGGAAACATAACATTTCCACATTTCAATCACAATATAACATTTTAGTATATTGAAATAATGAATCCGTTCAAAAAGAAACCATTTCCAAAACCATTTAAAACATTTAATATGGAGATTTTTGAATCAAAGTGTCCCATACCACCTTGAAGCTTTTAAAATTCTGAACCATTAATATCCATATAAATAAATCCTTAAAACCATTTTGAAAACATGGATATTATTAAGAACATGTCATTAAAACATTTAAAGTGATATTTTGGTCAAAGGGTTTTTACCAAAATTAGAGACACTTGAATACAATAATTGAGGAATAACATTTAATCAGAACATTATAATATCATGAGAATAAATGGATTCATGATATAATATTCCAAAGGATAGTATATACACCATATAATAGTGAATTGGTGCATAACAACAATGAAGTCTCAATACGGATGTAAAATGTGATGAAATCCCTTATAAGGAAGGTATCCTTAAATTAAGGATAAATCAATATCATAATTATGTGTGACAAATATAAATACTCCCAATATAATTGGATATTAAGTGTAAAACAATAAAATATCATTCACACATATTAAAAGAATGACATATTCAATAACTACATGTTGAACCCAAAGAAATCGAAATGGGGTTAAAACGTTCCCTTGGTAAAATTCGACAGCCAAACGACGTCACTTCAAAAATTGAGAAAATGAGTTGATGAGAGATAAAAAGTGTATCTCATCACTTGTAAATAAAATTTACATCAATAAGGATATATGAGAACATATCCCAACATAACAATATGTAAATTAAAAGACCCAACAAAAGAAGTCTTTTAAAAAAAGAGGAGGGTGAAAGGTTCCCTTACCGACTTGGGTATCGTTCAAAACATACACCCCATGAAAGAAGGAGAATAGATCATTGATGTAAATACTCATAAACGAAAGTATATTACACAAAGAGAAGAATAATGGGAAATACATACACCACTCAATGGAATTTGTGGCAAATGTAGCATAAATCTCACAGGAATAAAAGTGAGATGAAAAATCCCTTACGAAAACTCGGCAGCCTAACGTCGCCACATAAAACTTCCGAATATGGATTGATGAGATCAAATAGGGTATCTAATCACATTAAAATAAAATTTAAAGAAAGAGGAATATAAAATAACATCCTCCAACATTACAAAGAGGAAAAAGAAGTGACATAAAGGAGAGTACTTAAAAAGAAAGAGAGAGGTTAGATCTCTTACGAAAGTTCGGCAGCCTAATGGCGCCACTCAAAACTTCCAAAATGGATTGATGAGATAGAATAGGGTCTCTCATCACATGAACATAAAAATTACAGTAAGTGTAATATAAAAGTTCATCCCAATAACAAGAAATATGAGCTTTAAAAGGAATGACATAAAAGTGTGTACTTAAAAAGAAAGAGAGGAGTAGGATCCCTTACCACGGGTCCGACTTGACTCGATCAATCTTTAATCTCCTGAATAATAAACTTGAGTTAATTTCTACTTCCTTAAGAAACTTTTTCAAGTTATTTATTCATTTTATATCACTTATTACCATGTCATAAACATTTATGTAATCATTTAAGTTAATAATATTGTATTTGTCGATACTGGGTTCTTAAGTCGAAAGTGGACTTCTTACAATAAACTGTTGTTCGTGTGGCCAAATGTTTATTATATCCAGAATTTTATTAATGATGTAGATATCATATATGTCATATATATCCAGTACATTCACCCATTTATAAAATTACATAATCATTTAGAGGTATGAAATGAAATGCACTGTTCATGGAGACGGTAAGCCGTACATACGCATGAACGCTACTTTCATTTATATTTCGTATTTTATAGAATGGAATAATAATGATATAAAGTTATATTATAATTACAGTATAATATCATATATAATATCATTAAATCCATCCTTTATACGTCCCACGTATGGCATTAACGAATCACATCACTTTGAGGGGGCGGTAGTCCGCACTTCCTAAAATGAAGATATCGCGTATACCCATAATGGATGCCATAAAGGTAAGACACAAATGAAAAATACAGAAGCATAAGTAAAACATAAACATATTATATATCATATATAAAAATAGTCACATCATAATGGCCACATTTTAAGGCGTTAAATGAGTATTGAACAATCATCGTTTCGGGAGGCAGAATTTCGCCATCAACGGAAACCATATGTTCTTTAACCATTTGATGTTTCTGTGTGAGAGTGTAGCTCGAATAAATCTTATAAAAACATCCTAGTATATTGAAGATATTTTTTTTACAAAAGAAGTAAATAGAAAGAGTTTAGGGGGTTGGAGAAGCAAAATAAAACAAATGAACATGAGAGAATGAATTACCTTTAAAAGTGTAACTCCTTTTGATTTGGGCCTAAAGGCTTCCTTTGAAAGTATTCTTCCCAATGGGAATCCTCTAGGATGAGGAGAGGGATATGGAGAGAGTAAATGGTCAAGGTTTGGCCGAGCCAACGGCTTGAGGAGTGTGTGAAATGAGGTAGAGGTGGGGGCCTTTTATAAGAGGAGAGGAGGGGCACTTTTGGAAAGTAAAGAAATATTACTTTATTTGAAAATGTATTTCGGTTTTAAAAGGTCCCGCATTGATATAATTCGTGTATAAGGTGATAAGGCTTCGAAATCCACTCATACAATTGGTTTTGGCCATGTTTAGGTTGTAGAGTTTACATTATCTTTCCATTTTATTTAAATCGTTAAATAATGATGTCATCAGTGCATCATTATTATGTCATAAATAATTTAATTTATTTAATGTCTAAAAATTATAAAAAAATACTATGATGTAGGAAATATTTTTAGCTTTAAAATGAATATTTATAATCAAAAATATGACCTGTATAATCCCACTTAAAAATTGTTTTAGTAAAATATATCATGTTTGTGTCATTTTTACTTTTATATTAAATAAAAAGTAATTTATGTCATTTCCCAACCAAAGTGGCTCCATGGGGTCCCCAAGTTGACCCATGGCTTGTCTTGGTCGGAGATTACACATCCAAGGAGGTTAGGACATGTGTCATGTTCATTTCATATTATTAAAACATTATATTTACCTTAAACTTCACTAATTACCTCTAATCACGATTAATGAAAAAAAGTTACTATTCACCAAAAAATTATTTTCATCCAATTGAACCACATTTTACATACTAATGACAACCATGTATGTTGGATTTTCAAAATACAATACACATTAGTGGTAAACTTTCATTTAACTGAAAAATCAGTTTGCTTGATTACCACTTAGTGGTTTAACTATTCATCAGAAATTGGAGTTTTTCAGAAAAATACCAAAACTTCAACCTAAGCTATATTTGATATTCCGAATTCAAAAATAAAGTCCGTTTTACAAAATTCAATACATATTAGTCACATTAATTAATTTAATAATTAATTTCCGCTGTCAGCGCAAATAGCGTGTTTTTATAAAATAATAAGTATCAAAAGATGGACACTAGTTTAAGTCTGATTTCAAAGTGAAATTAATTCCAACGACCACTATTGGATTTAATGGTAAAAATATTTTCTAATTTCACTTTAAAACCAATTAAAAATATTATCTAATAATATAAATAAATTAGATTAAAAAGAGGTTTTGAATTAAAACACAACATTTTACACTATTCATTAAAAAATGAACTTTATCGGAAAAATACAAAAAATTACACAAGGTAAAATTTGATGTCTCGATTATTAATAAGAGTTTTATTTGGTCCAAAAGAATTTATAGGTGTGATCAAAACTATATTTAATGATGGTTCACCATCAAAAGGCGATAAATGAACCTTTAGTAAAAACTAGGGCATATACGCCTAAAATTGAATTCTTTCTGTATTTAAAGCCTCTATACATTATTGGATAAATGTAAAAACATTTAAGAACATATATAATCATATTTTAGTTATTTCTATCCATTCCCACCAATACAACAGCCACATGTTAACTACCATTTAAAATAATATTTTTTTTTATTATTAGAGTGTAACGTAAGATTCCCAAGAAACTCATAGTTGTGTGTTGGGTACACTATTGAGAATAGCGTCCCCTTTAAAGTCATATTAATATTTCATTCACAAATATGGATAAAAATAAAAATATCATATTCTTTATTTACCAGGGGTGTTACATCCTTCCCCCTTTTGGGAATTGCGTCCTCGCAATTTTTAAAATTGAGCTTGGAAACATCCTTGAAAGTCCCACATCGGAACAAGAGTCGGTAAAAAAATCACTTTAAAATAAAGAAAGATAAGCATAGAGGTCACCCAAGTTAACCCATTCTAGGATTCCAAGTATGAAAATATGGACATGGAGGAAAAAACAAAGGGTAATGTTCTGATGGAGAGTGATAGAAAACATGTTTAGGAGAAAGTTAACCACGAGAAAATCACAAACTTGTGATGGGTTAAATGGTATTCGATTCCGCAGTAGGAAAAGCTAATAGAAAACATTTTTGTTTTAAGTTACTTTTTGTTGAGGAATTTATTCATAAGGAAACATAATCACTTATCATGTTGACTTTCAACTTTTATTAGATTCTTTACACAAAATCAAATTTTCTCCAAAAGACGAGTATTTAGGAAGACTTGTTCACATTAAGAGTACTATAATCAACTTCTAGAGAATCACCTAATCCACAAAAGAGAACTATATACTTCCCATTTCTTTAGGCATTAACCAAAACCAAAACCAAAAGGTTAGTACAAGATCAGATAATCCAGAAAAGGATAACTCTTTATAAAAAGAAAATCTATTCTTAACCTCCAAAATTTGTCCAACAAAACCCAAAGTTCAAAGAGGACCATTCTATAATCAATTTGTCCATAAAATTATTCAAAGTAAACCAAAATAAGATTGAAACCCAAATATTTGAAGGATTTAGTCACATAGTCTTCCATGTTAAATCGTAACATTTATCTCCAAACAACATCAGTTTCTCCTAAAGTCCCGTATTGAAAGGTAATTAACCTACTCACATATCCTCCATGATAGTTTAATCATTTTCCTAAATAACCCAAAATCAACTTAATCTTAATTAATAAAATCATATAACTAAAAAGAATCAGTCAAACTAACCAGGGACTTCACGTAGTCCAGTGGTAGGCAATAAATACCAGTCGCACTTTGTTTGTGGGTTCGATTCCCGCAGCTTTGTTCGATGCGACGGGTTGCCACAAGGTCTGCGTGTTATCCTTTTTACAAAACTATATAATTCTTAAATCATTCCCCAACAGAGATAAAATCATCAAAAATGATCATAACATATTTTAGCCTCATGTTTATATCATGCTTTTCGTTTTTCAGCATATCATATAATAACCCATAATTACCTCAAAAGTAAGGATCATATAAACTCTAATGGTTACCATTATAATTATTACCTGAACTTCCACATGGATTGGTCATCTCGTACATGATGCATTAAAGATCATACCAAGGTTCAAGTGGTTGATCATGACTCCTTGATATTTGGTTTATAACAACCATGAGTTTCCTCATTGAATCCTCCATTTTATCTAGTATCTTAATCAGAGAACCACCACAGTTTCCTTCAAACCTGTTGTCTCTTTGGTGCTTGCTAGATCCATCCATTCACTAAAAATAGAAATGTCAGTGTGAGTATATCAACAAAACCATCTTGTACTAATGAGTAAGATAAATACTAAGATATACTTACTCATTCAATTTATCTAAAACTAAGACTCTTTCTGAAATCCTAACCATTATAGTAATGTCACTTGTGCTTAGAGAATACCCTAACCTCTAAAGTTATCTAAACCG
Source organism: Viscum album (assembly GCA_963277665.1). Classification (NCBI taxonomy): domain Eukaryota; kingdom Viridiplantae; phylum Streptophyta; class Magnoliopsida; order Santalales; family Viscaceae; genus Viscum; species Viscum album. The sequence continues at coordinate 2,008,383,142 of OY728150.1, forward strand.
ACCTCTGATACCAACTATAAGGCCCCAGCCTTAAGCATTACTTAATCTTGAGTTATTACAAGATTACACATTGAGGATATTTTCAGGTATAGAGTTTTAGAGAATTAGATCATGAAACTTGCATTACATTCCACATTTAAACAAAGTGGTTACATAAAAGACAGTATTCATTCTTCCCATCAACGGAAACATATTTAAAATAAAACATGGATTCTTTCTTGACACATACTTGACACTATCATCACATCATGTACCTTTCCCTTGACCTGTGAAAAGCATTTCAAAAACTTGGGATGAGCATAAAAAGCTCAGTAAGAGTTATAAAAAAAATATGGAAAGGAAACATGAGTTCATATATACATTATAATGAAATCACACTTTACCCATAAAACATAGGCATATCAAATCATGAATAAATCATAGAAAACATAAGACATAAAGGTAACTTGAGGCATTCAGAACATTCTTACATAGGGAGTAACCCTCTTGGTTACGTTTGGAATACCCATCACAGTATATTCCCTAAATCTCTTCATAAAAACCTTAACTTTTCACTCCTTCGCGTTACCCAATGCATTGGAGAGCTATATCGGGCTCACCCGCCCTTAGTTTATCACGGAACCACCAGTTTTCATAACAATGCCCAAGAACCATAACATAAACGTATCACATAAAACATGCATAAAGGAAACATAACATTTCCACATTTCAATCACAATATAACATTTTAGTATATTGAAATAATGAATCCGTTCAAAAAGAAACCATTTCCAACACCATTTAAAACATTTAATAAGGATATTTTTGAATCAAAGTGTCCCATACCACCTTGAAGCTTCTAACATTTTAAACCATTAATATCCATATAAATAAATCCTTTAAGACATTTTGAAAACATGGATATTAATAAGAACAAGTCATTAAAACATTTAAAGCGATATTTTGGTCAAAGGGTTTTTACCAAAATTAGAGACACATGAATACAATAATTAAGGAATAACATTTAATAAAAACTTTATAATATCATGAGAATAAATGTATTCATGATATAATATTCCAAAGGACAGTATATACACCATATAAGAGTGAATTGGTTCATAACAACAATGAAGTCTCAATAGGGATGTAAAATGTGATGAAATCCCTTATAAGGAAGGTATCCTTAAATTAAGGATAAATCAATATCAAAATTATGTGTGACAAATATAAATACACCCAATATAATTTGATATTAAATGTAAAACAATAAAATATCATTCACACATATTCAAAGGATGACATATTCAATAACAACATGTTGAACCCAATGAAATTGAAATTGGGTTAAAACGTTCCCTTGGTAAAATTCGATAGCCTAACGGCATCACTTCAAAAATTCCGAAAATGAGTTGATGAGAGATTAAAAGTGTATCTCATCACTTGGAAATAAAATTTACATCAATAAGGATATATGATAACATATCCCAACATAACAATATGTAAATTAAAAGACCCAAAAAAAGAAGTCTTTTAAAAAAATAGGAGGGTGAAAGGTTCCCTTACCGACTTGGGTATCGTTCAAAACATACACCCCATGAAATAAGGAAAATAGATCATTAATGTAAATACTCATAAACGAAAGTATATTACACAAAGAGTAGAATAATGGGATGTACATACACCACTCAATGGAATTTGTGGCAAATGTAGCATAAATCTCACAGGAATAAAAGTGAGATGAAAAATCCCTTACGAAAACTCTGTAGCCTAACGTCGCCACATAAAACTTCCGAATATGGATTGATGAGATCAAATAGGGTATCTTATCACATTAAAATAAAATTTACAGAATGAGGAATATAAAATAACATCCCCCAACATTACAAAGAGGAAAAAGAAGTGACATAAAGGAGAGTACATAAAAAGAAAGAGAGAGGTTAGATCTCTTATGAAAGTTCGGCAGCCTAACGGTGCCACTCAAAACTTCCCAAATGGATTGATGATAGAGAATAGGGTATCTCATCACATGAACATAAAAATTACAGTAAGTGTAATATAAAAGATCATCCCAATAACAAGAAAGATGAGCTTTAAAAGGAATGACATAAAAGTGTGTACTTAAAAAGAAAGAGAGGAGTAGGATCCCTTACCTCGGGTCCGACTTGACTCGATCATTATTTAATCTCATGAATAATAAACTTGACTTAATTTCTAATTCCTTAAGAACCATTTTCAAGTTCATTATTCCTTTTATATCACTTATTACCATGTCATAAACATTTTCGTAATCATTTAAGTTAATAACATTTGTTTTGCCGATACTTGGTTCTTAAGTCGAAAGTGGACTTCTTACAATTAAATGTTGTTCGTGTGGCAAAATGTTTATTATATCCAGAATTGTATTCATGATGTAGATATCATATATGTCATATATATCCAGTACATGCATTCATTTTTAACATTACATAATCATTTAGAGGTATGAAATGAAATGCACTGTTCATGGAGACGGTAAGCCGTACATACGCATGAACGCTACTTTCATTTATATTTCGTATTTTATAGAATGGAATAATAATGATATAAAGTTATATTATAATTACAGTATAATATCATATATAATATCATTAAATCCATCCTTTATACGTCCCACGTATGGCATTAACGAATCACATCACTTTGAGGGGGCGGTAGTCCGCACTTCCTAAAATGAAGATATCGCGTATACCCATAATGGATGCCATAAAGGTAAGACACAAATGAAAAATACAGAAGCATAAGTAAAACATAAACATATTATATATCATATATAAAAATAGTCACATCATAATGGCCACATTTTAAGGCGTTAAATGAGTATTGAACAATCATCATTTCGGGAGGCAGAATTTCGCCATCAACGGAAACCATATGTTCTTTAACCATTTGATGTTTCTGTGTGAGAGTGTAGCTCGAATAAATCTTATAAAAACATCCTAGTATATTGAAGATATTTTTTTTACAAAAGAAGTAAATAGAAAGAGTTTAGGGGGTTGGAGAAGCAAAATAAAACAAATGAACATGAGAGAATGAATTACCTTTAAAAGTGTAACTCCTATTGATTTGAGCCTAAAGGCTTATTTTGAAAGTATTCTGCCCAAAGAGAATCCTCTAGGATGAGTAGAGGGATATGGAGAGAGTAAATGGGCAGGGTTTGGCCGAGCCAAAGGCTTTAGGAGTGTGTGAAATGAGGTAGAGGTGGGGGCCTTTTATAAGAGGAGAGGAGGGGCACTTTTGGAAAGTAAAGAAATATTACTTTATTTGAAAATGTGTTTCAGTTTTAAAAGGTCCCACATTGAAATAATTCGTGTATAAGGTAATAAGGCTTCTAAATACACTCATCCAATTTGTTTTGACCATGTGTAGGTTGTATATTTTACATTATCTTTCCATTTTATTTAAATCGTTAAATAATGATGTCATCGCTGCATCATTATTATGTCATAAATAATTTAATTTATTTAATGTCTAAAAATTATAAAAAAAATACTATGATGTAGGAAATCTTTATAGATTTCCAATTAATATTTATAATAAAAAAGATTACTTGTATAACCCCACTTAAAAATTGTTTTAGTAAAACATATCATGTTTGTGTCATTTTTACTTTTACATTAAATAAAAAGTTATTTATGTCATTTCCCAACCAAAGTGGTTCCATGGGGTCCCCATGTTTACCCATGGCTTGTCTTGGTCGGCCATTACACATCCAATGAGGGTAGTACATGTGTCAAGTTCATTTCATATTATTAAAACATTATATTTACCTTAAACTACACTAATTACCTCTAATCGCGATTAATGAAAAAAAAGTTACTATTCACCAAAAAAATATTTTCATCCCATTGAACCACATTTTAAATAATAATTACAACCATGTATGTAGGATTTTCAAAATTCAATACACATTAGTGATAAACTTTCATTTAATTGAAAAATCCGTTTGCTTGATTACCACTTAGTGGTTTCACTATTAATCAAAAATTGGAGTTTTTCAGAAAAATACCAATACTTCACCCTAAGCTGTATTTGATATTCCAAATTCAAAAATCAAGTTTGTTTTAAAAAATTCAAAAAATATTAGTCACATTAATTAATTTAATAATTAATTCTCGTTGTCAGCACAAATAGCGTGTTTTTATAAAACAATAAGTATTAAAAGATTGACACTAGTTTAAGTCTGATTTCAAAGTGAAATTAATTCCAACGACCACTATTGGATTTAATGGTAAAAATATTTTCTAATTTCACTTTAAAACCAATTCAAAATATTATCTAATCATATAAATAAATTAGATTAAAAAGAGGTTTTGAATTAAAACACAACATTTACACTATTCATTAAAAAATGAACTTTATCGGAAAAATACCAAAAAATTACACAAAGTAAAATTTGATGTCCCAATTCTTAATAAGAGTTTTATTTGGTCCAAAAGAATGTATAAGAGTGATCAAAACTATATTTAATGATGGCTCACCATCAAAAGGCGATAAGTGAACCTTTAGTGAAAACTAGGGCATATACGCCTAAAATTGAATTCTTTCGGTATTTTAAGCCTCTATCCTTTATTGGATAAATGTAAAAACATTTAAGAACATATATAATCATATTTTAGTTATTTATATCCATTCCCACCAATACAACGACCACATGTTAACTACCATTTAAAATAATATTTTTTTATTATTAGAGTGTAATGTAAGATTCCCAAGAAACTCGTTGTTGCGTGTTGGGTACGCTATTGAGCATAGCGTCCCCTTTAAAGTCATATTAATATTTCATTCACAAATATGGATTAAAATAAAAATGTCATATTATTTATTTACCTGGGGTGTTACAAAATATATCCTGAATATCTCGGGAATAAAAAGTGAGATGAAACCCTTTACCACATTGTAATCAACTGATACATATGACCAAAAGTTATTGAGAACGAAATGAATCACATAATACCAAGAATATAAATAAAATCATTATAATATATATCAAATGGAAGTACACAATACACCACATGAAATAAATAAGTTGTGAACAATGGAAATCTCATGGAATTTAAAGTGAGATTAGAAATCCCTTACCTCATGTCTGACTTGACTCGATTGTTCTTTAATATCATGAATAATAATGTAAATTTAATATCTAATTTCTTAAGAATATTTTTAAAGTTTATTATTCATTTTTATATCACTTATTATCATGTTATAAACAATATGTAATCATTTAAGTTAATAATGTTCGTTTTGTCGATATTTCATACTTGAGTAAAAAATTGTCTTCTTATAATTACATATAGTTCATGTGGTCAAAATTTCAATATATCCATAATTATATTCATGATTTATATATCATATATATCATATATATCCAGAATATACATGTATTTACAATAGTACATAACATATAGAGGTAACAAATGAAATGCACTGTTCATGGAGACGGTAAGTCATACGTACGCATGAATGCTACATTCATTTATATTTCTTATTTTAATGAAATTTTAACAGAATGATACATAGGTATATTATAATTACAGTATAAAATTATATATAATATCATTAACTCTATCTTTTATACATCCCACATAAGGCATTAATGAGTCACATCACTTTGAGGGGGCAGTAGTCCGCACATCCTGAAATGAGATTATCATATTTACCCCCTTTGTAAACCATAAAGGTGTGGTATAAATGGAAAATAAAAAAGCATTAATAAAACATAAACATAAAATATATCATTTATAAATACATTTCCATCATAATTCCTATATTGAGATGAAAATAGTGGTAATTTAACTATCATCATTTCGTGAGGCATTAGTTTTCCATCCACAGAAACATTATGTTCTTCATCCATTAGATAGAGGTGTGTGTAAGTGTATTTATAATCCTTCTCATAACAACATACTAGTATATTTAGGTTACTGGTGTTAATACGAAAGAAAGGAATAAAAATATTTTAGGGTTTGGAGAAGTTATATAATAGAAATATTTTTAAGAGAAACTGTAACCTATAATTTGGGTAACTCCCTTTGCTTTGAACTAAAGGACTTCTTAAAGATCCTTCTGCCTAAGGTATGGCATCTAGGATTAGGGGAGAGATGTAGGGAGCTTAATTTTATAGAGTTTGGACGTGTAAGAAGGCTTTATAGGTTTTAGGAATTGGTTAGGAGTGGTCTCCTTTTTTAAGGGAGAGGAGGGGCTCTTTTGGAAAGTGTGAAAATATTATTTTATTATATAATGATATTCGATTTCAAAAGGTCCAAAAATACATAAGGTCGATGATAAGGTGACTAATAATCTAAATAAAATCATCCAATAAGAATTGGACATGTTTTGGATAATAGTTTTAATCATTATAATCTTATTTATTTAAATCATTTAGTAAATAGGTAAATAGTACATAATTGTTGTGTCATATATAATATAATTTATTTGATGTCTAAAAATTGTAGAAAAAATACCATGATGTATTAAATCATTTTATCTTTCAAATGAATATTTATAGTAAAAACTATTATGTATATAACACCATATATATATTAATTACTAAAAGAAATTTGTTTATGTCTATTTTGCCTTTAATCTAAATTAACTAATGTAAATTGTCATTATCCCACCAATGTGGCTCAATAGGGTCCCGAAATCGACCCAAAGATGCCAGTGGTCATTAATGACTCAACCAATAAGGTTTTTACTAGTGTTAAGGTAATTTTAATATACTTTTTACATTAAATTACACTATTTACCTTTAACCTTGGTAAATAAAAGTTAAAAATTACTATTCACCAAAAAATTATTTTCATCTTATTAAACAACATTTTACTTCTTCATAACAACCATGTATGTCAGATTTTCAATATTTAATTCACAGAAGTGGTAAAATTTCATTTAAATGAAATAGTCCACTTTTTTAACTACTACAAAGTGGTTTCACTATTAATCAAAAATTGACATCTTTCAGACAAATTCCAAAAATTCAGCCTAAGATTTATTTGATATTCTGAATTCAAAAATGATATCTATTTACCCAAAATTAAAAACATATAAATGGAATTAATTAATTTAAAATTTATTCCCGTTGTTAAAACAAATACCGTTTTTTTAAGAAATAATAACTCTCACAAGATCGACACTTGTTTCTGTCCAATTTCATTTTGAAATTAATTACAATGACCAACAATAGATTAAATGGTAAAAATATATTCTAATTACAATTTATATCCATTTAAAAATATAATCTATCCTTATAAATAAATTATATTAAAAAAAACTTCTGAATAAAAATACAATATTTTCCACTATTCATTAAAAATGATGTCTATCCGAAAAATACCAAGAAATTAACCAAAGTAAAATTTGATGTCCCAAATCAAAAGAAGAATTTTATTTGGTCAAATATAATGTATTAAATTGACCAAAACTACATTTAAATAGTATTCTCCATTAAAAGGTAGTATGTCGAGCTTTTAATGTAAATTACGCTTAAAATTAGATTCATTCACATTTTAAGCCTCCAACATTTATTGGATAAAAGTAAATAAATTTCACAAGAATGTATAATCAGATTGTATTTAGTTTTTTTCATTCCCACCAATATAATGTCTAGGATTTTACTACCATTTAAAATAATAATATTATATTATTAGTTTGTAATGTAAGATTTCAAATAAACCTATTGTTGCGTATCAGGTACACTATCGGACATAGAAACCCTTTTAAAGTAAAATAAATATTTAAATCACAAATACTAATAAATATGAAAATTTCTTATTCATTATTTACCTTGTATGTTACATACTTCCACCCTTTTGGGAATTGTGTCCTGGCAATTTAAAAAAACAAAATGGGCTTAGAAACTTCATTAAAAGACCCACATTGGAAAAAGAGTCAGTAAGACTATCACTTTAAAAGAATGACAGAGAAGCACAAAGGTTACTTATGATAACCCGTATTAGGATTCCATGTAGGAAAACATAGATATGGAATAGAAAAAAAGTGTCATGTTCTGATGATGTGTGATAGAAAACATGTTTAAGAGAAATATAACCATCATAAAATCACAAACATTTGATGGGTTGAATAGTCGTTGAATACCTAGTAGGAAACATAAAGCAACAACATTTTTTTACATTCCTTTTCATAATTTGGTGGAATTAATTTACTACATAGAATAATAACATAAGGAAATATACTTATATTCAAGTATAGTTTCATCCTTTGATAAGTTTCTACCAAAAACTATTCTTTTCTCCAAACAAAGGGAATTCAAAAAGACATGGTCACATATAAATCACAAGAATCATATGGCTGAGAATAACATAATCCACAAAAAAAGATTTATATATTTCCCTTGTCTTTAGACATCAAATAAAAACAAAATTGATACTGCGAGATTAGATAATACCCAAAAACATTAATATTTTACAAGTAGAAAAACTACTCTTAATCTCTAAAATTTGTCAAAAAAACCCAAAGATCATCAAAGACCATTCAATAAACAATTATCCCTAAAATCCTTCATATGTAATCCAAACTAATTTTGAAACCCAAATATCATAAGGATTTAATTTTTTTAAAAGGTTGGGGCCGAAGCCTCATTTATTATTAATGAAAAGCAAAGACCTCTTTAACTGGGTAGAGGGAGTCCCATTACATAGCCCAAAGGCCCAATGGGCATTTATCCCATTACACGACCCGTAGGCCCATTTTTTCCCAAAGCCCATTCTGTGAATAGTTCTGCAATAGTACGCATGCTGCTACAGTAATGCACAGTACCTGCCACTGCTATAGTGCTCTACCGCCGCTACAGTCCCCGCTGCCGCTATAATGCCCTACGTAGCTACAGTGTCGCCGCTGCTACAGTACTCTATAGTACTGCTACAGTAAAATGCGCCCACTGGGTTTTGAACCACCATTTTTCATGTGATTTAAGGGGTTCTTAAATCTCATATTGAAAAGTAATTAACCTGATCAAATATTGAAAAGTAATTAACCTAATCACATATTCTCTATGATAGGTTTATCAGTTTCATAAATAAAAAAAATCATCATATGTCTACAATAAAAACATATATTCTTATAAACTAAAATTTCCACCATTATTCCACAATTGAAATCCCATAGTATTCTATCTTCCATAGGCATATAGTGTTTCCTCAAAAGAGAGAATGTCTTCCACAACAACCAATATCACTTAATCAGTAAATCATTTTTCAATACTATGTATATCCATTTGATAAAACATAAGATCCAAAAATCAACTTATTCTTGTTATGTAGAACTATTTTACTTAAATAATAAGTCATACTAACCAGGGACTTCAAGTAGGTTAGTGGTAGGTAATGCACCCTTGTCGCCCTTTGGTTGTGGGTTCGACTCATGTGGCCTTGCCAAATGCGACGGGTTGTCACCCGTCATACGTGTTGTCATTTTTATAAATCTCAAAAATAACCCTAACATGTTTTAACCTCAATTGTTTCCTTATACCTCTATTTTTCCTCCAAATTCATTATGATATCATCATATTTATTATTGAAGACTTATTTCAACACCATATGATAAAATAAAATGATCCCCAAAATGATGAACATCATACCTTGATCATGGTGTCCATTCGGTTTCAGCATCATCTTGTTCATGTAGATAGAAGATCCATGCCTCGCAACAATGATTTTGAGATCCTTCAAAATCATTTTCATTCTCCATCCAAATACACCTTGTACAACATGGGTCATATGGGTGTTCGCAGAAAATAGTTTTGGGAAATAATTACATATGACATATAATTTCAAAACATCTGATAAAACATGATTTCTATAAAATAGTCAGACTGAATTTGAGTTGAAACATTCAATTAATGGTCCTTTTAAAATATTATAGGTATGTACTGAGAGACTATATTTTAAAATAAAATATAAAAAGGTTGCACAAGGGTATCCTTATTTAGCATCTTCATTAAAATCATAATATTCTTCAAAATCTTGTGATAAGGTAAAATATTTGAAAATTCCTTGATAATATTTACCTTTATTGAAAAAATGAGAATATTTTGAAAATAAGATTTTTATAAATACTACCCATGATATATGATGATAACGTGGTATAGTGGAGGTGTTTGATATCTCAAACAACAACTTGCAAGTGAGTTGTATGATAGAAAATTTTTCACAATCATCCGAACATGACTTTGCAATAATTATTACAATCATGTCATCAGAAATAGATAAGAATTTTTTTTGAGATCCTCCTCCTTAAATTTGTAACTGACTTTACTAGTACTGAAAATGTTATAAAACAAGGATTTAATTGAAATAATTGACAAAGGGACTAACCATGTGTCTAACGAAAACTTCTAATCCCTAAAGTGGTCTAATCTGACCTTTGATACCAACTGGAAGGACCTGGCCTTAAAAAATTACATAATCTTGAATTAAACGAATAATTCACATTGAGGATATTTTTAGGTATACAGTTTTAGAGAATTTGTACATAACTACTACATTTCATTTCAAATATAATGTAGACACTTCTACACAATTTCCATTTTTTATAAAATATAAACTCTTGAAAAAAGAGTCTTGTCTATCCATGTTTAAGACATCATGACATTTATTTGATCCCATCCTTGACCTATTCCACATTATGTCCTATTTAAAACATTTAAAAAACTTGGTATGAGCATAAAAGGCATAGTAAGGGATACACAAAGAAGGAAAACTGTTAGTTTTTTCAAAAAACAGGTAAACCAGGAATACTTTATCATAAGTAATACCTTTCACCATTATGAAGTAGTAAATACTCTTTACTGAATAAATTATCATTACTTACCCTTTTGTAACAAAAAGATTACAATAAAACCCATATAAAGAATACATAACATATAAAGGTTACTTGGGACATAAACATACATAAATGGAATAAACATACAATCAACTTCCACACATATCACTAAATGGAATAGCCATATAACCGACTTCCATACCCAATGCATTGGAGGTTATAACGTAACCACCCCTCCTAATATTCACAGCACCACCCATCATTTGGTTTATAACGTAACCACCTGTCAAATGTTCAAGTACCATCATAAAACATAAAATATTGAAAATATACACATTTCACTAATAACAGTTCATTTGAAATCACAAGATGTAATTTAATGATTTTGAAATTATCATTCAATTTTCTTAAACCATTTAAAAAGATATTTTTAGATCAAAGTGTCCAATACCACATTGAATATTTAAATGGAATTATATTTTTAATAAATTAAGGTTTATAAAAATGAATACTTAAAACCATTTTTAAAACATGGACATTATAGGTAAGGATTTAGAATAATAAATCTTTAAAACATTCAAAACGACATTTTAGTTAAAGAGTTGTCAACGAAATAAGAGACTCTTGAATAGATATAATTGAGGAATAACATTTAATCAGAACTTTATAATATCAGTAGAATAAATTTATTCATGATATAATATGTCAAAGGGAAGTATATACATCATATAAGAGTGAATTGGTGCATAACAACAATGAAGTCTCAATGGAAATGTAAATTGAGATGAAATCCCTTATAAAGACGGTATCCATAAATTAAGGTTAAATCAATCACATAATTATGAGTAAAAAATATACATACACCCAAATATATGTGAATATTATGTGTAAAAAAATAAGATTTCATTCACACATATTTATAGGATGACATATTCATGAAGTACAAGTTGAACCCAAACAATTAAAATTGGGTTAAGAAGTTCCGTTGTAAAAATTCGACAACATTACGGCGTCACTGTGAAATTCAGAAACTAATTTGTTGAGATAAAAATGGTATCCCAACACTTGGACATAATTTTTAAATTAATAAGGTTATAGAATAACATATCCCTAAATAGTAAGATTTAAATTAAAAGACATAACAAAATGAAGTCTTTTAAAAAGAGGAGGGTGAAAGGTTCCCTTACCGATTTGGAAACACAAAAAACATACGCCGCATGAAAGAAGGATCATAAAATGAAGATTTAAATACACATAAATTAATGTATATTACACAAAGTATACAATCATGGTCAGTTCATACACCACACCAAAGGAAATAGTGTCAAATATAACATGAATCTCACAGGAATAAAAAGTGAGATGAAACCCATTACATCATTGTAATCAACTGAGTCATATGACCAAAAGTTAATGAGGACCAAATTAATCATAGAATACCATGAATATAAATAGAATCATTATAATATATATAAAATGGAAGTACACAATACACCACGTGCAAAAAATAAGTGGCGAACAACGGAAATCTCACGTAATTAAAATTTAGATTAGAAATCCCTTAACTAGTGTGCAAATTTACTCTATCGTTCTTTAATCTCTTGAATAATAAAGTAAAGATAATTTTTAATTTCTTAAGAATAATTTTCAAGTTTATTATTCCTCTTTATACTTCTTATTACCATTTTATAAACATTATGTAATCATTTAAGTTAATAATGTTCATTTTGTCGATATTTGGTACTTGAGTCAAAAATGGACTTCTTATAATTAGATGTTGTTCATGTGGTAAAAATTTCATTATATACGGAATTATATTCATGATTTAGATACCATATATATCATATATATCCAGAATATACATGTATTTACAATAGTAATAACATTTAGAGTTATGAAATGAAATGCACCGTTCATGGAGACGGTAAGCCATACGTACGCATGAAGGCTACTTTCATTTCAATTTCTTATTTTAATGGAAGTTAAACAAAATGATACATAGTTATATTATTATTAAAGTATAATATCATATATAATATCATTAAATATATCCTTTATACATCCCACATAAGGCATTAATGAGTCACATCACTTTGAGGTGGTGGTAGTCTGCACTTCTTCAAATGAGAATATCGTATTTACCCACTATGGAAACCATAGAGGCATGCTATAAATGTAAAATACAAAAGCATAAAGAAAACACAAACATAATATATATAATATATAAATTTAGTTCCATAATAATGGCCACCATGAGAGGCGGTAAGAGGTAATTGAACAATCATCGTTTCGTGAGGCGTTAGTTTTCCATCCACAGAAACATTAGGTTCTTCACCAATTTGATGGAGTTTTTTGTAAGTGTGGTTCTAATCGTTATCATAAAAAAATCCTAGTATATTGAGGATACTTTTTTTGTTACAAAAGAAAGGAATTAATAGAATTTAGGGTTTGGAGAAGTAAAATAAAAAGAATACAATTTAAGAGAAACTGTTACTTTTAATTTGGGTAACTCCCTTTGGATTGAACCGAAGGACTTCTTGAAGTGCCTTATGCCAAATGTAAGGCTTCTAGAATTAGGGGAGGGATGTAGGGAGATTAATTGGGAAGAGTTTTTATGAGCCAAAAGGATTGATATGTGTGAGGAATTGGTTTGAAGTGGTCTCCTTTTATAAGGGATAGGAGGGGATTTTTAGGAAAGTGTGAAAGTATTATTTTATTATATATTGATATTCGGTTTCAAAAGATCCAAAAATCATTAAGGTCAAATATAAGGTGACTCATATTCCAAATAAAATAATTCAATAATAATTTTACATGTTTTGGATAATATTTTAATCATTATAATCTTATTTATTTAAATCATTTATTATGGAGGTAAATACTGCATCATTATTATGTCATTAGTAATTTAATATATTTTATATCTGAAAATTATAAAAAAATAACATGATATAGGAAATATTTTTATCTTTATAATTAATATTTATAGTCAAAATTATTACTTATATAACTATATATAAAAATTAATTACTAAAAGTTATTTGTTTATGTCTATTTTGCCTTTTAATTAATAAATCTAAATTGTCATTATCACTCCAATGTGGCTCAATGGGGTCCCAAAATAGATCCAAAGATTACCATGGTCATTAATGACTCAACCAATATGTTTTGGACAAGTTTTAAGGTAATTTTAATATTCTTTTTACCTTCAATTTCTCTATTTACCTTTAATCGTGGTAAAAAATTCATAAGTTACTATTCACCAAAAAGTATTTTCATCTTATTGAACCACATTTTACTTTTTTATAATAACCATGTATGTCTTATTTTTGATATTCAATTCACAGAAGTGGTATAATTTTATTTAAATGAATAAGATATCTTTTTTAACTATTACTATATGGTCTCACTATTCATCAAAAATTGATGTTTTTCCGAAAATACCGAAAATTCAGCCTAAGAATTATTTGATATTCCGAATTCAAAAATTATTTCTAATTTTCAAAATTCAAAACATGGAACTGGAATTAATTATTTTAAAATTATTTCCCATTGTTAAAACAAATAGTGTGTTTTAAGAAACAATAACTATCATAAGATCGACACTTGTTTATGTCCAATTTCAAAGTGAAATTAATTCCAATGACCAACAATGGATTAAATGGTAAAAATATATTCTAATTACACATTAAAATAAATTATATATATAATATAACCATATAAAGATTTTATATTAAAAGTCACATTTGAAATAAAAATATAATATCTTCCACTATTCATTATAAAATAAACATTATCTAAAAAATACCAAAAAATTACCCAAAGTAAAATTTAATGTCCCAAATCAAAAGAATAATTATATTTGGTCAAATATAATGTACTAAAGTGACCAAATCTAAATTTAATGAGGTTTTTCCATTAAAAAGCATTAAATCGACATTTAAATGTAAATTATCCTTAATTTTACATTCATTCAAATTTTAAGCCTCTAACATTTATTGGATAAAATTAAATGCATTTAACATGAATTTATAATCTTATTGTAGTTAGTTTATTTCATTATTGCCAATAAAATGTATAGGAGTTAACTACCATTAAAAATAATAATATTATATTATTAGTGTGCAACGTCGGATTTCAAAGAAACCTATTGTTGCGTATCGGGTATGCCATCAAACCCAGAAACCCTTTTAAAGTAAAAGTAATATTTAAATCACAAATATTAATAAATATGAAGATGTATTATTCTTTATTTACCTTTTATGTTACACTTATAGACCATCAATATTATTAAAATGCAATAATTCTGAAATAGGTTCCCTAAAAATATCATTTGTCCCTCAAAACATGTTGTATATCTTACTTGTCACATACGGATAATAGGAAGACCATTATCATAGATTCTCTTGAAACAGGGTAATAACCTGAATTACGATAAAACCATAGTAAAAACATGTATGATTCCGAAAAATAACTCTAAAATCATACAGTAAATAAATTAATTTTATAAACCATATGGTCATATTATTAGTCCCCACGTATTCAACACAATCTCATTTATAATGAAACATATATTTATTCCATTATCCCAATATCATTCACAAATTATGGGTTATTCGTCCCTTAATCATGTGATTTCAAAACACATCACCTTTCAATTAAATATCTTTTTTAGTTTATCAGTACCATTCAACATCTTCTAATAAATCCGTAGAGAAAAACAAAAAAATGACAATCCTTATATTTATTTCCGAATTCATATAACTTAATTCTAAAATACAAATACATAAACACTTGGATTATTTCCCTTCTTTGTAAATAAATTCACTAGACTTCCTCACCCTAATTCTTAATACCTCTTGCATTTAACATTTCAATTATATTATTATCATCAATAATAATATAACAATTACATATAACACTTTTCTTATTATCGTAATGATATTCCTAAATATGAAATTGATTTTCATAATTCCCATTTTTTCATATTTGAAGAATTCTTCAATTGATTGTACCTTAGGAAGTCACATATTCCCACCCAGTGTGTTAAATAATCATTTAATTTTCACTATTGTAATTACATGCGTTGGGTTCTTATTTTCCGCAGTCAAAACATCTACTCATTCACATACAAAAATAATTTGGGTATTTTCTCCATCATTATTTACACAAATGAAATAGAATACATTTCCCTTAGTGGTATCCAATACCATAATTCTTGACAAACTCTTTCCTTATCGTCGAAAAGGAGTCTATGAGTTGGTTAAGATACACATTGTAAATAATATACCATTAAAAATGATTAGTCATGATCAAAAAATACATCACTCTAGTGATCATCCCATTTAGCTACTCATCAAAATATTTTAAGCACATTCAATGTTAATTTAATTTCATTTGGTTTCTAACATCAACTAAAAACATCAAGCATAGAAAGAGAAATAGTTATCTTAGAAGAAAGCCACATTACTATGAAAAAGCATATATAATATCTAATTAATTACATCATCATTAATTTATTACATAATAATATTATACATAGAGACATACCAAGAAATGTATTTAGAAATATATGTTGGGAACTCATTAATGTTTTGTCATATGAGTTTACAATGGTTGTCTAAATATCTTTTCTGATACCAACTATAAGAACCGATGTTTTTCATACAGGGATATTACCGCTTTTTTAGATTAATATTCATTAAATTTCACAAAAGAATTCCCATCTACCATAATGGTTTAGTAACATGGGAAAAATTTAACAAATTAAACTAAATTGGAGAATGATATTTAAAATTTATCATAATGATATTCTCTTTTAGCACCCCCACATAAAACCATTCTTCACAACCTGTGGAAAGGAAACATAAGAAAAAATTAATCTCATATTCTTAGTAAGGGTAAAAATGAAATATATCATTTTTTTATATTATTATAGAATAAGATAATAAATATGGGTATGTGAAAATTATAATAACATACGATCTTCATTCCCAAAAATTCATGGATCATAAACAAGAGTTATGACATAAAAATTTAACTTGAATCATAAGAATGAAAAATCATCATAAATTCATATAGAAACCTATGTTCAAGACCCAATGGGTTGTGGAATCATCATAAGTATTAAAAAAGAAATATTTCAAGGTTAACTAACAAGGATTTGGGATCAATCCTTATTAACTATTTCCCTTGATTGATCAAGCACATTCACTTGTTTCCAATCACATATCAAGGAAATCATCTTGTTTCTTTGAATTATATAATGATATATAATTCATTAACCAAATATTTATAGGGATATCTAGGTACCAACAATCACTTAATGACAACTATAAATACATATGCTATAGGACAATATATGTTTCATCACATAAAAACCCATGTAATGAAATGGGTTTCATAAACAATTCATCATAACATGATTCCTGGAAATGAATTAGGTCTCATAAACCTCATGAACTCAAAAAGATAACCCATTAGGAGAAATAACTAGAATTATTTAATTAGGTTATAACCCCATTAAATCATAAGAAAAATCTTATAAGGTCGTCTTAGAGGTAAAATTATTTCATTGAAATTTTAATTGAAAAAATTCTTGAGGAAAATAGAATTTTCTTGATGAAATAAATTTTTAGGGAGCCCCAAAATTTTAAATGAATAATTATATTTGAAAATAAACATATGATCTTTTATTGTAATTTTCAAGGAATTATAGTTTTCTGATGGCGGATAAATCAATATTCTCTATATATGTTTACAAAACATTTATTTTTCATTTTTGTTGGAAAACTCACATAGTGCATCATTAGTAAAATAAATGATAGATTAATTTTAAAATATTTAGTAAAAAGTAACACATTTTAAAAAAATAAAATATTCATAATAGAATATTAAATCTTTTTTGATTTTTTTAAAAAATGGATGTGTATGATAAATATTGAAAAATTAAAATTTACAACAAAATAAAATCAAAATTTTAGGATATTGTGAATTAAATTCTTAAATCTTTATAATCAGTATAATAAAATCACAGAAGAATGAATTAAAATTATATGGATATGAAAATAAAATAATAATCAGAATAATACTTATAAAACACATTCAAGGGAATTATATGTACCATGTAGATGAAATATGTAGCGTATAAGGCATGTGTCCCACAAAAATAAAAGCGGGAGAAAAATCCATTACATTATGTCTTGACTTCCTTTATAAATGATTAAACCTGTTATATAGTAAATATAATTTTAATATACATTTAACAGAGAATCGTATACATAATACCATATATATTATACTTATGAAATGATATTAATAACTTCCAGAAAATTCCACGATGATGTTATGTTTTAGGTAATAACTTCATCTTTTTTCACTTATTTTTTTACTTGTTATTCTACGTCTTATTCATTACATAATGATATAATAATATCCAGAATTAAATAAATGAATTTAATATCATAATTAATTCTAATAAATTTATTTATGAATATTCATGACATTTATTTTTAGATAATAAAATACACCTCTAATGGAGATGATATGTCGTTCAAACGCATAAAACACTATTTTCTTTTAATTTTTTAGTCAAAATAAAAGAAATTATTTGATATATTATCATTAAACAATATATTCCAAATAAAATATAATGTATATATTCATAAAATTCATTGTTTTTACCATAAAAGTGAAATATAGATGATAATATATTGACATTTCAACTTATTGTTGGTAATCCAAATGTTCTCACAAACGACATTATCATTTCCAAAAAGACTATATAGAAAAATGTAGATATGATATTATAATGAAATAAGTATAATTATTTCACAAATATATAATATATACATCAAACCCATACAAATTTCCTCTCTTAAAATATGGTGATGAAAAATTAATTGTATTTCTACATGGAGTCGGTAAGTCATATGCACGTTTGAGCTATACGTTCATTTTTTTAATGGGAAATGGAATGTATAATGGGTGGTTAATAGTCATAATTAAATTGAATAATATTTATTATTATACTTCTATTATTTTATTATATATATTTTATATTTAGATGAAATATAGAAGTGTAGAAAAAGAGAGTGATTTGTTAAAGGGATCCCCACTTCTTCAAAATAGATCCTTTAGATCTACTCTAAAAGAATCTCTAGTTAGTCATTGGGAATATTATAACCAATAAAATGTTAATGGTGAAGTGTAGAAGATAATTTTGATACGTTTTGGTGAACTAAACGACTCAATGTGGTTGAATGAGATGATGGAGTAGGATTCCTCTTATAATGAAGGTAACGATACCTTTTGAGCCTCCTAAAATAATAATTTATAACAATTTAAATATTGATAAAAATACAGTAGAATTTTTTTTATTAAAATATAATATGAAATAGTTATTTATGGTCATCTAAAATATATTGTAGACATGTATTTTTGACATTTTATACCTCACGATTCTGATAAAACCTTAGTTTGTCCATATTAATTTGAACAATGGTAGCGATATTTTTAAAATTAGAAGGATGTAAATTTTAAATTTGATGTTCAAATTGGTACATAAATTTCCAATTAAATTTATTTTTGCACAAATTTCATTCCCATGACCTTATTTAATATTTGTTTTATTATTTTTTGATAATTCAATAAAATAATATTTTCATAAAATATCATAAGTTTTAATATTTTAAGTATTCATAACAAGATCTTTATGAAAATACATACAATAAGGTGACTTTGAAAAATCATCTAATAGAAACATAACATGTCACATTAACCTATAAAATAATTTTATTAACTCAATTAAGTAAAATATCATTATTTTAATATTTCCAAAATCATTTAACTGATTGTTTTATTAATTGAATAATTATTTCATCATAATTTTGTAATAAATAATGATAATTATTTAGTTAATAAAAATTAAAATTAAATTTTTTTATATATATAAATGATTTGTAATCCTAAATATATATATATATAATATACTACTTTATCATTATATTATAAATATTATACCTATTAGAAGTTAGAGTGTGACATTTTGTCCTTCTCTTTGTTTTTTATTATATCCCAGTAATTTCATGGAAAGGATTCCATTAAATTACTCCATTTTGATACTTATGTGTTATGGGTACTATAAAATAACTTCTTGGATGCATTTATTCTATTTATATAATATTCATAATTTTATTTTTACATTCAATTGACATGATTTACCCTTAACTATAGTAATATACATTAGTAAAATTAGTTTTCATATTGTTCAGAAAATATAAGGGAACTAATTAATCAATATGTAACTTCTATTTAAAAGCATGATACCCATTGTTTCACAATTTAAAACATAGAATTGTAAGAAATTAACTAAAAATTAATCTCATTTATGAAACAAGATGATAGGTTTTTAAAGTAAAAATGTTCGAATGATTAAAACGATTTCATATCTAAATTCAATGTAAAATTGATTATCATTTCATAAATTATATTAAATGATGAAAATAATTATAATTATACTTTTAAACCAATAAAATATATAATTTAGAACTATATTGTTTTGGGTGAAAAACATTTTTTTAATTAAAATGCAATATTTTTCAGTATTCGTCATAACATAAAACTTCTCAAGAAAATACAAAAAATACATAAAAGGGAAATTTTTTATTTACCTATTTAAAATAAAACGTTTATTTTTCCATATTTATCTTATAATAGTGTCAAAATATATATTTAAAAGATGTTTTCTTAATTAAACGGTTGTAACAAAACCCTTTTAGAGAACTACTTCTTTTATGAGTAAAATTTTATTTGTTCATATATCATATCATGAAAACATATAACATGCATGTTAAAATATTATATTTATGAAGTTATATATTAATATCATTAATAATTCAACATGATTAACTGGATTATTTTTTGGTATACACACACTTATTCAATGTTTTTTCAGAAAAATATTTCATTTTATTTATAAAAAAAGGTTCTACATTATATAATTTAATAGAATGATACTTGAATTCGATGATCAGAAAAAAACATGTCCCCAAGTCCAGTGATATAAATAAAGATTTTCTAAATAAAAACCCCAACTTTAAATAAGCACCATTAGTTGAGGATGGAAAGATTTATATTTAACTTCTCCTAAATAAACCCCATTCTGAAACACACTCAATTCCCCCACCAGATTCGACCACTTTTTATGTGGCCTTGGCCTCCACTCCCATGCCAATATGGTTTTATTCATCTCTTACCACCATCACTATAAAGAACCTTGTTAACTATAGTATTTGGATTTATACCCTCTGACATGGGAAGCAACTGATCCACCCACATCCGAAAGAAAAAATCATCAACTAAATAGTCATTCCTCATGAGGAAGAAACGTCTACTCTTAAACGTGTGGTGGTCCCAAACTAGGAATTCCTGAATCCATACTCCAACAATACTCTCTAGTTTTTGATGGACTATCTCAATTATCTCTGATAGCACGACATGCTGATACTTATTGAGATTAATTTTCGGAGCCTAGTGATGAATCAACACAAACAAGTAATCAAGCATCTCTATAGATGAATCAAATATCATGGGACCCAAACTAACGAACCATATTTTTTCCTTTTCCCCTTCACTAAAAAATTAAACCACATATACATCAATGTTAATGAAATCATCTGTTACAGACTCGTCAATCTTTCTATTCTATGAGACATCGTCACCATCTAGGCCTTCCATAGCCCCAGGCGGGTTCTTTGAGAACATATCTCTATTGGTCAGGGTGTCTCCATCACAGGCCAAAGGGGTATCATCTAGTATCTGAGTAGTTTATTAGGATTCCAAAACCATGTTGGTGGAGAATACGCGTTGTGTGTAACGTATGCTAATCCAGTGTTTTCTAAAGTGAAAGAGATTAAGTAATAAAATTATTTAATATAAATCTCATTAAAATATTTGTGGGTTAAATTATGAGTTTTTTTTACTTCTATAATAAATATATTAAGATTAATAATTTCAGTACTTGTTCCAATCATAATTATAGTAGAAATAGTCAAAGTTATTATTATTCAATAAAACATACATACTGAATATTCTTCAACATCGTAAAATATTTTTTTAATCAGAAGATGATAAAATACTAGGTAGATGAAAAAACTAGTATGTAGCTTAAGTGTAGCTTAATCAAATACTAGTTGGAATGTAGATTAAAAATAAAAATGAAATACAGAAGAAAAATTTTATCTAATTATAAAAATAATAATCAAATCATGTATTTTTTCAGAGTGTTTCTCTAGAGGTGTTGATACATTATAATTTTTAATGGAGTATATCTATCTTTAGAATAATAATATATGCAGTTAACATAATGACCAAATTATATCATATCAATCTTATTTATACATATCACATGAAAAATCACGAGTATTTTAATTTAAAATGTTTAATGAAAGTCTCATGAACCCTTCAAAATAGGAACGATTTAATGTCTTGAATTTGATCCTTTGAAATAGCCTTTAATCATCTTTAAATAGATATTAATATCTGGTGATAACTTTCTAGATAATCTGGAAGTAATCCATAATTTAAAACTGTATATTTTAACAAATAAAGAATAGGGATTCAATAAATATATTTAATCATTTAAAGAATGGTTGACCATATACGATTGATTAAAAAATTAAGGGTGATGAACCATACATCTGGTCATCCAATATAGGTTTGGATCCTAATGATGGGTTCCTAAACATTATGTTCATTCCAAATATAGAATACATAAACAATAAATTTTAATTAAAATTTTTTGTATAAAAAATATTTCCATAATTCTTATAAATATTCTGAGAACACTAATTCATTGAAAAATCAAATAACCTTCCCCTATTATACGGATTTAGAAAATTATTATAGAATATAATTATTATTGCAAAGATTATTATCTTAAAACTATCATAATATAACATTATTGTCACCATGAATTTAGTATTTTTAACATAAAAAAATATTTAAAATTTTTTTTTGTTAAACACATTCCCATCATTATTGTTGTTTTTTAATAGCAGAACAATTTCCATTACTTTTCAATAACCTTTGTTTTTTGGAAGAGGGACAGGGTAGGGAATATTTCCATAAAAAATATTCCTCTCCCACTTTATATTTCAATTTATGTCCCCATAGTATGTCATATATTATATGTTTTAGAGGAAATTCTATTAGGTAATTAAGGTAATATTTATCTTATCCTCTTCTCATTTTATATCTCTCTTTATTTCATCTTATTTTATGTAGTTTAAAATGGTCTTGGGAGGATGTTCTATTAGACGATGGAGAAATCACATTAATATCAAATGGATTTGGTGTGTGGTGCATAGAATGTGCTTTATTTGTTGATTTAATATGCATTTAATCATGAGGGATTTTAACATTGATATATAAATATATATATATATATATGGTTTTGAGAAAGTAGGTTTATTTATACAATGATTATTATTGATAAGTAGATTAATTTGGATTCCATATTTTTGGATGCTGATTTAAAGTGGAGTTTACCTTATCACTCTAGTTTTTTTTTGTTTTATTATACTACCAAAGGATATTTTAAATGATTATTATTTTTTGGGAATTTTGTTTTAAATGATTTTTTAATTTATATATGATTTTTTATAGACACAATTCCCTCGTATTGACTCATTGTTTGATACTATGATCATTGTATTGATATGGATCATCATTTAAGGTATGTTCCATTTAGATTAATAATTATCTTACTCATTTATTGATATTGTATTCATGTTCCTTCATATTGGTTATTACAATAATGTTGTCTTTAATTTTTGTAATGAAAATCCATAATATGGGATGGGATAATATCAACCTAATAGAATAAATTTATAGTATTTAATTTAATTTTTGGTGGTTCCTTATTAGAATTAGTGAATGTAGAACATTTTATTGTTTTTTTATTAAAATCATTTTGATTACGAAATGTAAAGTGGTTTTCCATTTTAGATGATTTATGGAAAGGGTATTGATTTAATTGGAATTTGAGTGGAATAATAGTGAATTTAAGAATTGGTTTTGAAATTATATTCTAAAAAAAAATTGTGTTGTTTATATATAATGATTTCATATCGATATTGACTAGGGTACTACCAAGAATAATAATAGAACGTGACACATTTTACAAATGGTTTTAAAATGGGGAATTGAATTATTTTTTCATGTAATGTTAAAGGGATAATTTTAGATTTTTTTGGACATTTTTTTTACAATTCCTTATTTTCTAAAGAATTTATTCTATCATAAATAAATTTTTATTTTTTCTTAATATTATATATATTGTTCAAAATATATCATGACATATTTTGAACCATTTATAAACATACTTTAGTTTATATTTTTTTTATATCACATTTTTTGTTGATTGTGTTTTCATTTTTTTAACTCTAGATGAAACTTTTGAATCACTTGGAATGGGTGTGACATATTATGTTAGATTGTGTGAGGCATGAGATGTTACTTATTTCATTATTTGTGGTTTTTTGTAATATATTTTTGCTTGATAAACCATATATATTCTTATAGGGGAAAAATTATTTTGATTTTAGGTGTCGAGATGGGTGTTGTTCATAGTGTCTATGATCAATAATGTCTGATATTTTTGTGAGATTTACCACTCAATGTATACGAATCCTTATCATGGAAATATTTGTTATAAAATATATGAGAGATTCTTCTTGTGATTTTTATACGTGGATAAGAATTTTCCTTCCCTGTTTTTGTGAATTATATATTGTTTAGATATAAGGTGAATGGGAATAATTCCCAAGAGGCTATATGTTTTTTTACAAACCAAATGCTGGATTTTTGATACCTCTGGATGTTGAATACTATTGTAAACATCAAGATCCTAGTTTATCTTAAAAAACATCATTTTTTCGGACTTTATATTGGTAATTTTTAATCTCTCTTTGATATCGATATCTATATTTATTGATCACTATTTTTGGTGTTTAAACATGATGTTGTGGTTGACAATGCTCTATATGAGATGTTGGAAATAACATTTAATGCAATGGTGTAATTAATGAAATATATCTGACCCAGATCTGTATAATATTACTCTGTAGTTTTGACCAAGTCAATCTTAATGTTTTTTATGTTGATTTCTTTAATGGTTTTAATTTATGATTTTTGTGGTCACAGTGTAGTGGAAGAGGTTTACCATAACATAATGAGAATCATCCCATATGATGATTTACAATATACATGATCAAGTTATAAGTTGTCGATATAATATACGGAATATAGATCTAGTGAGGACTCATGGGATATGATGGGGGTAGTTATGAGTTTTAAAAAAATTATTTTAGAAAATTTGAAATAATTAATATTTGTACTTGTTTTATCATGTGAAAAAAAAATTAATTCTCAATGTTACAATCCCTATTTATATTCTTATTTTAAATTGTGTTCATAGGATAACATGTGATTCATGATTGAGACCTCTTTGATTTCTTGATTTATTTATTCTTATTTGATTATTATTGCCCTTGATATTTTATGGTTTTGTTTATCGACATGCAATGAGATGATTAATGGGTTAGGTGTTATATTGATGAGTGAGTTATTACGATATAGTTATACAAACTTCTCATTCCATACTTTATTATGGTAATTATTGTGAGGATTTCTTCATTGGGTCCTGAGGGTTTTTGTGGTGTTAATTATATAAAGGTGGATCTTGTCATCACATTTGATGTTCTATTGTATTTTGGTTTGAATGAGTCATCAATAAATACATGGAAATATTTTATTCAGGTGAATAGTGTAATATTTATCATGGTGCTGAGTTTTACTGGTCTTATATATTCACTCTCCCAAAAAATTCATGTATTTCCACTAGATCACAGGTTCATAATGTGTGTCGAGGAATGTGGGAAAATCATACTAGGTAATTATAATCACCCCGTAGTAGCTTTAAAAACATGTATTTTGAATTACATTGGAATTCTTATTTCTTTATATTAGGTTTAGGTATTGTCTTAGAGATATAAATATAACTCAAAATGTGCATGCTATAATAGTTGATGTATTCTACATGAGATTCATTATGATTTGGGCCAAGGTAAGTGTCAAATCATGTTTATTTATTATGTAATATGATATTTTTTCTATATACTATAATTTTATGGTTGATTCGTTATTTATATTATATTATTTATTTTATATTCATGAGTAAAGGGGCCATACTATTTATTTATAAATTATCAGTATTCTATAGGTAAATCTAAAAAATGAATGCGACAAATTGATTTTCTTGATAGATTCCAATGTAAACAATGAGAATTAAATTTTAGGGAATATCCTCCTACTTAATTTTATATTTCCTCATCACTATTAAACACTATCTAGCAAGTATGGATATTTCATTATGGTCTTGTAGTTCTCTATACTAGGTTATATTTTTTTCAAAACTCATTGGGTTGTAACCTTGATTATATCATCATGATAATTCCATGTTATTTATATTGAAAATTAACATTATCATCATAATAAGTGTTTTTCAAACATCATAGAGTTCTATCAAAAGTTTTTTTATTAGTCCCAAATGAATTTATATTTTTTACTACCAATATGGGGATTCCATATGAAATGCCCTTGTATCCCATACATGCCAATAATGAACCCTATGATAGTTTTTTTTCTAACAATATATTTTATTATAATACAATATTTGATACATACGATCCATGAATTGAATAGATCATGTTCACTTGGCTAGGAAAGTTAGAGTTATTCTACATATTATGAAGTTCCATAAATCTTCTTTATATAGGTGATAAATAGAGGTATAAAATTTTATTATGGAAATAACTCTCTCCAAACCTAATCATGCTACATTATTATAATGAAATCATACAAAATCTTTATCACATACAATATTTATGTATAACAGCAATGATAAATAAAAAATGAATCATAAAAAATATAATTCATTTTATTGGTTCACTCAAAATGTGAAAAATTCAATAAAATTTAACTAAATAGGTTATTATAATACCATCTAATTACCATTTATTGGGTTTTTATTCAAATATTTATCTATTTTATCATTAAAAAAATGAAAAATTATAATTCAATTTTTGGGAATAGATAATGCTTTACAAAGAGTCAATCTCTTTTCCATTATACATGAATATTATAAAAAAATAACAATATGTTCGATCATAGGAGAAATAATGCTCAATATTAAATTAATGTGAAAAAATAATAAATTGGTGTTTTCACTAAAAAATTAATAAAACTAATAAAATATTTTTCATTCAGTGACAATGCCTATAGTACAAATATTCATGGAATATTTTGTATAACTATCACTTATATCACATAATCTTATTGTTTATAAATTATAGGGTAAAATAGAAACATTATTTCATAAAATAATTATTTATATATTCTATTAAATATTTTTAAAATATGATAAATATAATATATCTATAAAATCAAGGTATATTTTCATTATAACATTCTATAAAGAAATTATTACATAAAAAATCAATAAATATAGGTAAAAATCTAATAATGTTATTTCCTATTATTGTTTACAAAATTGTCATAATATGATCAATGTTTTTACAAATTAATATTAAATATAATCACTCATTAATAGTATTAAATAATTACTATGATTTTATCCCTCAAACACTAATATAACTCTATTTCTCTAACACTCACTTTAATGTGATCAAATAGATTACTTTTAATTTTACACATCTAGATGATTATTTTTTTCATTATGATAGCATCATTGGAAATGAAATTTCAATACGTACACATCCAAAATAAAATCTTATATTGTATCAAATGTTTAAAATCTAGTTTCCACATAAATAGAAATTACTATGACCCTTATATATTCTCGATATCTCATATAAAACCATTTAAATTTTCCAAAATTACTTTTTATATGTATTTTCATTCTTACATAGCTTGATTATTTAAGAAAACTCACTTATTAATATTCAAAACCAATTTATAAAAAAAAATTTCTAAAAAAATTATTCACATCAAAACTATCCCACCCTAAATGTATCCATAAAAATAATTATTTATAAAGAACAATCATTGATTACAAAAACTAGAACAAATATATTCTCTATTTACTCCATGAATCATAAAAAATACCCATTTATATTGTTTGTCAAATTAAAATGCCATATAGTTTAAGTATTTTACTTTACTAACATCATATTTCTTTCTTAAAATTCTAGAACATTATATCACTATTTTATTTTAGAATATTGATGCTAAAACAAAAAAAAATAGTCTATTGAATATCCCTATAAAAAATAAAACCAATTTAATCTAATACATATCAATCCCAATTTATATATGTTATCCAAAACACCATCTCCATAAGAAATACTAAAAACATCTCCCAAAACAATTCTCACCTTTTGGAATATTCATCTATTGTGTAGGAATTATGTTTTTTATATCGGGTAAACATTTATTGGAAGTGATACAAAAGTATATTCTATAAGATTACCGAATTTAGAAGTATATATAAGGGAAAAAATAATGATGAAATTGAAACCTATAAAAAATAAACATAATTCTCCTTAGAACACCATGATTTATCAGTAAATTA
The DNA here is from genome assembly GCA_963277665.1 of Viscum album. Lineage (NCBI taxonomy): Eukaryota > Viridiplantae > Streptophyta > Magnoliopsida > Santalales > Viscaceae > Viscum > Viscum album. Next base: position 2,008,411,592 of record OY728150.1, read on the forward strand.
TTTCTAGATTGATTATCATAGATTTATTTATTTTTCATTATATTTAATTATTATATATATAAACATAAGAATTTATTACATTAATATGATATCATGTAAAATAAATATTCATTACATCTCACAACAATAAAGTCCCAAGGACAATAAATCTTTAGTGTCATGGGATACTATATAAATGAAAAACTCATTTCCAAGAAATATATTCAATATCTCCCATAAAATTCTTCACATATACTATAATTATAGGATCATTTTAAATAATTTAAATCCTAAAAAGATGATGAAAGTAGAAACATATGAATTGGTGGGATCATATACTCAGAAAGGGTAACTTATAGAGATATTAGTCAATTATCTTGAATAAAGATAATATAACAAAAATGATATGATAATAGGATATTAAAAACAAAAAACATATCCAATTAGTAAATACCAAAAATAATGTGACATAGAATATAGATATTTTTTCTAACATGAAAAATATTTATAATTATAGATCCAAAATCATGATCCATGTAGAATTATATGAGACTATATCATGGGATTGTGGAATAAGAATAAAATTATAAAATTATATCTTTGTGAACGTGTATAAACACAAAATGCAATAATCATAATATCAAGGACATGTAATCACATCCCTGCATAATATTTTAAAAAATAAAGTAGGTCCATGTGAAAAATTATTGACATTTAATAGTTCCAATATGTCCAGGAATCATATAATTAACATTAAATCTGGTTGACACATTATATAATTATCTCCTGGGAAATAACGTGTAAAAAAATTCATTAGAGGGAAAAATAATTCCACCCCATCTATCACATAATTAAAACCCTTAATAATTATACCCCAAGATCATACAAACATTCACTAACCCGTCATATAATAACACATGGAAAGGAAATTGATCAGAAAAATATTTCATTATAACATAATACTCTCATGGGAAAGTATGAGGCTTTATATAATCATCAATAAAAATCATCATTATAATACATAATGAGAATATAGTTTGATAGTAATATAACCTTATATGTCCAATGAAATATAATAATATTTAAAGGAAGTTGACATAGATTAAAAACACATTTAAAATAAAATTTTGAAAATTCAATGAAAATATTTTAAAAATCCATTTTATTCCAAAATAATATATAAATTAAATTTCATATAATATTCAGAGAAATATTTTACTTAAAAATTATCATGAAAAATTATTAAGTAATATTCCAGTAAATGAATGGTCAAATGGGAGGGAAAATACATTCATTATATATTTTCAATAAGAGAATATTATTTTCATACTTTCCACAAAATTAAAAAGTGTTTCATATATAATATATTAGAAAATATTCATTTTTATAATTATTTAAAAAGAAAAATATTGTTAAATTATTATTTATAGAATAATTCTTTTTTGATGAAAAATATGTATATTTCTAAGAACATGTACTTGGATTAAAAATTTTATCAAACAAAAATTAAATAAGATCAGTATTTCATAGAAATATTTTATCATCCATTCTATGTACCAATGATAAGGAAGTTGTACTAATTATTTTAAATTAGATAAATATATAGGGGATAATAACTTATTAATTTTTTATAATATAAATATAATAAAACTTCCATCATGTTAATTTTTTATAGGAAATCATGAATAAAATATAATATCGTAAACCCTTAACTGATCATCAGTCTATATTTTCATGTGTTTAATTATTATCTCATAAATATTTCTCCATTTTAAAGACCCTAGAGGAATTTTGGATGGTATTTATCTATGAAAAAAAAGATTAAGGTCATGGGTACTTATTTGGGAGAGTATTTTGGTAGAGAATTGCCGAGATAAATGGGTCATTTAATCATGAAAAGAGAGGATGTGAGGTTCCCCTTTCTAAGGATATTGAGTGACAAAACATATTAGTTACTAAAAATATAAAAATATAATAAATTTTCCCTCATTGGAATGTAGATATAAATTTTATTATGCTCAAATATGTGATTAGATTAGATTAAAATTTGTTCATCAAATATGATTTAAACGACTTTTTATATCATTTAAACCCTTATATCTACAATTTTTTCATTCATTATGAAATAAAATTATGTTAACAATTTAATATAATATTTATTATTATTATTATAAATATAAATTCCATTTTATGGTATTATAATCATATAATTGGAAATAATAAATTGTAATATATACACACAAAATTCAAAAAAATAGTTATAGCGAAATGAGTTTTTAAAAACAGTAATATATTTATTTCAATTGCATGGATAGTAGAAAAATATATGAATTTTAGAATGTAATATTAAATAAATTATCTAAAAAAGAAATAAAATGAATCATCATTAGTCATTAATTTAATTTATTAAAAATAATGCATTCATAAAAATATTTTTTTAAGAAAACAAATTTTTTTACTTCAAATGATTTTATCATAATTTTGACTATATTATTAATCAATATAATAATGATAATTAATTTTTTCAAATTCACTAAATGTATATTTCATCAATATATTCGTTCATTAAATATAAATACACATATTATATAAAAAATTATAGCACTTTGTTAAATTGATCTTGTAACATAATACAATATTATTTTTAATATTTAGAATCATGTACCAAATTCATAGTAATTAATCTGAAATTTTTATTTATGGATAAATTATATACCAATGTTTTAAATTGTAGTTAGTCATATTTATATATTATACTCCAAAGTAATTGGGATAAGAGATACTCTTAGTACTTATATTCTAACAGTACATCATGGTTTTTTAATCATATCATTGTATATATTGAAAGGTATAAAAAATAAAATTTATTTATAGAGGAAAACATCATAAAATATTAGGGGGAAAAATTATACCCCCTTATAGTAATTTCACCCTAAAAATCTATCACTATAATAAAAATAATTTTTCATACATCTACTTCATCCCATTACTAGGTTCCTACATAGAATTATCAAAATTATAATTCCACTAGATATATTAAACCATTTTAGTATTCATGTTTCATAGAATTTTATCTTTAAGATAAAATATTTACACCGATAGTTCAACAAAAGAAAAAACATGATTTAGTGGCACAACCATTCATAATAGTATATGTGAACAATTAAGTTTGTACATCCTCAAAAGTGATACACAGAACACCTCATGAAGATGAGAGAGGTTCACTGGAAGAAAAAGAGGTAAAATCCATCTCAATACAATGAAGAATCAAAATGGGACTGATATATCTTATGATTAGATTTCCCTTTATTGAATGTATCATAAATGTATTCTATGAAGATATTTATATGAATTCCATGTAACTAGCATCAAACTGTATCTATCATCAATGATTATTAGTAGATTTTCATCAATTGAATCTGATTTATATTTAGGTAATATTTAATGGATCTAACCATCAATGCCATCAACTCAACTAAATTTATTCTCTATAAAATTATTTATATAACCTTTTTCAAATGCATTGCAGTTCTCCACATCCTACTAAATAAAATGTTATAAGGGTCTATCCAAACGAATGAGTGAAATATATTATTTTCTGAAATATTTACTAGAGCAGAAGTTTTGATACCAATAACCTATTAAATCCATTAAAACAAATCTCATTATAAAATCTTTTATTAAGTGTCAAATTAGATAGACTATATTTCATATGATTTTATGTATTACGATGGATGAACTCTACATTCAATGCATTCTTAATACCTCTACAGACCATTATGTTAAACCTCTTAACTCAATTATATATTATTGAAGGTAATAATCCATGAAATAATAGCACTTATATAACATATAAAATTGAAATATTATCATAATAAAAATATTCTATGATATAAATGATATGTTATGATATTTATAGTGGTTGAATAAAACCCATATAGAATTATGAACATTAATTATATTGGGAATCCCAACCATGAACTCAATGTGGATGTATTTCCATTTACATTCAGGTATCGGTAATGTGTGAGACATAAAATTAATCTTTTATCTCATATATATATCATTATAATATACTATCCACCAAGACACTTATTCTACGATATCATTGTTTAAAAATTCCCAGAAGAAATACTTTATTAGATCTCATTACATAATAGTAATTACATGATGAATATATAATGTTGATATATGAACTTATTCTGAAAACTCCTTCATTAAATATAGTCTTTAAGGGAAAAATACATAGTTATTAATCCTTATCATTCCATCAAAATCAAATTTTATCTCATCAGTATTCCGAGCATTCTTCTGTAGTTCCACCTCTTTCTTATAAAAATCGTTAATCATCTCATGGACACGAGGTTGTACATTACTATGACAAAGATATACTATTTACCATCTTATATTATTTGAAGATTTAAATTTTTTAAATATATAATTTCTTTATCTCTTTAAATAATTATCATGAAAGAACTATCATGGCCCTTCTAACAAAAATATTTCACCACCTTGTTATCATAACTAGGGAGGAAATGTATTTAGTAGTCATAATACTTAATCAACAATTTCCATATACATTAGCACATATTTAACTTAATATATATCAGTATATAGATAATGATTATATATCTATACATATATATCACACCATTCACCGTGTTGATAACTCCTCTATATCATTAGTTATAAAATTATCACTATCGGCTCTAAATCCTTAGTTAGATAATTTTGTTATCAGAATTTAAATTCGAAAGAGGCATATTCTACCACCATGTAATTATGATTGAAAATAAATCCCAGTACCACATTTAATACATCAATATATGTCACTAACCCTTATCCACTATAGGGTAGTGCGAAATAGGGGCACTAAACATCCTTTCATTTAGTTCATTGAAATTTACTGATCATTTATCTCTTCCATGAAAATTGGATCCCTTTATATTCAACATTTTTGTTGATTTTTCAATCCCTAATAATCTATATCAAATGATAAATAATTTCTAATAAACCCAAGAAAACATTGTATTTTTCCACTATTTTTGTTTGTGAATTTCTCAAAAACTTATATATTTGAATGATACAACAATATACCATATCATGAGATTATATTACCCATTATAAAACATTTCTATATCTCAAATTCAATATTTTTAATTTGGAACATCATTTATCTTTAATGAAAGTTTTAAACCTTATCATAAAATTAGCTTCATGACCTGACATACCATTGAAATATATAATAATATTATATACCAAAACTAACACAAACTTATTGAGGTAATATATAAAGGCTATCGTCATTAACTATATGATGATTACATGGGTGTTGGAAAGTACAAATGGAGGCAGAAAAAATTAAAAATTCCCATGCCATTACAAAAGGATATCATGGATATATTCTATTTTATGACTCTAATCAATTGATATCTATATCAATACTCAATATGCTAAAATTATTAACCACCTATCAAATGATCAATCAGATCATTGATATGGGGTAGATTATACTTGTTCTTAATAAAGATAATTTCAAATCCCTACTGATCTCTGAAAAGATGCAATTACCCGTATTTATTATTAAAAAATATAATAGATACACATAATGATGATTAAATAGTGTATTTAAATCACATACCATGATTCTTGTGTATTTTTCTATTTATTTCCGGAAACTCAATTATTATTGTTCAATATAGAGCCTTTTAAAATGGTATAGCACTGAGTATGAGATATATTGAAATTTGAAATTCACGATTCAGGGGAAGACTAATAATTTCTCAAGGAAATACCTTATAATATTATTTTAATATAGTCATGCATTTTATATTTTTTTTCTCCCCAATAAATTTAGATTAATATCCACTATTTATAGGTAAAGACCTATATAGTAGAGATAATTTCATTTTCAGGTACAAAATCACCCATAAATTGATTGGAAATAGTAAATTGATTCATAATATCACATGTGACATTATTTTCATTGAAATTGATTTATGATATACATAAATAGAAATAATAAATTCTCAAAATCACTTTAGATTCAAATAAATGATGAATATTAATATTTATATAGGCCTTAATTATAGAAACATCGTGTTGAAAACCCAAACAATAGAGTGGAGGAAAACTATGCCTTAACCATGATGTTCCACTTTATTAATTAACATAAAAATTGTCATTACTTTTTCTAGGATTTATCCATTTGAATAGATAATTTACTCAGATAATTCCCACGTCACCCACATATAGAACATTGAACTATTAGTGGATCCTTATATTGGAATTAATTTCTCTTTAAGGTCACCCTCCAATGAAATTTAATTAAAATCAATTATTTCTTTTCAATATCTATCATAAAACCCACATAGGTTTATGTTCTTATTCATAAATCAATACACATTTTTATGAATAACAATCTGATTTGTCACTAAATTTTCTATCTGGATTGGATTCTTTTTCAGATAACCATGACATTATCCTTCCATAATTTTAAAAATTATTCTTCCTTGTTTTAGTCACATTCTATAACAAAAAAACAAGTGTGAGTGTCAAAAATAAATGCGAGTAATCATAAGATTATGAAAATAATTTATGAGATGTCTTAAATAATGGAAAAAATACAACAAATGAATCTATATGATAATCTCATATCACTATGGTTTGTTATATGTTTTTATATATTTTATACTTAAATTAAAAATAATGGTTAATAATTAGTAAGTGAATTAGTCAAGTATTATAAACTAAGAGTATCATAAAAGGTGTGCAATTTGTACTCTTTGTTATGAACTAGGTGAAGATTGAGATGATTCCAAACTATCTTTTCTGGGTTATTACCCCTAAGTGTATCAATGCTAGCTCCCACATCCACTTTTTTGAGTTAAGAAATGGATTTAATTTTTCTACATCTTATAAATATATTTTTACCAATATTTCTGTATTTTATTCTATACATGATCATATCCCCATGGTTTTCAAACATTTATACTAATCAAAATCTCTAAAAATAATTGAACCCTACTCTGTTTCCAACTATATGGACTTGATCATTTAATAAAAAAAATATTATGTCTTTTGAGATTAATATCCAACATATCTCACAATAAAACTTGATCTAGGACAATAATTGTTTCATGTATTTTTTGAGTAGATACAAAAATGACACATTTTCATGAATGTTCTTAGACATGTACCACCACATTCTTTACATATATCACCCTTCTAGGATTATCATATTTAATTTCATTATTTATAATTTTATAGAAACATAATATGGGGAGATCTCTGATGATCTATATGGGTATTTTTCTTAAGTGATCATATAATAAGAACACGAGTAAGTGACCATTGTCTTATCTTTTTAAAATCATAACAAATCAGTCATGTCCATAATCTACGAGTCATGGTATATGTATTTTATCCCATAATAACACTTATGAATAATCAAGAGGCCCAAATAATTATATATGGATCATAACATAAGAATATATCATTAGAATGTGTCATAAGTATAAAAATAGAAAATAATATCATTTTAAACATGTATAAACAATTTATCCCCATTAAAAATTATTACATATCCCATATAAAAGAAACGATATTCCTAAAGATTTCAGTACAACTCAATTAACCCATGGGAATGTAACATGTTTCATAGAATCATACTTAAGAAACATCATAATAATACTTCAAATGAGTAATAGTTGATAAAATCATAACATAATTTCACCACTGATGTTTATAAATAATAAAAGCATGATTTCATATATGAAGAATACCCTTATAATATAATTTTTAAATTTTATTGAAAATATGGAAAAAACACTTTTCATTCCATATCAATAAAAACTAATACTTTCTTGAATATTGAGAAGAATATTTTCGTTGAAAATAACCATAGAATGTTTTAAGAAAATCATTAAGTAAATGTTAATTCACGACGTTGAGAAAATCCATTCATACTATATATGTCACAAGTGTACATTATTTTCACACTTTTGTAAAAAGAAAAATATTAGTCATATATAAAAAATTTGAAATATTTTTTTGAATAATTTACAAAAACAAATCAACTATTGGAAAAAAATAATCCTTATCAAACACTAATATCTAGATAAAAGCATTGAAATTTTATTAAGATGATTAACATGGGAGAAGAAATTCTTATTCTAAAAATGGAAATCATTTTATTTTTTCTTAAAATAGTTTTCTCTATCATTATAAGTACCAAATAGTGATAAATGGTAAAATACATAAAATTATATTAATATCTAAAGGGGAAAATGTTTTTTTGGAAGACAATGGTATTATAATTTCACGAAAATTAAATTAATATTGACAATTATAGAAATAAATGAGTTTGAAACATAAACACTTACCTCAGGTCCCTTCATTCCTTGTATGCATTCAAAACACTCATCTAGAGATTTCATCCTTTAAAAATCAGTATAGGGCTTCTAGGATGTGAATTTTCATAAACAATAACCTTAGGGACATGTATAAGTATTTTAGTAGAGTATTTTGACATATAAAGTTTGATCTAAAGGGGACAAGTGGTGTGGATAACATATGATAAAAGGATAACATAAATAAGTGAGGGGAGTGGCACATTTTTAATTATTAGGAATATCTAATTTTAATGAAGTCACTATCAAGTTAATGTAGCTCCAAATTGGATTATGATCCATAATCGGAAGATATAGGATTAAAATCTATTCATATAAGTGGTTTTAAAAAGGTTTTAGGTCTTTTTAAACAATTATCACTTTACTTTAAACCCTTATTTACCCTTTTAATGTTTTATGTACAACCATTATTTTCTCCATGGAATCTATTAATTATGACCACAAATTATTTCTTACCTTATAACCAAATATTACTTTTATTCCAATGATTGAACAAATTATATTATATTTATTAAATATAAGTGGAAGAAATTAGTTTTAATATCCAAACAAGAACAATGTATAAATTGTTTTCAAAGAAATTCATTTTTAATCAGGAAACCGAATTAAATCTAGTTAATTTCATTGTATAAATATTTATATTAATTTGAAATTAAATTTATTCAATATGTGATCTTCATACATCGTTATAATATTTCATCAATATTGATTAATTTACTTTACAATGATAAAAAGGCATTGCCAAAGTACATATATTTTTCAGAAAGACATATATTTTTAACTTCTAATGCTTTTATATTAATTTTTGATGAATTGATAATCAATGTATGTTTTTTTATTAATTTATTCACATTAAATGAAAATATATTTACTCAAAATCAGATTTAATTAGAGATTAATATTAATATTATATTATAAAATTCAATATATTGAAAAATTAAACTTTTAACATAAAATTATATTAGTTTTAGTATTTATAATTGATTATTTATTTTATGAGAATTAATCCATTGATTGTAATTAAAAAAACTTTTTCACAGTTTTCATAATTTATGTATTACAATTCTTACTCATCAATCAAATGACTAAGAGAGAACAACCACATTTAATAATAATATTTTAATGCTATATTATTATTCATTATGGATTTGTGTTTGATGTTAATAAAGATATCTACCTGAAAAAATTTATTTAAATAAAAATATATCATAAAATATAGAGGTGTAAATTTATTAACCCCATCTATTTCTTATTCCCCTTAAGAAACAAAAATATTAAACAATATATATTTATATATTGGTATAATGATGTCTTTTAACTCAAAACATGATAATGGAGATAATTTAATACTATTGTTTTAACAATACTCCTCAAATAATTGGCAATCAACCAATTTTGTAAAAATTGTATGTACTTTTTGATTTATTATACTATATTAAAAAATACTAATATCGTATTCATGGTTATATTTAATAAAAAAGTACCAGTTATTAATATATATTATCGATAATTATTAAAATTTATTTTTTAATACATATAAGAAAGATCATAATTTTTACCCATTATTGAATTTATATCCATAAAATATTTGGACCAATAAAGGTTCTTTTATTCCATTAGGTTTTATCCAAGTCATTTGAAATATCCAAAATGACATTGCGTATTTACCTTTACATAAATAATTTCCCTCTTTATATAGATGAGATATATATATTTAGGATTAATTGAATCCAAACATGTTGCATATATACTATCAAGTCTAGTTTCTATCAGATATAATAAAATGTCACCCAATCCCCTATAGATTTTTGAATGTGATGTCTTAAAATCATCATTATTTCCAAAATATATACCCACTATAATAATTATTTATACATTCCTCAATCCCTTACCACAAAATTTATTTTTTATTTTATGATCATACATAAATTATTAGATCAATGTCTACATTCCATGGTGTTTTACATGAAATACCTGGGAATATTTCAGTCTTCAAATCATATATATCATAAAATTTTATATCCAAAGCTTTAAATTTTGTTTCCAAATGATTCAAATTGTGGTTTACCAAATATGGAATCATATATATATATATATCATTAAATTCTCATCATTTTTTCTCAACACATATGCAATACGATCCACCACACCTATTTTAAAATAACTGTTATTTCACTATATTATAAGTTTGGTATCTAAAGTAGGAGGGTATTTTTTTATCTATTGTTAATACGTGTTAAACTGTCCATGTTTACATTTATAATTATCCAATTAAAACACAATAGGTTTTATAATATATACCACTTCATTACATATTCAATTTTAAAAATTATTCTTTATAATAATGTTAAATATTTTATATAATATTTTAATAGATTATATATATAACAATAAAATTTATCCATGTCAATTAATTATTTAAAAATTATCATTCACATCAATTCCTTCACCAAGTATATATTATTTAAATACCACTTTAATTATCTTCCTAAAACATTTTTCATGTTCATCATGTTTATTTTTAAAGATGTATTTTTCCAATGACTTGACGTTCATTTGTTCAAATTACTATATCCTTCGAAATATTATTTTCTATATGAGAATGATCCTAATTCATAGATATGACCCGAAAATCTTATTCTATAGAATTTTAAAATGAACAAGGATATACATGATATAATGATGTCGTTCCCTCAATATTTTTCATTCTCTTATTCTAAAGAGAAAATTACTATTACCTAACATATATTTTATCTAGTATAACCCTTTTTCATTTCTTCACAAATTTTTTTTTACCAAATTTAAACATTTGAATTTTTTTATTGAAGATTTTTTGTTATTTTGAAATATTCTTCTTAATCACATACATGTTGTGGTTATTTTTGGTTTTAAAATTCATCTAAAATAATAATTAAACAATTGATTTTGAAATATATATTAATACAGTAACTGAAATATATATAATATTTACCATTATATAAAATATGGCAATTATTTACTTATTTATAGAACAATCAAACATCCCTTTATTGCTTTTTTTATTCATAATTAAATAGTTGGAGTCAAATATTATAAGGTTACTTATATTTTCATTAAATATATAATATATTTATAAATGGGTATGATCATTTCCTATGAAAAATAAAATCTATTTATTAATATAATCTACATCATTAGCAACTTCATTCTTGATACTATCATAAAAATTCATAGTTAACTAGTAATGTATTGACATAGTATGTGCGATTTAGTTTCTACATTAAAATACTAAATTATGTTTTACTGTCATCACGGATGACACTTAATGTCTTATATGATGTTTCTTAATATAAAAATTAACTTTAAATAATATGAATTCAATTAAACTATCTGATATTATATTCATGAATGTCCTTTGAGAAAAATTTTCATATTTCATATTGCTCTCTTCTTATATTTACTAAAAATATAATTCTTTCTAATACAATAATCATTAAATAGAATTGTCTTAACCAATATTTTTTTAATGAAAGAAAATCTTATTAGTTACTTTTTCAAAGAGTTTTATGTTTTTTGATAACATTTTATAATATAAGTAAATTTTATGTAAATTTGGCTATTGTATATAAATGACGCACCACTAAAGATGAGTCATAGCCCAAAAAGACTCTTTGTCACCATTGATTCACCATTAGGATTAAAATTTGTCTTTGTATTGATAGGATCTACAACCAAAAAGGAGTCACCATTGTGGATGAGTCACCCTTAGAATTAATTCATTGCTAGATAGACAATCGTTAAACATACCCACTGATAATAAATTTGTAAATGTTTTGAAATGAACTTCCACATCAAAATTATCAACGTTGGGATAAGACACTACTGAGATATGTAACCATTGTGAACGGACTACCTCTAGATGAACTATAATCAACCAAACTCACCATTTGACTAACTCAATACTGGATTAAGTCACCTCAAGGATATCTCAGAACCAAAATATAAAAAAATATCTTTTATGGGGTATTTAAATTAAAGGTTTCTCATTGATATATTATTTAATTTAATGATAAGTATTATTTTAATTATTCTTCATTTAGTATTATAGAAAACAATAATGATTGTTTCAGACCTGAGAATGAGGATTCAAGATATTGTAATGATTACTCTCCATCTCTTTATATTTATAAAGAAACATATATTCCTAGGAGTCACCCTCAAGTGGAATAACAGAATAAGTGCATGAATAATAAATGATTGAAAATAGTTAATGAATTTTAATTTCGTGGAGAGAATTATGCAGTGCATCTTACCTACAACCTACTTTGAAACTGTGGAGCATATTAAACATATAGACCCTTTAATAAATTCATTACAAAGGTATCTTTTAAAAATATTTTTACATCATTTTTCTAAGAATCATATATACCTCCCAATCAAGATACATCAAAGGATTCTCAAGAATTCAATTTTAATAATTCCATTAAACAAAATCCCTTATAAATAACTATACATTCCCTTTCTTATTATTACCATTGCATTTTGAGTACTATGTGATTTATTATTTTTATTAAACACACAATATCATATTTTATTATACAACAAGATAAATGAGATATTCTAAACACTATTTGTATATGTTTACCCATTATGTTGTGGAAGAGGTTGTCTTGTGGCCTGTGTTTCTTTAATCCTGAATGTAATGCCCTGACCTTAGTTACCTAGAGTCGGTGAATAATTGCATAACACTTTCATGATCACAAAAGGTCAAGTCTCGAAAGACCAATTAGTTTAGTAGCCTTATAAATACTAGATACATTCATAAGTTTAACATTAAATTATAAAATAAAAAACTACAAAAACATAGTCTCCATAGGCCACACTCATATCCATTATACTATCTCTACAAGTTAGTCATAATATAATTCTTTTTATCCTGGGAAAAATAAAACATATAAATGGTTGAGCTCAGATGCTCAGTATGGATAACAATATAGCGGAAACATTCATTAATAACCATAAACATTTAATCCAATGTAAGACTCGAACAAATTCCTTTTAAAAATGAAATTAAGAATAATATGGAAAATATAAAATCAAATAATTCTATTTACTTATTCACATGGATATTTTTCTAATCGAATAATCACATGAAATATCAAGAGCTGCTTTCAAAATGATCGAATGCATAATGCCAGATTTCATAATCCCATTGTCTTGGCATTGTGCCATGACTACAAAAAATATATTGTCAAGACCTTGTTCCAAGACACTAGTTCGTCTCATGAGACCTACCGATGTATCGTGGTGCTATAGCAGGCTCTACCGATCACATACTAAGTCCAATGCATTCCTCATATGAAAATGATTAAACATGACAGAAACATTTTTATTAAATATTTCATACGAAATTTCAACACTTTCTCTATATACCATGAATGTAATAAAAATAACACATCCTCTATCAATCATATCACAAAACCATAAATACAATATTGATGTTTTGTATCCTAGTAAATAATCTTCAAATAATTATAAAATCAATCAATGGATGTTGACAGAGATGAAATCAAAAGCATTTTTAGATAAATATCTTTTTCTATTTTGATATTATTTAAGAGTCACATAATTCTAAAGAAAACATTTATTTTGAAATTATTCCTATTATAAGGTATGGGAAGCTTCGACAATGTTATAACAGTGGAAGATTACCACACTCGTAGTATAAGTTAAAAAAACATTCTTACCTTAATTTTGATGAAAATGTCATAAGGTACATTGTTTGGAAGATGACAGAAAGATTCCTTTCAAACCATTTTATTAAAATTAAGATAAGTGTATAGATGACTTTAACCCATAATATAGTAAAGATTAAAAAAAATTGGAATAATGTTTTATGAAACATGGATGTGGACGATAAAGAGGTCCCTGTATATACTTACCTAAAAAACCTCAGATAATAACGATATTGTGAAATTAACCCCTACCATATACATTTCCTTAGTCGAGGGTATGTTAACCTCCTGTATAATGGTTAAATAATTGTTATTAAATTTTAAATGAACCATATATATAAATATGATATCATATAGGATCTTCTAATATTTCATTGTTAATAATATTTTAGTATTATTGTTTTTTCATGTGTTAACTGATTCTTTTTCCTGTATATTATTTTTTATGTGAGTCATATTGGTTATGGATGATATGTATCTTATTCATATCTAGAATTATATCATGTATTGAAACATTATTTTAAATCATCAAATGAAAATTAGTTTTTAATGGAGATGATGTGGAATGTATCTCATCATGTTCGTGGAGACGATAATTCTTACGTATGAAAAAGCGACAATATCATTATTTTGATATTAAAATAGTATATAATTGGATAAAATATCATATATAAAAATTCATTATCATTTTATATTTATTATTTTCATCATTAATTCTCATTATTATACCCATCCAAATGATGTAGTGTTTGAATAACAAAATACACAACGACGTGGAGACGGTAATCTGTATGTATGCACATATGGTGATTTTTTCATTTAAATGATAGATAAAATAATAAATATGGTTGAACTATTTTTATAATGACATCATATCACAAGAAGATACTGGATTTGTAATTTTTTAATGGAAACAAGAAATAAAGAGGAAGTGGAAGATGAAAAGAACTAGAAAGAGGTTATGAAATATTTACATCTTCACCGAGTTCTTCCTTCTGATTTGATCCAAATGTCTCCTTATGATGGCATTCCAACTAAAGGAAGTCCTATAGGATTAAGGGAGGACAGTTAGAAGGATATTTGGGCATGTTATGGCCAAGCCAAATGGCTTTAAAGGTGTGAATTTGGGAGAACGGGAAGTGTCCTTTTATAAGAGGACTGAGGGGCACCTTAGGAAAATATTGGAATATTATTTTATAATTAAATCATTTTATGTTTCTAATGGGTCCAAAATGAATTATTTAATGTACAAGATGGGTATGGGTAAAGAACACTCATACAATAGGTTTTATATAGGTTTGGGTCACTATATTAACTTTATATTTTAGATTTAACTCTTTGTTAAATAGTTTGATATTTACCATGTCTCTTTCTATTTTTATATTATATCATTAATAAACATAATATAAACATCCAAGAGAAAATAAATTGATTCATTAATGAAATAAATAATATTATTTAAGAATTTTGGCTAAACCATATATTTTTAGAAATAGAATATCAATTAATAATACAATATTAGTTTTAAAAACTCTTTTATGTCAATTTTAAAACTATTTGGTTTTCTTTCATATTCAGAACAACATTTTTACTTCGAAACAAAAAATCATTTAACCAAACCTAACATGTAATATAAACTTTTAAAATTAGTGTGTTAAATAAAAAGTCTCAAATTACATTTATTTGGATATTTATAAAATCAATTATTATAATATTTCATTAATTAGGTAATTACTGAATCATCATTGTGTAATAAACAAATTAAATTATTTAATGTCTAAAAAATATAAATAAAATATAATTATGTGGGAAATATTTTTTTTTTAATTAATATTTATAGTGGAATTTATCTTATGTGTAACCCTATATTAAAAATTGTTTACTTATTAATATTTGAATTTAATACTTTTAACTCTTCATTTAATTAAATAATAATAAATGTCCTAAACTAATAAAAGTGTACCTAAAGGATCATAGTTTATTCTTAAGTTTATTCTTTGTCGAATTACACTAATCCGATAGAATTATGACATGTGTTAGGGTAATAATAATATCATTTTTACATTTAGTTAACCGATTTACTTTTATCCGAAATAATAAAATTAAAAAGTTATTATACACCAAAAATTATTTTAACCATATATTACAAACTGATATCAACTTTATATCTCAGAATTTTAAAATTCAATTCACAGAAGTGGTAAAATTATGTTTTTTTCAAATTTGGAAATGATTTTATGAGGTGGGTAAAAGGTGGTAAAATGTTTAATAAAATTTTTATATATCTAAAATTATTATAAATTAACTCCAATGAATTAAATTGAACCTATATAGGTATTATGTATCTATTTTTATCTAAAATAAATTTAAATAAAATAAATAATTATTTAAATAAAATTCCTATTTTGAACAATAACTCTGTGTTTTTTACTATTTATTAGAAGTTATAAGTTTTCATAAAAATGCATAAAATTCATGAAAAGCTAATTATGATATTCTGAACCCAAAAATGAAGTCCATTTTGAAAGATAAAATTGATAAAATTTCAAAAAGTGGGTATTACTATACATAATGGCTAGTTGGATTGGTTATGGTGTGTTTGAACTCAAAGTTGCATACAACACAAGACATTGTATTATTCAAAGTGAAACGTATTGTGGAATCTGGGGGTGTTACACTCACCGCTCGTTGAAATAATTTTGTCCTTGAAATTTCTAGAATATTACTGCATAAAAAGATTAAGCTGTTTCTTCATCATAAGTTCCTCGGGATCCCACATTCCCTCTTCCATCATATTGTTTCTGTATAGAATGTTTACCAGAGGAGTCGTCCGGTTTCTCAACACTAGTTCTCTAGTATCAAGAATTTTGATAGGCTCTTCACAATAAGATAGATAAGGATCCATTTCAATTTTTTAATAGGTGAGTACAAGCGTTGGGTCAGGAATGTATTTTCTCAATAGTGAATCATGGAACAGATCGTGAACTATTGAGAGACTTGGCGACATTGCCAACCGGTAAGCTACAACACCAATTTGTTCTAGAATTTTGAATGTTCTGATATACTTGGGACATTGTTTACCCTTCTTACTGAATTTTATAATTCCCTTCCATGGATATACCTTCACGAAAACATGATTGCATACATGAAATTCCAAATCCTTCCTTTGGTTATCGGCATTTCTCTTCTACCTTCTTTGTGCTATTTTGATGTGGGTTTAGATAACCTTCCCATTATCCATCGTTTCCTCAATAAGTTCTGGGCCTATGAGTTTTCCTTCACCAACATCATCCCAACAAGTTGGTGTGTGACATATCATGCCACATAAAACTTCATATGGTGTCATTTGAATACTTTAATGGAAGATATTGTTATAGGAAAGTTCTACCCGAAGAAAATATTGATCTCACATACCTTGAAAGTCACATTAGAAAGATATAAACTAGTCTTATAAGGTTTGAATAGTCCACTATGATTGTCCATAAGTTTAAGGGTGGTAGGAAGTGATCAAAAAATGTTCATTATCGAGGACTTTCAGAATACTTTTCAAGAATCATGATGTAAAATGTGGATCATGATCAGAAAAAATCGATAAGGGTACTCCATAATGTATTACAACTTCATTAATATACAGTCTTTCTAAATGTTCAAGTGGTAAATCTTGTCTTATAGAAAAAAATGTGCTGACATGGTAAGAAGATCAGTAATAACTCATATTGCATCATTTCTTTTGGGTGTCTTGGGTATTCCCATGACAAATTCCATCTTAATATTATCCCATTTCCACTTAGGTATGGGAAGAGGTTGCATGACTCCTCAGGCTGTTGCCTTCTAACTTACACTTGTTGACAAACCATACGTCTTGACACAAAATTAGAAATCTCCCTCTTCATGTTGTCCCACCAAAAAAATTCTTCAAATCTCTATACATTGTGCTTCTCCTAGGGTGTATAGTGAAATTAAAGCTATGGTATCCTCCAAAAATTCCCTTTTTAGATCAGGATTGATAGGAACACCATGTATCATCCCAAATGTCAAAATTCCATCTTTAAATAGGAAGTAACTCAATCTACCATCATTCACAGCTTTAATTTTCTTTTGAAATTCCTCATCATCTGTCTAATAACGTTTTATCTTTTCTATTAAAGATAGATCAGAAACCATTTTAAAATGTATTTATATTTCTCTTTCAATGAAAATTTCTTTATCCATTTTCACTAGATCCATGAAAATAGGATCTCTTTCAACACTCATCTTGTTTAATCCTCCATGATCCTTTCTGATCAAAGAATATTATACCTTATTTTCCATCCCCGGGTGGTAGTGTATGGTGCAATCATAATCTGTGAGTAGTTCAAACCATCTCTTTTGCCTCATGTTGAGTTCAATATGTGAGAAAATATACATCAAACTCTTGTGATTAGTATATATCAAGCATTTTCACCAAGGAGATAATGTCTCTATATCATCAAATCAATTATTACAACTTCTAACTCAAGATCATGTGTAGGATAGTTTTTCTCATTAATTTTTAGCTTTCATGATGCATAGGCAATAAATATATCATTTTGCCTAAGGACACAACCAACTCATTTCATTGATGCATTACTATAAATAAAAAACTCATCATTCAATGATGGTCTTAAAAATATTAGGGAATTTACTAAAATTCTCTTCAGTTCATCAAAACATTATTCATACTCATTGGTCCAAACAAATTTCACCCCTTTACATGTGTTCTTGGTTAATGGGTTAGCCAATCAGAAAACATTATGGACAAAATGTAGTTAATAACTTGATTAACAAATAAAACTCCATGCCTCGATTATACTCTTTGGTGAGGACCATTTTATAATTGACTTGGTCATAGAAGGATCAATAGAGATTCTATCCTTAGAGACAATATATCCAAGAAAATAAATATCCTAAAGCCAGAATTCACACTTGCTAAACATCCATTATAATTAATGTCATTAAGAGTCTTTAGAATAATGTGAAAGTTATTATCATGATCTTCATATCTTTTAGAGTAAACCTAGATATCATCAATAAATACCACTACAATGTCATCAAGAAAATCTTTGAAAACCGTATTTATGAGATCCATGAAGACAGAGGACGCATTAGTCAGCCCAAAAGGCATTACTGTAAACTCATAATTCCCGTACCTAGTTCGAAATGCTGTCTTTGGAAAGTCTTCCTTCTTCACTCACAACTGTTTGTATCCAGATCGAAGGTCAGTCATTTAAAAATATTGAGCTCCATGAATTTGGTCAAATAAATCATCAATGTGGGGTAGGTTACAGTTGTTATATGTTGTTGTAGCATTGATCTCCCTGTAGTAAATTCAATACCTCATAGATCAATCATTCTTCTTAACAAAATGGACAGGGGATCCCTGTAGAGAAACACCGAGGATAATAATTCAATTATTACTCAATTTCTCTAGTTATTTCTTAAGTTCCAATAATTGTTTAGTTTCCATTTTATAAGAGGTCTTAGATATGGGCCTTGAACTACAAATTAAATCAATGGAAAACTCAATTACTCATTTGGGAGGATGTCCAGGTAAATCTTCTGGAAACTAATCAACATATTCTCGTACAATATGGACATCCTCTATTTGAAAATTCTTTTCCTCACTCATAATTATTTCATTCTCTTCATCCCCAATAATTGAATTTAGTATATCTTCTATGGGTGGATCTAGATAAGAATCAGGTGGTGAAATCTCTACTCTAAAGATAATGTACTCCTAATCATCATAAAAAATTATAACCTCCTTCTTCATAAAATAATTTTTCACATCATGGCCTGAAATCCAATCCATTCAAGGATAATATCAAATTTAATCATGGGTATGACGATGTGGTCAGTAGATAAAGAACATTTATATTCCCTAATGGAAACAGATTCACATAACTTTATTACGATGATACTTCCCATAAGTGTTTTGACTGAAAACTCTATTTTTAATTCAAATTAAAAATATCTAATTTTCATAGAGAATTGGGAAGTTATGAAGCAATGCGATGATCTAGAATCAAATATTGAATTTTATAAACTTCAGGTAACCATTAAATTACCTACCACTATGTCTTTCGAAGCATCAACCTTAGCAATAGTGATCACATAAGCTTGACCTTTTTCCCTTTTCCTTTTCTGAGGTATGTTCCCATAACACATAGGAAATTAATTTACAAAATGTATCCTTTCTCTAAAATTGTACCATTCAACATTGAAAGCCTCTTTCTTCCCCTTGAAATCACGATCTTGGTGGCCTTTTTCACCACACTTGTAACAAACTCTCATTCACATTCGTTATGTACCATGGAGTTTCTTCCCACATTTGCTACATGATGGATATTAAACATTTCACTTTGTCCCCTTATTTCTATTTCAAGACTGTTCAGTAGATCCCTTATTTTCTTTCATTGATTTAAATTCGTAAGACATAAAGAATTCATTTTCAATGTTGATAGCACATGAGAAAATTTCTTCCTATGATGAGAAGGTTTGTAAGACTAATGCTTGACAGAGAAATGGTTTTAACCCATAATAGAAATGACCAATCTCAATTCTTGGGTTACGTTTATAATCTAATGCATGTATATCTATCTTTTTTATGTTAGCTTCAAAATTTGTAAAATTCTCATCTTCTTTGTTCCTTAGACTCAAAAATTTCCTTTCCATATCCTCTTGATGGTCATTTGGAAATTATTTTTCTATGAAAATATTTTTTAAACTCCCTCCATTCCATATTTGATACTCCCTCATATTCCTTTGTGTTTTGAATCAATGACCACCATTGATCAGCATCTCCAGTGAGGTGGTAAACTGCCATGAAATATTTTTCCCTTTCGCTTCTCCACAAGGCGTGGAATATTTTTTCAAATAAAATTATCCATTTTTTAGACACTAATGGATTAATAATCCCATTTAATTATTGTGGTTGTTACCTCATGAAGTGATCTGACATTGATCATCCATGTTTTGGATCAGGGTGCTCCATATGGGTATGGTTATTACTCATAACCAGATTGAGTTGTCTCGTTATGGTGATAAGCTGATCAGCACCAGTTGCTTCACCAGCTTCAGTATAATTATCTTGAGTATGTGGGAAATCACTACATAGATTACATGAATTGATACGGATTCCATTTCTTCTACTATGGACCATTTCTAAAAACTGGCATAAACTAGATTAGTTTCTGAATCGAAATACATAATTACTAACATGCAAAACACATAAAATAAACTATATAGTTTAGGATATAATCCATCATCATAATTTTTTTTTTGAATTATATACTCATAAACCCTTCATAATGGTTTGTAATGAAAATGAGAATATTCCTTAGCAAATCTCCCAGGAGTGTTGTAACCAAGAGTGCTGGATGGCCCATTTTCATACACTAGTTCCCATTCGAGTCTAACTCAAAGCGTTGTGTTTGGTTTTTACCCCTAGGAACATCTATGCCAGAAATTCCTCTACCTGATCGTGTCTATATAGGGATTTATTTATATGAAAACACATTAAATCTTTAAAATACCAAAATGTTATGAAGTTATTCTATACTAATCCTCAAAGTCTATCATAGGGTAATGTGCTATAGTCAAAGTTTATCTAAATATAGATTCCAAGGTTTATACTAAACATCCTTTGATACCAACAGTAATTCTCCGACCCTCGTTACCCCGAGCTGGTAATTATTACATAACATTGGCATGATTACAAAATATCATGTCTCAAAAGGCCGTTTAGTTTAGAAGACTTCGAAATACTAGATACATTTATATGTTTTACATTACATTATAAAATGAAAAACTAAAACAACATAGTCTCTATAGGCCACACTTATATCCCTTATACTATCACCGTAGGATTGTCATAATATACTTTATCACATCCTAGGAAAAATAAACCATAGAAATTGGTGATCTCAGATGCACAGCAAGGATAACAATATAGTAGAAACATTCAAAAATAAGCCTAAACATTTAAGGATATGAAATACTAGAACAAAAGCCTTTTTAAAATGATCTTCATAATAATTTGGAAAAGATAAAATCAAACAATTCTATTTACATATTCACATGGATATTCTACTAACCGAATATTCACATGAAATATCAATATCCACTTTCATAATGATGGAATTCATATTTCCAGACTTCTTAACAACATAGTCAAGGCCTTGTTCCAAGACTACAAATTAGATTTTTTCGAGGCCTTGTGCCAAGACACTAGTTTGTCTCATTAGACCTACAGATTCATTGAGGATCTATAGTGGGCTCCACCCTTCACTTACTAATTCTAATGCATTCTTCATACAAAATGTTTTAAACATAACATAAACATTCATATTAATACTAGCATAATAAATTTGAATACTTTATCCATAAACCAAGAATGGTATAAAAAAACACATTTACAGTCAAGCATATCTCAAACCCTTCAATACAACATGGAATATTTTTATCATAATAAATCAATGTCAAATTAACTTAAAATCCATCAAAGGATGTTGACAAAGATGATATCAAAACCTTTTTAGAGAGATATCTCTTTCTATTTTGAAATCATATAAGCGTCACATAATTATAAAGAAAACATTTATTTTGAAAATATTCTTATATGATTGTAAGGGACGCTTCAACATTTTTATAATAGTGGAAAAGAGCCGCACCGGTAGTATAAGTTAAAAAATCATTTTTACCTTAATTTTGTCGAAAAGGTCATAAAGTACCTTTTTTGGAAAATGATGAAAATATTCCTTTCAAAACATTTTATAAAAATTTAAACAAGGGTATAAATGACTTTAATCAATAGTATAGTAAATATTTAAAAAAAATGGAATTCATTTTTAAGAAAAATAGAAGTGGATTATAATGATGTCCTAGTAGATACTTACATAAAAACAACCTCGGATAATAAAGAGATTGTGAAATTAACCCTTATCTTGTACTTTTCTTTGGACGAAGGGTAGTTTTACCTCTTTTATAAAGGTGAAATAATTTTTATCAAATTATTAATGAACCATATACATAAATATGATATCATATAGTATCATCTAATATTGCTTTGTTAATAATAATTTGGTATTATCATTGTTTTGGGTGTTAACTGATTCATTTTCCTTTATATTATTTGTATATCAGTCCTTTATTATGGACATGATGTATCTTATTAATATCCAGAATGATATCAAGTCATTAAAAATTATTTTAATCATATAATGAAAATTATTCTTGGATGGAGATGATAGGGAAAGAATCTCATCGCTTTCGTGGAGACTGTAATCCGTACATACGCATGGCCTACCACATCATTATTTTTATATTAAAATTGTATATTATTGGATGGAATATAATATATTAAGATTAATTATCATGTTATATTTATTATTTTCAAAATTTATACACATTATTATACCCATCCAAATGATGTAGTGTTTGAATAACAAACTACACCACGACATAGAGACGGTAATCCTTACGTATGCACGTATGGTGATTTTTTCATTTATAGGATGGATAGAATAATGAATATGGCTGTACAATTTTCATAATAACATATATAAGATACTGGAGTTGTTATTTTAGAATGGAAACAAAAATGAAATATGATTTGGAAGAAGAAATGAACATGAATGAGGTGATGAAATATTTACCTCTTCTTCGGGTTCTTCTTTTTTATTTGATCAAAAGGGTTCCGTAGGGTGGCTTTCCGACTAAAGTAAGGCCATTATGATGAAGGGAGGATATTTGGGAGGATATTTGGGTAGGGTATGTCCAAGAAAAATGGAGTTGAAGGTCTGAATTTGAGAGGAGGGTAAGTGCCCTTTTACAAGGGGAGTGAAGGGAACCTTAGGAAAAGATTGAAATATTATTTTATAATAAATTTATTTTTAGTTTCTAATAGCTCAAAAATGAATTATTTAAAGGGTACATTGGGTATGGGTTACAAAATAGTTGAAAAATAGGTTTTAGATAGGTTTTTGTCACTATATAAACTTTATCATTTAGATTTAATTATAAGTTAAATAGTTTAAAATTTACCATGTCTCGTTGTATTTTAATGGTATATGGTTAATAATCATAAAATAATCTTCCAAAATAACCTAAAGTGGTTCATTAATGACATATATACTATTATTTAATACCTTTGGCTAAACCATAGATTATTTTTAATAGAATATTAATTTATATATAATATTTGTTTTAAAAACTCTTTAATGTCAATTTTGACACTATTTGGTATTTTGTTTTTTCTAAATTAATAACAGAATTATTACTTTGAAAAAAATTCATTTAACCAACCCTAAAATGTTATCTAAACATAGAAAATTAGTTGAATTCACAAAAAGTCTAAATTTACATTTATTTGAATATTTATAATATCAATTATTTTAATATTTCATTAACAAGGTATTTATTGTATCATCATTGTGTCATAAATAAATTAAATTATTTAATTTAGAAAAATTATAAATAAAATACCATTATGTAGGAAATTGTTTTATATTTCTATATAATATTTATATTCGAATTTATCTTTTGTATGACCCTATATTAAAAATAAATTAGTTATTAAACATTGAATTTATCATTTTTAACTCTTCTTTAAATTAAATACTGGTAAATGTCCTAATCTTTTCCAAGTGGACATAAAGGATAATATTTTATTCCTAAGGTTTTTTTGATGAATTACACATATCCAATATAATTAGGACATATGTTAGGGTAATAATAATGTAATTTTTACCTTTAATTACCCAATTTACATTTAATCATGGTAAATAAAAGTCAAAAGTTACTATTCACCAACAATTATTTTTATCTTATTTAACCATATTTTACTTACTGATGTCAACCAGGTCTCTTAGATTTTTAAAATTAAATTCATAGAAGTAGTAAAATTATGTTTTATATAAATTTGGAAATGTCTTTAGGAGGTGGGTAAAAGGCAGTAAAAAGTTCAATAAATTTTCTATATATCTAAAATTATTATAAACTAACTCTAATGAGTTAAATTTAAATTATATAGGTGCTATGTATCTATTTTGGCATAAAATAAATTTAAATAAAATAAATTATTATTTAAATAAAAGATCAGTTTAGAACAATAACTCCCTGTTTATCACTATCTATAGAAAAATTAATGATTTCAGAAAAATATAAAAAATTCACCATAAGCTAATTTTAAAATTCTGAACCCAAAAATGATGTCCATTTTAATAGATTAAATTGATAAAATTTCAAAAATTGGGTATTACTATTCATAACGTCTAGTCTGATTGGATGTGGTGTTTTTGAACTCAATGTTACGTACAACACAAGCCATTGTATTATTCAAAGGGAAACATATCATGGAATCATGGGGTGTTACACCAAATTTTTTAGGGAAGAGGTATTTTCATAGTTTGGATAGCTAGTCTGATGTTGTGTACACCCAATTCATGTTGTTGATCAAGATTACTTTATAAAATCTTATTGTAAATGGGTTCTTTCCAAGTAAAGGGATTTGGTGTCATATTGATAATTTTTCTCTCTTTTTTCGATTCCTCTATGGGTTTTGATTCAATTCATTTCTATGAATTAAATTGAATTTTTTTAATTTTTAAACAAAATGATACATGGATAGTTAATCTTAATTAGTGTTTATATAATTTCTTTATACAATAAAATGATTTCAAAAGTTAATATTGTTTCCATATATTATTTTAATTGAAACTTCCTTAGACTTTGAGAAATCATTTAAAATATCAAAACTTATGTCGATATGTTATTTTGTTTAATTGGACCTTTTAAATTAAATTTTGGGTTTTTATTTACAATTATGTTAACATAAATTTATATCAGGTACTCAAATCACCCCCCTCTTGAGATACTAACTCTGACCAACATTGGGTATTAATTCATTCTTAAAAATATTTTAACTATGATTGTAGTTTTATTTTAATGATTATAAATTTTTATCAATTATAAGTTTAGGTTATTAAATTGATAATATACAATAAGGGTCTTCTAACAAGAGATCGCATTTAATTAACAAAAATTAATTTGATCAATTGAAAATAAATATGAAAATTCACATGGAATGTATGGGTTTTGAAATATAATCTAATATATAAGATAAATATTAATTCCCTACAAATTTTATGAATACATGGGATAATGATACTAAATAGTATTAGAACAACAACTCCAAAGATATTAAATATATATATTATGCATTAGGTGATGAATAATTTAATAGGTTATCAATTAGTAAAAATGATTTTGAACTATTGGAATCACTGGATATGTATCATGAAAGAAAATACTAATGTTAAAGGAATGATATTGAATAATTATACAATTAAATATGATACATTAAAGACGAAACATGATGAGATGATTTCTGATGTGTATCTCATGTACAATGAGATAGTAAGAAATATGTGATCCCAAGGAAATCATGTGTTAGAGAAAGATCAACTTATTTGAATGTTGATATGTCTTCCAGATAGATAAAGAGGAACATCAATTTCAATAAGAGATTCATGGAACATTGGAAAAATACATTTCAAGTAATTGACTGGGAATATGATCATGTATGAGAATGATATTAAGGTCAATAAAGAATAGAATAACGAGTCTATGTTAAAATAGGTTTCCTTGATGACTAATTGACCAATGAATAATGTGTAAGAACCCAGATCTACGTTTCTGGCATGGATCTAGAGTTCATTTTTTTTTGTAAAAAGGAAAAAATGGTAATTTTTATAAGTATAAAACTTGTACTTATTAGTATACATCGTGTACCTAGGTACTGCATACAATTGTTTAATGGCCATGTAATGTCCGAATACATGGGTTTTTAGGTGACCTCGAAGACCAAATAAGGTGGGGTCAGTTAAGTCTATTACACAGTGTGTACATATAATGAACACGATGTGTATTTTTCAATTAACTCGATAATTAAGATCAAGGTCACATCTTATCTTTAGAAACACCTTATTCTCTCCTTGGATCATACAGGAGAGTGACAGAAGGGTGGACAAACACTGAACCCTCCCGATTCTCTATCCGACATCCGAATGAGATGTTGTTTGGTGTGTTGGAATCCCACCGGTGAGTTCTCAATTCTTATAGAGACATTATTTTTAACTCATCCTCCCTATTTCGTTATTCACAGTTGAAAACATTTTACCCTTCTGTAGAAAATTTTTGTTTTATGACGAATAAAGTGCCGACTTTCAACATTATAGATCGTAAAACATCAATGTAGGCAGTTTGTGCCTATTTTTATTCGTCATTGGATTATATATGATTAAAGTGTCGAATACCCATGTTATGGGTACTGCATGTTTAGAATTAAACCATGATTAATTACTTTTATGGTTTGATTGATTGATAAAGGGTTTTTGATTATTTGTGAGGTAAAATAACTTGTTATGGGACACCCCTATCGGAGTTTCCCTTAATTGATTGATTAGATATGTTTACTATAGAATTACTATAAGGCTGTGATTTTTTACATGCCTTGTGATGTTAGGGTGGAGATACTAATTTTTTGAGATGCATGGGATAGGAATTGTAGATTTTTGAACAAGAGGAATTTTGACTGTGAAAGCTTTCTGAGGAAGGTTCATTTAAGTGTGGATTGTTATTATGTTAGACCAAATGGGTTAGAGTGTGAGAGCTTCCAATAGGGTCGTTATTAATTGAAATTTTTTTATGTTTGACTAAATAAATTAGACTATGAGAACATTTCCAAAAGGGTGGTTATTTAATAATTTACTGATGGTGACCAGTCTTCCAATCCAATGAAAAAGCATCGAATCATTCTCACTAGATGGTTATATGGACTTATGAAATGTCAGTTGTCACTTCTATAAATGATATAAAGAAATTAGGTAAGATTCCAATGTTTACATGATTCAAAGAAAGAACAATTAATGTTAAATTAATGTAATTGAAAACTGTAAGGATTTTTCATTTGAGTACCTCCTAGTTTATTAATTCATTTCTGCATATTACCTACTATATATATATTCACTGACAGTTAGGCAATGATATTTGGGTGGTTTTCTACTAGGATTCATCTCATGCACTGTTTGGGTCATGTTTTGGAACCAAACAGATTATATAATTGCATGTGTAGATAACAGAAATCACTCTTTATCATCGAGTACATGAGTGTGGTCGAAGGTTGAGAGAATAAGACCAAGCATAGACTTGCAGTGCTTTTAGAGTTTACTAAGTTATATAATTTTGTTTCTATATTGTATATCCTTCATTGTGACTTATTTGCCTAATTTTCTAGACATCTGTTACATGAATAATTTATATACGTGATCTAGTTGTTTTATTACTATTATTCATCCACGAATTACTTCTATTTTATTGTATTACTACTTATGTTATTGATTACTATTTGACATCCCCTTTGTATTAATTGTGAATGGGTGCATAATTTTACCAAAATCATACCATTTCCCTCTCTGTTAGTTGGTTCCCTCAACAATTCGGGGAACTGTTCTAGAGGTCATGTGGCCAACTAGTTTTGGGGAACCTTTTGGTGGCACCCAAATCAGAGACATTACAAAATGGTATCGCATGATTTTATTTTCTTCTGTGCATTAATATTTGGAGCCAATAGATTGGGATAAGAAGAAATAGGTAGTTCGTAATAAGCTTTGCTTCGAAGTAGCTAACCCATGTATTGGGGAAAGCCATGTTACCTCGAATACTGAGTGTTTAATTGGTTTCCAATTGTTATTATTGATTTGATTTCACCATTGAGAGATTCAATTTTTTTTTGGATTTATATCATTGAGGTTCATTTTTTATTGCAACCTAATGAGATGGGGGTGTTTCATCACATTCATCACACAATCAATTTCTAGAGATCACATATCATTCATTCTTGTCATGCCATTGAGGGTGCATTTATGATTGTATTCTGTTGTGATAGATTCTGTGCTAGATATGCATGCTATTTTGATAGATTTCATGACAAAATACATGTTATTTTGATAGGGTATTGGTATATGTTATTTTTCACTTGGATAGATTCCATGATTTGGTCCCTGAGGTGTTATGGGCCCACATGGATCTGAATTTGGTGGATTGTGATTATAAATTATTTAAAGTCTCTTAAGATATGACATGAATAAGGATTCCAAAAATTTATTCACAGGGAGTATTGGGCCTTCGGGATTGGAACATGGAATTTATTGGAAAAAAAATAAAGAATTTGGGGGTTCTAGATATTTTTTTGAGGCTTTCTATCTAGAAACCCATACAATAAGTTGTGTGATGTTATGAACACACACCATGTGTTTTTTTATTATTGAAGAAACATCATTTCTAAAGTATAAGTCATTTAGTTTTGGGCTATGTGATTGACTATGTGAGTACAGAAACGGGTTTAATAAATGTTTGGTAGAACACATCATGTATAGGGATTACATAACGTGTTGTAGAGACTATGTATCCAGCCGTGTGATTAATGACACGGGTGGATGAATCATGGGTTGTACATGTCATTTCTAGGGTGAACGGTCCTTGTAGAGTTACACATGTATAATCATGTAGTTCTTTCCATGTAGATGTATATGGGCTGGATGGAAAATTCAACAACATGTAGTGTCATAGGATGAACACGCCATGTGTATGGAGTGTTACATGACTATATTAGTAGTATTACAAGCCCATTTAATGCTCATAGGTAACACATTGTGTAGTAGTTCTACATGTCATGTAACCTGATTTTGTAAAAAGTGAATGATTTCCTTCTCCTATTAATTTCATTCACTTTAAAGGTATAGTCCATGATAATAATAAACTGACGTGTGTGCATAAACATGCAGAGTCATTCCACCAAGATGTCGTATTGTTCTACACTAGATAAAGCGTGAGGATCAGAGACATGAGTTGGTAGATCAAGGACTACCAGTAGAACCTCATGTCGTGATCCTATTAGAACCAACTGTTATACCCGATGAAGGTTCTTTTGTATAGTTCTGTGAAGTCTTTATGAGGATGATACAATCTTTTCATAGATCAACACATCACGCCCTGACTATGGAGGAATTGATGACGATGTTCCACCTATATCATCTTCCCACTTTTACTGGGGTTGGTGTACCATAAGCATCAAATTAATGGTTAGAGGACATGATTCCTACGTTTGAGCATTTAGAGATGCCTCCATTTAGGATGGTGAATCTCATTATGTACATGTGATGTGATTCTGCCAAGAGATTGTGGGATGTTATCGCAAAGGCAAGACATCATCATGTTATAACTTGAGAATAGTTTCATAGGACATTATATGATTAATTCTACCTCATGATTTTGAGGGAATATTGATCACATGAGTTCATGAATTTGGATTAGGTATCTATTTCAATGAAGGATTACTCTTATCATTTTACGGAGCTTCATCACTTCACACTTGTTTTTGGAGGTGAAGAGTTATCATTGGCTACACAGTTTGAGGATGGTTTGATGTATGACAACTGATCAGAGGTGAATGTTTTTAGGTTGACTTTTGTGAGAGCTATAGTAAAGTAGGCATTGATTACCAAGCATAATCTAAGGGAGTTGGGAGTTGTGAGCTAGGGCAGTTTAGTATCCAGGGCTTGTACTCCTTCGATAGATAGAATGAAGCACTGCAAGTATCATTCATATGAAGTTTCATTAGGCATCCGTGTGGTATGCTACCAGTGTGAGAAGGGTGAGCATACGAGACCACATTTCTGGAAGGACCCAGTCGAATGCCGAGCATGTGGTAATATGGTCCATATTATATGTTTATTTATATGTTCTAACCAGAAGATATTGAAACGGTATCTGTAATAAACAGATGTTAAGAAGAAGGATCGCCAATTTTTCATCAGTTAGGGAAATAGATTTCGACATGTTGTTTATGATGCAGAGGTGTTTGTGTCTATGGTAGCTCGATGACATGTTCTCAATGACAACATGGTGGATCAACTCATAGTAGTCTGGAAGGGTCACATGTCCATAGTATAGGTTAGAATTTTGCAACGGAGTAGACCTAGTAAGAGCAGTATTCTAGACCCTCTACTATTAATGGTACGATTCAGGTATCCTCATTTTTATCTTATGCTCTTTTTTATTCAATGGATTCACATTGATTTATATTTTTTGATGTTTTGGAGAGCCATGGGTTATGTATCTTTATTTCTCATAATGATATAATGCTAGAAACTCTATTGGGGTTTAGGATGCCTAGTATGCATCAATGAATGGAGTTCCTTCTTGATGTTGGTGTGTTTCACTTATTATGGGACCTCAGTATCTTAAAGATGAAATACTACGATTTTATTCTCAGGATGGAATGTTTGGTTTCCTTTTAAGAATTATTTGAATACTATAATTATAGGGTGAGTTTCACATCACCAGAGGCTGAATCTTTTCTACAAAAGGGTGAATGGGATGTCCAAGAAAGTAGAGCTAGACATGAGCATCGTGGGTTAGGGGGAATTATAGCCTAGAATACTAGTTTATATAAGGATGTCCAGGGGACATCACAGACATACTATCCTCTAGTGGTGTATTGTTTTAGATATGTCCTTCCGGAGGACTTTTTAGGTTTACCTTTGGAGAAAGTGGTAGATTTCTATATTGAAATATTTCCAGGAGAAACACTAGTGTCCATTCATATATATTAGATGGCTACAACATAGTTATAGGATACCAAGAAGTAGTTGGGGGAGTTGAAGGAAAAGTGTTTCATTCCACATAGTATATCTTTTTGTGGTTCTCCCGCCCTTTTCCAAATAAGGCAGACATTACCCTCAGACATTGTGTGGATTATCGAAAGCTAAACTAGTTGACGGTTAGGAACCAATAGCCCTTGTTGAGAATTAATGATCTCTTTGATTAGCTTCAAGGAGATTTTATGTTATCATAGATTGAATTTATATTCATTTGTCATAAACATAATTTATACCATCAGATATACCTCGTACAGTCTTTCGGAGTATGTATGGTCTATATGAGTATCCAGTTATGTCATTAATTCTCTAAAAAGCATCGAAATTTTTCATGGAACTGATTAAACATTTTTTTATCCTTTCTTGGATTATTTCATGGTAGTCGTTGTGGCCAATATCTTGGTCCACTTTCACACTTGACATGGCCATGAAACCCATCTTGAGATCATATTGAGTACACTAATAGTGCATCATTTATATGATAAGATATAAAATGGACACTTTGGATGGACCAAATTCACTTCATGGGTCACTTCATTTCAGAGATAGGAGTATCAGAACACCTAGAGAAAGTGAGAGTGGTAGATGCATGGGAGTTATCGAAGAATGTCTTTGAGGTAAAATGTTTTATGGGGATGGATGGTTACTAAAGATGGATTATAATGGATTTTTAATTCTTTGAAGAACCACTAATAGGCCTATCTAAATGGGTGAAAATTACAAGTTGACAGATTTATATGATTCATCCTTTCAAGAGCTGATGGGGATGTTGACTTTAGCACCAATGTCGATTTTGACAGAACCGAGAAAGAGTTACACCATTTCTTGTGATGCATCAGGTATCAGAAAAGGAATAGTACTTATATAGGGGTTGATTAACTGCATACAGGTCTTTGTATTTTTTGCCACATTATTGTAATTTATCAATGTATGATCTCGAGTAGGTTATAGTTGTGCATTATTTGCATTGTTGGAGACATTATCTTTTAGGAGATAATTTTGTGGTATTCAATGACTATAAAATCCTCATTTATATCTTAACTAAACAAGATCAGAAATATTAATAGAAAACATTGGTTAATTATCTTTAATATTTTGACATTAAACATGTCTTTACACCTGGGTAAGGTACTACAGTGGACGATTCATTGAGTTGGAGGACTCAGATACGAGCAGTTCATGAGGCCAGCAGTGAGTGGTATCTTATGGCTATGTTCTTTGAGATTAATATTGAGGTGCAAGATAGATAGAGTTAGATATTTTTTTCTTATATATCTGTTACATCTACTATTTTGGATCGAGTATGAATGAGCCAGCTATTAGATTCCGAAGGACTAGTCCTATGAGAGAGTGTGTATGGTGAGGACTATACTCCTAGGTTGATCGTAGGCCATGATAAGGTCTTCCATTTTCATGGATGTGTTTTGCTGTCAGCATACATACAAGTGGAGTTGAGGTGATGCTCATATTCCACATTTATGGATGTTCAAATTTGTGACAGGAAGATGTATTGAGATATACATCATCAGTATAGGTGGTTGGGTATGAAGAAAGATATAGATGGGTTTGTTGTTCGATGTTCCAATGGTTAGTAAGTGAAGTCGGAAAATTAGTGACCAACATGGATTTTCTAGTAGTTACACATCCCCAAGTGGATGTGGAATTATTTTGTGATTGATTTTGTGATAGGATTACTGAGGTATCCTCATGGGGATGTTGCAATTTGTGTTGTAATTTCCAGGATCATGAAGGATTCACATTTCTTGCCAAATAATTAAACCATCAGTGTCCATGAGCATGGAAGGTAGTCCATCTAAGAGATTGTAAATTTTCATGGTATCATACCCTATATCATTTTGAAAAAGGAAACCTAATTTACTTTTAGTGTCTGGAAGAGACTATAGAGGGTTCTAGGTACACAAGAACATCTATTTACAGCTTACCATCCCTAGACATATGGCCAATATGATCACAAAATTATGGTTTTTGAAGACATATTATGACCATGAATCTTATATTTTTGTGGATAATTGTTGAGACACATATCCCTAGATTATTCTTCCGAACAGAACAATTTTCAGGCAATGATTCGGATGGAACCTTACTAGTTTTTATATTGTAGGCAATGCCAGTCACCCCGATGTTGGCTGGAGGCAGGAAATGCAGCTATGTTCGGACCTGAACTTGTTCAGGAGACTAGTGAGCACATGAAGATAATTCAGAAGGGGATGGAAACTAAACATTCTAGTTATAGAACCTATGTTAATCAACTGAGATTACCTTTAGGGTTTGAGGACCGATATTAGGTTTTCCTACTTGTCAAAACAATTCTAGAAAATAGAAGGATTAGGACATATGTGAAGCTTTCACCGAGATACATTTTCTTGTTTGAGGTTTTGGAGAGATTTGGGCCATTTGCCTATTAGTTTTAGTTAATTATGATATATTGGGATATGCATGATGTCTTTCATGTCTCTCAGCAACCACATTAATTTTCAGTCATGTCTCATGTTTTTCAACCTGATTTGGTTGAGTTGTAGGTGGATGCATCCTTTTAGGAGAACCCTACTAATATTTTGGATCATAGTAGGAAGGTTCTTTGTGGCTAGTCTTTTTCTCTAGAATGGGTTCTATGAAAGCACCATTATGTATAGGATGAGACTAGGGGAGGGATGCCAACATACGACTACAGTGGCTAGAGTTCGTTGAGGCTTCTTCTTCACCACCCATGGAAGGGATATTTGAGTATGAATTTCTTTAAGGGGATGTGTTTCAGAACCCAGATCTTCATTTCAAGTACAGATCATGATTTAGGGTTGTTTTTTTTGAAAAATTATAAAATGAGAATTTCTCTATGTACACATTCTGAACTAATGAGTAAATTTCATGTACTCAGGTACCTTATACAGTTGCATGCTAGATATGTAAGGGCCAAGTAAATGGCCGTGTATGTGACCGGGAAGACCCTTGAAGGCGAGTGCTAGTTTAGACTACTACACGACTAGTACATTTAATGAACACACCGTGTAGTTTTATTTTTATTAGATAAATCTGAGTGTGGTATTGTCTCATCTTTGGAAACACCATATTCTCTACTTGGTTCATACAGGAGAGCGATATAAGTGTTGATGGACTCCAAACCCCTCTTGATTCACCATTTGACCATTTTCTGAAACTATGTCCAAGGTGTTGGAATCCCACCAGTGATTTCATAATTCTTCTTGAACATTTATTCCAGATTCCCCATCTCTCATTAGTTATTCATGGTTGAACTTATTGTACATTATTTTAATATCTACGTCATTTTAGGCTGATTCAGTGGCAGACGTTCAATATTATTGATCACATGACATAATGGTAGGTGGTTTTTTCCATTAGGAGTTCATATTTGGATTATTTATGCTTAATGTTTCACATACCAACATATTGGGTGTTTCCTATTTCAGAATAAAAGCCTTTTTAATACCTATTATGTTTTATTGATTTAAACAAGGTTATATATTATGTGTGAATTTAAGTAACTTTTTATAGGACACCCCATGGGATTGTTTCCATTTTTTTATTGATTATGGTTTATTGGTCAAGAATTCAGGTTAGCCTTTCCTTTTCATCCATGCCTTGGGTTGTTAGGATATAGTTACTAATTTTTTAAGATGCCTATGATATGCATTATAAGAGTTTGATCAAGGGGAATTTGGCTGTGAGAGATTCCTGGGTTAGGTTCAATTATTTATGAATTATTTTTATGTTAGAAAAAATGTATTAGACCATTAGAGCTACCAAGAAGTTATTAATATATGAATTATTTTTTCATTTTATCAGGGTAATTAGACTACGAGAAAATTCCCAAAAGGTTCATAATTTAATAATTGAATGATAGTGACGGGTCTTCCAATATAATGAAAAAGATTTGACTCGGTCTCACTAGATTGATAGATGGTCTTCTGAGATGTATGATGTTACTATTACACAAGAGATACAGAGCTTAGGCAATATGCCAAGGTTTATATGATTCAACAGATGAATAATTATTGTTTAATTAATGTAATTGAAAACTATAGGACTTTTTATTTTCTAGTACCTCTTAGATTATTGATTCAATTATGTATATTACTAAATATATATATATATATATATATATATATATATATAAACTAACATATAGGCACAGAATATATGGTGGTTACCTTCTAGGATTCGTCTCACGCCCTGTTCGGGTCATGTTTTGGACCCAAATAGATTGTATGATTAGAGGTATAGATAAGGTATATTGACCTTCTTTATGTGGTACTTGAGTGTTATTGGAGGAGCAGAGCATGTGACCATGTTGAGGCTTGCGATTCTATTGGAGTTTACTACTTTCTATACATTGGTTTTTATATTATATTTTCATCATTGTGACATCATTGGATGATTTCCTAGACACATGTGACATGAATCATTTATATATTTCATCTATTTTTTATTACTATTAGTCTTTTGTTGTTTACTTCCATTGAATGGTATTACTTATTTCACTAATGTTTACAATTTATCTTCTGGTGTGGATATTCTACCAATGAGGGAATATTTCCCCCCATATCACACCATGGCCTTTGCTGCTAGTTGGAAGTCTCTTCCCTTCGGGGAAACGTGTTTGAGATCTTGTGACCAATCGGGATTAGGAAACCTTAGGGAGGCACCCAGATTTGAGATGTTACAAAATGAAAAGAAAAAAAGTTCATGAAAAGCTGTCTAGTAATGAGGAATCCCTGGACGAATGTGATAGGGAAATGGACCATCTTTCCGAAAGGAATTAAAATTATAGATTAATATTAAATAATTTAGGGAAAAAATCTATAAGAGAATGTAATATAATATTGGGAATTTGAAGAAATACATGAAAACAAAAGGTAATACAATTGACATTACCAATTATTAGTATAAGAGAAAATGACAGGTTAGGGATGATTTCACCAATATAACGTACAAAAAATAAGTACGATGATAATAATATAAATTATAAGAATGTGATGAAGGCCACATTGAGTTACTCTAAGGAAATCTCCAGTGAATCAGACTCAATATAGGAAGAAAATATTGATTGAAAAAATAGGTGCTTCATGAATAATATATCTGAGGTACCCACTATATCCCATGTGAATAATTCTGATCATTCTTAAGATGAAAATATAAAATATTATGTCAAAACAGGAAATGTTTGGATATTGAAATATTATTGAAAATAACCTTAATGAGATTAATGAAGAACACCAAATTAAGAAGAAACAATATGACTTTTTTACGAATACTAAATTTTATTATTCTATAGAAAAAGAATTTAATTCTCAATTTTCTAAAGAAATATAGAAATAAAATTATCATATGATAATGTTAATTAAGATATAAAGTGATTTAAAAATGGAAGAAAAACTCTCAATAAAATACTAAAATACAAATTTCTCATTTATATTTTATTGTTCCAAGTTACAAAATCTGATAGAGAAGAATTATAAAGTTAAATTTTATTCTAAAATCTAATTCTGTATATTCAAATACTAGAAATTATTAATGTGGACATAATAATTTTTTTATTCTATATTGATTAAAATATAATTATTGGAAACCAATACAGAAAATATGGGTATATAAATACATAATTACTAACTTATCTATATCCAAGAAAATATAGGTACCAAAATCATTCTTGGTATAGAATTTCATTTTAGGGAAACTATTTTAAAATGTCTATTCAAAATATATTGTAGCTGGAAAATTCATTTTCTATATATATGATATGAGATTATTCAAGCTTCAATAACTCGATAAAGTTTTATTGTGGATGTTTCTCCATTGGATACAATGGTAAATGGATATTATTATACTTAAAAAATTATTATCTCTAACTCAAATTTAATTTATATATTACTATTTTTTATGGTTTAAAATATAATATAATTATAATCTCAAAATTATGGGATGAATGGTTTTTTAAAAAATTTGAAAAAATGATGGTAATTTTTATAATTTCAAACAACTATTTTGGATTTACTCAGATGGAAAATGATAATGTGTGTGCTTTTAATCATGATTATTTAATTTCTCAAAATTGTTTTTGCTTATGTTCCTTTCACAATTATTGGTGGCTTTTACATAAGAGAATAGTCCATTGTAATATCAACTAACATCAAAATCTTTTTTGAAAAGGTTTATTAAAGGATCTATCGAAATCTAGATTCACAAATGATAAATTTGGTAACCTGATATTAATTGGAAACATAAAAAAATATATTTTATATTAAATAAATAAGTTTTAACATCTCAAACTATTGAGTGGGATCAAATTAATTTTTTGGGCCATAGTGAGTTTCTAGTTTAAATGGAAAGCAAATTATTTATGTACATGTAGTGGAAATCTCTATGTATACATGTGTGTTCTTCCTATATCACAGAGTGACGTGTTCTCTCATTTTACCATGTTTGGAAAATCCTTAGAAAACCTAAGTGGAAATATTATTAAGACCCATGAAGTTACCATGGTTGTGAGTTTGAAAATCATGATATTGAATAATTTTGTTAAGAAAATGTCTATAACAATAACTTATATACTCTCAAAACACCATTGTATAATCAATTAATAGATAGAAGAAATTGAACACCTCATGATATAGCCCAAATATGATTAATTAATATATCATAATAGTATAATTTTGTGTAGAGGTAATGACCAATATATACTATATAATTAATAGAGTTTTAATTAATCATATTTTAATGAAAACCATTTAATATATTTGAAATAATTAGAATCATAAGTATAATTAATTTATAGTTTTTTGTTTCAAATTCTTTATTCTTAAATCTAAGGATAATCTTGAGAAGTTTGACTCTTATAGTGATAAGTAAATTTTTCATAGTTATTCATCTTCATGTAAATACTATAGAGTTTTTAACAAAAAAAGACTACATAAGAGTACGTCCATAACATGATTGATGAAACAAATCCACATTAACCTAAAACTCCATTAGAAAATGTTAAGGATCAATTATCCACATCAATCGTAAATTCCAATCCTACATATATAGATATAAAATATGAAGAAAACTCATCCAGTTCAATGAAACATTCAAAACATGAGCCAAAACTTATTGAGGTTACTAAGGTGAGCATAAATTATTTTTTGACATCTATTTGGACTTTTAAGTACAACCCTCAAAAATGATGTAGTTGGATACATATACTAAGGTACATAAAGATGATATTCTCTAAGAAACATGGTTGAATATTAAGATATCTTGTCATATATTTAACCAATGAAACAAATTATGCAGTTGAGGATAATTTATGGGAAATTTATATGAATGAATTAAAAAATCAGTTCGAAATAGATAATGTTTTTGAACTTTTTTGGCTAATACAAAGACACCTGAAATATATTAAATAAATTATTTTATAGAAACAAGGTTGAAGAAAATGGTGTAAATTTGCGGAATAAGGCTATAATAATTGCTTCAAGGTATAATAAAGAATATTGTGTAGACTATAATAAAATCATTTCTATGGTAACCATATATGGAGGCATCAAAATACTAATGGCCTATACAGAACATCCATTATTCAAACTATATAAAATGGATGTTAGAAGTTCATTATTGAATGGGTATATAATTGAAGATGTTTTTGTGAAACAGAACCCATGATTTCAAAAACACCATAATACAAATCCTATTTTCAAACTCAACAATGTATTATACAATTTCAAGGAAGCTCATAGAGCTTGGTATGATAGGGTATGCTACTGTCTTATTTCAAAAGTATTTTTACTTGGTATATCTAAAAATAATTAAAAAAATAATTTGAAAATATATTTTAGTTGTAAAAATATATGTATATTATATTATTTCATAATCTTATAAAAATTGATTATGTACTGTCTTTTCAAACATGATTAAAAATGAAATTCAAATAAGTATAATGGGTGAAAAAAATTATTTCATAGTTTTCATATTTTTAAAATTAAAAAAAAGTATTATATTTTATCAATGTAAAAATACTAAATTACATTTAAAATGTTTTGGATTTTTTATAAATAAATATATTGACAATAGTATAAATACCACATGATATTTGGATCTTAAAAATCATGTTAAATTAGTGGATCAAACCACCATAAAAGTTATGATTGAATAACTTTTATATATAACTAGCATTTTCCCCACATAATGTTTAATGGCAATATATGGGATTATTTTCATGCAAAAAAAATATATAGACATATTTTGGGTTCACTGTATTTTCAATGTCCTCAAATTTACTTCCAATGTTTGATTGTTGTACCATTGAGAAAAATTAGTTGACAATGTTATTTATTTAGATGATGATTTTTGTGGATAAAATTTAGATATAAAAATAACCTATAGTTATTTCATGTTTTGGGAATGTATATAGTTTGTTGGTGTAGTAAGAAACAATATTCCATTTCAAAATCTTCTACCAAATCTGACTACATAGTTGTAGGTAGCTATTACACTAAAACAATTTTAAAGAAACACACATTGATA
Source organism: Viscum album (assembly GCA_963277665.1). Lineage (NCBI taxonomy): Eukaryota > Viridiplantae > Streptophyta > Magnoliopsida > Santalales > Viscaceae > Viscum > Viscum album. The sequence goes on from OY728150.1 coordinate 2,008,451,975, forward strand.
AAATGTGAATATCAGTTCGCATATATCCCTATAAATTGTGAACACACAACTGCTATAAAAATACATATGGAACATATGTCTCACTCAATAGTAATAAAAAATTATATAAGACATCACTTATTGAGAGATAATTTTCAAAATGCTGATATAAATCTCAAATAAACTAGAATGGAACAAAAGATTATTATTATTTTTACTAAGAAATTGAATTATAAGATAATGAGCTACATAAAATATGAATTAGTTATGATTTTTTCGTTTAATTAATTAAGTGGGACCACCATTGGATTTTAACCACCATTGGTGTTTACTCACTATTGGATTTTACCCACCATTGGAAATAACCCACTTTTGTATTGACATTCCTTTGGTTTTGAGTCATCATTAGTTAATATATCTGGGTTAGTTTTTTCCATGTTAATAAAAATATTTAATTTCATTATGAATTTAATTTTTATTGGTTCTTTCTATTTTTGAATACATAAATGATATAAATTATACACTTGTCTTATTTTTGTGTTCACTCTCTCCTGGCATACCATGGAACCATACCACATCCCTTTATCTCCAAACAATTGTCCTTCCCTCGACCTCATCCAAACCTTAGACCTTTTTCAAAATGGTTAGATTCAGATAAGAAGAAACATATTCTCTAAATGATTTTTTTAATAAATATAATTATAAAAGATAATCAAGATGATATTTTATCGATCCTCTAAACCTGATACTCTTCGGTCTAATAGTAGTACATGTGAAGGAAGATCATGATATGTGGTTTCTGTTGAGAAATTTGTTGGTGCTTTGATTAGTGTAAAACGAGGTACGGGTTGAGTGGTTATATAATATTGAGATTCCATTCTATCCTAGGATTGTGCATCAGTTTTCTCATAATGTGGCATTTTAATTTGGAGAAGATAAAGACTAGATTCAAAGAAACATAAATCGGAAGACGATTGTTTTATATTAAAATAAAGGGGATATATGTCTGAATGTAGATCATGTAGGAGTATCAAATGATCTTGAATGATTAATTCTATATGATATTCATATTTTGATTTATGAGGATTATTTGGAAGAGTTTACCAGATATATATTTTTCGAGTAGACCATCTAAAACAATGTTAGATGGTGAATGTCATTTGTTGTTTAAGTTTATTCATCAAATATTATGGTTGATGAAATGTAATTTAAGTACAATGAGGTATGTAGATTTATATAAATAATTTTTTATCAATATAGGGTAGAATATTAATCTATGTAGATATTTTATGATTCATATTCTAGAGATGTGAAAGATACATTCTATACAAAACTCTATGATATACCCTCAATTCATTTCATTCATGATTGAGTCCAACAGATTGATAGAAGAAGACGTAAAATTCAAAGTAAAATATGGTATTTTTTCCCTCACAAGAGTCATTTTTAAGATAATGATGATAAAATGGAACCCAAATTTTAGGGAATTTTTTTTTGATACAGACATGCTTTATGAGGATTTCAATATTGTTGATCACGCAATATGATGAAAAAATCATTCAGATGATGGCTTGGGTCATGATGAAGTGTTAGAGTATTCTGATGAGGAACAAGAAGTGAAAGTGGAAGATATTGTATCAGTAAATGATGAGGATGTTTTTTTAGTTCATGAGGCCATTGAATCAGATATTCCTATGATCCCTCCCAACATCTCTATTTTATCACCTAGACCTTCTAGATCTATCTCAAATAGAGAGACTCTTTTATCTTAAGTAATTACTTAGGAATAAACTGACGTTTCTAAATTATTTGTTGAGTTATCAGATGATGAAAATGGATTGATGATGAAAATGATTGTAATTTTGATGAAGAAGATGTAGTATAAGAAGATAATGATGATGACAATGATGAGTAAGATGTCGAAGATGAAAAAAAATTCAATGAAGAAGGAAAATATAAGGAAGTGGGATATGGAAAAATTTATGTAGGATATGAAAATGAAGATGATGATGGGTCTTACCCTAATAGGCATGATGATCATGAGAGTCCTCAGATAGTTGATTCTTATCATGTTTTGTCAATTGATTCTAGTTTTGAAGAATGGCCAGGTTTGAATAATTATTTTCTTGGAGCTACTAGAGATGAGTTGGAATTTTCTATTAACTGGTAGTAATCCCTAGTTCATATTAGTAATTATACTAATATGTATCTATCTAACCATACTGAGGGTGAATCTACTTAGGAAGTAGTTGATGTGTAGAATATTTATGATTAGATTTTTGTTAAACCAAAATATGATGATAATTCTATTGGTGAGACTATAGTTGATGATATAATAATTGTGTATTCATCTTTGTTGGATGTTACATCTTTTAGAAATTGCTGATGTACCCTATTTGTGTCATACATTGTTTGGAATTTAATGTCATTGATTATGAGATAGAGGATTTTCCATTATGAATGGAGTTGGATAATAAATAATGAATCGTATAACAAATATATGTTGCTAAATTCATACAGAGTTTTTCCTTAGATGTGCCTACTAGTTTTGAGAATATAGAGTATTTTTACATTTTGAATGTTTCTACTTTTTTCCCGCACTTTCCATTTCATTTTTTCCTATTGATTCACTTACCTAAACTAACATAGAGTCCATCATTGAAAGGATTCTCTATGGTTTCAGTATTTTGTTGATAAATGAGGCACCCCATGTCATTCAGATTATTGAGAAAGATAGAGGATATATGTTTGATGTGTTAATCCAATATATCCCACCCAAAATTATTCAATAAATTAAATATGTTCAAATAGATAACACAAGGGTTTCCAATAAGATGGAGCCTATGAGATCAGTGTTGGAGGGAATCCAGGCTTCCATTATTTCCAGAATAATTGTCTTTCTAGATAGGTTAGAGAGCATTCCTTGAATACATTCTAACTCATATAACCTACCTATTTCCTTGGATTATGAGAGGATCATATTAGTGGTTTAGGGAGAGCTTCAAAATATTTTTGGTGATATTCTTAATATCCCATAGGATTTTTTGAGGCAGATTATACATAACAGTTGTCATGTCTAAAAGAATTACATGTAATGCATCAATTAAGTAAGACATGATACGGAGATAATTACCATTATTGTGAAATATTATTTCTCAAGGATTTAAATGAATATTGATCTCAACTCTCATTTCACTTTCCTTGATGGGTTCCTCAGGGTGCATCCAATTACTGAAGTATTCAAATAATATTTCAATCGGTTGAAAGTGAAGTCGGTAGTTCTCACGTTGTCTATAGAGAATAAAATGTTCTTTTTCAGTGACATGGAAAGAGGAGAAATTATAATCATGGAATTTATTAATATGATTAATCACATTCTTATTGTTTTTGGATCTTTATTTATGTTCTGGTATTTCATTCTTGAAACTTATCATCTCACTACTCCAATCACTACTCAAGAACTTTTTAGAGAAGGTGTTACTTGTGATCCCAATGCATAGTTACCTAATAATATTAAGGATTTTTTTCTAAACGACCAATAAATAATTACAATATATCCATTTTATTATCATATAATGGAATAATTATGTATTTTATATCTATAAAAACTGAACCATAGTTGCCTAATATTCTACAATTATTTTTTAGCTTCTGAAAAGGTAAAGGAAAATGCACCTCTTATTCTAAATACCAAACATGAGAATAATTTAGATTAGGCTTTACCTATTTGATAGGAATATTTTATTCCTTGTTACATTGAGTTTTTTTGGCTTTATTTCATTTACTTTTTACCTTCAATAGAAATTATCTTATTATTATATTATTTTTTTAAATTTCCTATTTTATTTTAACTTTCTGATTGTCCCAAAATTAGAAGAATGAATATGGAATTTATATAATATGTTTATAGTTATTTTATCCTTTGATACCACGATTAATGTTTTTTAAGACCATACCTTTGAATCCATCTATATTTATTTTATCTCAATGGTATCATATTTATTAACTTCATTTGATAATTTTTTATACATAATTCCATTGAAACTATTTTTTAAGATGAAATTTACACTTAAACCCTCACAATAGAATTTAAAATCGTTAATAAAAAATAACTGCATTTTTTCAAATAGAACTATTTTAATCCAAAGACTATTATATAAAGGTGTATAAAATTCCATGATTTTTTACCACAAAAAAGAGAATGATTGTTTGAACTTCCTTTTTTAATTCTCACAAATAATATTAAATATGTTTTTAATGTCGTTTTTGTTTTATGATTTCAATTTTATAAAATAGGGAAATCTCATGTAAATTTGGATAAGTACAAAAAATGAATCACCATTGATGATGAGTCCTAATTAGGAAGGATCCTCTGTCAGGGATAAGCCACCTCAAGGGTGCAATTTGGATACATATTGAAAATACCTATCACCAGAAAAGAGTCCCTATTGGAGATAGATCACCACCAAAATTATGTCACCACCAGATGAACTATCATTAAAATACCCAATGCTAGGAAATTTGGAAAAGTGTTGAAATGACCTTCTACAAAAAATAATGAATTTTTTGATGATTCATTACTTTTATATGTCACCATTGTTCATGAAAAGAAAAATATATCCTTCAATCAGCCTAAAACACCATTGGAATACGTCTCTGCATCCTTGATTCACTGCTAGGATGAGTCAACACTGGAGTTGTCTCACAGCTGGAAGACTCAATGAAACTATTCTGCAATATTTAAATTAAACTTTAATTACTACTATAGTATCAAATTTGTTGTTTAGGATTATTTAAATTATTGTTATGAAAATATTATAGTATAAAATAAATATTCTTTCAAAACTTAGTATGAGAATGTGGGATACCTAGATGATTGTTCTTAAAATTGTCTATTTGTCCACAAAAAAAACAAATAATTCACCCTCATACAGAATGATGTAATGAATGCATGAATACATGAGAAATGACAAGAAATGAACAAGTATTCCATTTAGTGGCGATCATTACATTTTGACTCTTTCCTAAACTCGAATTTGAAAGGGTGGACAATATCGAACTTATTGACCATTTCCCACGGTTAGATCAAATAGAGAATTTTATTCCCAGTTTTACTTCCATTTTATGAGAAATAGATCAAGATCCACTTCAAGCTACATCCATGGAGCCTAAAAATTTCATAGAGCATTAGACTAAGAAACACCATCCATTATATATTTCTATACATGATCTCTCTATTTTCTAACTTTATATTTGATAATTATCCGATTTACACTACTTTTAAAACACACGTAATCTCATACTATATAATTAGAATACACACAATATATTCTTAACTCTCTTTATATCTTTTACCCACTGTGTTATAGAAGTGTTACTTATATGGACTGTGTTTGTTATATTCCCACGGTGATTGTATAAGAGGTCAATCTATGGCCTAGATATCTTGTTAAATTTTGTGTACTCCTGATCTAGGTTGGGGATCAATATGATTATATATAATATACATGGAAGTGGGGGATTTGAATGTGGAGATGATTAGTTCTTGACCTCAGAGTAAACCTCTTTTTTTAGTTCCACAATTTTCTTTTTTTTAATTATAATATTTATAATGAATTTATTTTAAACTTAAAACTACACTTAGTTGACATTTAATCTAAATTAGTGTTTATTGAGGATTTTGATTGAGTAAATTGATTTAAAAATATGAAATAATTTTCATATATTAATTTAATTGAGACATAATCAGTCATTTGATGAATCTTTTAAATGATCAGTAGATATATTGATCTCTTATTTTGATTAACTAATATGATTTTTTATTAAATTGTTGTATTATATTTACATTGGATGGTACTGTAACATACTTACCTGGTAGCCACTATGACTGGTGCCCCATGATGGGTCTCCACATGACCTCAAGAGTACCTCCCCAAATTCTAGTGGCTTCTGACTAGTGGTGTGAGTCCAAAGACAATGTGGGGGGATAATACTTGATTATTAATGTGAATATAAAAAATAAGTAGCATAAAGAAATGGAATAACCAAACGAAACAATAATTGGACAAAATAAAAAAAGAGTGAATAAGTAACCAACTACACATGCTGTAATAATATGCTAGATACAATACATGTAAGGGAGTCATGAAAATAGAGACTCTGATACCAAAATCATAAAATATCATGAATATGGACTAGAGTCCTATCTCATTCTTGACATCCCATGCTTTAACCCATGATTCCATTAACAACCAATTCTGAATTCCATATCTTAAGTGTATACCAAAAAACATGTATCATCCTCTCCGATATCCAGGTGATTTGTGACCTAAGCAGGGTGTGATTAAAACGTAATAGGCCATCCCCAATACAACACCCCGATTTTTAAGAAAGAAACACAATGAACAACAGAATACATGATATGTTATATCAAACTTAAACAAAAAAATAAATATAATTATTTAAATGATACCATTATAACCTAGCCATTTGGATGTAAATAATGAATAATATCAACTGAATTAGGAATATTTGGTTTAACAATGTTGAAAAAATGAATCATTAGTTACTAAATCTATTAGAAATGGAAATAAATATCAATTGAATATAAAGGATGTGTTTTTATAAATACCCTATTTTAAAAAACAGAATAATTGTGTTTATAAAATCACTGCACCCATTCAGCATTTTTACTAAATGATAAATATATGTTTTATAATTGATTTAATTTTTTAAATTCATATTATTTGTCTTCTAAGTATGATATTAGAGCAAATTCAATTTTTCAGATAAAAGAATACTTTTCTAAAAATACAGTTTTACAACCTTTTGATATGGAACCCTTTTTAAATTTAGTTTTTGATACATTTATATGTTATAATTGACAAAACAAACCTCTTATTTAGAATAGGTGCATCAAAATTTAAATTTAATGAGTTTGGTATATTTTATTTATAACCATCATGTTTTGACAAAAAGAAAAAATATGCTAAATGTTTAATGGAAAACAAATTTTCCATCGTGATAATTAATTTGATTGAATCATATTATTTAATTGTTTTAAATTATAAATGGAATATATTTTTATCATTTAATCTAATGTTAGTCAATATAAGTAATTTCAAATTTAAATTAGACATAAACATATTTCAATCTTTTTGTACCTTTTACTTCTTAAAAACACACTTTCTGGTTTTTAAAATGACATTCAATTTTAAGTTAATTACTAATATTTTTGTGATTTAAATTTGGATGAATTGAGTCCATATTTGGATTTAAAAGTTCAAAATTTTGTAAATATGTAACTTTTATTTTTCAACATTATGAATAGTAACTTCAGTAATTATTTTTACTTACCATTGTTAGAAAGTAAATCCGGTAAATAAGGGTACAAAATAATATTGTAATAATATAAAACAACATTAAAACTATTCCTATTAATTTTGGATTATATATTTTCTACTGTGATCATCCCTAGGAAGAATTGTTTTCATTTGGGAGCCACATGGGTGTGATAATGACATTTTATAAGAATTAATTTAAAGTAAAAAGAAATAAAACATAATCACGGGTCCTTTAATAAATCAATTTTATTATAGGGTTATGTAACTAATATCATTGAATATAAATAATAATTATAATGTTAAAATTATTGACTAAATCATTATATTTTATTGATAATTTTTACAAATTAAATAAATAAATAAATATTATTATGAAACCATGATGATGTAGTGATTACTTTATTAATGAAAGATTTAAAATAAATGATATTATAAATATTCAAATAAATATTATTTTAAATAATAAATTTCCCACATGAATTTTATAGTCGAATTTGACATGTTAGGAATGATTCAATGATTTTTTTCTGAAGGAGTCACGTTTTTATGTATTTGAAAAGAAGTCAAGTATGAATAGTGTCTAAAATCGACATAATTAATAACATAAAATATAAAATATTTTATTAAATGATATTAAATTCCTAGAAATATAATATTTGGCCAAATCATTAATATATGTTCAATTATGTAATATATGGCCATTTTTAAGTCGTTTGACAAGATATGGTAATTACATTTTTCAAACAATGTGTTAATCAAATGGTATTATAATAATATTAAAAAGGGTAAAATAAATGTTAACGAAAATATGTAAGGATAAGCAAATATTAAAAATTTATATAAAATGTATTTGATTATGGGTATTCGAAAAAAATAATCTTGTGTAACAATTAAATTAGTTTTGAACCATTATTAATCAAAATTTAATTTATAATAAATTAATATTTCCTGAATTTTATAATGTTTCCATCCTCCCTCTTTTGAAAGACCACCACCTCTACCCACGTACTCACACATCTCAAGACCATTGTTTAACGAACCAAACTTTTATTAATGAAAATTACTCTTGATCTAATAAAAAATTTATTATTTAAAATGATAATATAAAACATATGAACTTCCTTGGATTTATGTTTTTTGGGTTTGAAAGAACTGTAAATTTTTTTTACCTTTTCTAATATAGTCTTTGAATATTGATGACATGATTAGTATAAATATAGGGCTGTAATAGATCCAATTTACACAGAAAATGGATTTGATGTCCTTATCCAATATAATTTTTCCGTATAAGAACCTTTTTTTAGAGCATGAAAATGAGGTGGCATCACTAGGCTTCACTCTTGACCAAGATCAAGCCCAGATTTAACACGATAAGCTCATATGGAACTGCCAACAAAAGAAGTGGAAGTTGGTAGAGATTACCACCCGAGCGATGTTATCTGATCCCCTATATGAGTCTTTCACCATCACAAATCATACCCTTTGGTATAATGTGGGTGTTATAAGGGATTATGTTACAAGACTCTAGAACTACAATTATGTACATTATTTTGTATAGAGAAAATACTTCATTATATTGTTGATACTTTTTAAATAGTTTTTAAATCACAAATTGTATTTTTAGTTAATATTTAATTTGGAAATATATTTTTATGAATTGTAGGATATTTTAGTAAAATAATATTTTAAATGAATTATTAGTAATTTACAATATATTAAATATAAATGGTTGTATAATTTTTATGAATCAAATTGTAATTTTTATTAAGGCTTGAAAGCTATTTTTGTCAAAATCTATTAATTTTGGATAATTGTTGGTATTTATTTTAAAATTACAAATTAAAAAATTTAAAAAATTATTTATATAATAATAATATTATTATTTTAATCAGGATGTCAAAATTATCCCAAGGTATATTTTTCATAATTTTCTGAGAGAGTTGAATTTCTTTGTAAAAATTATATAGTGTTTAAATATATTTAGTGTTTTATGACATCACAGTGACCCAATTGTGATGTAATAATATAAAATACATTTATTTTCACCAAATATGTTTTAACTTTAACTAATGTGTCTATATTTTTTTATTTATTAATCAAAACTTCAGTGGACACTCCAAGACTTATAAAACATTATATCTTTTAAAATTATTTCATTGAGAGTGTGACTCACCTGGACCTAAGAAATCATAATATTTTAACATGTTAGTCCATTAGAATTATAAAATAACGTTTTCCACTCCCCTATGGAAACAATCACGTAAAAACCCCATGGGTTTGTTTGTGGTATTGATTAGTTTAATGTGCTTTGTCTAAAACCTAAGTAATAATGAATTACCTCCCTTTTCCTATATAATCCCACTCAAGATCCCACGCCCTCTTTACTCAAAGTGCTTGGAGGTTGAAAAAACCCTAAAATACTCTCTCTATAATCCTCCCATGGTTCCCCATGCTCCCAATAAGCCTTTCCCAAGACTTTTGGATCACACATCAATGTAATAGATTAATTCCTTTCTTAATTTTTCCCAAAACATCATTATTATTCTATACCCCTATATTTTCAATAAAAAATGTTTGTTTATAATTTTTCACCTCCCCCATACATACTTTTTATTTTTTAATGATGACATACCACTTTCTCTCTCATTAATGACCCCCATGTACACCTGTCAACATGCTAAAACTCCGTAAGGAATTTCACTCCCCTCTTTTACATTCAAGAAATTATTTTGTATTATGAATATAAATTCCATTAAATATATTGTGGCATGTTTCTATATTACCCCTTACATTCCATATAATTTACATATGATGATACACTACTTTATCTCTCATCAACCAATTTTATGAATTATTATGTCATGTTGTATTCTCTTGAAATTGCATCACGATTTTCCAAGCCAAAGTAATTGTGTATTGAATACCATGCCCACTTCTATGTGAATGGTATTCACCTTTATGCACATTTACTTATTTATTATAGAGTTTCAGGTTTGTATTCCACATTCCATTATCATGGAATAAATGATGATGTATAATGATTCCATGCTGTATGATCCTAATGGCACACTTATGCATGGAATGAAATGATTAAGAAGGATGTTCACTGAATAAACTTCAATGCATTGGATAAGGAGTTGTATCATGATAATTCAAGGGAAATGTGGTTTTACTAAAGATAATTCACATAAAATGAGGGTTTAGTCATTCTCCATGTCCAATGGGACTTTTCACATGCTAATATCATGTTAGATGTTGTTCTCGCATTTTCCATGTTATGATAATCATGTTATATCATGCCTTTATGTTGATGTTTCTATTTTTCTCTATTGATAGGCCTATTTCATAACATGTATTTTATTCTTAAGGGTATTACTTTTTTACACCCGTACTGGGCTTTATAGATCAACCTTTTCACATGTATGTCAACAGGATATCCCATGCAATTCTAGGTATGAGGGAATGTTGTGGTAATATGAAGAATGTATTCAATAAATATGTTGTATTTTATTGTTTTAAGTCCTCTGGTAATGTCAGCAATTTTTGAAAACAGTAGACCTATCAATCCTCAGAGTTGTCTTAGGTGAATTTTTATGTAATAAATAATTTTTCGGTGTTTAATAATGATTAGAGTTATTATAGTTGGTATTAGATGGAGGTTATTTATTTTTTGGATTAGGATTAGAATACCCTAGTTAAATCATTTGCATTAAGACTATGTATAATAAAAACATCCCAATATTTTGGAAAGTATTGAGTAAGTTGTTTATCAAGAAAATTCATCCTTATCTGTATACAAGTTGGTAGAGGTCGCTCTGGCATAAATGTATCTAGGGGTAAAACCCGAATACCCATCATCGAGCTAGACTCAAACAGGAACTGGTGCATGACAACATGCCTTGTTGTACTCTTGGTTACAAAACTCCTAGGGTATATTCTTTGGTAAACTCATAAGATGATTATGAAACATTATTACGGGAATTAAAAAAACACCCCATAGAATATATTATTTGATGTATATCAAGGATATCATGTATTGAAGCCTATAAATTCATATATTAAGGAAATAAAATGAATTTATAAGTCATCTATTTTTTCCCTTGTATAAACCTTTATGTGTTACCCCTAAATTTCATTTTATACGAGACAATGGATGGTAATAGGAGGACTTGGGCTAACAACTGATGTGAAGATCAATGTGACTATTATTCTAATGAGATTCCCAATCAGATGGGAGTCGTAATCGGGAACATTTTCACAATACTCTCTCAGTTAACTCATGTTTTGAATAGTAACATGTGTGAAGAGGAACGTTCAAAACCACCCTAATAATGATCAAGTTGCAATTGAGATCTTCATGAGGTAAAGGCATCCTCATTTTAATGGATCAACTGATCCCTCAATTTCCGAACAATGGATCATCTCTATTGAAAAATATTCTCCTTTCATCAATGTTTCGAACAAGAGAATTCTCTTATATCATCTTATCGTATGGAGGGTGAAGATGATCAATAGAGGGAAATGATAAAAAATATGAATCATGAGGAGTAGATCGATGCATTAGAATGGGATGATTTCCAAAAGACTATTTTTGATAAATATTTTCAATGCACCCACCCACTAAAGATGGAAAGGGAATTCCAATACTTGAACAAAAAAGAAGACTAATACATCTGAGCGTACATGGAAAAATTCACAAGTCTTTCTCGATATGACTCCATCTTTGTTGCTCCCTTGAATTCAAGGCTTACCATTTCATTGGTGGGTTAATACCCAGCCTATTCATGCCCTTGCAATATATGACTTTGAGAGCTATGAGGAAATTGTCTGATGTTCCCTCAATGTTGAAATAGAGATAGGAAAATATCTAGGGTATTGTGGGTATAATAAGCATAAGGTGGACCTTAATTTTGGTTATCTGATGCATAAATCTAATGGTTCTATGAAATTCCATCACCCCACATGCCAAAGGTATGGAAATGAGCACCTAAAAATTCCTTAAAGGGGATGAGGAAATGATTTTGTGGTGGGGGAGAACGGAACTAGGCAATTAACTGCCGATAAGAGAAAGTTATGGCTACGTCAGAGGAGAGGAGGGCTCTGTTCAACCCACAACGCATTGCTCACTGCTTCACCAACAAAGAACCATGTAACTTATATAACCAGTTCCCTAAAACAATGGTTTTTTTGAGGTATCCAACAACCTCCAATGCAGCAAGGGCGAGCTTTTGTCACCACTATCTTTGAAGGGAACACATACAACGATGTTTTGACAAGTAGGGTAGTTAAAACTATAAGAATAGAGGACATAATTATTTATTCTGCTTCTATACATTCATTTATATCCTGAATGATTAGTAGATCAATCTCAACACCACCACAAATCATGCTTGTAAAGTTGTTTGTGAGTACGTAAAATGGAGAAATCATTTCAACCAATGTATATAACTCCTCCCCTGTCATAATTTTTGGATTTAACTTCCCCAAAAACCTCGTCATACTACTAATAGTGGAGTTTGATGCAATTCATGGCATGGATTAGGTTTTCTTATATAGATACAACATAAATTTTTGTGAGAGGGAAATCACCCACCAAAGGGAGAATTGACTCCCAATTTGGTACAATTGGAATGAGGAGGATGAATCTTCTTAATCACCATAGTCTCAAATGTGGATATTACTACCCAATGATCAAGAATATCATGCTCATATGATTATTTTTATGGAAGAAAAAAATCATTGAATACTTTTCTACAGTGATAGAATTCACTGATGGGTTTCTCTAGGAATGGCATGGTCTTCCTCCTAGAAGAGATATTGAATTATCAATTGATCTTATACCTGGTGCATTTCCAATATGAAATAATCCATAGAGAATGCATGTTTTCAAGCTAGATGAGATAAAGAATCAACTATAGGAGAATATAGATAAAGGGTTCATAAGTCCATGTGCTTCACCATGGGGTGATCCGGTCCCCTTTATCAAGAAGAAGGACGGGGTTATGCCCCTTTGCATCAATTATCATGACCTTCACAAAATCATGATAAAGAAAAGGTATCATCATCCTCGATTTGATTACTTTTTTGATCTAGTATGTAGAGTATAACACATATACATGGTGGATTTTCAGTCGAGATATAACCAATTATAGGTGATGAAGGAGGATATCCCCAAGACTACATTTCTTAAAAGTTACAGGCATAATGTATTCATAGTAATGCCTTTCGAACTCATAAATTCTCCAGAAATCTTTATGTACATGATGAATAGAGACTTTAGAGATTATCTCGACAAATTTTTGGAATAATTTTTAGATGATATTATATTATACACCAAAAACAATGAGACGCATGAGGAGTATCTAAGAACTATACAAGAGACCTTGAAAAAAGAGAATCAACATGTAATGTACAGAAAGTGTGAATTCTGGTTGAAGGAGGTCTCATTCATGGTTCATATCATCACTTTCAATGGGATATCTATGGATACCTCAAAGAAAACTACAATAGATGGATGTTTGAGGCCAAAAGCAGTAACTGATATCTGTACCATCATGGGTTAGCTGGATATTACCGCTGATTTATGAAAAATTTCTCAAGATTGTCAATACCTCTTACAAAGATAACTACGATGGGAGTCATTTTTTCCTGGAGTGATGAATGCAATGATAGCATCATGGAGTTGAAAAATAGTATTATCATTGTGTCGGGGCTCACAATACCCACAAGTGGAGAAATGTTTGTGGTATTTAGTGATGCTTTGAAGATGGGTCTGGGTTGTGTGTTGATGGAAAAAAAAAATTCCATTAACTAATCATTAAGGAAATTGAATGTTAATGAGAAGAACTATCGAAAACATATTCTAGAGTTGGTTTTGATGATACTCACTTTAAATATTTGGTGGAATTCCCTCTTTGGGATAGGTGTGAAATATATATGAACCACAATAGCATCAAGTATATATTCATATATAAAGAGTTGAATATTCACCAATGAAGATGGTTAGAGCTAATCAAAGACTATCACTACTCAATAAATTATCACCTTGAAAAAGAAAACAATGTGGATGATGCTCTATGTAGAAATGGCCCAGCATTTCTATCATTGATTAGAATTGAAAAGGATCCCATCTTCTTAGCTTTTATGAAGATAGACATGGGAATCATAAAGAAGGGAACATCATTAATCCATTCAAAAATGATTTCTCATCTATCTCTTTTGGAAAGGCTAAAGGATGCTCAAAATGATGATGTATGAATTTTGAAGAATTTGGAAACTATTATAAAAGAAAATACTTGGAGTTCAATTTTAATGAAAAAAAATTGTAATATTTTGGTAAATAATGTATGTCACATCAAATCAAGAGATAAATAATGTACATTTGGATAATGGACATAGTCTGAATTTCTCCATTCACCCAGGAAATACAATAATTTTTCAAGATCTCCGCGATCAATTCTGTACTAGGACAAGCATATGAAAATTCACTAAAATAATCCATCTTGACCAAAAAATGATTGATAATCAAGGAAGAACTTTTTTTTTAGTTTTTGAAAATATTAATTTTTTTGGGGTTTTATGAAAAATAGAGTGTGAAAGCACATGACCTCCCCGGAAACGGTGCCAAATTGATGAGAGTGGTTTTTCACGAACCACAATTCAATTAAATTCTTATTTACCTAAAAATGTACAATAGTGTCACACCCTAGGGTCGATCACAAGGAGGCTACGTTGTAGTCCACATACCAGATCAAACAAGTAATCAATTCAAACAAATGTAAGGTCTAACGAGTTATTGAAAATTTCAGCCTAATTTGATTGGATAGACATATTTTATCTTTATACCTACCTTTACATCTTTCCTTTGTTAGCCAATAGATGCCATTAAATTCCTTATAGGTTTAAGCCGCATTAAATGCCGATTTTTCCATACCTACCTACACTCTTGGAAAATATTCCCAGCCAAAAAAATTCCTCAATCATATCAAAAAATTTCCATGAAATCCAAAGCTTCTAAAGAGAAAAATTACAAGTTCTGGTTCTCACACAAAATACAAGATTCTCTCAAGAATGTGTGGGTATTAGAAAGAATATTTCAAAGTGTTTCAGAATACCTCACAGGATGGTAAAAATATATTGAGTCTGTGTTTCATGGGCATGGATTTCAAAAATAGGTCAAACTCATAAGAATGTTGGAAAATCCAATTCATGAAAACAGTTTCTCACCTCAACAATCATTTAAAATCCATTTTATAAAAAATGATTTAAATCATCTCAAAATCAATTAGTGTGTGAAAATTTATTAGAGTATTTGTTAAAGATCAAGGTTACTAAAAAGATGAAAAGTAAAAAGAAAAAGAAAGCACACCAAAAAACTACGTAGCTTGTCACTCCCCCCACACCTAGATTTCACTACCCCCATTGCAGCTCAACAAAATAATGATAAGGGAAGAAAAATATACTGAAGGAAAGATACAACCTGACATTATTTTATAGTGGCAGCATTAAGTTAAGCTCCTAGATACTGCCACATGACCTAAAAAGCATGAAATAATGAAGAAATGAGAAATATAAATAAAAAGAAAGAGGAATGGAGAATAAAGGTGATAATTCTTGGTTTGACCCCCAAGAGGGTGCTAGGCTTTTATTACCCCTAGTCTATCAGTTGTAGTTGATTAATCCCAATCTGATGGTGGGTAGGGTTTGTTGCACAGAAACCACCAAATATTCTTTCTTCCAATGCTCTTCAGCCTACAACATCCATATAGAAACCCATAAATCTAGTACAACAGCCCCTTCACCATTTTATTGTGGTACAACATAGAATATGGGGTAAAGAGGAAGAATGGGTCCTCCAATTCTTCAGCCAGGACTTCTTTGGCCACTTCTACTTCAACATCCACGGCTTGCTCATGTGATGCTATTTTAAAAAATTTATAATGGAAATTAGAAAATAGTTCCACTTGGATATGATTAAAACATGAATAGTAAATATAAAAATCTTCCCCTTCGTTTGGGTCAGCTTGAAATATGTTCTCTTCAGGCAAGGCCACTGGGAATTCTTTTTCCGCAGGGACTTCTTCATCTTCTACCAAAGAAAGAGAGGGGTATAGAGGTACTGATTCTTCTTTGAAAAATATGGGAGGATCACGTACCTTTTTTTATTAAATAAAATCATACCAAGGTTCATCCAAATCATGTTAATCTCCCAAAGTTGTATCAGCTGGGTTTTCATCTTCAGGAACATCTTCAAGAAATGGCCAAGGAGAGACAATTGCATCTTCAAGTTGAGTCTTAAAGTCCTCATTGGGTTCTTCAACATCCAATGTTGGTGCAACATAATTTTCCTCTACTTCATCAGCTTGGTTATATTTTTTTGTCATTCCAGCCATAGAGTTTTAACTTCTTCATCTTCATCTACCAGCAATTCTACCATCTTGCTTTCTTGTTCAAGGATTTTGTAATTACTTTGAATCATCGCGACATATTGTTCCATATGCATCATAAAACACTCTTTGCTGCAAGACAATTCAGTACTAGGCCAAGCATATGAAAAGTTACTAAAATAATCTATCTTGACCAAAAAAAAGATTGATATTCAAGGAAGCATATTTTTTTAGTTTTTGAAATTATTAATTTTTTTGTGTTTTTATGAAAAATATAGTTTGAAAGAACATGACCTCCCCGACAATGGCGCCAAATTGATTAGAGTGGTTTGTCGCGAACCACAATTCAATTAAATTATTATTTACCAAAAAATGTACCATAGTGGCACACCCTAGGGTTGAACACAAGGAGGATACTCACACACACTATTCTATTGTCACTATTTATAATATAACTAATATAAAAATATAATACTAATATCAATGGGGGGGGAAATGATATCAAATTCATAAAATATAAATATAAAATAAAATAATGAAATGTAATACAGAATGAAGATAGAAGAAAGAAAGTAGGCAATTGTTCTTAGGAGGTCATAGTGGTTGGTATCATTGTTTAAAAGGAATCTCAATATTCAACTCAATGAGGTGATCAAGACCTGTCACACCTCACCTTCTTGTTTGGATTGTCATTACCCCATAACGAGACTTCTTCATACAGGGTAATTCTCTTCCTAAATTTAGCTAGGAGACCTCTTCGCTGACCATCACTACTCATGTCATGCTCCACCGTATGCACGACACAAATAGTGAAGGGAAGGAAAATAGATAAACGAGAAGAAGAAATTGGTGTTAGAGAAAAATGGGGCGATCACTAACCAAAATAGATTTAACCACCACCAAAATTCATATAATTGAATAATGGTATTAGAAATTAAAGTACATGAACCTCAATCAAACCACCATTCCCTCCCTCGAACAAACGCCGAGGTTAGTTCTCCATTTTTAGTGGAGTAAAGAAGGGAATAACGGTGGGAGAATACATAAAATAAAATAAATGTGAGAAAGGATGAATGAAGAGTAAAGCTAAACTAATATATATTAAAAATAAAAATAATGATTAGAACAAAAATACTCAACCTTTCCCCTTGAAAATGGATATCCTTGTTAAAGGGAGAAGAGGTACATATTTATAGGGAAAATGAGTGGGGAAATCTCGCTCAAATTCTGCCCTCTGGATTTCACCAACTTCGAGGCCCATTAAATGGAATAATTGGGTAATGTTTCCTTCTTGAAACGTGTAAATATCTTCTCTTGCTTTCCTCCACAAAATTTCATCCTAATTGGTCTACGTATGAAAGAGTTATTGAAATTTTAGTGTGGTACATTTAATCTGTCCATGTGACTCTTCGTATTCCACAACTCCAACTTCTCATGCCATTATGACCCTGAAATCCGCCAATTCAGATGTGGACTCCTCAATGAAATATGTTCATTAAGAATCTCTCAAGCTCCAGGTTTTATATCAGCTACATTGGATCCGTGTACCGCGAGATACCAGCTAATCATTAAAACATTCCAGATCTACGCACAGTTTATGAGGCCCGGATTATGTGTTGATTTTGGACCTCCAAATGATTGATTGAGCTGGGGCCCCAGAAGGATTAAATTCGTCCAATGATCTAAGTAAAGCTAAACAAATTATTTTCACAATTTGGGTCAGTGTAGAAAATGATATGGCTGAAATAAAGAAGACAAATAAAATAGTTAAACACCAAAATTAAGCCATTATTGCATTTGAGATCAAACTACAACTAAAACATAAAAATGTGACAATTTCCCATAAAATTACACTTTTGTGGGATTTAGAACAGTGAAATACAGTATATAATATGTTATATTTATAGATTAGTCATTGGGATAACATTAAGAAGGAGATTTCAGAGTATACATCAATGTGCCCGGTATGTTAGCAAGTGTTGGCTGAGAGGTAGAAGTCTAAGGGGATAATGGAACCATTACCCATACCAAAATAGAAATTGGAGAACATCACCATGGACTTTGACACTGGACATCCTAATACATCCAATGCAAACAATTCTATTTGGGTTATTATGGATCATCCTACAAAGATAACACAGTTCATTGCAATTCGAGAGGATTTCTAATTGAATATAATGGAATATATATACATCATAAAAGCAATAACGATTCATGGAGTACCACTATCTATTTTATCTAATACATATTTATGATTAACCTCTATGTTCTAGATGAGTTTCCAACATGCTCTGAATATTTAGCTGAACTTTAGTATGACTTATCATCCTCATACTAATTTCAATCTAAGTGGACTATCCTAACACTTAAGGACATGTTGAGAGCTTTCTCAGTGGACTTCAAAAGAGGATGTGATCAATATCTTCCTCTGGATGTGTTTTATTACAACCATAGTTTCCACTCAAGAATCCAAATGTCTCTTTATGGAGACCTTTATGGGAATAGGTGAAAAACACCACCATGTTCAGATGATGTTGGGGAAAGAAACCTTGTTGGTCCAAAATAGCTAAAGAAATGGTGGATAAGGTTAAGACCATCAAGCAACACATTAAAGCTACTAAGAGTCGATAAAATAACTATGTTGATAATCATCGAAGAGACCTATATTTTTATATCGGAGACACAAAATTCCTCTACATATCTCCATGGAAGAGAGTTATGAGATTTGGGAAGAAGCGTAATCATAGTCCAAGGTACATCGACCCTTTTGAGATCCTTGATCGCATTGGCATTGTGTCCTATCGAGTAGCACTCCAATAGATCCTATCCCAAGTAATTGATGTATTTCATGTATCACTCTTGAGTAAGTACATACTTGACCCATCGCATGTACACAATCTAGTGGTGGCACCATTGGGGAATGGAATCTCCTATGAAGAGGTGTCGATGAAGATATTGAATCGTAGAGAAAGAGTTCTACGAAATAAAATAATGCCTCTCATGAAGGTATTATGGCGAAACAAAATGTTTGATGTAGAGATGTTGGAATCAGAGGAAGTGATATAACAGAGTTACCATAATCTATTTTAGTTTGGGAAAATTAAATTTTGAGGAAAAAATTCCTTAACGGTGGGGGGTGATTATAAAGATGCAAGCTTTTATTAATGAAAAATATAAATATTCAAACTAAATGTCTTATTATGTAAAATGATCATTTAAAACAAATTTACATCCATGGTTTAATTTTTTCAGGGTCCAAAATACTGTTAATAATTTTTACCATTGCTAAAATATTCATTGTACAATGATCACATGATAAGTATAAATATAGGGCTTTAGAAAATCCAATTTACTCAAACAAAGGAAGTGATGGCCTCAATTGGTAGAATTTCCCCATATGAGGCCCATTTGTCAGACCCAGGAAAGGAGGTGGCATCACTGGGCTATGGTCTTGATCAAACCCAAGCTGAGCTTCAACACCTTAATCTTGAACAGAACTGCCTACAGGAGAAGTGAAAATTGGTAGATATAACCACCATAACAGTGTTATTCATGCCACCCCAAGAGTATATCACCATAGAACACCATATCATTAGGCCTTATGAGGGTGCTATAAGGGGTTATGTAAAATTAACCAAGCACTATGATTATGTACATCATTCTTTATAGAGATTACACATTCATTTTATCATAGATACTTCGAAAATAGTTTTTAAAACACAAATAGTACTTTTAGTTAATATTCAATTAAGAAATTGATTTTTATGAGTTAAAGGATTATTTTATTAAATAAATTTTTAATAAAATATTATTATTAAATTAATTATTATTAAATACAAATGATGGTAAAATTTTTATGAATACAATTTTAATTTTTATTAAGGCTTGAACATTGTTTTTGTCAAAATGCATGAATTCATTATAAATGTTTGTTTTTATATTAAAAGTAAATAATCGCATATTTAGAGAATTATTTAGATAAAATGAATATTAATTTTGAAATCAGGATGTCAAAATTATCCAATAGTGAATTTTTCATAATTTCCAGAGACAGACAAATTTTAGGGTAAAAAATAAATATCATTTAAATATATAATGCATTTTATAACATCATAATGAACCAATAGAGAAGTAATAAAATAAAATAAGTGGTATGTTCGGCCAGTATATGTTTTACCTTTAAAATAAAGTGATTTTAGGTTTTTTGATTTCTTTTACAATGCTTTATTGGACCCTCACATACTAATAAATCATTTTATCTTTTTAAAATGTTTTCATTGAGAGTTAGACTCACCTCTAGATAAGAAGAATAATATTTTAATAATTTGTGACATTTTCATTTTAAAATAATGTTTGTTTACTCCCCTTTGGAAATAAATTTGGTAAAACCTATGGTTTGGTTTGGGGTTTTGATTTTTTTTATTGTGGTGTTTCCAAAACCTAACTAATAAAGAATTCCTGCCCTTTTTGTATATAAATCCACACAAGATCCAAAACCCTCTTCACTGAAATACATTAGAGATTTACCAACCCTTACCCTAATCTCTATATTATTCTCCCAAGGTCTCCCAAGCTCCCAAGAATCCACTCTCATGCCTCTCCCATGATGTTGGGATCACACTTCCATGTAAGGGATTTCATGCTTTCTTATTTTTGTACTTATTTTATTATGTTTCTATACCCTTATATTTTCAATTAAAAATGTTCCGGTATTATTTTTCAACTCCCCCATACTTCCTTCTTTATTTTTTAATAATGAGATGCCTCTTTCTCTCTCATTAATGCCTCCCATGTATACCCCTTACCATGTCGAAATTCTGTAAGGAATTTCTCTCTCCTCAATAACCTTCAAGCAATTGTTTTGTGTTATGGTTTTAAATTAAATTAAATATGTTGGGAAATTTTCCTATATGACTCCCTTACTGTCCATCTCAATTAAAAATGATGAGATACCCCTTTCCCATTCATCATAAATTTTTATTAATTATTATGTCTAGTTGTATGCAGTCAAAATTGCAAAGTGATTTTCCATGCCAATGTCATTGTGGAGTGAATACCTTTCCCATTTCTTTATCAAGGGTATTAAACTTTAAGAAAATTTTCTTACTGATTATAGAGTTTCATTTTTTTATTCCATGTTCCGTTATCTTGGAATAAATTCTGATATTGAATGATTCCATGTTGTATGATCTACGTGGCACACTAATGCATGAAATGAAATGATTAAGAAGGGTGTGCCCTAACAGAGCTCCAATTCATTGCGTAAAGACTAGTATTATGATACCAAAAGTGATATGAGTGTTTACTCATTCTAATTCAAGTGAAATGAGGGTTTACTCATGTTCAATGTGCGTTGGTCCTTGGATCATGCTAATATCATGTTAAATGTTGTATCCACATTTCCATGTTATGATAATCATGTTATACCATGCCTTTATGTTCATGTTTCTATTATGCAACATTAGCATGCCTATTACCAAAAATTTAGTTTATTCTTCTTGTTATGCCTTTTTTACTCCTTTACTAGGATTTATAGCTCACCCTTTTCATATGTATGTCCTCATGTTATCCCATGCAATGCTAGGTACTATGGAATGTTGTGGTCATGTATAGAATGATTTCTATAAATATGTTGTATTTTTATGAATTAAGTCATCATGTAATGTCCCTAATTTCTAAAGACACAAGAGATATCCATTCTTAGAGTTGTATTAATTTCAATTTTATGTAATAAATCATATTTAAGTGTGTAATAAAGATAAGGGTTTTTATACAATGAATCATCCATCTACTACTCAAATAATGTCAAAACATCCATCCATTCCATTTAGAATACATGCCTTGGGAAGAGGACCATTCAAAAAATCCTCTAGGCTCAAATCAAATGAAGTTACCCAATTTAGAGGTAATGCATTCTATCAAGTTACATTCCATTTTTTTCATATAAACTACCTATGATCTTCTTATATTGATTACATAATTACACCAATATCATTAACATACAAGGATGATTTTACGAGACTGTTTTGAACTACACTTATAGACACCTCCATTTAATGGATGTGATCAAACTGTTTCTATGTAAGACGAACTACTACCCCACCAAATGATGACTGTTCGATTTTATCCTACCACCCATCATGGTGTAGATTATAATAGAACTATATTTATATATGATATATAATATATTTATATTTTATGTATACTTTAATAATTTTTATTCACAAAAAACTTTATGCATCCCATAATGTGTCAATATGGTTATTTCATTGGGGGGAAGTGCAGACTACCATCCCCTCAAAGTGATATGAATTTTTCATGACAAGATTGATATGTAACAATGATAGAGTTAATGATGTTATCTAAAATATATAACATATATATTATACTGGAATTATAATATAACTATGTATCATTTTGTTTTTATTCCTTTAATATGACAATGAAATGAATGTAGCATTCATGAGTACGTACGACCTACTGTCCCTATGAACGACGAATTTCATTTTGTATCTCTGAATGTTATAGACAATTATAAATACATATATACTAGATATATTTGATATTTAAATCATTCATGAAATTATAGAGATTATGGACAAATGGCCACATGGAAAATTTACATCAAACAAGTTCATTTTAAACTGAAGTACTGAATATAGACAAAATGACCTACACAAACTTAAATAATTAGGTATTTTTTATTACATGGTAATTATTTATAAGAAAGAAATAATATAATTTAATAAGGTTATAAATCAAATAATAATTAACCTAATATTATTACTCCATAATATATAGAATGAATGGGACAAGTTGAACTCACGGTAATAGAACTTCTTAACCCAATTTCAATTCATTGGGTCAATATTCTACTTCTTTATTATGGAATTCCATAATAATGTGAGAAATAACTTTGGATGTCATGTAATGTATTAATAATTTATTTATTTTCACTTTTACTTAATACACATAATCGATCTATTTTATTTACAAAATTTTCTATGTAATGGAATTTATAAACTCAATTTCCACTCATTGGGTTTTACGAATAAATTATTGGTTATATTAAGAAAAGTCTACATGTGGGATCACTATGTATTTATTTATGTGGTAATTTCCACATCCATTAGTTTGGATATACATTTTCTACACATAATCTATCCATTTATAAATTCTTACATGATTTATACGAACTTTTTAAGGGAAATATTTACTCAATATCATTTCATTGAGTTAAATATCCATGTAAGTGATTTTGTTTTTCCACAAATGTATGTGAATGTACTGAGCTTGTTATACAATGAATATCCACCAAAATTGGGTGTATATTTATTTTTCACACATTATTATGTCATTGATTTATCCTTAATGTCAGTATATGATCTTTATAAATGATTTTGTCTCAATTACTTTCCATTGATACTTATTTGTTGTTATGATCCAATTTACTCTTATGGTGTATATACTTCCATTTGAAATATTTTATAATGAATCTCATTATTCTCATGGTATTATAATTTTTTTTAATGTTTTTATTTATAATTTTTATTCAATTATTTTATCTCTTGGTGTGTGACTCTTTTACTAAAACATTGCTTTAAATATTTTAAATATTTTTTCTTCTAAATATTACTCATTAATGTCCATGTATTCCAAATTGTATTAAGTATTTATTTATATGCACATTAATGTTTTTAAATGTTAATTCCATTAAAATCATCAAAGTGGTATGGGACACATTGAATCAAAGATCTCTTTATTAAATAATTTAAATGTTTTTGAAAAGGATTAAATATTTCTATATCATGAATTTATTTCCTGTTATTGATGCAGGAAATTATGATAATTTCAATATTTTATGTATTTTGACTATATTTAAGTTCTTGGACATTTTAAAGGTAATTACATGATAAACCAAATATTTTTGGTTTCATGATATACTACGAGCGGGTGACGCCATGATATCTCCCCATTGCATTGGGTAATGTGACAGCGGTAATTGTTATGTCTTATCCTAAGAGAGTTAAGGAATATACTATGATTGGTATTCCAAATGTAAGAAAAATGGTAACAATCGATGTAGCTATGAAAGCTACAATGTATTTCTGTTACAGACTCTACAAGTTTCCATTATGATTAATTATTTTTATGAGTTATTCATAAATCATCTAATTTCATGAGGTTTGTTAAAGATCTCATGTTTTACATGTGAAAAGTATGAATTCATTGATTTATGTGTAATTATGGAATGATGTTTTGTTTAATTATTTTATAACCCTTATTTAGCATTTTATGCTCATCCGAAGTTTTTGAAATTCCATTCACAGGGTATACAGAAGTGTAAGAGAAAGGAAAAATTCAAGAAGATCTTTTATAAGGGAAAAAATTATTCTTCTTTGAAATAGTTATATTGTTTTGAAAAAAAATTGGATAGAGTAGAAGTGACAAATTTATAATTTTTTCAATATAATGTAAAATTTATGACCCATTCTCTAAAAATCTCAACCTAGAAAAGTTACATTAGGTGAATTAAGTTCAATTTAAATATATAACTCAAGATTTTTAAATTTTTAAGAATGGGGAATAGTAGTTGGTATTGGAGGAATGGATTAGACAAATTTAGGGATTATGTGTTTCTGCTAAACACATTATAAGTATCCATGTCTATTCTTTATGTTAAATACTTATTTAATAAATTTTTTAGATCAAGGGAAGTAGGTTACATATTGAATGGGGAGGATCTCAAACAACATTATTAATACTTCTACATGAATTTCATTCAATATTTAATACAAAGTCATGCATAGATTATTGTGGAATAGTTTCTCTACAACTCACTTGCAAGCTGTTTTTTGAGATATCAAACACCTCCATTATACCTTGACACCATTATGGATCTGGGGTTGTATTTAATCAAATTCAATTTCTTCAATATTCTCCTATTATCGTGAAATGTAAATATTATCATCGCATTTTCTTATATTTTTTCATATCATATGATTTTGAAGCATATCATGATTTTGAAAAAGGTGCTGAAGATGAAGCCCTTAAACAACCTATTTATATTTTCTTTTAAAATATGGTCTTTTAGAACATACTTTTGGTATTTTAGTATGACCATTAGTTGAATGTTTCAACTCAATCTCAACCCAACTATTTTATAAAAACCATGTTTGATAAGAAGTTTTGAAATTATATGTCAAAGATGATTATTTTCCACAACTAGTCTATGAACACCCATATGAATCAATTTATAAAATTGGTATTTGGATAATGGAAGAAAATTATTTGTAAGGATCTGTAAATAATTATTACAATGAATATATATTTTATTTACATGAACAAGATGACGATGAATCCTTGTAGACACCATGATGAAGGTACGATGTTCATTATTTGTGAATAGTTTTATTTTATCATATGGATGTGAAATAAAAAAATTCAATATATATAGGACATGATGAATTAATATGTTTTGGTCTTATGAGTTGGGATGAAAATTATATGTATAAGGAAACCATTGAGGTTAAAATATGTTAGGTTTATTTTTGGGTTTTATGATAGGGAAAACCCACAAGATGAGTGAAAACCTATCGCGTCCAACAAGACCACGTGAATCAAGGTATGATAATTATTTTTAGTTAAATTAGCTTATGGATAATGAATATTTTTGTTTTGGGTACTTATGTTATATTAAATGGATATCCTTATTGTAGGTAAATGATTTTTTGATTGAATGATTTGTGATATTTTGGAAGATGTTTTCTCTTTTGGGAATTCTATATACCTAAGGAAAATAGAATATTATAGGTATAAGGACTCATCCTTAAACCTTACATAATATTGAATTATATGAATAATTCACATTGAGGATATTTTCATGTTTAGAGTTTTAGATAATTTGGACATAACTATTACATATCAAAATATTGCAAAGTAGGTTGTTCTACAAAGTTTCCATTTTTTTTCAAAACTTGTACTCTTGAAAAAAAGAGTCATGTCTAGTTCCATGTTTTTAGACATCATGGCTTTTCCGTGATCCCATCCTTGACCCTAATCTTCTTTAAGTCCTGTGAAAAACATTTCAAAACTTGGGATGAGTATAAAAATTTCAGTAAGGGATACACAAAAAAGGAAAATTGTTGGATTTTCAAAACAACAAATAAACCATGAATACTTTAACATAAGTAATACTTTTCACTTTTGTGAAGTAGTAAATACTCTTCACTGAATAAAAGTTAATTACTTACCCTTTTGTAACCAAAATATTAACATAAAACCCCTATAAAGTACACATAACATATAATGGTAACTGGGGACATAAACATACTTAAATGGAATAACCATACGGTCAACATCCACACATATCACTAAATGGAGTAGCCATACGGCCGACTTCCATACCCAATGCATTGGATGTTATAACATAACC
This sequence comes from Viscum album, assembly GCA_963277665.1. Classification (NCBI taxonomy): domain Eukaryota; kingdom Viridiplantae; phylum Streptophyta; class Magnoliopsida; order Santalales; family Viscaceae; genus Viscum; species Viscum album. The sequence goes on from OY728150.1 coordinate 2,008,479,118, forward strand.
ACACGTCCTGGTATTCATGGCACCGCCCGTCATATGTTTTATCATGTAAACACCCTTAAAATGTACAAGTAACATCACAACACATAAAATATTCCAAATATAAACATTTCACTAAAAACATTTCATTTTAAGTTATAAGAAATAATTACAAGATATTGAAATAATCAATCCATTTTCATAAACCATTTAAAATGATATTTCTGAATCAAAGTGTCCCATACCACTTTGAGTCTTTTAATGGAATTATAATTTCAAAAAATTAATTTCCATATAAATAAATACTGGAAACATTTTTTAAAACGTGGACAGTAATGATAAATATTTAGAATAAAAAATATTTAAAACATTTAAAATGATATGTTAGTTATAGAGTTTTTAACAAAATGAGAGACTCTTGAATACAAATAAATGAGGAATAAAATTTTATAAGAACTATATAATATTATTAGAATAAATCGATTTTTGATATAATATGTCAAAGGATAGTATATACACAATATAATAGTGAATTGGTGCATAAAAACAGTGATGTCTTAGTGGAAATGTAAATTGAAATGAAATCCCTTATAATGATGGTATCCTTAAATTAAGGATAAATCAATCACATGATTATGTGTGACAAATATAAATACACCAAATATAATTGTATATTATGTGTAAAAAATCAGAGGACATTAACATGTATTCATAGGATGACATATTTAAGAAGTACAAGTTGAACCCAAAGAATCGAAATTGGGTTACGAAGTTACCTTGTAAAAATTCGACAGCCTAACGACATTACATTAAAGTTTATAAAATGTGTTGATGAGAAAAAAAGGTATCTCATAACTTGGAAATAATTTTTACATCAATAAGGATATATATGAACCTATCCCAACATAATGAGATGTAAAACAACAGACACAACAAAAAGAAGTCTTCTTTAAAAGAGGAGGGTTAAAGGATTCGTTGCCGATTTGGTAACATACAGAACATACGCCACATGAAAGAAGGATCATACAATAAATATGTAAATACTCATAAATTAAATTATATTACACAATTAGTACAATCATGTTTAGTACATACAATGAGAATCATTGGAATAAAAAGGGTCAAATATAGCATGACTCTCACGGGAATAAAAAGTGAGATGAAACCCTTTACTACGTTGTTATCAACTGAGTCATATAACCAAATGATAATAACCACCAAATTAATCAGAGAATATCATGAAGATAATGATAATAATGATAATATATATCAAATGGAAGTAAAAAATACACCACATGCATTGAATAAGTGGCGAACAATGGAAATCTCAAAGAATTAAAAGTGAGATAATAAAATCTATTACCTCGTGTCTGACTTGAGTCGATCATTATTTAATCTCATGAATAATAAACTAATGTTAATTTTTACTTTCTTAAGAACCTTTTCCATGTTTATTATTACTTTTATATCACTTATTTGCATGATATAAACATTATTTAATATTTTATGTAAATGGTGTTCGTTTTGTCGATATTTGGTACTTGAGTCAAAAATGGACTATTTATAATTACATGTTGTTTAGGTGGTCAAAGGTTCATTATATCCAGAATTATATTGAATATTTAGATATCATATATATCATATATATCCAGAATATATAGGTATTTATAATAGTACATAACATTTAGAGGTAAGAAATGAAATGCACCATTCATGGAGATGGTGAGCCATACAAACGCATGAACTCTACTTCCATTTCCATTTCATATTTAATGGAATGAAAACATAATCATACATAGTAGTATTATAGTTATAGTACTTTATAAAAGATAATATAAATAAATCTATCCTTTATATGTACCAATATGTTATGAATGAGTCATATCACTTAGATGGGGCAGTAGTCCACAATTTGTCAAATGAAATTATCAAGTTTACACATAATGGAATCCATAATGGTATGCTATAACAAAAATACCGAAGCCTAAATAAAACATAAAAATAATATATATCATATATAAATATAGTTCCTTATTAATGGCCACCATGAGATGCAGTAGGGGATAATCGAACAGTCATCGTTTTGTTAGGCGTTAGTTTTCCATCCACAGAAACATTATGTTCATCACCCATTAGATGGAGGTGTGTATAACTGTAGTTATAATCCTTCACATAAAAAAATATTAGTATATTCAGTATACTATTTTTATTACAAAAGAAATAAATAAAATTATTTTAGTGGTTGGAGAAGTAAAATAAAATAAAATAATGTAAGCGAAATCGTTACCTTTTATTTGGGTAACTTTCTTTGGTTTGAACAAAAAAGACTTCATGAAGTGCCTTATGCTTAAGGTATGGCATCTAGGAGGAGGATAGGGATGTAGGCAGATTAATTGGGAAGATTTTATATGGGAAAAATTGCTTGAGAGGTGTAAGGAATTGGTTAGAAATGGTCTTTTTTTATAAGGGAGTGGAGGAGCTCTTTATGAAAGCATGAAACTATTATTTTATTTTATAGTGATATTTGGTTTCTACTGGTCCAAAAATCAATATATTCGACAATAATATGACTCACAGTGAAAATAAAGTCAAAAAATAGTAATTTTACATGTTTTGGATAATATTTTAATCATTATAATATTATTTATTTAAATCATTTATTAATGAGGTAAACAATGCATCATTATTCTGTCATAAATAATTTAATTTATTTTTTGTCTAAAAATTATAATAAAACAACCATGATGTAAGAAAATTATGTATATTTCCAATTAATATTTATAGTCGAAAATATAATTTATATAACCCCTTATAAAAATTATTTTACTAAAAGATATTAGTTTTTGCCATTTTTTCTTTTACTTTAAGTTAATTAATCAAAATTGTCATTATCACATTCAAGTGGATCAAAGGGGTCCCAAAATCGACCCAAAGATTCCCATGGTTGTAAATGACTCAAAAAATATGGTTTGTACAAGTGTTAAGGTAATTTTGAATTATTATAATATTAAATTTACCTTGAATTACCCTATTTACCTTTAAACGTGGTAAATAATAGTCAAAATTTTCTATTCACCAAATATTATTTTAATCCCACTAAACCACATTTTACTTAATAATAAAAACCATGTATTTCAGATTTTAAAAATTCAATTCACAGAAGTGGTAAAATTTCATTAAATTGAAAAATTCAGTCTTAACTACTACTAAGTGGTATCACTATTCATCAAAAATTGTTGTTTTTCAAAAAATTACCAAAAATTCAGCCAAAGCTTTATTTGATATTCCAAATTCAAAATTTATGTCTATTTCGAAAAATTCAAAACATGGAAGTGGAATTAATTAATTTTAAAATTAATTCCCGTTATCAAAACAAATAGCGTGTTTTTAAGAAACAATACCTATCAAAAGATTTATACTTGTTTATGTCCAATTTCATTGTGAAATTAATTCCAATGACCAAAATTGGAATAAATGGTAAAAAATAAATTTTAATTACACTTTAATACCAATTAAAAATACAATTTAACTATATAAATAAATATATTAAAATGCAGTTTTGAATTTAAATACAATATTTTCATTTTTCATTAAAAATTGAACTTTATCAGGAAAATACCAAAAAATTACCCAAAGTAAAATTTTATTTCCCAAATCTAAAGATGAATTTTATTTGGTCAAATATAAAATAAAAATATGAACTAAACTATATTTAACGAGGGTTCACCATTAAAAGGTTCTAAATCGACCTTTTAATTTACATTAAGCTTAAATTTGATTCATTCACATTTTAAGGCCCTAACGTTTTATTTGATAAATGTAAATACATTTAAAAAAACATGTATAATCCTATTTTATGTTATTTATGTTCATTCCCACCAATACAACCTCTAGGATTTAACTTCCTTTTAAAATAATAATATTATATTATTAGTGTGCAACATAAGATTTCAAGGAAACCAGTTGTTGCGTATCAGGTTAGCTATCAAACACAGCGTCCCATTTAATGTAAAATTGATATTTAATTCAAAAAATATTAATAAAAATTAAAAGTGTCTTATTCCTTATTTATCTAGTATGTTACATCCTTCCCCCCTTTGAGGGATTGCGTCCTCGCAATTTTAAAACTGTGCTTGGAAATGTTATTAATAGTCCTACATTGAAAAAAAAGTCAGTAAAACTATCATTTTAAAAGAAATAAAGAAAAGTACAATGGTCACACGAGATAACAGATACGAGGATTCCATGAAAACATGGATATTGAGGAGAAAAAAACCATCATGTTCTGATGGAGAGTGATAGAAAACATGTTTAGGAGAATGTTAACCACTATAAAATCACAAACATGGGATGGGTTAAACCGTATTTTATTCCCCGGTAGGAAAAGTTAACAGATAATGTTATTTGTTTTATGTTACTTTTCATTGAGGAAATTTATTTATGAAATAAACTAAAAACATAAGGAAATATACATGCTTGTTATTTAGACATTCATATTTTTCTATATTTCTAACCCAAACTTATATTTTATCCGAACGATGAGTATTCAGGATGATTTTATTTTCACATTAAGAGCGCAATAATCCCCTTCAAGAGAAACACAATATACACAAAAGCTGAACTATATATTTCCCATGTCTTTATACCTTAACCAAAACTAAAATGGTTAACACCAGATCATATAATCCCCAAATAGGATAATCTTCTACAAAAATAAAAACTACTCTTAATCTATTAAATTTGTCAAACAAAACTCAAAGATCAACAAAGACCATTCAATAATAAATTTTCTATAAAATTCTTCAAAGTAATAAAAAATAAGATTGAAACCCAAATCTCAAAAGTATATAATTACATAGTCTTCTAAGTTAAATCTTAACATTTATCTTCAAATAAAATCAGTTACTCTTAAAGTCTCATATTGAACAGTAATTAACCTAATCACATATCATCCATGATAGGTTAATCATTTCCATAGATAACCTAAAATAAACTTATTATTGATTCATAAAATCATCCAACTAAAAATAATTAGTCATACAATCCAGGGACTTCACGTAGTCAAGTTGTTGAAAAAAAATACCACTCCCAATTTGGTTGTGGTTTTGATTCCCGTAGCTTTGTCTGACGCGTTGGGTTGTCACATGGTCCACGTGTTATCTTTTTTTCAAAAACAATATAATTTTATAGCATTCCCAAATGAGATAAATTTATCAAAAATGACCATAACATGTTTTAACCAAGATTTGTTTTCTAATAACTATTATTTTGCATCCAAAAAATGCACTAAACTATAATTTCCACAAATTCAAGGATAATATAAACCCAAATGGTTATTTATAACTACATCCACAAAAGAAAGGATATATATTCCTTGAATAAAATTCTCATATATCAAACATTAGGGTTACACATACTATAAAATGTCTTCTAACGTAATTCTCATCATCAAAAGTGACTTAATACTTTTAAGAATTTCACCATTCTAAAATCTACCATAACACTTGAATCCAATATATGTTCACTTCTTACACATTCAAAATTCTTCATGATCCATTGACCATTCTTTTCCATATTATTCTAAAATACTACTTTCCTACATCCAAAATCACAATTCATATCCTAATATTTAATAATGTCAAAAAAAATTAATAAAAAATACATACCTTTTATTGGTCATTGTTAGTTTCTTCATCCTCAATTGGAATGGAATTAGGTATTGGTAAACAAATTTTTGTATGATCTTTGTGATCCCATTCCCAAATATTCAACGTAGGATATGTGTGTGTATAATGACCATGCACAACACATTTAAAACATTCAATTGATCCCTTTGAAAGAACAATGTTCCCTTTCCTAGAGTCAACTTGATGCTTCCTTTTTCCATGAATGGTTATTTCTTTATGACCTTCATTTCCACATATATAGCATCTTCATATCCCTCTGAAACATTTTCCTAGGTGTTTCTTTCCACATCCTTAACACATTGGTTTTTGAATATACACACCTTTATGATTATTACCTGAATTTCTGTGGGGATTTGTTTCTCGCATATACGATGCCTTATAAAAATCCACAAGGTTCAAGTGGTCAATCATGACTCCAAATATTTTGTTAAGAATTTCCACAAGAGTTCTCATTGCAGCTCCCATTTCATTCAATTTATAATTCAGAAAACCATCATACTTTTCATCACAACCATTGTTACTTTGATGCCTTCTAGATCCGCCCATTGACTAAAACAAGAAGGGTAATTGTGAGTATATATGTAAAATCATCATATAATATCTTATGAGGAGGGTAAATAATAACATATACTTATTCTTGTTATCTTAAACTAATTAAAATTATCTAAAATAACTATGACTCTTTTAAAAATCCTAACCATTATGGTAATATTACTTATGCTTAAAGAATACCCAAACCTCTAAAGTTATCTAAAATGACCACTGATACCACCTATTAGGACCTGGCCTTAAACATTACATAATATTGAATTATTTGAATAATTAAAATTGAGGATCTTTTCAGGTTTATAATATTAAAGAATTAGTTCATAAATATTACATATCAAAAGATTTAAAAGTAGACACTTCTACACAGTTTCCATTTTTTACAAAATAAGAACTTTTGAAAAAAAGAGTCATGTCTAGTTCAAGGTTTTTAGATAGCATGACTTTTCCTTGATCCCATCCTTGACCCTAATATTCTTTATGTCCTGTGAAAAACATTTCAAAATATAGGATGAGCATAAAAAGATCAGTAAGGGATACACAAAGAAGGAAAAATATTAGTTTTTTAAAACATCAAGTAAACCATGAATACTTTAACATATGTAATACTTGTCACTTTTATGAAGTAGTAAATACTCTTCACTAAATAAAATATCATTACACACTCTTTTGTAAAAAAATATTACCACAAAACCCATATAAAGAACAAATCACATATAATGATAACCTGGGACCTAAACATACTTAAATGGAATAACCATATGATCAACTTCCACACATATCACTAAATGGAATATCCATACGCCTGACTTCCATACCAAATGCATTGGAGGTTATAACGTAACCATCCGTCCTGGTATTCACCGCACCACCTGACATATGGATTATCACATAACCACCTGTCAAATGTCCAAGTACCATCAAAAGATATTAAATATTGAAAATATATTCATTTCACTAATAACATTTCATTTTATGTCACAAGAAGTAATTTCTAGATATGTAAATAATCATTCAATTTTCATAAACCATTTAAAAAGAGATTTCTGAATCAAAGTGTCCAATACCACTTTGAAGCATTTAATGGAATTATAATTTCAAAACATTAATGTCCATATAAATAAATACTAAAAACCATTTTTAAAAGATGGACATTAAATATAAATATTTAGAATAATAAATCTTTAAAACATTTAAAATGATATTTTAGTTAAAGAGTTTTCAACAAAATGAGAGACTCTTGAATATGAAAAATTGAGGAATAAAAATTAATAATAACATTATAATATAATTAGAATAAATGTATTCTTGATATAATATATCAATAGATAGTATATACACCATATAAGAGTGAATTATTTCATAACAACAATGAAGTCTTAGTAGAAATCTAAATTGAGATGAAATCCCTTATAAAGATGGTATACTTAAATTAAGGATAAATCAATCACATAATTATGTGTGACAAATATAGAGACACACAATATAAGTGAATATTATGTGTAAAATAATCAATGTTCATTCACACAGATTCATAGGACGACATATTTAAGAAGTTCAATTTGAACCCAAAGAATCGAAATTGGGTTATGAATTTCCCTTGTAAAAATTCAACAGGCTAACGACGTCACATTAAAATTAAGAAAATGAGTTGATGATAAAAAAAGGGTATCTAATAACTAGGTATTAATTTTTAAATAAATATGTATATAGAAGAACATATACCAACATAATGAGATGTAAATTAAAAGACACAACAAAAAAGAAGTCTTTTTTAAAAAGAGGAGGGTGAAAGGTTCCGTTACTGATTTGGTAACTTACAAAACATAAGACACCTGGAAGAAGGATCATAAAATGAAGATGTAAATACTCATAAATTGATGTATATTACAAAATGTGTACAATCATGGGCAGTACATACAATGAGAATCATGGGAATAAAATGTGTCAAATTTAGCATGAATCTCTTCAAAATAAAAAGTGAGATGAAACCATTTACTATATTGTAATCAACTGAGTCGTATGACCAAAAGATAATAAACACAAAATTAATCAAAGAATACCATGAATTTAATGAGAATAATAATAATATATATCAAATGGTAGTACACAATACACTACATGCAATGAATAAGTGGCGAACAATGGATATCTCATGGAATTAAATGTGAGATAAGAAAATCCCTTACCTCGTGTCCGACTTGAAACAATCCTTCTTTAATCTCCTGAATAATAAACTAATGCTAATTTATACTTTCATAAGAACCTTTTTTATTCTTATTATTCCTTATATATCACTAATTATAATGTTATAAACATTATGTAATAAATTAAGTTAATGATGTTCGTTTTGTTGATATTTGGTACTTGAGTCAAAAATGGACTTCTTATAATTACATGTTGTTCAAGTGTTAAAAGTATAATTATATCCGGAATGATATTAATGATTTAGATATCATATATATCATATATATCTAGAATACACATTTATTTATAATATTATATAAAATTTAGATTTAAGAAATGAAATGCACCGTTCATGGAGATAGTAAGCCGTACGTACACATGAACACAACTTCCATTTCAATTTCATATTTAATGGAATTAAAAAATAATGATCCATAGTAGTATTATAATTAATTTATTTTATAATATATAATATAATTAAATCAATCATTTATACATACCATATATGGTATGAACGAGTCATATCACTTTGAGGGGGTGGTGGTCCGCATATCCTCAAATGAAATTATCAAGTTTACAGAAAATGTATACCATAATGGTTTTCTATATAAAAATAATATAGATGCAAAAAGAAAAAAATGAACATAATATATATAATAGATAAATATAGTGCCATATTAATGGCCACCATGAGAAGCGGTAGGGGATAATCGAATAATCATCGTTTCGTGAGGCGTTAGTTTTCCATCCACAGACACATTGTGTTCTTCACCCATTAGATGGAGGTGTGTGTATGTTTAGTTACAATAATTCTAATTAAAACATACTAGTATATTAGGGATACTGGTTTTTTTATAAAAGAAATAAATAATAAGTTTTTAGGGGTTGGAGAAGTAAAATTAAATAAAACAATTTAAGAGAAATCATTACCTATAATTTGGGTAACTTCCTTTGGATTGGACCAAAAGGACATCTTGAAGTGCCTTATGCCTAAGGTAAGGCTTCTAGAAGACGTAGAGGGATGTAGGAAGCTTAATTGGACAGAGTTTGGAAGATCCAAATGGCTTTAGAGGTGTGAGGAATTGGTTAGAAATGGTATCCTTTTATAAGGGAGCAGAGGGGCTTTTTAGGAAGGTGTGAAACTAATATTTTATTTTATAAAGTTATTTGGTTTCCAGTGGTCCAAAAATCATTATATTAGAATATAATATTACTCATGGTAGAAATAAAATCATCCAATAATAATTCGATAGGTTCTGGATAATAGTTTAATCATAATAATCTTTTTTATTTAAATCATTTATTAATGAGGTAAACACTACATCATTATTGTGTCTTAAAGAATTTAATTTATTTTTATCAAAAAATAAAAAAAATACCATGATGTAGGAAATATTTTTAGCTTTCAAATTAATATTTATAATCAAAAAGATAATTTATACAACCCATTTTATAAAATAATTTACTAAAAGATATTGGTTTTTGTCATTTTTGCCTTTAATTTATGTTTATTAATCTAAATTGTCATTATCACTTCCATGTGGATCAAAGGGGTCCCAAAATCGACCCAATGATTCCCATGATAGAAAATGACTCAAACAATAAGGTTTTTACAAGTGTTAAGGTAATTTTGAATTATTATAATATTCATTTTACCTTGAATTACCCTATTTACCTTTAACAGCTGTAAATAAAAGTAAAAAGTTACTATTCCCAAAAATTATTCTCATCTTATCGAACCAAATTTTACTTAATAATAAAAATCATGTATTTTGGATTTTCGAAATTCAATTCACAAAAGTGGTAAAATTTTATTTGAATGAAAAATTCAGTCTTTTAACTACTAATAAGTGGTTTCACTATTTATCAAAAATTGATGTTTTTCAGAAAAATATCAAAAATTAATCCTAAGCTATATTTGATATTCCAAATTTAAAAATGATCTCTATTTTGAAAAATTCAAATAATTTAAGTGGCATTAATTAATTTTAATATTAATTCCCATTATAAAAAAATAGCGTGTTTTTAAGAAACAATAACTATCAAAAGATTGATACTTGTTTATGTCCAATTTCAATGTTGAATTAATTCCAATGACCAACATTGGATTAAATTTTAAAAATATATTTTAATTAAACATTAAAACCAATTAAAAATATAATCTAACTATATATCTAAATTATATTGAAATGAAGTATTGAATTAAAATACAATATTTTCACTATTCATTAAAAAATGAACATTATCAAAAAATACCAAAAAAATACCCAACGTAAAATTTGATGTCCCAAATCTAAAGAATAATTTTATTTGGTCAAATAGAACATATTAGGATTACCAAAACTATATTTAATGAGGTATCTCCATTGAAAGGCGGTAAATCGACCTTTTAATGTACATTATGCTTAAATTAGATTCATTCACATTTTAAGCCCCTAACTTTTTATTGGATAAATATAAATACATTAAATAAACATGTATAATCATATTGTAGTTTGTTTTGTTCATTACCGACAATAAAATGGATATAAGTTATCTACCATTTAAAATAATATTATTATTTTATTTGTGTGCTACATAAGATTTCAAAGAAACCTGTTGTTGTGAATCGGGTATGCTATAGAACATAGCGTCCCCTTTAATGTAAAATTAATATTTAATTCACAAAAATTAATAAATATGAAAATTTTCTTATTCCTTATTTATCTGGGATGTTACAATTGGATTTCATTTAAGGATTAATGTTTTATTTTTTTAGGAAGAATCATTGTTTTTATTGTGGACATATGGAGATTAGGGTTATTTATGAAAATAAATGTTGTGTCATGGAGAATATGTGATTATGTTTTTTTACTTTTAAATATGAGACTCTATGAGTAGTAGATGTTATTTTGAGATAAATGAGATGATTTAATGTGGAATACATTGTGATCAAATCATTCCACATTATGGAATTCAATTGTAGTTTTGATTATTTTAAATATTTATATGGGCAATTATTTGTTGAATGGTATTTTTTGACCATTGGGGTATTATTTGTTGAATTCTGGATATTAAGAGTAGTATTTTTTATAAATTACTATTCAATTTTGGAGATTATATGATCATTTAAAAACTAATTTGTTTTTGGGATAATGTCTAAAGATAAGGAAAATATATATTTTATATTTTTTGGATTATAAGAATCTTTAAATGTTGATTCTAGTGCTTCAGGTGTTACATAGTGATCATGAATACTAATCGTTAGAAGAAAAGATTAGATTGTGGGGGATATTTATGAAAAGATGAAACTCTAATTGAAAAGTATTTATATATCAATATTTTATTATTCAAGTTAGTAAATCAATTCCTCATCATTATGATAAGGATCATAAAACAAAAATATTTTTCATTTACTTTTCCTATAGAAATATCAAATATCATTTAACCCATCCCAATTTTGTGTGTTTAAAGTTGTTAACTTTCTCCTAATCATGTTTAATAACACTCTCCATCAAAACGTGATGGTTAGATTTGTCTTCCAAATCCATTTCTTCTTACATGGAACCCTTGTTGGATTATCTTAGGGGACCATTGTACTTCTCGTTATTTCTTTTAAGGAGGTATTTTTATTAACACCTTTTACTATGTGATATTTTTAATGATATTAACTACAATAATTTTAAAATTTCATGGATTTAATTTACAAAAGGGGGAAATGAGATAACATCCCATGTTTTAATAAAGAAACACAATGTTCAATAGCATACATGATGCACTATATCAAGCTTAAACAAAAAACTAAATATTATTATTTTAATTTTAACATTATAGCATATCCATTCTGATGGTGGGGGTGAATAATATTTTCTGAATTATTTAAATTTCATTTACACATGTTTAAATAATCATTCAGTGGTTACCAATTTTATTAAAAATGGAAATAAAAACCAATGTCATATAAAGGATGTGTTTTTATGAAAAAATTTTCCTTAAAAAGAGAATAATTATGTTAATAAATTCATATTACCCTTTATAGATTTTTATTAAATTAATAATATATAGTATATATTCAAATTAATGTTTTAAATTCATCTAATATGTTTTCTATAATGATATTAGAACAAATTCATGTTTCCAAAAAAAATTATTTTTAAAAAAATGTAGTTTTACCACCTTTTGATGGAGAACCCTTATTAAATTTAGTTGTTGATAAATTCATAAGATATATTGTAAAAAATACACTTATTTTTTAGAATAAATTCATTAAAATTTAATTTGGATGACTTTTTGGTATTTTTCTGATAACCATCATTTTTTGATGATTAGTAAAACTACGCTAAATTTTTAATTGAAGACATCTTTATTCTATAGAGATATTTATATGGTTAAATCATTTTATTTAATGCTTCTAATATATAAATGGAATATATTTTTATCATTTAATCCAATTTCATTCATTATATGAAATTTCATGTTGAAATTGTACATAAACACATGTTAATCATTTGGTAGTGTTTACTTCTTAAAACACAATTTTTGGTTTTGACAATGGAAAATAATTATAAATTAATTACTAAAATTTTTGAGTGTTGAATTTGGAAAATGGATTCCATATTTGAATCTGATGTTCCAAATTGTGTAAATATATACCATTTAATTTTAGACATTATGTATAGTAACTTCAGTAATTATTTTTATTCTCCATGGTTAAATGGTAAATCAAGTAAATAATTGTAAAAAATAATATTATAATAATATGAAACAACACTGAAATGTGTCCAAAACCTATTGAATGATATTTTTCCAACCATGAGCATATTTAGTCTGAAATTATGGCATTTAGGAGCCACTTGGGAGTGATAATGACATTTTATAAGAAATAATTTAATGTTAACAGAAATATAACACAAACATGTATCATTTACTAAAACAATTTTAATATATTGTAATATAATAGATCTATTTGACTTAAAAAAGTAATTATAATGATAAAAATATTTCATACATCATTTTATTTTATTTATTGTTTTTATACACTAAAAAAATAAATTTAATTATGACACAATAATGATGTACTGATTACCTTATTAATGAATAATCTAATGTAATGATATTATAAATAATAAAATAAATATTTTTTGACCTAATTAACGTAATCCAAAAATTCTCTAAGTGAATATTACATTATTGGATTGGTGAAATGTTTTTTTATGGAATAATTTATTTATGATTTCGTAATAAATCCATGTATGAAGAGTATCCAAAATAGATATATTTTATAACATAATATATAAAATAGATCATTAAATCATATTAAATTCCAAAAAAATTAAATAATCAGAAAACAATGTTAAGATGAGTCCAATTATGTCATAAATGACCTTTTTGTGGGTATTTTTACATGATATTGTAATTAAATTAACCCCGATTGTGTAAATAACATGATATCAGTGTAAGATTAAAAACAATAAAATAATGTTTAATCCAAACAAATACGAATAAAAATTATACAAAACTTCTCTAAAAATTATATGATGATTGGAATTAGAAAAATAATTCATCTTATCATCAAATTTAATGTGATTTGGACCATTTTTAATTGAAATTGAATTTATAATAAATAAATATATCATGAATTTCCTAATGTTCCCCTCCCCCTAATATAAAAGGCCACCAACTCTACCCACATACTCACACCACGCAAGCCACTTGGTTTGTCCAACATCCAGTAAAATAAGCGGCCAACATATCACCCTTCCTACTAGAAGCCTTAACCTGGGTAGAAGGCAATTCAAGAAATCCTTTTGGCTCAAATCAAAATAAGCAACCCAAATTAGAGGTAATGTATTCTCTCAAGTTAAATTTCTTTATTTTACTTCTCCAATCCCTATTCTATTCATATTCTTTAATTCCATAACAAAACATGTATCCTCAGTATACTAGGATATAGTTATCAGAATGATTCAAACAACACTGAGACACACCTCTGTGGGATAGAGTATCAGTCTAGCCCAACCTGAAATCAAGGAGCCTTAGACCATATATTATGAGAATAGATCTGATGTCTCACATCAAAACTGAGGAAACTCATTGTTGTTTCCTTGAGAATCAGTGTAGCCTTAACCATGGTAGAAGGGCCTCAGTCCAATAATTCACTCATACAACATACGATATGAACATACTTCCTTAACCATTTATGACATTTTAGAATATATCACTTCAAATACTAATACTTCAATAAACCTTCCAAAAAAATAAAGACATAAAACACAAATAAAAATACTCATTTAAAATCATCTTGAAGTCACCATTTAAAACACATGTCTTCCTATTTGAAAAACTATATCATACCCCTATGATTTCATTTATATTTCCAACCATTCCAAAAATTCATTAATCATGTTACAAAACGGGGAACCACGCAAAAATTTAAAATAATAATTTCTAAATATATTAGGAAAACCTCATTATAAAATACCTTGAGGAAAAAACCATTTTAAAACATCACCATCATTTAAAACATAATATATTATTATTAAAACCCATTCACATATCATAATCCTAATTTTTTCATTTAAATCATTTTAAATTCTTAAAAGGTATTTATAAAAAACTCAAAAAAAAAACATTTCAACTACCACATAACCAAATACCACACAAAACATAACAATTAAAACCCACCCACATTCATAAATACTCTATCCTGACATTGATAAAATCATTTCACCATTACTCCATAGCTTTCCAAACCCTATAGGAAGCCTAAATTTGAGTCTCACATCACCACTTGAACTAAGAGGTCTGTGGAGGTTTTCAAACCTTAATATAAATCCCAAATTACTAAATTTGGTCACAAAAATCAAAATTAATCATGTATTTAAATAGTCACAACTATATAAACACATAAAACTTTTACACATGGGAAAATATTGTAGGCCACTAACCCCTTTCTCATTGACTTCCACTAATCCATCCTCGACCCTTGATTGAAGGAAAAAAATGCTCAAACACCATAGTGAAGAACACTATAAAACAAGGGTTTATAGATTTTGTAGTGCAAACAACAAACAATTCCTATTCTACAAAATGGTTCTAAATTAAGTCAAATAAAAACCTAGTTCATTGATTATCAACCTATAGTACTTCAAAGGCCTACGAATTTAAGGTGAAACATCCACTTAGGAGTAGGAGGTGACTGGTTCATCATCCTAACTGTAGGGGGTCTAATTGGGTGAAAATATGGGATGAGTGAAATAAGATCATGATGGAAAATGGTAAAACCCCAATTTTAATGAGGGGGTTATTTTTGACGAATGGAATACCAAACTGGTTGGAAACTGTGTGGTTCCCTTCATAAAAGAGGGGACCTAGATGCACAATCTCTCAAGGGAACAAACATGGGTTAAAATTTATTATAGGGCATATGTGATAGACTATATCAAAGGGTGATGTTGAATGTTCATTTCTTTTTTCCACCTTATTAGTTTTAAAAAACATATTGTGGTTGATTATTCACCACTGTCCAAAGGTATCCCAAGATAGATGTTATCCTAGAGGTACCCAACATGTTTTCCCCAATCGTAGACCCCCTTATTTAAGACACGCAGTTAAGGTACATGTTTACTAAAACCCATGAAAAACCTAATATCTTAGTATATATAGGTATTTTTTTTTCTTTTTCATATATCTAACCCAAAAAACACCCTTAGGACCCATCAAATGCTATAAATACATTCCATAGAAAAAAAACACGATAGGTACGTAACTCTTATTATGTTTGGAATCATGCATGTATTAATTATTATTGCTAAATTATTAAAAATTTATGGTTTATAAATTTATAAAATAAATTAAATTAAAATACAATATTAGAAATAATTAATAATCATTAAATAGAAAAATAAATGTTTTTTGATAATTTTTTTTAATGAAACCTGTTTCACCCCTTCTTGCACATTTATGATAAAATTAAATTTTTAAACATTAAGAAAAATTATTCAATAAAATTAAATTCATTTTTAAAATTATCTTATCAATATTATTTGAGGGTTATTTCATTGTGTTTTTTGAAAAAAATTATATTTTGATGAATGATGAATAATATTAATCTTTTTTTTGAAAACTTACATTTAATATTAGTAATTTTAAAAGATAAATATTATTTTAAATTAGTTTTATTAGAATGTTTAGTTAAAAATATTATAATAAAATAATTTATGTTATTTTAATCAATATCACAGTAAATTTTGTTATTAAAATCATCTATAATTATATAATTTTTCCCTTTGAAATCATGCTTTTTCATCATGTCTCTGGGTATAATATTAGATTGGGTTCTTCCAATTCTATAAATTGAATTTAAAAATTGTAATTCCAAAATTTTAATCATAGTAATATATTATATATAGTAATTTAAACATATATTTTGACCATTATGTATTTATAATGTGGTAATAATTAATAATCACATTTAAAGTAATAATCTATTTTCCGAGTGGTTAAAATAAATTGTCATGGTTTAAAATGTATTAATTGATTTTAAAAACCAATTAATTGGACATATATAGACATTATAACCTTTTATGGTAAATAAATAACAATTTTATTGTTTTTGGAATGATAAAATTGTTGGCATAATTGAATATTATCAAAAATTATATGTATGTCCTCTGCCTCATGTTTAAAATTCAACCCCCTCTCTTCCACTATAAACAACTCGAAATCCATTTTTTCAGCCTATACCAACCCAAATACATTAATATATCCCATTCCAACATCATATGTCCCTTTTTAGGATGATAAATCCATTCGAGTAACTCTCTTGTTGAAATAGTAATGATGTTGTCTCAAGAAGAGGTAACATTCTTAAATGAGTGTTTTTTATTTTATTTCCTCTTCCGAATTATTTAAATATCATTAAAACATGTTTATATAATAAAATAAATATATTATATATATTATATTTTACTACATTAAATCAATGGACAATATTCATCTTAACTTCTATCAAATGGGAAACAAAATCGTCGATTGTGTGTTTGATGGACAACCACATTACGAATTGATGAAATTAGTTTTTCATCACAACCATTAAAAGAATAATTTAATGAAAAATTGAAATCATTCATATGATATTTATTATATGTTTATGCTTTATCATTTTTGATATCACATATACATTCAAATGTTCCATTTTTTACAATACGATAAAGGTGATCGTGTATACTGTAGACTACCACCTCGTGAAACGATGTGATTCATTTTTCACATATTATTTATATAGAAAATAATAGGGATAAATTAAATTAATATATGTTATATATATTAAATTAGATATATAATATACCATTAATATATCACCAAATTTCTGATCCTTTCATTACATAATGGAATGGCATCATTTCTCGTGCATATGTATGTTCTACCGTCTCAACGAAGTGATGAAATTAATTTTCCATATATAACCTAAATGAATAATTATAAATATATCTCCAAGAGAATATTATATTTATAAAATTAATGTAACTATTTTTATGTTTTAACCAAATATTATGTTCACAAATAATATCATTTTGAAAAAAACTGTGATAGAAAACAACCCAATTAACACCTGAAACAATGAATATAATGAAATATTAAGAATTTTTTTAGATTTTCATAATAGGAAAATATATGATTTTATAAATATTTATATGGTTTTTTTAGAAAATTATATCATGCTTAAACTCATTATAATGTAGTTTAAATAATTTTCAACCAAAAGAAACCATAAGAGAAGTGACTCCGTCTCAATTACCCTTCTCTGAAAAATATTATATTTTTGTCGACATATTATTTTATATGGTGTAAATAATTAAAATTTTAAAAGTAATATAGTTATTATTTTATAATTTAGGTTATACTAGATTCATTTTTTAATTATTTCATCTGTGGGTATGGACGTGAAAATTTCCATGTGGTAAAGAATTTATTAACTCAATTTTTTTATTGGGTTATATTAATTTTTCATTATCATTATCATTATTTGATTATGTTTTTAATAATTATATATAATATTATGTTTTATTTTTACAAGATTTCTGAGTATATAAATTGTACTTACATAATTTATTCATTGATTGATTAGCACTTCAATGTTTTTACCTTTGTATGTGTTCATTTCATAACACTATTTTAATCAGGTTAATTTATACCTGAGTTTCCAATGAAGAAAGTTATTTAATATTATTATTTTAAAACCATTTTATTTTATTATTCATTGGTAACACATGATGTTTTTATTGAATATTACCATTTCAATGCATTGGTACTAAAAACAATTAGAAATTGTTTAGTAAAATCTATCTTTATGTATTTCATTATTTTAAAGGAATCTTTCATCAAAACCATGAAATCTATATATATTTCTTTAATTTCAATTTTTCATTAGTAAATAATATTTATTAAAAAAATACTTACAATTGTTTTAAATTTTTTCCAATTCTTTTAAATGAATGTTCATTACATTTACGTAACAATTCTTATTTGTATTTTCGCGAATAAATGAAAGTAATGTTTATTTAAATATGTACAACATGTATGAAATTTCCTAAAATCATGAACACTCAATGTTATAAATATTAATTTAAAAGATTAAAGGGTTATTATATAATAAAATTATATTATAAATATTTTTTTATTATTTAGTTTCAAAAGGATATCTTCAATATGAAAAGCATATGTCCCATAAGGATGATTTAAATATATTAGAATGTTATTTCTATTAGTGAAAAAAAATAAATATTTATTTTAAATATACTATACTGGATATATATTTTATTAATAATAACCTAATTTTTCCTTTAGATGGTTTATGATTATTTTTACCAAGGATATTTTTAACATGAAATTACCTGATTTATTTTTTTAATAATTATCTTTCACTTGAATAATTAAATTTCATGTGATTATTAAACATTAAAATAAAAACAATATCCATAAAAATAGTCATGGATATTATTATAAATTAATCCATATCTCATTTTTACATATGGTTTTTACTTTTAATTTTATTTTATTGACTGTGTAAATATTTCTAAATCCATGTTCATTAATCAATGTAGATATTTGTTGATAAGGCATATTATTCCTAACTAAAATTAATTAATATATATTTATATGATTAATTATATGGACATGAAATTATGTGTTGTGTATATTTATATATAGATACTCAATGCATTAGTTTTACAATGATAAGAATCATTTCGTCAGCCATAGAAAAATGGTTCTTTGGTGTAGACCTACATACTAGTTTTAAATTTTCTTTTGAATGGTCAGGAAACTAGTGGTATCATGATGCCTTATATCATGAAATCTAGTAAATAATAATTCCATTCATTTATAATTAAATTATTATTATCCATGATAATGTATCAATGATATGATATTTAGCTGCATTTCATTTTCAGTTTATTGATTAAATCCAAAACCATTTTTGCTATTTACTTTTTTGTAATTTTTATACATTATCCAGTTTTGTAATTCAGGTTATTGATTAAATGAAATGAGTTTTTAGTTATTTATATATTTATATATATTAAAATTTTCCTTATTAAATTATCTAAATGGAATGTGTGTTCATTAATTTTGTTTCCCAGTATTAAATTATTGATTCCTAATAGATTGTGTTGTACTTAACCCTTACTGAGCATTTAAGCAGCCCCTTATTTTGTTTCATTTTATATGATAACATCATGTGTAATAAATATGATATGAAAAGATATTATAGAGTTTATAAATAAATTATTGAAAAAATTATGTTGTAATTTGTGTATCCAAATGTAATATGGGATTCATGTATATATCTTTTTTTACATGACTAATAAACTATTCAATCCTTTGGGATGTGATTCCATACATCTTAAACAAATACAATAAATGAGAAACTGTAACACCCCGAGATTTTATGAGATATATTATTTTTAATTTCTTGGATGTCATCTATTATACACTACACCCAGATTATCATGTACTATACAAAACACTGTATTATCTTACAGTATACGCAACACTATTCTTGGCTCATGGTACACACAATTTCAAGTTCGTATTGTGGAAATTATTCTATGCAACATTAAGTATAGATTTTGATTAATGTATAAATGAAATAAGTTTTGATTATGTTATATGCAACACCAAATGGAGCTTTCACTACACGCAGCCCTGACTTGGCTTACATTACACGCAATCAAGACCTTCTTCAATAGCATGTGTAGTATGCAATTCCAAGTTTCACTAAACGAAATATTATTATAATATTATTACGAACTAGCCATTATGAATAGTTATACCCAATTTTTGAAATATTATAAATATTATCTTTAAAAATGGACTTCATTTTTTTTGGAATATCAAAATTAGCCTAGGGTGAATTTTTTGTTTTTTTTCTAAAAACATTCAATTTTTTATGAATCGTGAAAACACTAGGTTACTATTTAAAAACCGGCATTTTATTTAATTAAATATTTATTTTATTTAAATTTATTTTATGTAAAAATTGATACATAAAACCTATATAAGTTCAATTTAATTCATTTCAGTCATTTTATAACAATACTCGATATATAAAAATTTCATTGATCTTTTCACCCTCTTTTACCCACCTCCTAGGAGAATATGAAAATTTACATAAAATATAATTTTACCACATCTGTGACTGGAATTTTCAAAGTCCAAGAATCATGGTTATTATCAAGGAGTAAAATTTGTTTCAATAATATAAAAATAATTATTGGTGAATAGTTACTTTTTTATTTTATTTACCACGGTTAAAAGTAAATAGGGTAATTAAGGAAAAAATGATATTATTATTACCCTAAAACATGTCCTAATTCTATTGGATAAGTATAATTCGACCAAAAACAACCTTATAAATATAGTATTATCATTTAGGTCCACTTGGAATAGATTAAGACATTTATTATTATTTTATTTAAAAAAGAGTGAAAATAGTTAAAATCAAAGATTAATAACTAAACAATTTTTAATATAGGGTTTTACATAAGATAAATTCAACTATAAGTATTCATTAGAAAGATAGAAATATTTCCTACCTAATTGTAATTTAATTATAATTTTATATATTAAATAATTTAATTTATTTATGACACAATGGTGATTCAATAATTAACTAAATAATGAAATATTAAAATAATTTTTATCATAAATACCCAAATAAATGTAATTTGAGACTTTTTATGAATTAAACTAATTTTATTGGTTAATATTACATTTTAGTATTGATTTAATTAACATTATTTGAACTAATAAAGATTTTATGATTTTCACAAAAATCAATTACCAAATAGTGACAAAATTGACATAAAATAGTTTTTAAAACAAATATTATATTATTAATTTATATAATATTCATAAAAATCAAAGGTTCGGCCAAATGACATAGATAAGGTTATATATATTAATAATTAACCACTTGGGGTTCGTTTGTCTTGTTATAGTAAGTTGATTAACCATATAGTGTTAGAATACAAGAAGATATGGTAAAAGATAAATTATTTAACATAGAGTTAAATTTAAATTATAAGGATAAAATAGTAACCTAAACATGTCTAAAACCTATTGGATGAGGTTATTTAGACCCATTCCCACTTTATATTTGTAATAAATCAATTCGTAGCTATTATAAACCAAATATTACTTTATAATAAAATAATATTTTATGTTTTTTCAAAGGTGCCCCTCTACTCCCTTATAAAAAGGGCACCCCTTCCCTCTTATCTTCCAATTATTTTGAGCCTTGAAGTTCAGCCAAAATCTGACCATTTCTCTTATCCTTATCTCTAGAAACATTCTTGAGTTTCGGGTCTTCTTAAAAGTTCTACTCTAGTGCCCTAAGAAGAAGTTTAATGGAGGTGCGTCGAGGAAGAGGTAATCTCTTCTACTGACTCTTTCTAGTTTCCTTCTTCTTCTACTTCCTATTATTTAGGTGTTTCATTATAAAGTAATAACATCATAATTACATATACAATTATATGTTAGGATAAATATGAAACAACTGTATTTCACCTTATATCCATCCTACGGAAAACGAAATCACCACGCCTATGTACGTATAGAATATTGTCTCTACGCTGTGGTGTAATATGTTTTCGACCACCACCTTACATGGATGGGTATAATAGTGTAAATAAATAAATATATATGATTATTTTAAATTGATATTGATTCTGAAATATTATACATACACATAAATACAACTCTACGATCATGGGAATGATATCATCGCATGTGTGTACGTACGGACTACCATCTCCATGACGCGATGAGATTCATTATCCATGTTAACCATTAATGAATAATTATAAAGTATATATAATGAATAATAATGAAAAATATGAAATAATAATGATACATGATTTATTTATATATATATATATATGTATGCCGTCTACTTAATTCTATTCAATTCAATAAGGAAACGAAAATAGCGTTCATGTGTACATATGGTCTACCGTCACCATGAACGGTGTATTTCGTTCCACTTATCGATCTATTATATATATATATATATATTATAAATATATATTATATATAAATCATGTTTTACATTAGGGAATTAAGTAAATCTGGATATTATTTGGAATATCAAAAACAACAAGTCAAAACACGTACAATAAATGAAACGATTTTACCAAAATGATGCTTTAACTGAGAATTTACAAAAGAACAGGTAATATAAAGTCATAATTGAACCATATATGATATCATAACAATTAATATTATTCTTTAGTAAGTCAATGAAATTATTTAAATCATTCTACAGGAGGTTCAGATACATATGATTCATATCAGACATAAGGTAAGTGATAATTATTCAAATCTCATTCTTATCTGAGATTGTTTATTCGTAATTATTTACTGCGGTTATGTTTATTATCCATGTCCATATGTTATCAAAATGTTTTCATAAAATGTTTACATTTATTCCATGTATGTTTAAATTCTTTTTTACCTTTTTTTACTTTTACCGCATTGTATGGAAGGAATCTTTCTTTTGTTTACCATACACGGCACTTTTTGACTTTTCCGACAAAAGTATGAGAAGAATTTTTTTTAACTTATACGGCATGAAAATATTATTACGGTTTCCTAACGCCTTATTTAAAGATGATTACTCTTAAATATTTCATTACAATTTTCAACAAAATCGTTTATTTTTAAATTGCATGGAATTTTTTTTGAAAAGAAAATGATTTTGAAGAAGAAAGGATATTTTCCTCAAGAATTCATTTCAAGTATTTTATCAAAACTATTTTTCCATCGAAGATTACATTATTAGGTATGATTATGTTTCAAGTATAAGATAACTATTATTTACATGCTTTTATTTTTCTTATGATGAAACAATATCCATTTCTTTTATATGGGTTATGTTTTGATGGGATGATGTTTATGAAACCCATTTTATTCGTTGGGTTATTATGAATGATGTATGTTTATTTTTTGGCACAAGTAAGAATGATTTAATTATGAGGTGGTTGGGACCTATATATCCCTCAAATGCATTGGGTAAAGATTTATATTTCATGAGATAGACATGGCTGGAATTGTAAGTTAATCTGATTCTGTGATACAGGACTCGAACGAGGAGTGAACTCGATTCAGAAAGGGACTTTGTCTACTAAGATGGTCTTGGAAGCAATGCCTTGGATACTATTGAAACCATATCATGGGTTTAATGTTTTTCCACAAATAAAAGGTTTATTTCCTAGATATTTTATCATGATTGATGTTCCATTATAATCTATGCCTTACGTACTGCCATGTTTTATGTAATTGCTCAAAATTTCTATGTTTAGACATTATGTTCATGTTTTTATGTTCAAATGTATATGGTTTGTTCTATTTTCTCCATGCTTACCCATACAGATCATTTGAGCTCACCCTTTATATGTTTTCTTTTCCCCAGGATATAAAGAAATGTTTTAGGTAAGAAAAAAAAAGGGGAAGATCTTTATGGGAGATGTTGAAGATCTTTCACCGCGATTAGAATATTATGTTCCAAGTTTCCAAAGACACTAAACTATTACGGTCCATAGGTGTTTGTTTTTGTTATGTATTAAGTATTCCGAAAATGTAATGTAATATCCATGTACGTCAAGCATCGCATCTCTACAGAAAAATTAACCATGCTAATAGGGTTGAGTTTGTTAAAATTTTCACCATTGTAATTTTAGTATAAAACATGGGAACTGGAATTAGGAAATGATTGATTTGAAAACATAACCCTATGACATGAATTTGGGATCTATACATAAGAACATCCTACAGGTTTGGTAAGGTAGTGATTTTTTGGTTTCATTCTAAATAAATTACTATCCTAGATTTTACCAGTGGACATGGTTATGGAATAGATGTAATTTGCAGAAATAACTCCAAAAAATGATCTTTTAGACTTACTCAATAATCACATAGTATATGAAAATGATCATTTCTACACATGTGGATTGAAATTTTCGGGGGCTATCATTTTTATAATTCAAATTTTATTAACAAAATATTATAAACTATTTGAGTATATTATGATATTGAAGAACCTAGGTGAATCCTAAGGTGTCTTGGGTTGAAAATAAGGTGTTATTTTTTATACATCATAATAGTGATTTTATAGTTTTTTCAATTAGGAAAAATTTTTACTCAGATAATTTTTTTGGTTTTTGTCAATGGTTGGAACATGAATGATTTTTATTAATAATGAATATCTAGGAAATTTAATGAATAGGTGAATCAAAACGGGATGATGAAAATCATTAAATATATCATCAATATTCCAAATATGTTATAACAAAATATTACAAAAACCTATACATTAATCAATAATCAGACTCACCAAATAAAAGAAGGATGAAATTATATAAAATATCAAGTGTTGGAGATAATAAAGGAAATAAGGGTAAATTTATTTCATGTAAACAATATATAAGGATTCACCATGTAAATTAAATCAAAATAATAGGAAAATGTATTAATTGTGGAAAACAAGGCCATAAATTAAGGAATTTATAAGAATACATTTATATTATGATATAAGGAAATAAATTTAATCCATGGGATCCATTTATAGTTTATTTTAATACATGTGGGAATCCTATGAATTATCTTAGTCAATATCCTCTTATAATGGTTAACTAATATTCCATGGAAGGATCTATATTGGAAGAAATGGTGGAATTATTTATATATTGGTATTCAAGAATTAAATTCTGGAACTATTTTTAACCAATAGTTTTTTTATTAGAATCATGAAACATATTTTAATGCTATTAAATTTTAGAAGTAGATATATCGTCACCAATATAATATTTATGGATATAATCATGTTCTAGGAGTTTATAGTTCAAAATGAGTTCAAAGTATAGCAACTTAGGACATCCACTCCAAGATCATGTGGTAAAATCCATAACATTACATTTCCATCATTGATGCTAACAATTGTGACACAAATATTTCATCAAATCCATACAACATCAAATGTAAAAAATTGGATCACATATAAAGTTGAGGATGTTTTATATAAGGACACACCTATCACGACTCGTCCCCCGGGGCCCATGTCATGACTACCCCAACCCGACCTTCCATAGGGTAGGGGATAGCGACAAGCACTGGAATGGTGCATCCCTATAACAGGAAGGATTTTCCATTAAACACTCATAAACAAACATACTAGAACACCACAGGATGAGACCACGATGTAAAATATTATTGTAAAAAGAGTGCTGAAAATAAAGTGGTTGGAATTCAAGCCCAAATGAAAAGTACAATTATAATCGAAAGTACAAATACAAGTGAAACGTACAAATGAACTCTTGTATTGTCCATCAAGGATCCTACTAGAAGGGTGGGTATATCCCACTATCAATATTCCTTGTGTAACGTCATGCCAAATTTCCAACCTCTATGTACAATCATGTCCTAGCTCCCTCAACCTCGATCAAAGTAGTATGTCATATGCACAAGACACAACCAAGTGCAGGTGTTTCCCATGTAGGGGTGAGTATAATGATACTCAGTAGGGACCCTAAGTCCCCCATAGATCTCCAAGATTTCCACAAATGATAAATCAGAAAGAAATACTTGAACTCTAATATTGAATATTCCAATACATATACGTAAGTTATGAAGATATACTCATCTCATACACGAGGAAAGAATACCACAAAGGTGACACCATGAATGTAGACATACCACACATGAAACACCACTGAGATAGAACTACCACACATGGAACACAACGAAGAGAGAAGTAAAACACAAGAAACACCATGAAGATAGAAGTAACACATAGGTAACACCACGAGGAAATCACAACAACGGTAGAAGTACCACATAGTTAACACCACTAAGATGACACCACGAAGTTACATATACAACACATGAAACACCACAATGATAGAAGTACCACATAGGTAACACAACGAAGATAGAACCAAAAACATAGAAGTAAGACATAAGTAACACCACGAAGACAACAACATAACGGTGGATGTACCACATAGGTGACACCACAAAGATAAAAGTACCACATAGGTAACAACATGAAGATTACACCATGAAGGTAAAATTCTTAGAACTCAATTGGGTATAACATAAGTATAGAATTACAGATGACTAGTCATAAAATAGATCATCTTATTCTATTTAGAGGCACTGCCGCTGACCCACATAAGATCAATAGTTACTAACCCATGCTGACCCACAGAGGATCTGACCCACAGGGGATCGGTATGTGTTGACCCACATAGGATAGTTGAGCGTAGACCCACAGAGGATCTGATAGATGTTGACCCACATATGATCGATATATTCTAACCCACAAACGATTGATAGATGCTGACCCACAAAGGACTTATGTTCTTTCATCCCATTACATAAAACCATCGGGTTCCTCGAACCTAGTGTGCTTTAGTTTCGTAGAATCTATCCTTATAGATATTGGTCATACCTCAACCATCACTATTCTACAAATAGAAGTAACCCCAAATACCACAATGTTGTGAGGGTTCCAAAGCGAATGATGGTGCGTCAATAAAATTCTTGGTCTGTGAGTCATAAGCATTCTAGTTTTGAGGGCCGAGTTGGATATAGGTTCGATCCAACCCAGTCGTACTCCAACTATTCCCAAAACTCAAGTGGAGTATACCAAAACGAAGGCCTCATTCCAAGGGTCTCTGTGTTGTAGATGGTTTGTCAATTGGATGCATTGTTCTCATGTTATGGGCCTTTAAGAGATACTAGGTCTGGTTGGGTCAGGGACCGGTCTTACCCGATCTGACTGACCAAGAAAGACCTTAATGGACTTGGCAGTGGTGGGATCTGCTTGATGGGCCATGGTCCATCCCAACCTACAAGGGTAGGTCCCAGCCAGCAAGGGAGAATCCTTGCCCAGTAGGGGGTGCGACCCATTCGCATGTGGCCCGCAAGGGTAGGCGG
This sequence comes from Viscum album, assembly GCA_963277665.1. Lineage (NCBI taxonomy): Eukaryota > Viridiplantae > Streptophyta > Magnoliopsida > Santalales > Viscaceae > Viscum > Viscum album. The sequence continues at coordinate 2,008,506,990 of OY728150.1, forward strand.
CCTAGCCGCGTGAGGCGCAGCCTACCTAGGTAGGCGGCCCGATCATGTGTAGCGTGGCCCATAGGGGTTAGGCATCCTGATTTCGGTCATAGCTAGAAATGGGTGGATGGCCGAGACACCCTGGTCTCCCAAACATCCTACAGGTCATTTGACTTTTGAAATGGCGGCGCCTTGTGGGAACCGCTCAGTTACTGTGGAACCCACGTGACAGGTTCCTCCACCTCCATGGAAAACATCCCTCCAACGGTACATTGTCTGTACTGCCCTCTTCTTCAATGGATGGATGATGTACCAGCCACCTCCTCCAACTGCCATGGATGAATGGTCATGGCCCCGTGATCACCAGTGGTGAACGATGGCACTCCACACCTCATTGGCATCCGGACAGTGCCGGTCACTCCCCATACCACGGGGGCTTAGTGTCATGGCCTCCTCTTATGGTGTGAAACAGTGCACTGCCACCATCTTGACCGGTTAGTTCTACTACACTGATAGTCATCCACGGAGGGCGCAAGGGTAGCAAGGTAGCGGATGGTCCAGGCTAGGTTCATTAGGCCCACACCCTCCACGTTAGCATACAATCACAATGGAGGATTAAAGGATTCAAGAAAATCACATGAATTAAATAAGAATCAAACCTCTACCTCATGAATGATAGAAAAATGCCCGCCGTAGAGGAAGTGGGTTGTTATACACCGTCACCCACAACTATCCTCTAACGAATTTTCTCAATCATTGATCATCAGTTTAGGGTTTGGTGTCGCTCTTCACTGCTCACGGGTACCAGCTCTGTCCTTCAATGAATTTGATTCTCGGTACTTTTTAAGCACATTGCTTCTTGGTGAAGCTATCTAATACCTCATCCCATGCACCATATAAATAATAATGGGGGAGGGTATGTAAAGTCATTTGGAATTTATGGATATCATTAATAAATAACATACTTAATTCCCCAACAATGTTAATAAATAGGATTGAAAGGTCAATCCATTTATTGGTTTCAAACATTGCAGGTCCCACGTTCCCGCTCGCCTGTTGGAGGAAAATAATGAAAATAAAACAACAAAGTTATTTTATTTATTTCTTTTCAAAAGATCCAAGATCTAACATTTTCTTCATACCTACTTTGGTCAAAGTGAAGCCTCCCTTATGTGAATCCCAGCACTACCGATTCAATGGTTCACTCATATTTTTAATCCGAGCACCGGTTCAAAATTTAGGAAACATTTTCCGCATGTTTACTAAACATACCTTAAAAATAGATCATAAATTAATAATGATCACCCTCAAACAGTGCTGGTCAAGGTTAAGCATTGCAAAAGGAAAGCATGTGCCAACAAACTCAAAGGTACTCTCATATTTTTAATATGAGTTGCCATTTAAAATTAATGGATTTTAAGAATAAATTAATTTTTATTTATTGTTATTTTATGGAATAAAACTAACTTCCATAGTTGGCCCGCACTGGCCCCAGTTAGTATCTACATAAAGAAAACATAACCTCATGAGTTTAGCGGTGTTCTCATATTTTTAATCTCAGTAACCGTCTGTGAGTTATATGAATTTGGAAAATAAAAAATAATAATTTTTTTATTTTATTTACAGTTATTCCATTTTTCGGGTTTCTCAAAAGAGGCCTACACCGACTAAAATTTTGTCGCGCCCATGGTAAAACTGCCATCCTAAATACAATGGTGCACTTCGATTTCTAATTCACGAAATTATATAATAGATATTCCACTTTTATAGGGAAACTTCTTACACATGCAAATTATATCTCAAAAAACATAGATGGATCATTCTGGGAACTCCGGGCATCAAAATCATGTGCCGTTAACTTTCACAGTTTATAAAAAAATTTATATAATAAAAAAAATTATATGGAAAATTTTGGTTATTACATTCTTCCCAACGTAGGGTTTCTCGTCCCCAAAAACCCAAACATAGACTATGGAAACCAATGGGGGTTCTGAGCACAATTATATGCCTCCTTCCCCCATGTGATCTTCTGGAGGACCTCGTGCTGCTAGCGGTCATGCACTTGAGATATCGATCATCCTTGAAGGAACTACTCATGTCGATCCTCAATCTCTACTGGAACCTCAATAAATGTCGCCCCATCATCTAGGTCCAAATTTCCATGGTCTATAACATGCGATTAATCAGGCATGCATACCCTTAGCTAGGACACACGAAAATTATTATGCACCTGTTGCAACTATTGATGATGAGATAGATGGTACACCACCTCACCCACTCTTCTATGAATCTAGAAAGGTATGATGAACCTCAGAGATACCTTTCAACCCTAGCCAACCCACCACAATCCTCACTAGGGTGAGACTTATAGGAAGACATGATATCCCTCCTAAAACTCCAATGGTCTTCAATCATTGTCGGCATAAGACTACTAACACTGCTTTCTTAATCCCTGGCCACCAGTACTAATGTTAAAAGTCCTAGTACACCGTTACCACTCCAGGATGTATTGCTAAAGTGTATGTATGGATCTCTCTGAACACCTACTCCTGAAGCATCACAGGTACCATGGTGCATTCTATGAGGAGGATTGCGTGCTGACCACCATCAGAAAAATCCTTCAGGAGACCATCATAAGGATATCAGATCACGTTGGGTGTCACAATCAACGTCCCAATCCCATTAGTATAGACTATATCAAGGTCATACTCCAAGATAAACTATATCAATCATCACTATATTAGTTTCCATGATCCGTAGGCAGTCACAGCCCACTCCTATATCAAGAAACAACATATTCTTGTTCTTAATGCATTGTTGTAGACTATATACCCAAATCCTTCTTATGGTTTCCTTGAGATGGGGGAACTCATCAATATCTATCTCTGCTACCGAAAGCTATGCTGACAGTTCTTCATCCATAGGAAATGCTCCCCCTTCGTCGTCAAAGCTGACAAAGGATCTGCTACCCTCAAAAAGTCAGGACCAAATATCTGGTAGTACCCAGCCAAAGTAGAAGTTCCTCTCCCATCAGGGAGGTAATCCTAGAAACATCTTTTGAAAAGATGTTCACACACTCTGCCACTCCTGTTGGGAACTAAAAACTAAAAACACTTGCTGCCAATAGGGTATGGATGGCCGACTGAAGACTGATCGGATGCACCCTCCATTTCCTGAGTTTATCCTATACTGCATGGGTTTACTTGTTTTCGATAATCAAGGAAAACAACATTCCCACATTATAGAAAAAATACAACCGAATTGCATAATATAGTCAATATGAGTATAAACTATGGATGTCATTTCCGTAACCAAACTAACATCATATGGTCTCGATGCTGCCACAATGAGGATCCAACTGAAACTCTCATATCAAGTTTCATATCACACCATCAACTTGAGTGTGATTATCGAGTCTCTCCCAAAGGTATCTCTAGACGTAAGGGTCAAGTCATTAGATTAACCAGAAACTCTAGTTCTTGAAAAATATTCTTGGTAAGAAAGAATGATTGGTTCCTATGCCAATTAAAACGACCGCTAGTAGTAGACATTGACCATACCTCGAATCATTCCAAGAGACCATGGGTTAAACTCCTTGACAACTTCTAGATACTCTCTTATCATATACTCCATCTCCCTGAGCCTGGTGGGGTCCACATTAGGGTGGTAGATGTAAAACGTCAGAATGAATACCAACTCATGCAGCTCTCTTAACCCCACTTCCATGTTTTCTATCCCACAGATTCATCTGTCAATATTACTTTCTCTTCCCAAAACATTTTACAAGTCCAGGTATCTGAGATTGGCGTCAGTTTCTTGCTTTCCCACTGCAAACTATCATTGGTCGTATTCGCTCAGCTAAAGAATGTTCAAACCAAATTATTCTCTCTATTAGCCAAACATAACTGTGAATCATAGGAGAATATTAATTTTTTACATGTCCCTAAACGCGCCTTGCTCGAATGTCTGAGCCTCGATGAACTAACTATACTATATTAATCGAGTTCCTAGGATGGTCAGTACATTTAAATGAATACACTGCTATCGACATTTCTTCCTTTCGAAGCTATAGTAGCTCTGGGGAACACTCACGTCATTTCTTTTTATGGAAAGATACCCCCATCTCATAGTAAGTTTCTCAGTCTTGTCCATAGAAAAGTCACCTATTTTCCATATCCGGTTAATCTAAACCCTATCATTGTCATACTTATCCACATAGAAGGCTCTCTACCAGGACCTCCATATGATCGAATAGTGCCCTGGCTAGATGGAATCATAGCCACCTCCCCAACCCTGTCCTAAACTACCAATGTGTCAGGTTGGCCTCAGACCCTAAGGGGTATCTGATGCTGAAACACGTATAAGGAAATAAGACAACATGTGTCCTATGATGTTACCACAAGATGTAATGGTTGACCAATAGGCAGTGATATAGCTGGCACACTAACCAAAGGTACCATCTCATGAAACATTCAATGTTTCGAAGACTCATCAACATACAAACCATCCTTAAGGTCACACACTTATAAAGACTAGCAACAAGGATCATCATTTTATCTGTTGGTGTCCCAACTAGGTAGAAAACTCTATCCACAGCCTCCACCTAGTCATCAACTACCTTAGGATATGTCTCACATTGAAACCTCGTAGGCCTATGCCACTGGAAATCTTACAATGTGCTCAGTTGGCGTGCATTGCCCGCCAGTGTGACTAGAGGTAACAGTTTCCCAATGGGTGGTGGTGCTTCTAGCAAACCACATAAATGTTCCAATCCAGTAATAGGGCCCTACATCGGAGCCTCTTTTCTTGGTGGGTCATCATCACGTACTCTCTCGAGAATCCTAGCTAGTTATCTATGCGGCAGAATCCTGATATGGTACATGTGCGCCATAGTAATTATGTTATACATGGTGAGATGACTAAAAAGAGATGAAATTAAAACATTTCAAAACACATGCAATCAGTGTTTTTATGATCTGAGTCAGAAATTAGAATTAAGGGTACTGGTGTATGGATACGTTGACTACCACACAAAAACTGGATTAACTAAACTGAAAACAAAAATCAAAACATGTAACACTATTTCCACATCAAAAATGTCAGAATCATAGTTCTTCGGTAGAACTGATTCCTTTGATACCTCTTTTTCATGACTCGTCCCTCGGGGCCCTTGTCTTGACAACCCCATACCCACCTCACACAGTTCTAGGACTAGTGAGTTGCACTGGAAAACTGTATCCCTATAATGGGAATGCATTTCCTTTAAACTTGTACAAACACATAGACTAAAACAAAACATGATATGACCATGAATTAAACAACTGTAGTAAAAAGAGTTTTGAGTGTAACGCGGATGGAATAAGAGCCTGTCAGAAAAGTAAATGTACAACTGAATGTACAAATACAACTAAAATGTGAAAGTAGCTCCTAGATCATCCACCAAGGATCCTGCCTGAAGGGTTTGTACAAATCATGATCATTAGTCCCTGCATCACGTCATGCCAAATGTTCCACTATCGAGTACCATCCAGTCCTGGCTCTCTCATCCTCGATCAATGTTGTCTGTCATTTGTACAAGACATAACAAGGTGACGGCGTATCCCGTGAAGGGGTGAGTATAATTGTAACATCCCCAAATGACAACGGTTTAAATGACTAAATTATATGACTCATGTCAACAAGGTGCACCATCCTTTTCAGGATCCTATCGGATTAGAACTCCACAGTTAAGCATGCTTGGCCTGGAGTATTGATCAGGATGGGTGACCTTCTGGGAAGTTTTCTAGGGTGTGTGTGAGTGAGGACAAAACACACTGGAAAGAACATGTGTTGGCTTGTGGGGACAATCATTAGTCAGATGACCCATTCAGGCATGTGGGTGGACCCTGGGGTGGGCCCTACGTGTCTGTGGGGGCAATTGTTGGTTACCTGGTGGGCCATGACCCGACGGTCATGTTACGGAGGGGTGGTTGTGCTGTCACCGGGACCCGGTTGTCACATTTGGTATCAGGGGAGGAACCCAGCATTAATAGCGGTGCACTGCCTGGGTTGAGATGTAGGGCTCACAACGAGGGCGTTGTGCTCTAAAGGGGGGTGATTGTAACATCCATAAATTATAATGGGTTAAATGACTAAATAATATGAATCATTTCAACAAGGTGCACCTTCCTTTTCAGGAGCCTATCTGATTAGAACTCCACAGTTAAGCATGCTTGGCCAAGAGTAGTGATCAGGATGGGTGACCTTCTGGGAAGTTTCCCAGGTTGTGTGTGAGTGAGGACAAAACACACTGGAAAGAACATGTGTTGTCTTGTGTGGATAATCATTAGTCAGATGACCCGTTCAGGCATATGGGTGGACCCCGGTGTGGGCCCCACATGTCGGTGGGGGAAACTGGTGGTTACCTGGTGGGCCAGGACCCGACGACAATGTTATGGCGGTGTGGCTGTACTATCACCGGGACCCGGTTGTCACAATAATGATACTCATTAAGGACCATAAGACCCCCATAGGTCTCTTAGTGTTCCACAAAAAAATAACCACAAAGCAATTCTTCAACTCTACTGATTTATATGCCCTCACATGCAACATCATGAAGATAGAAGTACCACATAACTAACACCATGAAGACATCACCAGAAAGGTAAAATTATCACATAGGTAACAACACTAAGAAAACACTATGAAGGTAGAAGTAACACATAGGTAACACCACAAAGATAAAAGTACCACATAGGTAACCCCATGAAGAGAACACCACAACGGTAGAAGTACCACACATGTAACACCATGGAGACAAAACCACAAAGTTAGAATTACCACATAGGTAACACCACAAAGATAAAAGTTAAACATAATTAACACCACGAAGATAATACCACGAAGGTAAAAGACTCAACTGTCATTAAGGTATAATATAAGTACAGAAGTAAATATGATTAGTTGTAATCTAGATCAACTTATTCTGTTTTGAGGCACTGTAACACCCCGAAATTTTATGAAAAATATTCTTTTTAATTTCACTATTGTCTTCTGTTATACGCTACACTAAAAGGAGCTTTCACAACACACATCCTTGACTTGCCTTTCATTACACTCAATCACGACCTTCCTCGATAGCGTGTGTAGTACGCAATACCGAGTTTCACTAAACAACGATATGCTATTATTATATTATTATAACTAGCCGTTATAAATAGTAATAACCACATTTTAAAATTTTAGAAATTTTATCTCTCAAAATGGACTTCATTTTTGGATTCGGAGTATCAAATTTATCCTAAGGTGAAATTTTGGTACTTTTCGGATAACTTTCATATTCTGATGAATAGTGAAAATTACTAAATTATAATTAAAAACAACTTTTTTAATCAAAATAATTAATAGAGATAAATTATTAATTTGAGTGGTTTTAAATTATATTTAGAATATATTTTTACAATTTAATACAATGTTGGTCATTGGATGTAATCTCACATTTAAACCAGACATAAACAAGTGTCAATCTTTTGATAGATATTGTTTCTTAAAAACACGCTATTTGTTTTAACAGTGGGATTTAATTATAAAATTAATTAATTCATCTTCTATGTTATGAATTTGGTAAAATAGAATTCATTTTTGAATTCAGAATATGAAATATAGCTTAGGATGATATTTTGGCATTGCTCTGAAAAACATCAATTTTTGATGAATAGTGAAACTACTAAGTGGTAGTTAAAAAACTGAATTTATCATAAAACATAATTTTACCACTTCTGTGAATGAAATTTCAAAAATCCAAGAGACACGGTTGATGTCGGTAAGGAAAATGTGGTACAATGAGATGAAAATAATTTTTGGTGAACAGTAACTTTTTACTTTTATTTACCACGGTTAAAAGTAAATAGGGTAATTAAGGGTATCAATGATATTAATATTACCCTAACACATGTCCTAATCCTATTGGACAAGTGTATCTCGACTAAAAACAACCTTAAGTGTAAAATATTATCATTTAGGCCCACTTGGATTAGATTAGGACATTTATTATTATTTAATTCAAAGAAGAGTTAAAAGAGTTAAAATCAATGTTTATTTTCTAAAACATTTTTAATATAGGGTTATACATAAGATACATTCGATTGTAAATATTCATTAGAAAGATAAAACGATTTCCTACATAATGATATTTTATTTATAATTTTTAGACATTAAATAGTTTAATTTATTTACGACACAATGATGATGCAGTAAATATCTTATTAATGAAATATTGACATAATTGATGTTATAAACACAAAAATAAATGTAATTTGAGACTTTTTTTGAATCCCACTAATTTTCTAGGTTACTATGATATATTAGTGTTGATTTAATCAACTTGGTTTGAAGAGATAATTCTTTTATGACTTTCACAAAAATCATATATCAAATAGTGTCAAAATTGACAGAAAATAGTTTTTAAATCAAATATTATATTATTAATTGTTATTTTATTCCTAAAAATCTAAGGCTCGGCCAAATGACTTATATAAGGATATATATATTAATAATAATAAATTTGGGGTTCTTTTGGCATGTTATAGTAAGTGTATTAACCATATAGTATAAGAAAACAAAAAGACACGGTAAAAGTTAAATTATTTAACTTAGAGTTAAATCTAATTGATAAGGTTAAAATAATAACCTAAACTTGTTTAAATCCGATTGGTTGATAGGATTTCGACCCATACCCACCTTAGCTTCGAAATAAGACCCTTTGTAACCATTATAAACCGATTTTGACTTTAATATAAAATAATATTTTGAGATATTCTTAAGGTGCCCCTCTCCTCCCTTATAAAAGGGCACCTCCTTCCCCTCCTCCTCACACCAATTTGAGCACTCAAGCTCGGCCAACCCCTGCCAAAATCCCTTCTCCACGTCCCTAGAATAATCCTAGAGCTCCTGGTCTTCTTCAATGACCAATCTTAGTTTCCTAAGTGGAGGATTCAAAGAGGCGTTTCAAAGAAGAGGTAATATTCATTACCGATCTTTTCAACTTCTTTCTTCTTCAACTTCTTCTTCTTTAGTTGTTTCATGATAAAGTAATAACATCAGTATTTCTTATATACTGATATGTTATTATAAATATGAAACAACTCTAATTAACCTTCTATCCATCCTACGGAAAAAGGAAATCACCGCGCGTGCGTACGTACGGAATACCGTCACCACGCCGTGGTGTAATCTATTTTCTGCCACCACCTTAATTGGATGGGTATAATGGTGTAATGAGTAACTATATATGATTATTATAAAGTGATATTGATACTGAAATAGTATACAAACACTTAAACACAATTCCACGACCATGGGAACGATATCATCGCTCGTGCGTACGTACGGACTACCGTCTCCACGACGCGATGAGGTTCATTCTCAATGATTAACCATTCATGAATGATTATAAAGTATATAAAATAAGTAATAATGAAATATATGACATAATAATGATACTGGATTTATTTATATTTATATGTATGTCATCTAATTAATTCCATTCAATTCAATAAGGAAACGAAAACAGCATTCATGCGTACGTACGGACTACCGCCTCCATGAACGGTGTATTTCTTTCAATTTACTGATTTATTATATATATGTATATTATGAATATATATATATAAATCATGTTTTATATTCTGGAATTAAGTAATCACGATCTAAGTAATCATATGAATAATTACAAGTCAAAACATGGACGACAAATGAAACAATTTTACCCAAAACGCTCTTTAACATGGAATTTACAAAAGAACGGGTAATATAATGTCATAAGTGAACCATATATGATATCATAACAATGAATATGATTCTGTAATAAGTCAATGACATTATTTAAATCATTATACAGGAGGTTCGGACACTTACGAAGCAAATCGGACCTAAGGTAAGGGAAATATCACAATCTCATTTTTATCCGAGATTGTTTATACTTTGGCATTTACTGGGGTGTATTTTATCATCCACATCCATGTTTCCTCAATATGTAATATTATTTCCATTCACCTACAATTTTTTAAATCCTATTTTACCCTTCGGTGAGTTTTTAGTAAAAGATATGAAAAGAATTTTTTGTCATTTTTCATACGAGGTACTTTTTGACTTTTCTGACAAAAGTACGAAAAGAATGTTTTTTTTAACTTATACGGCATGAATGGATATTTAAAACATTATTTCCAAGAAGCTTCCTTTACAAGTTTTCAGCTTTATTTTTAATCAACTTCTTTTAGTTTAGAATTTTATGACATGTTAAGAAAGGAAAAGTATTTTTGAAGTAGAAGGATATTTTCCTCAAGAATGGAGTTCAAGTGTTTTATCAAAATTATTTTCCATCTAAGATAATAAAGGGTTCTGTTTTTATCCCTATTATTACATTGATTTGATTATGTTGTGAGGTAATTATTTTTATGAAGTCATTTACCTTATATGATTTGTTTTATGATGTCATCATGTTTCAAGAATCCCATTTTTGTTACATGTGTTTTGCGATGATGTATGATTTATGATTATGTGGCACACATAAGAAAAGATTATTTATAATATGGGTGGGACCTATATCTCCCTCCAATGCATTGGGTAAAGATTTTATATTTCATGAGATAGACATGGCTGGAATGGTAGGTCATACCGGTTCAGTGAAACAGGACTGAAACGAGTGTGACTCGGTTCAGAAAGGGACTTTGTCCACTAAGATAGTCTTGGAAATGAGTCTTGACTAACAAGAAATGATTCTCTATGATTATTTGTGTATGCCAAAAAGTTTCATGTTTTATGTTATGATTATTGTGATTACATTTCACTGCCATGATTTATCCCATGTTATGAAATTATGCTCTCTTTTGCAGGTTAAGATTTCCAAAAGTTATGTTCTTATGAATATGATGTGATTGATTTTTATTTTGTTTACCCTTACTGAGCATTTGAGCTCACCCTTTTCTGTTTTCTTTTCCCCAGGATATAAAGAAATGTTTTAGGTATAAAAAAAAGAAGAAGAAGATCTTTATTGGAGATGTTGAAGATCTTTCACCAGGATTAGAAGATTATATTCTGTGTTTCCAATGACAATAAACTATTACGATCCTTGTGTGTGTGTTTTTGTTATGTACTAAGTATTCCGCAAAAGTAATGTAATTTCCATGTACGTCAGGCTATGGGTCTCTGCAGTTGGTATCAGAGGAAAGGTTTAGTCATCCTTTGGAAACTAGGATGCGAAAACGTTAGTGAGATCCCCAGAGATATTTCTATGGTATGTCTAGGGATGTCCCTAAGGTTAAGTATACATATAGGTTATAGTACTATAACTATGCTAACAATCATAGAATTAAACCTAAGATGTTAGATATTGAAGGTACTCCCCCTTTATTATGTTGTTTTCCCTAGCATGATTTTTGCCTCTCACACTATTCTTTTTGGGTTTTAGACGATGGCTGGAACCCGAAGGAACCGTGTTGATCAATGCAATGGACAATGCAATGATTGTCCTCCTGAAAAAAAAAATGTTATGGGAGATGGAGTGCAAAATATTATTGCTATCCTTATACAAGATATGAATCATTCTAGACTTCCAAATGAGCAGAGAAAGGAACCGTATTCTATTGAGTCCTTCATGAGGCAACGTCCACCTTCTTTCAGTGGGACTTCCGATCCACTTGTTGCTGAACAATGGATCAGTACCACTGAAATGATATTTTCAGTTCTTCAATTTTCTGAACATGATAATGTCATCTTAGCAGTATATCATTTGGAAGGTGAATCTGATCAATGGTGGAATCTTATCAAGAATACGAGGCCAAGAGATGAAATTGAGTCCATGGAATGGGACGAGTTCAAGAACTTGTTTTTCAGTAAGTACTTCCCTCGTATTCTTCGAACAAAGATGGAGAAGGAGTTTATCAAACTAAAGCAAAAGGATGATGAATCTGTTGGTATATACGAAGCGAATTTACAAGACTTGCAAGGTATGCATCTGGCATTATCATCCAACCTGAAAGTAATGTTGATCGATTTTTCAGTGGCTTAAAACCAAGTCTTCGAAGGGCATTAGCTATAAGAGACTTCAGTAGCTATGGAGAAATTGTGCGTTGTGCTATCAAGGTAGAAATGGAAGTTGGTGTTACATATCCATCTCATGGTTTTGACAAGAAACGAAAGATGGAGTTCAAGGAGAAATCACAGAATAATGGTGAAAAGAAAATGAATGTTTCCTTATGCTCAATGTGTGGAAAGAAGCATTGTGGAGATTGTCTTAAAGGGACTAGAAAATGTTTTAAGTGTGGAAAAGAAGGTCATCGAGTAGATGAGTGTCGATGTAATGGAAAAAAGGTTTCTAATGATGTGAACAAAGCAAACACTACAGAGAACGCACCACTAGCACTTCAATGTTTCAAGTACAAGGAGATGGGACATTATGCCAATAAATTCCCCAATCCAAGGGTTAGTGATGATCAACATGAGCAACCACTTAAGGCAAAGGACAAAGGGAAGTCACATGCGATCACTATTGGCGATGTTGAATATGAAAACGATGTGGTGGAATGATTAAGTGTTTATGTAATGTGATTGCAAAATAATGTTGTATCATAAAGTATTGGAATATTTATGTATTGGTCTAATGTGGTATTCAAAGTGATTGAGATATTATGTGCATAATGAGGGGAAAATGAGAAAATGAAATGTTTAACAGTATTCATGAGCTCATGATTGATATAAGGACTAAATGATATCATGGTTTGAGTATATAGAATTTTGAAGATTTTGGTATGTGGAAGGTGTTAATTTTTAACTGCATTCATGTTTTCACTAAGGTATTCCAGAGAGTACATGATTAATGCCTTTTAATGTTTGGAATGTGACCAACAAGATATATCTTATGATATATGGGGATCAACGATGGTATTAAATCTCTGGTAATCGTTTTCACTATGTTATGAGAGTGGACTGCAGTATTATGGATAAGCCTAAAGATTGGAATGGATTATGTTGGACATAAGTTAGTATTGATTAAGGATAGATTTTTTTTCAATATTATTGATGGGATATTATAGTAATATATTTTTCGAAAAAGGACAACCTGCAGGACGGGCGACAGCCCATCGCGTCGGACAAGGCTGTGGAAATCGAACCCACAACCGAAGTGCGACTGGCCTTTATCGCCTACCACTGACCTGCAGGAAGTCCCTGTTTAGTAGAAACTAGTTTTATTATATTAAGTAGTATGATATATGAAGTATAAGTCCATTTTAGGAACCATATATGATTAATCTCACTATAGATCGACTTATGTATATAATTTTTGCTAACCTTTTGTTTGAGACAGATGGAATGACCCATCATTCTATCACATGATCTGCTAACACTTCACGAATAACAAATTCAACTTCATTTATTTAAGAGATGAAGTGGAAATTGTTCAAGGCACGAACAACAGTGATATTGTACCAAAATAAAGTAAGTATTTATTCTAAGCAAATTTTCAACTTTAGGGAAATGATCTTGAAAACCAAAAATGTTGTCCTAGTGATCTTATACCTGATGAATCATATGGTACCTTACATCATCACAAATATATGGATTTGTGATTACTGGATTTTCCATAGCCATGTTCTCTACCACTCTCCATCAGAACATGATGGTTAGATTTCTCTTCAATATCCATATTTTCACCTATGTGGAAACCCAGTGATTAGTTTATTTGGGTAATCGTTACATTTCATACTTTAGTTTTTTAAGACAAGTTATGGTATTCTTTTTTACGATGTGGGTTTCTATTAATGAAACTTTCGAATAGTAAACCATTTATAACCCTGACATATTTCGAGGGCGAAATTCATTTTAAGGGGGGTAGAATGTAACACCCCGAAATTTTATGAAAAATATTCTTTTTAATTTTACTAATGTCTTGTCTTATACGCTACACTAAAAGGAGCTTTCACAACACACATCCTTGACTTGCCTTGCATTACACGCAATCACGACCTTCCTCGATAGCGTGTGTAGTACGCAATACCGAGTTTCACTAAACAACGATATGCTATTATAGTATTATTATAACAAGCCGTTATAAATAGTAATAACCACCTTTTAAAATTTTAGAAATTTTAGCTCTGAAAATGGACTTCATTTTTGGATTCGGAGTATCGATTTTAGCCTAAGGTGAAATTTTGGTACTTTTCGGATAACTTTCATATTCTGATGAATAGTGAAAATTACTATGTTATAATTAAAAACAACTTTTTTAATCAAAAATAATTAATAGTGATAAATTATTAATTTGAGTGGTTTTAAAGAATATTTAGAATATATTTTTACAATTTAATACAATGTTGTTCATTGGATGTAATTTTACATTTAAACCAGACATAAACAAGTGTCAATATTTTGATATATATTGTTTCTAAAAAACACGCTATTTGTTTTAACAGCTGGATTTAATTATAAAATTAATTAATGCAACTTATATGTTATAAATTTGGTAAAATAGACTTCATTTTTGAATTCAGAATATGAAATATAGCTTAGGATGAAATTTTGGCATTGTTCTTAAAAGCATCAATTTTTGATGAATAGTGAAACTACTAAGTGGTAGTTAAAAACTGAATTTTTCATAAAACTTAATTTTACCACTTCTGTGAATGGAATTTCAAAAAATCCGAGTGACACGGTTGATGTCAGTAAGTAAAATGTGGTTCAATGTGATGAAAATAATTTTTGGTGAATAGTAACTTTTTACTTTTATTTACCACAGTTAAAAGTAAATAGGGTAATTAAGGGTAACAATGATATTAATATTACCATAAAACATGTCCTAATCCTATTGGACAAGTGTATCTAGACCAAAAACAACCTTAAGTGTAAAATATTATCATTTAGGCCCACTTAGATTAGATTAGGACATTTATTATTATTTAATTCAAAGAAGAGTTAAAAGAGTTAAAATCAAAGTTTATTTACCAAAACATTTTTAATATAGGGTTATACATAAGATAAATTCGATTGTAAATATTATCTAGAAAGATAAAAATCTTTCCTACATAATTATAGTTTATTTATAATTTTTAGACATTAAATAATTTAATTTATTTATGACACAATGATGATGTAGTAATTATCTTATTAATGAAATATTGACATAATTGATGTCATAAACACCAACATAATTGTAATTTTAGACTTTTTATGAATCCCACTAATTTTCTAGGTTACTATGACATATTAGTGTTGATTTAATCAACATTTTTAGAACATATAATTCTGTTATGACTTTCACAAAAATCATATATCAAATAGTGTCAAAATTGACACAAAATAGTTTTTAAATCAAATATTATATAATTAATTGTTATTTTATTCCTAAAAATCTAAGGTTAGGAAAAATGACTTAGATAAAGATATATAAATTAATAATAAACAATTTGGGGTTCGTTTGGCATGTTATAGTAAGTGTATTAACCATATAGTGTAAGAAAACAAAAAGACACGGTAAAAGTTAAATTAATTATCATAGAGTTAAATCTAATTTATAAGGTTAAAATAATAACCTAAACTTGTCTAAATCCTATTAGTTGATAGGATTTCGACCCATCCCCACTTTATCTTCGAAATAAGACCCTTTGTAACCATTATAAACCGATTTTGTCTTTAATATAAAATAATATGTTGAGATATTCCTAAGGTGCCCCTCTCCTCACTTATTAAAGGGAACCTCCTTCCCCTCCTCCTCACACCAATTTGAGCACTCAAGCTCGGCCAAACCCTGCCAAAATCCCTTCACCACTTCCATAGAATATTCTTAGAGGTCCTCGTCTTCTTCAAAGTCCAATCTTAGTTTCCTAAGAGGAGGATTCAAAGAGGCGTTCCAAAGAAGAGGTAATATTCATTACCGATCTTTTCAACTTCTTTCTTCTTCAACTTCTTATTCTATAGTTGTTTCATGATAAAGTAATAACATCAGTATCTATTATATACTGATATGTTATTATAAATATGAAACAACTCTAATTAACCTTCTATCCATCCTACGGAAAAAGGAAATCACCGCGCGTGCGTACGTACGGAATACCGTCTCCACGCCGTGGTGTAATCTATTTTCCACCACCACCTTAATTGGATGGGTATAATTGTGTAATGAGTAACTATATATGATTATTATAAAGTGATATTGATACTGAAATAGTATACAAACACTTCAACACAATTCCACGACCATGGGAACGATATCACCGCTCGTGCGTACGTACGGACTATCGTCTCCACGACGCGATGAGATTCATTCTCAATGATTAACCTTTCATGAATGATTATAAAGTATATAAAATAAGTACTAATGAAATATATGACATAATAATGATACTTGATTTATTTATATTTATATGTATGTCATCTACTTCATTCCATTCAATTCAATAAGGAAACGAAAACAGCGTTCATGCGTACGTACGGACTACCGTCTCCATGAACGGTGTATTTCATTCCATTTACTGATTTATTATATATATGTATATTATGAATATATATATATATAAATCATGTTTTATATTCTGGAATTAAGTAATCATGATCTATGTAATCATATGAATAATTACAAGTCAAAACACGGACGTCAAATGAAACAATTTTACCCAAAACGCTCTTTAACATTGAATTTACAAAAGAACGGGTAATATAATGTCATTAGTGAACCATATATGATATCATAACAATGAATATGATTCTATAATAAGTCAATGACATTATGTAAATCATTATACAGGAGGTTTGGACACTTACAATGCAAATCGGACCTAAGGTAAGGGAAATATCACAATCTCATTTTTATCTGAGATTGTTTATACTTTGGCATTTACTGGGTTGTATTTTATCATCCACATACATGTTTCCTCAATATGTAATATTAGTTACATTCACCTAAAATTTTTTAAATCCTATTTTACCCTTCGGTGAGTTTTTATTAAAAGATATGAAAGGAATCTTTTGTCGTTTTTCATACGAGGTACTTTTTGACTTTTCCGACAAAAGTATGAAAAGAATGTTTTTTAACTTATACGGCATGAATGGATTTTTAAAACATTATTTCCAAGAATATTCCTTTACAAGTTTTCAGGTTTATTTTTAATAAACTTCTTTTAGTTTAAAATTTTATGACATGTTAAAAAAGGAAAAGTATTTTTGAAGTAGAAAGGATATTTTCCTCAAGAATGGAGTTCAAGTGTTTTATCAAAATTATTTTCCATCTAAGATAATAAAGGGTTCTGTTTATATCCCTATTATTACATTGATTTTATTATGTTGTGAGGGAATTATTTTTATGAATTCATTTACCTTATATGATTTGTTTTATGATGTCATGATGTTTCAAGAATCCCATTTTTGTTACATGTGTTATGCGATGATGTATGATTTATGATTATGTGGCACACATAAGATAGTATTCATTATAAGATGGGTGGGACCTATATATCCCTCCAATGCATTGGGTAAAGAATTTATATCTCATGAGATAGAAATGGCTGGAATGGTAGGTTATACCGGTTCAGTGAAACAGGACTGAAACGAGGGTGACTCGGTTCAGAAAGGGACTTTGTCCACTAAGATAGTCTTGGCAATGAGTCTTGGCTAACAAGAAATTATTCTCTATGATTATGTGTGTATGCCACAAAGTTTCATGTTTTATGTTATGATTATTGTGATTACATTTCACTGCCATGATTTATCCCATGTTATGAAATTATGCTCTCTTTTGCAGGTTAAGATTTCCAAAAGTTATGTTCTTATGAATATGATGTGATTGATTTTTCTTTTGTTTACCCTTACTGAGCATTTGAGCTCACCCTTTTATGTTTTATTTTCCCCAAGATATAAATAAAGGTTTTATGTATAAAAAAAATAAGAAGAAGATCTTTATGGGAGATGTTGAAGATCTTTCACCATGATTAGAAGATTATATTCTGAGTTTCCAAAGACACTAAACTATTACGATCCTTGTGTGCGTGTTTTTGTTATTTACTTAGTATTCCGCAAAAGTAATGTAATGTCTATGTACGTCAGGCTATGGGTCTCTACAGGAACTATTGTTGACCCACACAAGATTGATAGGAACTAACCCCCTCTAACCCATACAGGATCTGACTCACATAGGATCGGTATACGCTTAACCATATAGGATCACTGAGTGCGGACCCATACTTGATCTGATCGATGTTAATCCACACAGGATCGATAGATTCTGACTCACATTAGATCAATAGATGCGGACCCACACATGATCGATGTTTTTTCACCATGTTTAAACCATCCAAAGGATTCCACACACCTATAGTGCACATGTTCTATAGAATCTATACGTTGAAATAAGTGTCATACATAGACAACCACTATGCTCAAAAAAGAAGTAAACCAAAGGACCATCATGATGTAAGGTTTCCAATGAGATAGATGGTACGTCAATCGAACTTCCGATCTGTCTGTTATAAGAATTTTAGTTCTGAGGGTCAGGCTGGATTCAGGTTATATACAAACAATTTATACTCCAATTGTCTCCAAAACCCAGGTAGAGTGTACCAACTGGAATGTCTTGCTCCAAGGGTCTCAATGCCATAGATGGTTCAACAAACAAACCCATGGTCCTCATGTTATGGTACTTTAAGCGAACAAGGCTGGGATGGGTCAGGGTCCAGTCTGACAGGGAAAGACCGACCCAGCCCGAAGCGGTCTGGGCTGACCCAACCCAGTTCGGGCTGACCTGACCCTGTCCGGGTATGAATTGGTCGGACTGGGCCACGGCGGGCTCTGCCCGCAAGGCTGTGGTCCAGCTCACATGGGGAGGGACCGACAAACATATGGGCACTACCCGTTGGCACGTGGCCCGCTGGGCATGCAACCCACTGGGCAGGTGGCCCAGCCACATGAGGCACGATCCTCAGGGGTAGACGGCCCAATGTATTCCTGATCTGGCAGGGGGAAAGACCCCACAGTCTCTCGAATGGCTCTTAGGTTGTTCAGTTTATGAAATGGAAGTGCCTTGTGGGCCCCGCCCAGTCGCCGTGGAACCTGTGGGGTGATTTCCTCCTCCACAATGAATTAGGTCGCGGCCTCCTTCCCATTGGTGGTGTGTTGGTCATGCCTCCCTCTTCTTTTGTAGTGGTTTCAGTCGCGGACTCTTGATCATCTGTGGCACACACCAGCATGCCGCACCTCCTTTACAACTGGCTAGTGCTAGCTGCCCCGCAGACTGCCAATGCTCAGTGTCGTTGCCCCCTGCTGCGGTTCGTGCCGGCATGATCCCTCTATCGTAACTGGTTGGTTTCGCCGCATGGATGGTCTTCCACAGATAGAGCAAGGGAACCAATGTATGGGAGGTTCCAGTCGGGGTTTGTTTGGCCCATGATTTCCATGTTAGCATGAAATCATGAGGGAGGATTAAATTATTCAATAAAATTATGTGAATTAAAATATAATCAATCCCCTACCTCCTGAACGATAGAGAAATTCACACAGTTCATGTAGTGGGTCAGTGTTCGCCTTCCCCCACAACAAGCCTCCAAAAACGTTGCACAATCATTGATCTTCTGTTCGGGTGTTTGGTATAAGGACCATGCCTTAAAACCATACATAATCATGAATTAAATGAATAATTCACATAGAGGATCTTTTCAGGTTTATGGTTTTAGAGAATTATGACCAAACTATTACATCTCAAAAGATTACAAAGTAGACACTTCTATTACGTTTTCATAAATTAAAAACTCTTAAAAAGAAACGTGACTAGATACATGTTTTAGGTAGCATGACTTTTACTTGATCCCATCCTTGACCCTATTCCACATTAATTCCAGTGAAAAACGTTTCAAAAAAACATTGGGTAAGCATAAAAATCTCAGTAAGGGATACACAAAGAAGGAAATCTGTTCATTTTTTAAAACATCAAGTAAACCATGAATACTTTGTCAAAGTAATACTTTTCACCTTTAAGAAGTATTAAATAATCTTCACTGAATAAAGGGTCATTACTTACACGTTTGTAACCAAAATATTACCATAAAACCCATATAAAGAACACATAAAATATAAAGGTAACATGGGACATAAACATACTTTATGTGGAATAACCATACGGTCGACTTCCAAACATATCACTAAATGGAATAGCCATACGACTGACTTCCATACACAATGAATTGGAGGTTATAACATAACCACCCGTCCTTGTATTCATGGCACCAAACATCGTATGGTTTATCACGTAATCGCCCGTCAAATGTCCATATACCATTATAAAATTATTACACATAAAACAATTAAAAAGGAAAGAAAAAATTTCCCCATTTCAATCACAATATATCACTTAAATATATTGCCATGAAAAATCCAATATAGAAACCATTTTTTATACCAAAATACATAAAAGAGTATATGGTATTTATTTACTTTTAAAAACATTTCGGCTTATTGAGGAAGCCAAAGAACAAATAATGCTCGCGGCGGCGGAAAGGTGGTTCTCACCACGTATGTTAAAAAGAAACATACTTTATGTCATTTAGTAAAACACTTTGTATAGAATAGATTCCATTTTAGTAAAAGTAAAGGCAGTTTATACACCGTATAAAAGAATGTAGTGTATAAAACAAAATATGCCTCAATGAAAAGAGATTGAGACGAAGTCCCTTACAAAGTCAGTATCCTTAGATTAAGGATAAATCAATTACATAATTATGTGTGACAAATATAAATACACCCAATATAAATGGATATTAAGTGCAAAACAATCATAGGTCATTCACACATATTAATAGTATGACATATTCAATAACAACAAGTTGAACCCAATGAAATCGATATTGGGTTAAGAAGTTCCCTTGTAAAAATTCGATAACCTAATTACGTCACATTAAAATTCAGAAAATCAGTTGATGAGAAAAAAATAGAATCTCATCACTTGGATATAAATTTTACATAAATAAGGATATATAAGTACATATACCAACATAATAATATGTAAATTAAAATACATAATGAAAGAAGTATTTTAAAAAGAGGTGGTTGAAAGGTTACATTACCAACTTGGGTAACTTTCGAAACGTACACCCCATGAAAGTAGGACTATACAACACTGATGTAAATACTCATAAACGAAAGTATATTACACAAAGAGTTGATTAATGGGTATTACATATACCACTCAAAGGAAATGGTGGCAAATGAAGCTTAAATCTAACATGAATAAATATGATATGAAAACCCCCTTACGAAAACTCAGCAGCCTAACAACGCCACTTAAAACACCAAAAAATGGATTTATGATATCAAATAGGGTCTCTCATAATATTAACATAAAATTTAAAGAATTTGGAATATAAAATAACATCCCCAAACATAATAAATATGAGCTTAAGAGAAATTACATAAAAGAGAATACCTAAAAAGAAATAGAAAGGTCGGATCCCTTACCTCAAGTCCATCTTGTCTTGTTCATTTCATTATATTCCTGAATAATAAACTTTGATCAATTTAAAATTTCTTAAGGAACTCCTATAAATATTATTATTCATTTAATATCAGAAATTATAATGTTATAATAATTGGTCAATAATGTGAGTTCATATTAGACGTTTTGTCAATGTTTGGTACATGAGTCAAAAATGACCTTGTTTGAAAATGATTGTCCATGTAGGTATAAGTAAATCATTTCCAGAATAGTATTAATGATTTAAATATCATATATATCCAGTACATATTCAAGTTATACTATCCCATAACATTTGTAGATAAAAAGAAATGAAATGCATCGTTCATGGAGACGGTAGACCGTACGTACGCATGAATGCGACATTCATTTCATTGTCATATTAATTGAATTAAAAATAAATGATAGATATATATACATTAAAATTACAGTATAATATATATGTTATATAGGTCACATATATTCATTAATTTCATTCTTTATACATTACATGTATTGCAGGAATGAGTCATATCACGTGAGGGGGCAGTAGTCCACACTTCCTCGTATGAAATTATCGCATTTGCACAACATGCAAAGAAAAAAGTTATGTTTTAAATATAAAATACTGAAGAATATAGAAAACATAAATACCATATATATCATATATAAAATACAGTGACATCATAATGGCCACCATGAGATGTGTTAAGAGAATATTGAACAATCATCGTTTCGTGAGGCAGTAATTTGCCATCCACTGAAACAGTATGTTCATTAACCATTAGACGGAGGTGTGTGTATGTGTAGCTTGAAGATACTGGTGTTGTTAAAAAATAAAGTAATAAAAAAATTTAGGGGGTTGGAGAAGAAAAATAAAACAAATGAACATAAGAGAAGACATTACCTTTAAATCGGGTAACTCCCTTTGGTTTGAACCAAAAGTGTTTCTTTAAGAGCTTTCTGCCTAAGGTATGTATTCTAGGATTAGGAGAGGGATGTGGAGAGATAAAATGAGCAGAGCGTGGCTGATCCAATGTCTTTAGAGGTTTGTGTAAGGTTGTATAGGTGGGGGACTTTTATTAGAGGAGAGGAGGGGCACTCTTGGAAAGTTATAAAATGTTACATTATTATAAAATGAATTTCGGATTTTAACGGTCCCAAAATTATATATTTCGAGTATATGGTTATAAGAGTTCGAAATCAACCCATAAAATAGGTTTTTGACAAGTTTAGTTCTTAGATTTTACATTATCTTTTCATTTTATTTAAATCTTTAAATAATGAGGTAATCGCTGCATCATCATGGTGTCATAAATAATTTAATTTACTTAATATCTAAAAATTATACAAAAAATATAATGATGTAGGAAATATTTTAATATTTCTACTGAAAATTTATAGTCAAATTATGACTTGTATAACCCCCTTTAAAAATTGTTTTAGTAAAATAATACTCGTTTGTGACATATTTATTTTAACTTTAATTAAAAAGTTATTAATGACATTTTCTTACCCAAGTGGCTCCATGGGGTCCACAAGTTGACCCATGGATTGTTTTGGTCTGCAATGACACATCCAAAAAAGGTAAGACAAGTGTTAAGGTAATTTCATATTATTATAATATTATTTTTACCTTAAATTACACTAATAACATTTAATCATGATTAATAAAACATAAAAGTTACTATTCACCAAAATATTATTTTAATCCCATTGAACCACATTTTACATCCTAATGACAACCATGTGTGTCAGATTTTGGAAATTCAAATCACAAAAGTTGTAAAGTTTCATTTAAATGAAAAATCAGTTTTTTAACTACCACTTAGTGGTTTCACTATTCACCAAAAAATTTAAGTTTTCAAAAAAATACCAAAAATGTACCCTAAGGTATATTTTATATTCTGAATTCAAAAATGATGTCTATTTTACAAAATTAAAAACATATAAGTTTCATTAATTAATATAATAATAAATTCCTGTTGTCAAAACAAATAGAGTGTTCTTAAGAAACAATATCTATTAAAAGACTAACACTATTTTAAGTCCAATTTCAAAGTGAAATTAATTCCAACGACAACCATTGGATTAAAAGGAAAAAATATATTCTAATTTCACTTTAAAACCAATTCAAAAGATTATCTAATCATATAAATAAATTAGATTAAAAAGAGTTTTTGAATTTAAATACAACATTTTTAACTTATTCATTAAAAATGAACTTTATCGAAAAAAATAACAAAAACATACACAAAGTAAATTTTGAAGTCCCAATTCCAAAGAATGATTTTATTTGGTCTAGTAAACATATGAAATTTAAAAATAGTGTATTTAAAAATGGATCTCCCTCAAAAGGTGGTTAATCGAAGTTTTAAAGATTATTAGAATCTTTACCCATAAAATTGGATTCATTCGCATTTTAAGCCTCTAAAATTTATTGGAACAAAGTAAAAATATTTTGCAGACATATATAATCATTTTGTAGTTAATTCTGTTTATTCGCACCATTACAACCGCTAGGTGTTGACTACCATTTTAAATAACATTTTTTTATTTTTAGAGTGCAACTTAAGATTCCCAAGAATCTTGTTGTTGTGTATTGGGTACGCCATCGAGCATAGTGTTCCCTTTAAATTAATATTATCATTTTATTCACAAATATGGATAAATATGAAAAGGTAATATTGTTTATTTACCTGGGATGTTACATCCTTCCCCCCTTTTGGAAATTGCGTCCTCGCAATTTAAAAATTGGGCTTGGAATCTTCATTGAAAGCCCCACATCAGGAAAAAGAGTAAATTAAACTATCACTTTAAAAGAAAGAAAGGGAAGTAGAAAGGTCACCTGAGTTAACCCATAATAGGATTCCATGTAAGAAACCATGGATATGGAATAAAAAAAAGTGTCATGTTCTGAGGGAGAGTGATAGAAAACATGTTTAGGGGAAATTTATCCTCCAAAAAATCACAAACTTATGATGGGTTAAACGGTATTTGATTCCCCAGCAGGAAAAGTTAACAGAAAACATTTTTATTAAGTTTCTTTTCATTGAGGAAATTATTTATGATATTAACTAAATCATAAGGAAACATACTTACTTGTAATGTAGACTCTCCTCCCCTACTATATTTCTTACACAAACTCATATTTTCTCCAAAAGATGGTTATTTGGGATAACATGTTCACATTAAGAGAGCTATAATCAACTACTAGAGAATAACCTAATCCACAAAAGAGAACTATATATTTCTCATGTATTTAGACCTTAACCAAAACCAATATTGTTAGAACAAGATCAGATAATCCACAAAAGGATAATCCTTTATAAAAAGAAAATCTATTCTTAATCTCCAAAATTTGTCCAACAAAACCCAAAGTTCAATGAAGACCATTCGATAAACAATTTATCCATGAAATTCTTCAAAGTAAACCAAACTAATATTGAAACCCAAATATTTGAAGGATTTAATCAAATAGTCTTCCAAGGTATAAATTAACATTTATCTCCAAATAACATCAGTTGCTCTTAAAGTATCATATTGAAAAGTAATTAACCTAATCATATATCCTCCATGATCAGTCAATATATTACTAGATAACCCAAAATCAACTTATTATTGATTCATAAAATCATCTAACTAAAAATAATAAGTCATACTGACTAGGGACTTCTCATAGTCCAGTAGTAGGTGATAAATAACAGTTGCACTTTGTTTGTGGGTTCAATTCCCACAGCTTCGTCCGACGTGACAGGTTGTCACACAGTCTACGTGTTTTCCTTTTTCAAAAACTACATAGTTCTTTTAGCATTCCCCAAAAAGTGATAAAATCTTCAAAAAATCATAACATAATATAACCACAAGTTTATCTCATGCCTTTCATATTCCATAATATCATATAGTAACTCATAATTACCTCAAAAGTAAGGATCATATAAACCCTTATGGTTACCTTTATAATTATTACCTGAACATCCACATCAAGTTGGTTCACTCATACACGATGCTTTAGAGAACTCACCAAGGTTAATGTGGCTGATCATGACTCATGATAGTTGTTTTTGAATAACAACGATATTTCTCATTGAATCCCCCATTTCATCCAGTCTCTTAATCAGAGAACCACCACAGTTTCATTCAAAAACATTGTCACTTTGGTGCTTCCAAGATCCATCCATTTACTAAAACAAAAAAGGTCAGTGTGGGTATATCAACAAAATCATCAAGTACTAAATAGGATGATAAACACTAAGATATACTTATCCAAGTTATCTCAAAATCATTCCAACATTCATAAATAACAATGACTCTATCTAATATAATAACCATTTTTGTTATACACAACTTGTCACTTATGCTTAAACAACACTCTAACCTCTAAAGTTATCTAAACCGACCTTTGATATCAATTATAAAGAACCTGCCTTAAAACCTTACATAATCATGAATTAAATGAATAAATAAGATAGAGGATCTTTTCAGGTTTAGAGTTTTAGAGAATTAGGACATAACTATTACATCTCAAACGATTACAAAGTATATACTTCTACTATGTTTCCATAAAATAAAAAACTCATAAAAAGAAACATGTATAGTTCCTTGTTTTAGGTATCATAACTTTTCCTTGATCCCATCCTGGACTCTATTACACATTAAGTCTTGTGAAAAACATTTCAATAAAACTTTGGGTGAGTATAAAAATCACATTAAGGGATACACAATGAAGGAAAGCGGTTAGTTTTTCAAAATATCCAGTAAACCCTGAATACTTTGTCAAAGTAATACTTTTCACCTTTAAGAAGTAGTAAATAATCTTCACTGAATAAAGGATCATTACTTACCCATTTCTAACCTAATGATTACCATAAAACCCATATAAATAACACATAAAATATAAAGGTATCATGGGACATAAACATACTATAAATATAATAACCATACGGTCGACTTCCACACATATCACTAAATGGAATAGCCATACGGCCGACTACCATACCCAATGCATTGGAGGTTATAACATAACCACCCATCCTAGTATTCACGACACCACCCGTTATATGGTTTATCACGTAACCACCCGTCAGATGTCCAAGTGCCATTATAAAATCATAACACATAAAAAAATTATAAAGGAAATAAAACATTTCCCCATATCAATCACAAAATATCACTTAAATATATTGACATAACAAATCCATTATCAAAACCATTTTCTATAAAAAAAATACATAAAAGAGTATATTGTATTTATTTACTTTTAAAAACATTTCAACTTATTGAGGAAGCCAAATTTCAAATAATGCTCGCAGCGGCGGAAAGGTCATTGTCACTGCGTACGTTAAAAAGAAACATACTTTGTGTCATTTAATAAAACACTTTTTATAGAAAATATTCCTTTTTAGTAAAATTAAAAGGGGTTTATAAATAAATATAAAATAAAGTATTGTATAAAACTAAATATGCCTCAATGAAAAAAGATTGAGACGAAGTCCCTTACAAAGTCGATATCCTTAGATTAAGGATAAATCAATTTCATAATTATGTATGAAAAATATAAATACACCCAATATAAGTGGATATTAAGTGTAAAACAATCATAGGTAATTCACACATATTCATAGGA
The DNA here is from genome assembly GCA_963277665.1 of Viscum album. Classification (NCBI taxonomy): domain Eukaryota; kingdom Viridiplantae; phylum Streptophyta; class Magnoliopsida; order Santalales; family Viscaceae; genus Viscum; species Viscum album. The sequence continues at coordinate 2,008,534,058 of OY728150.1, forward strand.
TGTCATATTCAATAACTACAAGTTGAACCCAATGAAATCTAAATTTGGTTAAGAAGTTCCCTTGTAAAAATTAAATAACCTAATGGCGTCACTTTAAAATTCAAAAAATGAGTTGATGAGAAAAAAATCTCATCACATGGATATAAATTTTATATCAATAAGGATATATAAGGATGTATCCCAGCATAATAATATTTAAATTAAAATACATAACAAAATAATTCTTTTAAAAAGAGGAGGGTGAAAGGTTCCCTTACCGACTTGTGTAACTTTCGAAACATACACCCCATGAAAGAAGGACTATACAACATTGATGTAAATACTCATAAAATAAAGTATATTACACAAATATTAGAATAATTGGTATTACATATACCAATCAAAGAAAATGGTGGAAAATGAATCTAAAATCTCAATAGAATAAATGTGAGATGAGAAACCCCTTACGAAAACTCGGTAGCATGACGACACCACTTAAAACATCCAAAAATGGTTTTATGAGATCAAATATGGCCTCTAATAATATTAACATAAAATATACAGAATAAGTAATATAAAATAACATCCCCAAACATAAGAAATATGATCTTAAAATAAATGACATAAAAGATAGTACTTAAAAAGAAAGAGAAAGGTAGGATCCCTTACCTCAAGTCCGACTTGTCTTGTTCGTTTCATTATATTCTTGAATAATAACCTTTGGTCAATTTATAATTCCTTAAGGACATCATTTAAATATTATTATTCAGTTAATATAACATATTAAAATGTTATAATAATTGGTTAATAATGTAAGTTCATATTAGACGTTTTTGTCGATGCTTGGTACAAGAGTAAAAAATGACCTTGTTTGAAAATGATTGTCCATGTAGTTATAAGTAAATAATTTCCATAATATTATTAATGATTTAAATATCATATATATCTAGTACATAATCATTTTATACTATTCCATAACATTGGGAGATAAAAATAAATGAAATGCACCATTCATGGAGACAGTAGGTCGTATGTACACATGAACGCTACTTTAATTTCTTTGTCATATTAATAGAATTAAAAATAAATGGGAGATATATATATTATAATTCCAGTACAATATATATGTTATATAGGTCACATATGTTCATTAATTCCATTATTTATACAGTCCATTTATTTCATGAATGAGTCATATCAATTGAGAGGCGGTAGTCCACACTTCCTCGTATCAAATTATCGCATTTGCACAACATGAAAATCATAAAGGTCCGTTTTAAATATAAAATACCAAAGTATATAGAGAACATAAATACCATATATATCATATATAAAATACAGTGACGTCATAATGGCCACCATTAAAGGTGTTATGAAAATATTGAACAATCATCGTTTCATGGGGCAGTAATTCGCCATCCACAGAAACAGTATGTTCATTAACCATTAGACTAAGGTGTGTGTAAGTGTAGCTTTAATATTTCTCATAAAAACATCCTATTATATTTAAGATACTGTTGTTGTTACAAAATAAAGGAATAAGAATAATTTAGGGGGTTAGAGAAGCAAAATAAAACAAACAAACATAAGAGAAGACTTTACCTTTAAAACGGGTAACTCCCTTTGGTTTGAACCAAAAGGGTTTCTTAAAGAGATTTTTGGCTAACATAAGTCTTCTAGGATTAGTAGAGGGATATGGAGAGGTAAAATGATCAGAGCTTGTCTGGGCCAATGGCTTGAGAGGTGTGGGTAAGGTGGTAGAGGTGGGGGACTTTTATAAGAGGATAGGAGGGGCACTCATGGAATGTTATAAAATGTTAGTTTATTATAAAATGCTTATTATATTTTAAAGGTCCCATAATTATATATTTAGAGTATAAGGTGATAATAGTTCTAAATAAACCCATACAATAGATTTTTTACAAGTTTAGGTCTGATATTTTACATTATCTTTTCATTTTATTTAAATCGTTAAATAATGAGGTAATCACTACATCATCATGGTGTCATAATTAATTTAATTTATTTCATATAAAAAAATTATAAAAAAATATCATGATGTAGTAAGGTATTGTATCTTTCTAATGAATATTTATAGTAAAAAATATGACATGTATAACCCCCTGAAAAGTTTCTGTTAGTAAAATAATACATGTTTGTGACATTTTGATTTTAACTATAAATAAAAAGTTATTAATGTCTTTTTCTTTCCCATGTGGATCCATGGGGTCCCCAAGCTGACCCATGGATTTTTTTGGTCTTCCATGACACAGCCAATAAGGTTAGGACATGTGTCAAGGTAATTTCATATTACTATAACATTATTTTTACCTTAAATTACACTAATTATATTTAATCACAATTAATAAAACATAAAAGTTACTATTCACCGAAATATTTTTTTAATCCCATTGAACCACATTTTAAATCCTAATGAAAACCATGTATGTTGGATTTTTGAAATTCAAATCAAAAATGTGGTAATGTTTCATTTAAACGAAAAATCAGTTTTAACTACCACTTTGTGGTTTCACTTTTCATAAAAAATTGATGTTTTTTAGAAAAATACCAAAAATTCACTCTAAGCTATATTTGATATTGTGAATTCAAAAATTATGTCTATTTTATAAAATTCAAAACAAATAAGTTTTATTAATTAATTTAATAATTAATTCCCACTGTCAAAACAAATAGCGTGTTCTTAAGAAACAATATATATTAAAAGATTGACACTAGTTTAAGTCCAATTTCAAAGTGAAATTAATTCCAATGACCACCATTGGATTAAAAGTTAAAAATATATTCTAATAGAACATTAAAACCAATTCAAAATATGATCTAATCATATAAATAAATTAAATTAAAACGAGGTTTTGAATTTAAATGCATCATTTTTCACTAATTCATTAAAAATGAACTTTATTGAAATAAATAACAAAAACATACCCAAAGTAAATTTTGATGTCCCAATTATATAGAAGGATATTATTTGGTCCAATATGACATATAATATTCTAAAAAGTGGATTTAAAATTGTTCTCCATCAAAAGATGGTTAATCAACCTTTTATAGAAATTTAGAATATTTACGGTTAAAATTGGATTCATTCGCATTTTAAGCCTCCATCATTTATTGGGAAAATTTAAAAAAAATCTGACAAACATATATAATAATTTTGTAGTTAGTTCTGTTCATTCCCTCCATTACAACATCTAGGCATTAACTACCATTTAAAATAATATTATTTTATTATTAGAGTAAAATGTAAGATCCCCAAGATACTCATTGTTGCGTATTGGGTATGCCATCAAACATAGCATTCCCTGTAAATTAATATTATCATTTTATTCACAAATATGGATAAATATGAAAAATAAATATTGTTTATTTACCTGGGATGTTACATTCGATACCGCTCGTCACTGCTCCCCGGTACCGGCTCCGTCCTCCAAGTGTTTGGCATCTTGGAACTTCGTCAGCACTTCGCTACTTGATGAAGTTGTCTGATACCTCTCACCAAGCTCTATTTAAATAAGAACAGGAGAGGGTGTATAGCGATGTTAGTAATTAATGAGCCTCATTAATTAGGAACCTTCCAAATTCCCCAATGTTGATGTTACTCAGAATTTAATGGTCAAGCCATTTATTATATTGACACGTTGCTGGTCCCACATTTCCGCTCGTCTGTTGGTGGAAAAGAATTAAAATAAAATCACAATGTTATTATATTTATTTCTTTTCAAAATCCCCAAAATCTAACATTTTTTTAAACCTACTATAGTTGAAGTGAATCCTCCCTTAAGTGAATCCTGTTGTTGAAGATTCAATGGTGCCCTCAATTTTTTAATCTGAGCACCAGTTCAAGTGTTAGAAAACACCGCCATCCAATTTAATTAACATACCTTAAAAAATGATTAGAAATTAATAATGTTCACCCTCAACCCATGCTGGTGATGTTTAGGCTCTACCTAAGAAAAACACACCCCAAGGAACTCAACAATACTCTCTAATTTTTTATCTGAGTCACCATTTAGATGTTATTAATTTTAACAATAAAATATTTGTTACTTAATTATTTTATTTATTGCCAAAAACTAACTTCCATAGTTGTCCCGCGCCAGCCAATGTTAGTATCTTCCTAAATAAATAATACCCTCAAAAGTTTTGTGGTGGTCTCATATTTTTAATTTGAGTCACCATTCAGGAGTTATAAGCATTTGAAAAAATAAAATAAATATTTTTAATTATTTTATTTACGGTAATGCCATTTTTGATTTTTCTTACAGGAAGCTTGCACCGATTAACTTAAGTCTCGCCTAGGGAAAACCCGCCATCCCGAATGCAACAGTGCCCTTAGATTTTAGATCCGAGAAATCATTTATGAGTTATTCTAATTTTCTGGAAAACTGTATATGCACGCTATTTAAATCACAAAAAAAACTTTTACGGATCACTCTATGAACTATGGGCCTCAGAATCATGCATTTTTAGATTTTGAGGTCTTGAAATAATTAAATATAATAATATATATATATATATATATATATAATAGGGGTCTTTACAATAATCTTAATATTTTTATAATGTTGAATGAAACTAATAATTTGATTTTTGGAACTTTTTATGTTTACATATTTATAGAATTATGTCATAACATTTACAAAACATCATTAATATTACTAGAAGACAGCTCATCTCATTATCCATTTTTTCATAAAACATTATCTTTTTAAAAAAACATGACATAGTTTCAAGTTTTATAATCATAACATTTCCTTGATACCATACATGACTCTATTCTTGTTCATGTCATGTGAAAAACATTTAAAAAATTATGATAGGCATAAAAACATAGTAAGGGATACATAATGAATGAAAATTGTTAGTCTTCAAATAACATGAAAACCATGAATATGTTATTTTAATGACATAATTTTCACCTTTATGATGTATTAAAAACACCTCACTAAAAATAATCTCATTGAATTCCCATTTTGTAACCAAAATATTATCACAATCTCATAGAATTCAACATTTTACATATAATGGTAACATGGAACATAAACATACTTAAATGGAATAACCAAATGGTCGAATTCCACACATATCACTAAATGGAAGAACCATGCGACCGAATTCCATACCCAATGCATTGGAGGATATAAAGTAAATACCTATCTTTAGAATATCACAGAACCACATATCATTTGGTTTATCATGTAACCAGCCATCACTGGTTTATCAAGTAACCACCCGTCAAAAGTCCAAATACCATTACATAATCATAACACATAAAATATTGAAAATATCAGAATTTCTATAATAACTTTTCATTTGAAATCACATGAAAAAAATTTCAAGATACTGAAATGTTCAATCCATTTTCAAAAACATTTTCAATGAATGGATATTGTGACAAAGTCCCTTACCTGATGTCTGACATGTCTTGTATGATATTTTTTCTTCAAAAATAATAAAAATAAGTTTATTTATACATGTTTCAGAACCTTATTAAAATTCATTACCCTTTTAATATCACTTATTAACTTTCTATAACAATTAGTTATTTATTTTAGTTCATATCAGAAATTTTTCTGATTTTTGGTACTAGAGTCAAAAATGAACATAGTATAATTACAAATTGTCCATGTGGTGAAAAGAACATTATATCCAGAATGATATTCATGGTTTAGATATCATATATATCTAGTACATATATATTTATAATATTCCATATCATTTTTATATATGAAATGAAATGCACCATTCATGGAGACAGTAAGTCATATGTACACATAAACACTACATTCATTTATTTTTCATATTTAATGGAATGAAAAAACTAAATGATACATAGGTATATTATAATTCCAGTAAAATATCATATATATGTTCTTTAAATCTGTCTTTTATACATTCCATTTATGGCATGAACGAGTCATATCACTTTGATGGGAGGTAGTCCGCACTTCCTCAAATGAAATTATTGTATTTATAAAACATGAAAAACATATAGATATCTTGTAAATGAAAATTAATGAAGAATATTGATAAAATAAATATCATAAATATCATATATAATTATAGTTTCATCATAATGGAGAACTTAAGAGGTGGTAGGAGATGATTAAACAATCATCGTTTCGTGAGGCAATAGTTCGTCATCTAAAGAAACAATATGTTCTATGCCCATTAGAAAGAGGTGTGTGAACATTTTGTCTGAATAAATCTCATTACAAAAACCTATTATACTAAAGATACTGTTTTGTTATAAAAAAATTGAATAATTAGAGTTTAGTGGTTTTGAGATAGAAAATAAATGAATGAATGATAAGAGAAGACAATACATTAAATAGGGAAACTCCTCTTGATTTCATCTAAAAAGCCTTATTTAATTGCCTTTTGTCCAAAGTAAGGCATCTAATAGGAAAGGAGAAATGTTGGGATTTTATTTGGGATGAGTTTGGAAAATCCAAGGGAGCTTGGGAGGTGTGAGTAAGGGTTAGAGATGGTTCCCTTTTTTAAGAGGGAGGAGGGGCACTTTAGGAATGATTGAAAATCTTATTTCATTATTAATTTATTTTTGAATTATAACAACACCAACGAGATATATTTTTAATATAATATGATGATTGGTGAAAATAAACTTATAAAATGGAATTATACTATTTAATATCATAAAAGTAACATTATCTTTTATTTTTATCCCTTAGTAAAATAATTTAACTTTTACCTTGTCTTCTTGTATATTAACAATATATGGATACATTAGTTAGTATAAAATTCCCATAGAAATAAAAAATGGATAATTAATTACATTTGTAACATAATATATGTTATTTTTCTGAATCGTATATTTTTATGAATATTATATAATCTAATAAAATAATAATTGATTTAAAAACTCATTTTTGTCAATTTTTATACTATTCATATCATGACTTTATAAAATCCATAACTACTTGATTATTTCGAAAAAAAATTAAATAATTCAAATATATCAAGTCCTAATCATCCATATAATTCATGTATGGCATGAAATTTTTAATAATAAATTTAATTTCATATTTATAATCACATTTATTTAAATATTCCATTAATAAGGTAATCACTACATCACCATTGTGTCATAAATAAATTTATTTATTTAATTTCTAAAATTTATAAACAAAATACCATAATGTAGAAAAAAAATTATCATTATAATGACTATTTATAGATGAAGATATCACTTATACAATAAAATTTAAAAATTATTTTAGAAAAAATACATGTTTAGGTTATATTTTCATAAACAATAAATTAAAAGTAATTAAATATAATTTTCAAACAAAATTGGAAAAATTAGGTACTAAAATTGACATAAGGATTCCAATGGTCAGAAATATCTCATCCAATAGGATTAGGACATGTGTTAAGATAATTTAATAATATTATAATATTATTGTTTACCATTATTTAACTGATTTACAATTTAAACATTGTAAATAAAATATTTACTGAAGTTACTAATCATAATGTCTAAAAAAGATAAATATTTCCACAATATGGACTTCCTGACTCCAAATATGGAATTCAATTTTCTAAATTCAAAACATAGAAGTTTCAGAAATTAATTTAAAATTAATCCTGGTTGTTAAATAAAAAATGTTATTTTTTACGAAACAAAAACTACCAAAAGATTGACACGTGTTTATGTCAAATTTCCAAGTGAAAAAAAAATCCAATGAACAAAATCATATTAAATGATAAAACAATAATCCAATTATACTTTAACAATAATTCAATGTAAAATAAATTTATATAAAGAAATTAGGGTAACATGCAGTTTTGAATAATAAAGCATTATTTTTCATTTTTCATTAAAAATGAACTTTATAATAAAAATATAGAAATTGCAACCAAATTGAATTTTATTTTCCTTGTTCTAAATAATGATATTTTTTCAAATAGAACTTATAAATGTAAAAAAACTATATTTTAAAAGGTTTCTCTATCAAATAGTGGAAAAATATCCTTTTAAAAATATTAGAGTATTTCCTGCTTAAACTTTGATTCATATATTGCTAATATTCATTGGATAAATGTAAAACATTTAACAAATATGTAGAATAATAATATGTCTAATTTTATTAATTCCAACCATTAAAACATATAGGTATTAAATTCCCTCAAAAATAATAATAATAATATTTTTTTTCAGTATTACTCAATGTGGTGTATTGCATAAGATTTCAGAGAAACACATTATTATGTGTTGAGTATGCTATTAGAAAAAGAATACAATTTTATGTAAAATCAACATGTTATTCATAAATTATAATTTAGTTGAGAAATTGTTATTCTCTAAATACCATGGTCGTTACATCCTTCCCCCCTTTTAGAAATTAGGGCCTCACAATTTTAAAATTGGCCTTTGTAACTTCATTTAAAGTCCCCCATCTGAAAAAGTGTCAATAAAACTAACACAATAAAATAAAGAAATATAAGTACAAAAGTCAAATGAGATAATTTATACAATGATTTAATGTTGGAAAACATGTATATGGAAGTGAAACTAATATGAATTTTATAATGGAGAACAATAGAAATCATGATCAGGAGAAAGTTATCCACCAGAAAATCACAAACATGTGATAGGATATACAATCTTTGATTCCCCAGCAGAAAAATAAAATAGACAACATTTATCTATTTTATGTACCTTTTCATAAAATTTAGGAAATTATTAATTATATTGGGTGATGACATAATGAAATATACTTACTTTTCAAGTGGATTTTCATCCATTAATAAATTTCTACAAAATACTCATCTTTTCTCCAAATGATGATTATTCAAGATGAATTGGTCACACCTGAAGTGTACGGATAAAAATATAGAGAATCAAAAAATCCAAAAAATATGAACTATATATTTAAATTGTTTTTAGTAATTAACCAAACATTAAATGGTTAGTACAAGAGTAGATAATCACCAAAAAGTATAATAATTTTTAAAAAAATAAATACTACTCTTAATATCCAAAAATGAACAAAAAATACCAAAAGTTCAACAAAGACCATTCAAAACACAATTTTCCTTAAAATTATTCAATGTAATCCACAATATGATTGAAACCCAAAACTCCAAAGGATTTAATCACAAATTCTTCCATATTTAATCATAACATTTATCACCATCTAACATATACTACTCTTAAAGACTCATACTGAAGAGTAATTAACCTAATCACATATTCTCCAAGATAGGTTAATCATTTATAAAATAACCCAAATTTCTATAATTCTAAAATAAAAACATATATTCTTCCAATGTAAAATTCATCCATTACTCCTTAAATGAAATCATATATTATTCTATTTTTTATGAATATGGTTTCCCAAAAGAGAAAACATCTTACGAAATAACCTGTACCCCTTAATCAAAAATCATATTCATATACTAAGGATATACATTTAATAAAACATAAGTTTCCAAAATAATATTATTTTGGATTAATATAAGCATTTAAATAAAAATAATAAGTCATAATAACCAAGGACTTCATGTAGTCTAGTGGTAGGTGATAAATCTCAGTAGTACTTTGGTTGTGGGTTTAATTGCCGCATCTTTTTCTGACACGAATAGTTATCACATGGTTTGAATGTTGTCATTTTTTAAAAAACTTTATAATTATATAACATTTCCAAAAATGAGATAAATTCCTAAAGTATAAACATAACATATTTAAACCACAAATTTTGTCTCATACCTCGCATTTTTAATCCCAATAATTAATGACACTTAATTACCTAAAATTTAAGGTTCATATAATCCTGATTGGTTCCTTATAAATATATCCACAAAATAAATGATAATTATTCCTCAAATAAAATTTTTACATAATAAAATTCAGATTTACACATATAATATAAAAGTCTTTCAATGTAAACCAATCAACAAAGAGAATTGATACTTATAAACATTTTATTACATAGATATCTAACATAACTCTTGAATTTATAAATTCTAGACATCTTAATCATCAAACAATCTTCGTGATCAATTAAACATTTATTTTTTAACTTATTCTATAATAATTTTTTTTACAAATAAAATCATGAATAGAATCTTAATATTCAGTAATATCAAAACATCGGTTTAGAAATAATACATAACATTCATATGTCATTTCCAGTTACCTTATCCTTAATTAGTATGGAATTATGAATTGGTAATCATAAATTTATATTATCCTTCAGATCCCACTCCCACACGATCTTTTTAGAACATATATTTGTACAATGACCATGCACACCACATTTAAAACATTTAATTAATCCCTAAGAAAGAACTTCATTCCTTTTTGTAGAGTCAACCAGACGATTCCTTTTTCTGTGGAAGGTAGTTGATTTATGACCTTCATTACCACATATATAACATCGTATCACCACTTTGATGCATTTTCATTGGTGTTTCTTTCCCCATATATGACACATTGGTTTATTAGTATTCTTACCATTATTATTTTTACGTGAACTTCCATAGGGATTTGTTACTTTCATATATGAATGCTTTGAAAAATCACTGAGGTTTAGGTATTCAATCATGAATCTTGATATTTTTTTTAGAAAAACCATAGGAGTTCTCATTATATCTCCCATTTCAATTGTTTATACATTTTGAAAACCACCAATGTTTCCTTCACATCAATTGTTACATTGGTGCATGCTAGATCCTTCCATTTTCTAAATCCAATATGGCTAGTGTGACTGTATGAGTATAACCATCATATAATATATTATGAGTAGGGTAAAAACTATGATATATTTATTCATGTTATTTTTGGTTAATAAAATTGCGAAGTGTATAAGAAAACATGAGGTCCATGGGGCTACGTTATGAAGCTGGCCCGCGTAGCCCCACAACACAACAACCAGCGCGAAACTCCCCATCTGTGAAGCTGCCGCAGAGCAAGGAGGTGGGAGGATCCACCATCCCATTTGATGTTCGTGAAGCCATTGTGGAGCAAGGACGCGGGAGGCTCTGCGAGCCTGTTTGACATTAACAAATCCACCACGTAGTAAGGATACGGGAGGCACTACAATAACCAAAAATGGCCATGCGTCTTCATTCCCAGTATGCTTTGCTGCGGGGTTCCTTTTTCTTATATATATTAGGCTCCACTAAAAACTAAAAGACATGCCCTCCAGCCCTTCGACTTCTTAGCTCTCAAATCGAGATGGATATTTTTCTTTGAAAACCATGATCTCTTCAAGGTACTTTAGCATCACAATGTACATTTCCCTTTGCATGAATTCAACCCTTCTTCAAAGATGGATGCCCTTCCCAGAGCCCACAGGTGTCCACAAAGGAAGGGCATCCCCAAGGGGGCTTGAGTTTTCACAGAGCAATAATGCTTCGTAAAGGACTCTCCATACGCCTGAAATGCACATGCTAAGGTAGAGTCACTGAGATTTTCAATGCACATTTCTTTGCATTTCTACGCTTCTCAAGGCACCCTTGCATCATGAAGAACTTCTCAGTGATATCATTTCCACTACATGAAGCACCTTCCATATACACCTATTCCATATGCCTAGGGTAGGCCACTTCACTTCACTAATCAAACCCCTTCATGAAGCCCCTCCTCTGCATGAAGAAATAGAGCTTTATGAGTCTTTTACCTATGAACCACTTTGCTTTGCAACTCCTCTTCCCGTATGGCCCTCCAGGCTTGCGTGACGTGATTTCAAGGTCACTGGGCTGGTACTTCCCATTTATTTGAATCACCTCATTATCCTTTTTATAGGCACACTAACAACTATTTCTTCTTATCATATCCTTGATATCGTGGGCCCCTCAATGGATCTCTCCCCAACACCCCATCACCACATCATTTATGATGACTTCCCTCACCCAAGGGTGGGTGTGTATCAGTTATGTAAGTCATAGGGGTGCAGAGTGAACCTGCCTCGTTCGAGGTGCAAGACGTTAAATTGCCAAGCACCATCATACTCATCACATGACGTTAAACTATATACTTGCCTCGTGCATCACACACCTGGTGCCCCATCTTGGATATTATTCATGCTTGATCATCTCCACATGAGTGAAATTTTCCTCACATGGAATGACTTCATCTTTATTGGAGTAGTGTATGTCCATAAGGAACGTGAAAAAACCATGGTGTTAGCCCATATCCTTTTCTTGGGGAAGGCTGCATCCACACTCCTCCTATCCTCTTCTTGGAGAAATACAGGGGCAGGCTCTAGGACACTCCTCTATTTAGGGCCAAATCCCTCTACCATTAGAATTTGTATCCATATGGGCCTCCATCTTGGAGTAAGTCCCAATATTCATCTCCATGGGTTGCTAACTATGCCTAATCCATTTTTCCACTTTGCGCTGCTAACCATGTGTATGCCCTATTCCACTTATGATGGATGCACCATTTGTGACATGATTATCAAGACTTTTCTACCTATTGATTCTCACACTGATCATGACTCACATGGGCTTAGAGTATGCAATGATCATGGAAACATCTCTGGGTAGCCTAGAGCATTAGCCTCATACTTGTTCAAACTATGTGGACATTGATACATGACAAGGAAAGGTATGTAGGAAGCCTCTCTGAGATTCAACCCCAACATCCATTGGTCTCGACCCCCTTCACATCGGTTCAAAAACACCATTTTGATCTACATGGACTTTGATCCCTTCCAAAGAAAGGTACGTAGGAAGCCTCATTTTGGTGCAAGCCCAACAACCATTGGTCCCGACCACCTTCACGTCAGATCACCATAGTCATTCCAAACAACGTGGATATTGATCCTTTCCATGGTAATGTATGTAGGAAGCCTACCTAAGGATTAATCCCAACATCCAGCACGTCTCTACCACTTCACGTTGGCTCACCTCCTATTCCGAACTACGGGGAATTTTATCATTGCCATGGCATGGTATAGGGGTAGCCTCTCAGGGGTTCAATCTCATCAACCATTGGTCCTAACACCATTCACATAGAATCACCATACCCATCCAAACTACATGGACATTTATCCTTGTTAACTCAAGGTATGTAGGAAACCTCTCGGAGGATCATCCCCAACACCCAGCTGGTCCCGACCACTTCACGTTAGTTAACCACCAATTCCGAACTATGATGGCATTGATCCTTGTCAAGGTGAGGTACGTTTGAAGCCCCAATAATGTTCAATCCCAGCAACCATTGGTTCCATCCCCATTCACGTCTGTCCACCCCCATCAAGCAAGATGATAAAATCTATAACCCCCTTTTCCCTACATGACAATAAACTACAACCCCATCCAGTGGTAAGTTGTTGTAACCCTATCTAGCGGTAATTCGTTGTGTTCCCACTTCATGATATGCCATTAAAGACCCAAATAAATGGTAATATGTCATCAAATGAATTACATAGGTTTGATTCCATTCTCCTAGATAGGGTATGTAGGAAGCCTCCCTGAGGTCTAACCATAAGAAATGGTAAAAATTTGTGTCCCCCCTATTGGGATCTACATCTAAGGTCTAACCCTCGAGCATCATACCATCTCGGGCTACTAACCATGCATAATCCCCATAATGTCTCCTGCTCTTCATCCCATATGTACACCGTGATTTCATGCCCCAAAAAGGAGGTTCCACTTCCTTTCGGTCCCATACCTACTAGTTACCTCATTAGGTGTCCCATCACCTATCCGAACTAAGTGGACATTAATTACCTGCCACATGGATACGTAGGAAGTCTCCTCGAGGCTCAATCCCAACACTACCATCACATTTACTATGGTTCCATCTCATCCCCCTTCACATCATTCAACTCTCCATATTCCATTATGATTCTTACTTGGGATGTCACATTCCATGGTGGTCATGCCATTCACCTATTCACTGCTCGAAGTAGTAACCGGGTGACTAACCATACGTTATCCATAGTATTAGTGTTCCCTCTAGAGGTTACACCCATCTGATCCACTACTGCTAATATTCCAATCTGTCCAATCTATCGTCTCTAGATGTGAAACTCATGGAACACCCAATTTTAAACATGGGAAGCTGAGGAAAGCCTTTGGGACATGCCTATGGCATATAATTACTCAAACTCGATGTGTCATTCCTCGAGATTATGTGCCCTCAAGAAGCCCTATCATAAGGGTTTTAATCCCAGAAACGCCAGTGTACAAGTGTCCAAACATGATAGCGATTTCCAATTTGACTATTCCCCTGACCAAAGGTTTCTTCCCTAGCGGGACCCCTTGGAATGTCGTGACAGAAGAAGCAAAATTAACTGGTGTCCATGAAGACATGGAAGTGGGAAGAATTTCAAGAACCATGATTGAAATCTATGAGGGGGACCCAGAATAGGTTACAAATTCCAAGGTGGAATCCATGATGGTAGGAATAGACATCCCATAATCCTATTTTGATCAAGGGGAAAATGTCCCGGAATAATAAACGAATACTACCTTCCTTTGGAAAGTGAGAATTCAGGGAAACAATCAGTGCGCCCTCATCCCTGACAGATGGATGTGTGTGCCCCAGTGAATGCATCTGAAATAGAAATGGTGAACCCGATGTGAATCTCTTCTCCTCAAAGTGGTGATTAGTAGAATTCGAGACATTAGTGGAATAGCATGTTACATGATCTCGTTATCTGACACTAGGAGCCACGAAGAAAATAGTGGGCCTGCCGTGAAACTCACAATATTTTGGGGTAATTGGACATTTGGAATTCTAATCTATGACATTGTAAGTTTGGATATTTTTTACTAGCTATGGAATATGGAATGGAACTGGAGCATTGGATGTATATTTCCTAGTTTTAGTACTAATGGTTTAATCTCCATACCTTCTAGGACCCATGCTACTGTAACAAAAAACTGATCACCACCCACCCACCGACGTAGGAGTAGGGGAAACACCAACGCGGAGATCCCATGGGGCTCCACCACTTTTACAACAGCTTCCACATACTCAGCTATTGGGAGCACATGCCCTATCTCCCCTTATGAAATAATTCAAATATGAGTGATTAATGACCTCATCCGGTGAAATAAGGGGGAGGTTATTCTCCCAACTTGAGACGTGGCCCATCAGGATTTAAACTTGTATGTGCCTTGTCACCACCACTGCCCACAAGGGAATTGCATGGAGACATTTCTCCCCACTCTGATGCACAACCATTTTGGAATCCTCTCCCCGTAACGCTTCGATGGATCCCTTCTCTATACTGACAAAGTATGGGAGTTCCAGGCCAGGCCGGTTGGGATACCATTCTAGGGGTGTCAACGTGGGCTCCCACTAAACCATGTAAATGTCGCAACATGGCCCCATATGCTATAGAGAAAGTAAGATATGTGGCTGCATCATCGGCCCTGGTCCGATTAACCTGACACCAGTGTCAGACGTGGGTCGATGACGACACCCACTGAGGGGCTTCAACATCAACGACAACTATGGCACGTGCCACCACAGACGAATACTATCAGTCCCATGCGTACATCGAGTAGGGGAACTTATCCACGAGGCTCAGATCAAGGCTCCAACGACCACAGAGGTAGGTTGGGTCAATTTTCCTGATTACTAGCGTGGTTAGTGCCCACAGTGGGCCAATCCATGACAACAATACTCAGCATGGAGGTCATCCCCATACCACCACCATTAAAAATGGAGGTCCTCTCTGCTCCCATGTTTGGCTTGGAGGTTCGCCACATGCCACCTTTAACTCGATTGAGGGCCCTCCCTATGGAAGTAACACTCAATGCAGAATCTTCCTTCATGCTCATGAAATCGGGTGTGAAGTCATTCCTCATGTCACCGGTTGTCAGAAAGAAGATGCCACACCTCTGGTCAACCTTCAGCATGTGGGTCATCCCTACATCCTTACAACCACCGATGAAGGTCCTCCTCTTCCTAGAAACTAGAGAAGCAGAGGTCTTCCAAACATCAAAAAACTCATCATGGAGGCCCAAACTGTGTTCTTCTTGAAAAGTGTGAGGACCCTCCTCATACCAATCCTACCAATAGAAACAAGCATGAAGACCCTACCCATGCGCCCACTTTCTCTAGAGGAGTTCCTACCCACTTCAGCACTTCCCTCAGAGATTCCATCTGAACGTCAGTCAGTGGATGTAGATGTCCTCCAAGTATTCCCTTCGACATCTTTCTAGGTGCTTCTCGCACACCAGCTCACTCAGGCAGAAGCCCTCCCCGTCCCAGCACCAGTTTGGCCGATGGACCTCCTCGCACCAGAAATCTACCTTGTCCCGAAGAGCCATCTTGGGGTAGGAGGATGGGTCGTAACCACCACAAAAGGAATGCCGAGATATTCTTGGATGAGATAAAACTAGTATACTTCTCAAATTCTGAGGCGGAATATGACTTAACATTAGATCACTCACCGCGATCCTCTGTGTTGGGCGCCAAGGAGAGAACAAGGCGTATTGGTCTCATCCTTCCAGAATTTGAGGTCCATCGGATTCCTGCCTCTCTTCGCAAGTATATATAATAGGAGGAGTATTTTGCATCTCCCAAGGGTATAGCCATAAAATAGCCACCATCTTTGACAAAAGATCTTTCTTCTTTGACTATATATAATGGAGATTTATTTTGGGGACTGATGACCAACGAACAACTGCATGGTACATTGCCATTAGCCACAGTCCCTACATCAGAAACTACAGTCACCAGCATTTCATACCACAATGTGGTGGATAATTCACTAAACTATTCAGAGTATTGCCCGAAATGTGGCAGCTTGGAAGCAGGACTGTTATATTCCCCTCCATCCAGCCTACCGTCTTATAGGTCTACTTCAGTAACTCTATCAGATCCCCAGCCAGATCTAGTTGACGAGTGGGGAAATCAAGGAACAGACCCCAAATCCAAGCTGAGTATCTTGTGGGAAATTCTTGAAGGGGACCATTTCAAGGAGATGTTTTAGCCGGTTGCAGTGCTAAATTTTGGGTAACCAAAGAACTGAAACAGTATGTGGTTTAATGCTTTCTTCAGGCCCTCTAGGCAACTCATTTCCATCTTCTACATCAACGAGTGATATACCACATGAGTCAACAACACTTAGAAGACATTATCCAACAATGTCCTTTGGTTTATTTGGAAACACTCTCTATGGCCTAGTTCCCTGAGTCACTATGTCGTCATTGGACCCTCCAACAACGATATGTCCAGATCATTAATGTGTTCAGCAGGGTAGTCAAGGAGGATTCTCCTTACATGGAAATTTGTGGTATGGGGGCAGTACATAGCCCTCCATTTCAGTTCTATCCAGTGCCATCCTGATTTTTTGGGCAACATAGAGGATATTCCTCAAGGTGGAGTGGCGGTTAACATGGCTGACTTATCACTGTGAGAGAATGACCTAGAGCTTCTTGGATAGGACCTACCCCAAGAGGGGGCCTCATGCCTATTGGATTCACTGGTGATGATCACTCACCAGAAAATGAATTTACTGGGTATCCATGTACCTACAGAGTCATTAAACCTTCACCGAAATCTAAATAAGGGCTAATAACACCTCGAAGCTACCAAATCCTCCAATCCTTCTAGGTCAGTTTAGAAGGTAGAAGAAGGTCCTTAGAAAGATGCATAGTGACAACAGCTCACAGATCACAAAAATATGGTTTATGAACTTCTTTCCAATTGTGTTGTGGAGCGATGACCAGACTACGGTAATCCTCGACTAGTGCAGCTGGGGCAGACGCAACCCCCCCCCCCCCCAATGACTTGCCTCTAGGTGACAATGATCATCCTTCCACCATAGATAGAATAGAAGATGAATCATATGGAAGGAAGTAATGTTACGTATCGCCAATCCCACCTGAGTGACGTGAAAATCCTCAGAACCCAGATTAGGTTCCCCCAGCTACTCCACAGGTTGTGTAATTCCCTAACCCTAGATACTTAGATTCGGTGCATTAATACATTGTTGGAAGTATCTTAGTTTTATACCTGAATTGGAGTATGGTCTATGTTTGTTGTTAATCCTCAGGGGATGTAACAAACCGAGATTTCATGAGAATTATTCTTTTTAAATTCATTTATGTCTTTTGTTGTTCACAATAGCAAAGTTATCTTGCTCTATACGCAACACCATATACGCAACACTATTCTTGGCTCTTGTTACACAAAATTTCAAGTTCGTTTGATAGAAGTTATTCTACAAAACATTGAGTGTGTGTATATATATATATTCAATGTATAAATGAAATATAGTTGGATTATATTATACACAACAACAAAGGAATATTTCACTACACGCTACCCTGACTTGGATTGCTTTACACTCAATCACGACCTTCCATGATAGCGTGTGTTCTACGCAATACCGAGTTTCACTAAAAAATGATATGTTATTAAAATATTATATAAACTAGCCATTATGAATAGTAATACCCACTTTTTGAAATTTTATTTTTCAAATTGTACTTCATTTTTGGATTTAGAATATCGAAATTAGCCTAGGTTGAATTTATTGTATTTTTCCGAAAACATTCAATTTTTTATTCATAGTGAAAACAATGGGTTACTATTTAAAACGCAACTTTTTATTTAAATAATTATTTATTTTATTGAAATTTATTTTAGTTAAAAGTTGATACATAATACCTATATATGTTCAATGTAATTCATTGGTGTCTTTTTATAATAATTTTATATATATATAATTTTATTTAACTTTTCACCGTCATTTACCTACCTCTTAGGAGCTTTTTGCAAACATACAGAAATATTAATTTTACCGCTTCTGTGAGTGGAACTTCTAAAATATGAGAGACATAGATAATATCAAAGAGTAAAATGTGGTTCAATAAGATAAAAATAATTATTGGTGAATAGTAACTTTTTACTTTTATTAACCACGGTTAAAAGTAAATAGGGTATTTAAGGGTAAAAATTATATTATTATTACCCTAACACATGTCCTAATTCTATTTGATAAGTGTAATTCGACCAAAAAAACCCTAGGAATAAAATATTTCTCTTTAGGTCCACTTGGATTAGATTAGGACTTTTATTATTATTTTATTTAAAGAAGAGTTAAAATAGTTAAAATCAAAGTTTAATAATAAAAAACATTTTTACTATAGGGTTATACATAAGATAAAATTGACTATAAATATTAATTAGAAATCTAAATAGATTTCCTACCGAATGGTATTTTATTGATAATTTTTATACCTTATATAATTTACTTTATTTATGACACAATGGAGATGTATTAATTACCAAAATAATGAAATATTAAAATAATTGATATTATATATACCCAAATAAATGCAATATGAGACTTTTTATAAATTAAATTAATTATATAGATTAATATGACATGTTATTATTGATTTAATTAACTTTTTTCGAAAAAATAAATCTGTTATGAGTTTTGCAAAAATCAATTACCAAATAGTGTCAAAATTGACATAAATTTGTTTTTAAAATAAATATTATATTATTAATTGTTATTTTATTCCTAAAAATATATGGTTCGGAAAAAGGACTTATATAAAGATATATATATTAATAATGAACCACTTGGGATTCGTTTTTCTTGTTATAGTATGTTTATTGACCATATAGTGTAAGAAAAAACAAAAACACACGGTATAAGTTAAATTATTTATCTTAGAGTTAAATATAAATGATAACGAAAAAATAGTAACCTAAACGTGTATAAAACCTATTGGTTGAGAGTATTTAGACCCATACCCACCTTATCTTAGAAATAAAGCAATTTAGAGCTATTATAAAAAGAATATGACCTTATTATAAATTAATATTTTACATTTTCCTAAGGTGCCCCTCTCCTCCCTTATAAAAGCGCACCTCCTCCCTCTTCCCTTTACTCTCTTTTGAGCCATGAAGCTCGAACAACACCTTCCAATTCCTCTTCTCAACCGCTCTAGATATATCATAGAGGATCTGGTATTCTCAAAAGACCATCTCTAGTGACCTAAGAAAAGTTTAAAGGAGGTGCGTCGAAGAAGACGTAATCTCTTC
Organism: Viscum album; assembly: GCA_963277665.1. NCBI lineage: Eukaryota > Viridiplantae > Streptophyta > Magnoliopsida > Santalales > Viscaceae > Viscum > Viscum album. Next base: position 2,008,554,057 of record OY728150.1, read on the forward strand.
TGACAAATCTTTCATGTTTCTTTCTTCCTAAACTTCATCTTGTTTAGTTGTTTCATTATAAAGTAATAACCTTAGTATTACTTATATACTGATATGTTATTATAAATATGAAACAACCCTATTTCATCTTCTATCCATCCTACGAAAAATGAAATTATCGCACGTGCGTACGTACGGAATACTGTTTGTACGCCGTGTTGTAATCTGTTTTCCACCACCACCTTACTTGGATGGGTATAATGGTGTAAATAATAACTATATATGGTTATTATAACATCATACTGATTTTATGATATTATATCATCCACTCCAATTCCATTCAATAAATATGGAAATGATATCATCGCTTGTGCGTACGTACAGATTACCCTCTCCACGACTCGATGAGATTCATTTTCCATGTTCACAATTCAAGAATGATTATAATGTATATATAATAAGTAATCATGAATTATATGAAATAATAATGCTACCAGATTTATGTATATATATATTTATGTCATCTACTTAATTCCATTCAATTAAATAAGGAAATGAAAAACAGCGTTCATGCGTACGTACGGTCTACCATCTTCATTAACGGTGAATTTCATTCCATTTATCGAACTATTATATATATGTATTTTCTGAATATATATTATTTAGAAATCATGTTTTATATTCTGGAATTATGTAATCATGATCTAAGTAATCATATTAATAATTACAAGTCAAAACACGGATGATAAATGAAACAATTTCACCCAAAATGCTGCTTCAACATGGAATTTACAAATGAATGGGTAATATAAACTCATAAGTGAACCATATATGATATCATAACAATGCGTATGATTTTGTAATAAGTAAATGTCATTATTTAAATCATTATACAGGAGTCTTAGACACATGTAGAAGAAATTGGACATAAGGTAAGGGATAATTATTTCAATATCATTCTTATCTGAGATTGTTTATTCATAAGTATTTACTAGGGTTATATTTATTATCCATGTCAATATGTTCTCAAAATGTTTTTATAAAATGTTAACATTTCTTACATGTATTTTTAAAGACATTTTTACCCTCTTTTTTACTTTTACCACATCGTATGGAAGGAATCTTTCTTTTGTTTACCATACGAGGTATTTTTATACTTTTCCGACAAAAGTACGATGAGAATATTTTTTTACCTTATCCTGCTTGAACAGATATTTATGATTTCATAACGCCTTATTTTCACGAATTTTACTCTACAAGATTTCATGGTTATTTTCAATAAAATCCTTTTCCTTTAAAATTTTAAGGCATTTTGAGAAAATAAAAATGATTTTTAATAAGAAATGATATTTTCCTCAAGAATTAGTTTCAAGAGTTTTATCAAAACCATTTTCCATCTAAGAAGACAATATTTCATATGTGTATGTTTCAAGTATAATATCTCTATGATTTACATGGTTTCAATTTTTTTATGATGAAATGATATCCATTTGTTTTATATGGATTATTTAATGATGGGATGATGTTTATGAAGCCCATTTTTATTCTTTGGGTTTAGATGAATGATTTATGTTTATATTGTGGCCCAAGTAAAAATGATTTCATTATGAGATGGATGGGACCTATATCTCCCTTCAATTAATTGGGTAAATATTAATATCTCATGAGATAGACATGGATGAATCGAGAAGTTAATCTGGTTCAGTGTCACATTACTGAAACAAGGAGTGAACTCGATTCAGAAAGGGACTTTGTCACTAAAATGGTCTTGGATGCAATGCATTGGATACTATGGAAGTCCCATCATGTGATTAATGTTTTTCCACAATTACATGTTTTATTCCGATGCTATTTTATCATGATTAATGTTTCTTTATGATCTATGCCTTACGTACTACCATGTTTTGTCTAATTAGTCAATATTTTGATGTTTAAATGTTATGTTCATGTTTTGAAGTTCAAATGTATATGGTTTGTTTTATTTTCTCCATGCATACCCTTACTGAGCATTTGAGCTCACCATTTATATGTTTTCTTTTCCCTAGGATATAAAGAAGGTTTTATGTAAGAAAACAAGAGGGGAAGATCATTATGGGAGATGTTGAAGATCTTTAACCGCGATTAGAAGATTATCTTCCGAGTTTCCAAAGACACTAAAATAATACGGACTTTGGGCGTCTGTTTTTTGTCAAGTATTAAGTATTCCGCAAAAGTAAGGTAATTTAGATGTACGTCAATCTTGGGTCTCTATAGTTGGTATCAGAGCGAAGGTTTAGTTAACCTTTGGAAACTAGGATGCGAAAACTTTAGCTGAATCCCTAGAGATATTTTTAAGGTATGTCTAGGGATGTCTCCAAGGGTAAGTATACGTATAGGATATAGTCTAGAATTATGGTAACGATATTAAAATTAAACCTAAGATGTTATATATTGGAGGTAATCCCCCTTTGTTAGGTTTTTTTCCGAGCATGATTTTTGCCTCTCACACTATTCATTTTGGGTATTAGAAAATGGCTAGAAATAGGGAGATTAACGATAATGGAGGATATGATGGACAATGGCATGATATTCTTAATGAGAAACCAAATGAAACAGGATTTGGAAGTCCAAACATCGTTATCATGCCGAATCTGCAATCTTATAATATGATCAATAATCTAATCCTTGGTAAGTATCCCGACTCAGTTAATAAGAGTTAGATGGAGTTTCATGATGATCATATATAGAAGAAAGTTCAATATCCCTCATGTAAATCTTGTGGGAAGAGGCATCAGGGAGAATGTTTCAAAGGAACTAGAAGATTCATTGGGTGTGGAAAAGGACACAAATCTAGTAAGTGCAATGGAAAAGGTTCAGTTAACACCATGGATAAGGATAATGGTATTTCTACAACATCAACAATGATTAGATGTTTCCAATGTGGAATGTATGGGCATTATGAAAACAAATTCCCTAAGGGAAAGTCTCATGAAGAGAATCAACATGGTCGTATGGGTAGTATTTTTGTTGATGATGATGAAGAGACTAAAAATTATATGTGAGATAAAAGAATTGTTGAATCTCTATCAATGGTTTAAGAAGGTAGTGGAATAATATATGTTTATCAAGAGTTATGTTTTATAGGTAATGGTACTATGGAATAAAGACACATCTAAGGATTGTTACAGTATTGTTTTTCCTAGAGTATTTGAAAGTATATGTTTAATGGTACCGGTAACCATGAAAGGTTATTCAGATATTTTTGGAAAGTATATGATATGCACATAATGAATGGATAAGGAGATAATGAGATGTTTGATAGTATTAATGAGATCAGGATTGATATAAGGACTAAGTGATATCATGGGTTGAGTATATAGAATTTTGGGGATTTTGGTATGTGGAAAGAGTTAACTTTTGACAGAACTCATGTTTTCACTAAGGTTCTATGGTAATTCATGTTTCACAAGAATACATGATTAAGGTAATCACATGTTTGGAATGTGACCAACAAGATATATTGCATGATAAATGATGGTATTCACATTTTCAGTAGATGACATTTCAAGTAATCATTATCTTTATACTATGAGATTGGATAAAAGTATTTTGGATAAACCTATAGATTGAAATAGATTATGTTAGATATCATATAGTATTGTTTAAGGCTAGAACTTATTGATATGTTATAACAGTATAGTTTTAGTAAAAGGACAAATCATAGGACGGGCGACAACCCATCGCGTCAAACAAGGATGCTAGAATCGATCCCATAACCGAAGTGTGACAGGCCTTTATCGCCTTCCACTGACCTATAGAAAGTCCCTGGTTAGTAGAAACTATTTTTATTAAGCAATATGATTGATGAAGTATAAGTCCATTTTTGGAATCATATAAAATTAACCTCACCATAGATTGACTTATGAATATTTGATAACTTTTTCTAACCTTTTGTTTGAGACATATCGAATGACCCATCATTCTATCACATGATCTTCTAACACTTCACGAATGAAAAATTCAACATCATTTATTTAAGAGATGAAGTGTAAATTGTTCAAGGCACGAACAAATATGAGATTATACTGATATAAACTAAGTATTTCTTCTAATTCAAATTATTCAACTTTAGGGAAATCCTCTTGAAGACCAGAAATGTTATCCCAATTCCCTTATATCCGATTAATCATATGGTACCATAGATCATCACAAATTTTTGGCTTTGTGATTGTTGGATTTTTCATAGCCATGTTCTCTACCACTCTCCATCAGAACATGATGGTTAGATTTCTCTTCCATATACATATTTTCACCTATGTTCTCCTATGGTGAATCCCAGTGATTAGTTAATGTGGGACACCATTGTGTTTTATACTTTAGTTTTTAAAGATAAGTTTTGGTATTCCTTTTTACGATGTGGGTTTCTATTAAAACATTCAAGTTGTAAAACATTTATAACCCTGACGAATTTTGAGGGAGAAATTTATTTTAAGGGGGTAGAATGTAACAACCCGAGATTTTATGAGAATTTTTATTTTTAATTTCATTTATGTCATGTCTATTATGGGACAGCAAAATAAGCTTGTTCTATACACAACGCCATATACTCAACACTATTATTTGCTCATGTTACACAAAATTTCAAGTTCGTTTGATAGAAGTTATTCTACGCAACATTGAGTGTGTATATATATATATATTCAATGTATAAAAGAAAAATGGTTGGATTATATTACACACAACAACAAAGGAATATTTCACTACACGCAACCCTGACATGGATTACTTTACACACAATCACGACCTTCTATGTTAGCGTTTGTTGTACGCAATACTGAGTTTCACTAATCAATGATATGTTGTTATAATATTATATAAACTAGACATTATTAACAGTAATACCAACTTTTTGAAACTTTATTTTTCAAAATGGATTTCATTTTTGGATTTGGAATATCGAAATTAGCCTAGGGTGAATTTTTGTTATTTTTCAGAAAGCCTTCAATTTTTTATGAATAGTGAAAACACAAGGTTACTATTTAAAAAAAAAATTATTTAAAAAATTATTTATTTATTTAAATATATTTTAGATAGAAATTGATACATAATACTTATATAAGTTAAATTTAATTAATTAGAGTCATTATATAATAATTTTAGATATATAAAAATTGTATTGAACTTTTCACCGTCTTTTACTTACCTCCTAGGAGCTCTTTGCAAACATACATAAATCATACTTTTACCACTTCTGTGAGTGGAATTTAAAAAATCTGAGTGACACGATTAATATCAAGGAGTAAAATGTGGTTCAATAAGATAATAATAATTTTTGGTGAATAGTAACATTTTACTTTTATTTACCACCGGTAAAAGTAAATAGGGTAATTAAGGGTAAAAATGATATTATTATTAACCTAAAAAATGTCCTATTTATTTTTGATAAGAGTAATTTGACCAGAAACAACCTTTGGAATAAAATATTGACCTTTAGGTCCACATGGAATAGATTAGGACATTTATGATTATTTTATTTAAAGAAGACTTAAAATATTTAAATTCAAAGATTAATAAAAAAACATTTTTAATAAAGGGTTATACATAATGTAAAATCGACTATAAATATTCATTATAATGAGAAAATGATTTCCTAACTAATTGTATTTTATTTATAATTTTTAGACATTAAATAATTTAATTTATTTATGACACAATGGTGATGCAGTAATAACCTAAATAATGTAATTTTAAAATAATTGATATTATAAATACCAAAATAAATGTAATTTGAGACTTTTTATGAATTCCACTAGATTTATAGTTAATATTACATGTTAGTATTTATTTAATTAACTTTTTTTGAACTAATAATGATGTTATGATTTTCACAAAAAATCAAATACCAAATAGTGTCAAAATTGAAATAAAATAGTTTTAAAAAAAATATTATATTATTAATTATTATTTTATTCCTAAAAATATATGGTTCAGTAAAATGACTTAGATAAGGATATATATATTAATAATGAACAACATGGGGTTTGTTTGTCTTGTTATAGTTTGTTTATTAACCATATAGTGTAAGAAAATAAAAAGACACGGTAAAAGTTAAATTATTTAACTTAGAGTTAAATCTAAATGATATGGATAAAATAGTAAGATAAACTTTAATAAAACCTATTTGTTGAGAGTATTTCGACCCATACCCACCTTATCTTCGAAATTAATCAAATTGGAGCTATTATAAACCGAATATGACTTTATTATAAAATAATATTTTATGTTTTCCTAAGGTGCCCCTCTCCTCCCTTATTAAAGGGAACAACCTCCCTCTTCTCTTCACTCACTTTTGAGCCTTGAAGCTCAGCCAAAACCTACCAATTACTCTACTAAAACTCTCATTTTATATCATAGAGGTTCTGGTATTCTCAAAATACCATCTGTAGTGCCCAAAGAAGAAGTTTAAAGGAGGTGCGTTGAAGAATAGGTAATCTCTGCTACCAATTCTTTCATGTTTCTTTTTTCTTCATCTTCTTATTCTTTATTTGCTTCCTTATAAATTAATAAAATAAGTATTACTTATATAATGATATGTTATTATAATTATGAAACAACCCTATTTCACCTTATATCCATCCTATGGAAAACGAAATTACTGTGCGTGCGTACGTACGGAATGTCGTCTGCAAGTTGTGGTGTAATATGTTTTTCCACCACCAACTAACTTGGATGGGTATAATGGTGTAAATAATAACTATATACGTTTATTATGACATCATATTTATTCTACGATATTATATCATCCACTCCAATTCCATTCAATAAATATGGGATCGATATCATCGCTCGTGCGTATGTACGGATTACCGTCTCCACGACGCGATGAGATTCATTTTACATGTTAACAAATCAAGAATGATTATAAAGTATATATAAAAAGTAATCATTAAATATATGACATAATAATGCTACCGGATTTATGTATATATATATATATATTTATTCCATCTACATAATTCCATTCAATTCAATAAGGAAATGAAAAATAGCATTCATGCGTCCGTACGACCTACTGTCTCCATGAATGGCGTATATCTTTCCATTTATCAAAATATTATATATATATATATACATATATTCTCAATATATATTATATATAAATAATGTTTTATATTCTTGAATTAAGTAACCATGATCTATTTAATCATATTAATAATTACAAGTCATAACACGGACGATAAATGAAAAGATTTTACCCAAAACGCTGCTTTAACATGGAATTTACAAAAGAATGGGTAATATAAAGTCATAAGTGAACCATATATGATATCATAACAATGAGTATGATTATGTAATAAGTCAATGACATTATTTAAATCATTATACAGAGTCTCGGACACATACGGAAGAAATTGGACATAAGGTATGGGATAATTATTCCAATCTCATTCTTATCTGAAATTGTTTATTCGTAAATATTTACTGGGGTTATGTTTATTATCCATGTTAATATATTCTCAAAATGTTTTCATAAAATTATATCTTTTCATACATGTATGTTTAAAGGCATTTTTACCCTCTTTTTACCTTTTCCACATCGTATGGAAGGAATCTATATTTTGTTTACCATACGAGGTATTTTTTGATTTTTCAGAATAAATTAAGAGAATGTTTTTTTAACTTATACGGCTTGAACGGATTCTTACGATTTCATAACGCCTTATTTTCATGAATTTTACTCTACAATATATCATGGTTATTTTCAATAAAATCATTTTCTTTAAAAATTGCATGGCATTTTGTGAAAATAAAATGATTTTTAAGAAGAAAGGATATTTTCCTCCTGAATTAGTTTCAAGTGTTTTATCAAAAGCATTTTCCATCTAAGAAGATATTATTTCAAATTTGTATATTTCAAGTATAATATCTCTATTATTTACATGGTTTCACATTTCTTATGATGAAATGAAATTAATTTATTTTATATGGATTATATTATGATGGGATGATGTTTATGAAACCCAATTTTATTCTTTGGGTTTAGATGAATGATTTATGTTTATATTGTGGCACAAATAAGAATGATTTCATTATGATATGGTTGGGACCTATATCTCCTTCCAATGCATTGGGTAATGATTTATATCTCATGAGATTGACATGGCTGGAACGACATGTTAATCTGGTTCAGTGTAACAGGACTGAAACGAGGAGTGAACTCGATTCAGAATGGGCCTTTGTCCACAAAGATGGTCTTGGCAGCAATGACATGGCTACTATGAAAATCGCATCATGTGCTTTATGTTTTTACACAATTACATGTTATATTCCAATGCTATTTTATCATGATTAATGTTTCTTTTTTGATCTATGCCTTACGTACTTCCATGTTTTATGTCATTGCTCAAGATTTTGATGTTTAAATGTTATCTTCATGTTTTGAAGTTCAAATGTATATGGTTTGTTTTATTTTCTCCATGCTTACCCTTACTGAGAATTTCATCTAACCGTTTATATGTTTCCTTTTCCCCAGGATATAAAGAAAGGTTTTAGGTATGAAAACAAAAGGGGAAGATCATTATGGGTGATGTTAAAGATCATTCACCGCGGTTAGAAGATTAAGTTTTGAGTTTCTAAAGACACAAAACTAATACTGTCTTTGGGCGTCTGTTTTTTAAATGTATTAAGTATTCCGTAAATGTAATGTAAATTACATGTACGTCAAGATTGGGTCTCTACAGTGGATGTTTAGATTGTGTGCCAGTAAAGTGTTCATATAGTTCATGTAGACAACATTATTTAAGGTGGTGATGTTATCCAGTATTGGCCAAATTTATGGACCTAAAAATCCTAAAATGTTGATATAGGTTGTTGGAAAATGAAGGTGCATGCAAAAAGTAATTGGTGTGTGAAATAAAGGAGTCATGTGCCAAAAATAGTGGCATGCATGAAAACCAGCGGCATAGGCAAAAAATACAGTGGTGCGCGAAAAACAACGTGGTGCACAAAATATTGGAGAGATATTTTTTGTGCAAGAGGAGTTTCAAAATCAAAACATCGAAAAATGGAAAAGGCAAGGGTTGTGAAATAAACATGGATAAGTGCATAAAATATGGTACCTGTGTGAAATATAACGCACCGAATGAGAGGTTTATCACACCATAGGAGGTTTTGCACACAGGGGTCTGAGATGCCTATAAATAAGAGGTGACCCCATCATTATGTATGGATGAAGACTAAGAGAAGATGTGAGTGCTGTTGTGTGAAAAATTATGGGTTGCGTGAAAAAGGTCGAGTTGCTCGGAAAAATTTCGAGCAGTGAAGAAATGGCCAAGTTGTACGAAAAAATTGTTGTTCGTAAAGCTTCTCGTAAAGGAGGTTATTGGGAGAAATATTTTCCAAGTGAAAATCAAGTATTTCTCGAAAAAGTGAGATATTTCATTGAAACTGTTGGAGTTATGTGAAATGTACATTATAACATGTTTGTGGATTTCGGATTATTCGGATCAGTGGTTCAGTTTTCTCAGGATCATCAATTAAAGACATAGATTCAAGCATAGTCTCGTGATGAGTAGATATAAATACATAAATGAAAATCTATTGAAGAGACCCTCATGTCTATAAACTGACTGAGACTTCACAAAAGGCAGTGAGCCAGGGGGAGTCAACAGGAGTGACTCGAGGGACGCAGTGGTCTATCCCTGAACATTTTTAAAGGAAGTGAGCTTGGGATAGAGTGACTATTTCCAAACCATTCTAATCCACAACTAGTGATGAATAGTATAATTATGTATGACAAAAAACCTGTCTGCGTATGATCCATGGACGTAGCCCTTAGCAGTGAACCGAGTAAATAGTGTTCTGTCATCTCATTGCATGTCAATGTTTCATTGCTGATCATTTCCATCATACAAGTTTAACTATTTCCTACAAATGTGGGAACATGATCCTTGTTTTTAAAAGAAAAATTTGACCCCCTGATTCACCCCTATATTCTCAGGGTGTCATGGGGTCCTTCATACATAACATTGGAATGATCACAAAATATCATGTCTCGAAAGACTGATTAGTTTATTATCCTTAGAAATACTAGATACATTCATAAGTTTTACATTACATTATAAAATGAAAAACTACAACAACATAGTCTCCATAGGCCACACTCATATCACTTAGACTATCCCTACAGGTATTTTATAATATACTTCTTTGCATCCTAGGAAAAAAACATAGAAAGGGCTGAGCTCAAATGCTCAGTAAGGATAACAATATAGTAGAATGTTTTATAAATAATAATAATCATTTAAGGAAATGTATGAATAGAAAAAAACCCTTTTAATCTTGAACATCAGAATAATATAGAAAAGATAAAATCAAATAATTCCATTTACATATTCACATTGATATTCTACTAGTCTAATAATCACATGCAATATCAATAGCCACATTCATGTTGATGGAATGCATAATTCCAGACATCATAACCACATATTCAAGGCCTTCTTCCAATACTACGAATAAGATTTTATCAATTCCTTATTCCAAGAAAATAGTTTGACTCATGAGACATACTGATGCATCGAGGTGCTATAGTAGGCTCCACCCATGACATACTAAGTCTAATGCATTAATTATATGAAAGGGTTTAAACATAACATAAACATTCTTATTAAAATGTCCATACGAAGTGACAATAATTTATCCATAAACCATGAATGATATAAAAATAACACAACCATAGTCAAACATATCACAAAAAATTCAATACAATATATAAGTTTTGCATAATAATAAATAAACATCAAATAAGCTTAAAATCCATCAAAGGATGTTGACATACATAAAATCAAAAAAAAATTTAGAGAAATATCTCTTCCTATTTTGAAATCATTTAAGAGTCGCATAATTATAAAGAAAATATTTATTTTGTAAATATTTTTATATGCTTTTAAGGTAATCTTTGATGATGTTATAATGGCATAAAATAGTTATACCAGCTGTATATGTTAAAAAACAATCTTAGCTTAATTTTGTAGAAAAGGTCATAAAGTACCTTGATTGGAAAATGATAGAACGATTAATTTGAAAAACATATAAGGTCAAGTATGGTTATAAATTACATTACCCCATTGTTTAGTAAATATTAAAAGTGTTTTGAAATATATTTTTAAGAAACATGGATTTGGATGATAAAGAGGTCCCAGTAGATAATTACTTATAAACAACCTCAGATAATGAAGAGATTGTGAAATTAACCCTTACCTATTACTTTTCCTTGGTCAATGGTAGATAAACCTCGTATATAATGTTTATATAATTGTTATTAAATTCTAAAAGAACCATATACATAAATATGATTCATATATAATCTTCTAATATTACTTTGTTAATAATATTATAGTATTATCGTTGTTTCGAGTGTTAACTGATTCGTTTTCCTTTATATTCATTGATACATGAGTCATATTTTTTATGGATGGGATGTATCTTATTCATATCCAGAATTAAATCATGTCTTTAAATATTAATTTTAATCATCTAATGAAAATTAGTCTTGAATTGATACAATGGAGAATGAATCTCATCACGTTCGTGGAGAAGGTAATCCCTACGTACGCACGAGCGAGAATATAATTCTTTTGATATAAAAATCATATATAATTGGATGTAATATCATATATAACGAATAATTATCATTTTATATTTATTATTTTCATCATTTATACTCATTATTATACCCATCCAAATGACTAAGTGTTTGAATAACAAACTACACCCCGGAGTGGAGACAATAATCCGTACGTTTGCACGTATAGTGATTTTTTCATTTATATGTTGGATAGAATAATTAATATGGTTTTAAAACTTCTATAATAACATCACAGTATATATAATATACTGTAGATGTTATTTTAGAATATAAATAACAAATAAAGAGGAAGTGGAAGAAGAAAAGAACATGAAAGAGGTGATGAAATATTTACCACTTCTTCGGGTTCATCCTTTTGATTTGATCGAAATAGATCTATGGGATAGAAATATGACTAATGGAAGGCCTATATGATTAATGTAGGATAGTTGGGAGGATATTTGGGTAGGTTTTGGCTGATTCATATGGCTTTGAAGGTGTGAATTTGAGAGAATGGGATGTGCCCTTTTATAAGAGGAGTGAGGGGCATCGTAGGAAAAGATAGAAATGCTATTTTATAATAAAATAATTTTCATTTCCTAAAAGATTAAAAAAAAATTATTTAAAGGAAATGGTTGGTTGGGTCAAAAGGAACTCAACCAATAGGTTTTATATAGGTTTGGGTTTCTATATTAACTTTATCTTTTAAATTTATCTCTTAGTTAAATAGTTTGACATTTTCCATGTATCTTTGTATTTTTATATTATATGGATAATAAACAGACTATGAAAATCCCAGGGAACCTAAAATGGTTCGTTAATAACATATATAACATTATTTAAAACCTTTTTCCTGAATTTAGATTTTTAAAAATTGAATATCAATTAATAATATAATATATGTTTTAAAAACTCTTTTATGACAATTTTGACACTATTTGGTATTCTGTTTTTTTCAAAATTCATAAAATAATTATTACTTCAAAAAATAATCTAACCATACTAACATACCATTTTAACATATATAATTAGTGTAATTCATAAATATTCTCAAATAACATTTATTTGGATATTTATAATATCAATTATTTTAATATTTCATTTAAAAAAAATTAATACATCATCATTGTGTCATAAATAAATTAAATTATTTAATGTCTAAAAAACATAATAAACTTAAAATTATTTAGTAAATATTCTCATCTTTCTAAATAATATCTATTGTCAATTTTCTATTATGCGTATCCCAATATTAAAAATGGTTTATTTATTAAACTTGGAATTTAACACTTTTAACTCTTATTTTAATAAAATGATAATAAATGTACTAATTTAATCCAAGTGGACCTGAAGGATCATATTTTATTCCTAAGGCTGTTATTTTACTAATTAAACTTATCCAATAGAATTATGACATGTGTTAGTGTAATAATAAAATACTCATTACCATTAATTCCCGATTTACTTTTAACTTTGGTAAATAAAAGTCAAAAGTTAATATTCACCAAAATTTATTTTTATCTTATTGAAACACATTCTATTTAATGATATCAACCATGTCTCTTGGATTTTTAAATTTCTATTCACAAAAGCAGTAAAATTTTTATTTATACAAATTTGGAAATGCTTTTCGGAGGTGGGTAAAAGTCGGTATAAAGTTTAATTTTTTAATATATATATAATTACTACAAACTAACTCCAATTAATTAAATTGAATTTATATAGGTATTATGTATCTATTTTGACGAAAAATTAATTTAAATAATATTTTTTTTATTTAAATAAAAGGTCCTTTTTGAACAATAACTTAGTGTTTTAACTATTTATCAAAAATTGAACGTTTTCAGAAAAAAACAAAAAAATCACCAAAATCTAATTTTGGTATTCTAAACCCAAAAATTAAGTAATTTTGATAGATAAAATATCAAAAAGTGGGTATTACTATTCATAATGGCTTATTGGATTAGTTGTGGTGTGTTTGAACTCGATGTTGTGTACAACACAATTCATTTTATTATTCAAAGGGAAACATATCGTGGAAGCTTGGGGTGTTACATTATTCCCTCCATGAAATAATTTTGTCCTCAAAATTTTTATAATATTACCGCATAAAATGATTCTGGAGGTTTTTCATCATAATTTCCCCGGGTTCCCATGTTTCCTCTTCCATTTTATGGTTTCTCCATAGAACATTTACCAGACAAGTCATCTGGTTTCTCAGCACTTGTTCTCTAGTATCAATAAATTTGACAGGCCCATCAGAATAAGACAGATCAGGTTCTTGTTCAATTTCCTCATAGGTGAGTACATGCGTTGGATCAGACATGTATTTTCTCAATATTGAATCATGGAACACATTTTGAAATTTGGGGAGATATGGCGACATTGTCAACCGAAAAACTACAGCCCCAATTCGTTCTATAATTTTGAAAGTTCTGATGTACCTAAGACATAGTTTACCCTTCATACTGAATCGTATAACTCTCTTCCATGGAGATACTTTCAAGAAAACATGATCCCCTACCTGAAATTTCAAATTCGTCCTTCGGTTATCAGCATAGCTCTTCTACCTACTATGTGCGGTTTTGATGTGGGTTCCGATAAAATTCTCCATTTCCATCATTTCCTCAACAAGTTCTTTTCCTATGAGATTTCTTTCACCAAAATCGTCCAAACAAGTTGTTGTCTGACATCCCATGCCATATAATACTTCATATGGTGCCATTTGAAAACTTGAACGGAAGCTATTGTTATAGAAAAAATGTACCCAATGTAAATATTGATCTCACATACCTTGAAAGTCAAGTTGAAAATATTTCAAGATGTCTTATAAGGTTTTAATAATCCTTTCTGATTTTCCATCAGTTTGAGGGTGGTAGGCAGTGCTCAAATGATGTTCAGTATATAGGGAATTCAGAAGAATTTTTCAGAATCTTGATATAAAACTGGGATCACGATCATAAACAATCGATAGGGGTACACCATGGAGTCTTAAAACATCATTAATATATAGACTAGTTAAATGTCTAAGTGTTAAATCTTCTCTTATATAAAAATTATTGATGAGTATGTAATACAATCAACAATGAACCATATTGCATCATTCCTTCTAGGTGTCTTTTTGTTTCCCCAAAACAAATTCCATCAAAATATTATCCCATTTCCACTCATGTATGGGAGGATGTTTCATGACTCCTCCAGGCTATTTCCATCCATCATTCACTTGATGACAACCCATAAATTGTGACACAAAATCAGAAATATCCCTCTTCATGTTGTCGCACCAAAAATATTCCTTCAAATCTCTATACATATTAGTGCTACCAGGGTGTAAAGATAAATTGGAGCTCTGATCATCATCCAACAATTCCCATTTTAGATCAAGTATGTTAGTAAAACCATGTCTTTTCACAAATTTCAAAATTCAATCTTAATATATAAATTCACTCAATATCCCATCGTTCACATCATTAATTTTCTTTTAAAACTCATCATCATTAGCCTTAAAAAAATTTATCTTTTCTTGTAAATATGGATAAGAAACAATTTGAAAAAGTATTGATGTTTCACATTCCATGATAATTACCATATCCATTTTCAGAAGATCTATGAAAATAGTATTTCTTTCAACTCTCATCTTTATAAAAACTTTGTGATCCTTTCTACTCAATGCATCTTTCACCTTGTTTCCCTTCCTTGGGTGGTAGTGAATTGTGCAATAATAAACCTTGATTAGTTCACACCATCTCCTTTGCCACATGTTGAGTTATTTCGGTGAGGAAATATATTTCAAAATCTTGTGATCAGTGTATATCTCACATTTTTCACCATAGAGATAATGTATCCATATCTTCATAGCAATGATTATAGATTATAACTCAAGATAATGAGTAAGATAATTTTTCTCATGAATTTTTAGCTATCTTTATGCATAAGCAATAACTCTATCATTATTCATAAGGACACAACCAAGTCCTTTATTTGAAGAATCACTTTAACTAACAAATCCATCATTCCATGATGGTAGATTCAAGATAGATGCATTGACTAATCTTATCTTTAGTTCATCAAAAAATTCTTCACACTCTTTTGTCCAAACAAATTTAACCCCTTTAAGTGTGAGCATGGATAATGGGATAGCTTGTCATGAAAAATTATGTACAAAACGCCAATAATAACATGTTAACCCAATAAAACAGTGTACCTCCGTTATACTGGTTGGTGCTGGCCATTCATGGATTTCCTTGGTCTTATAAAGATTAAAAAAGATTCCTTTCTTAGAGATAATATGGCTAGGAATAGAAAAATTTTGAAGCAAGAATTCACACTCGCTAAATATCCCATATAATTCATGTCTTCTAAGAGTATTTACAAAAATGTGCAAGTGATTTTCATAATCTTCATTACTTTTGGAGTATACCAAGATATCATCAATAATTACCAATAAAAATTCATCAAGATATTCCTTGAAAAATCTATTCATTATATCCATGAAGTCATAGGGTGAATTAGTCAAACTAAAAGGAATTACAATAAATTCATAATGCCCATACCGGGTTAGAAATTTTGTCTTCGGAATGTATTCCTTCATCAGGAACAACTGATGGTATCTAGATCAAAGGTCAATATTTGAAAAATATTGAGCTCCGTGAAGTTGGTCAAATAAATCGTCAATGTGAGGTAGGGGTTACTTGTTCTTTATTTTTATAGCATTGATCTCCCTGTAGTCAATGCACAATCTCATATCTCAATCTATCTTCTTAACAAAAAGGGAAGGGGCTCTTCATAAGGAAATAGTAGGGTGAAAAAATCTCTTATTACTCAATTCCTCATAATTGTTTCATTAGTTCCACTAATTCCATAGTGTCCATTATATAAGGGGTCTTCGATATGGGCCATGATCTAAGAATTAAATCAATGGAAAACATAATTTCTTGTTCTGGAGGATGTCCAAGTAAATATTCTGGAAACACATCAATAGATTTTTGCACTATAGGTACGTCATCTATTTGAACATTATTTTCGACAACCATAATTATTTAATTCTATTCCTCCCCAATAATTGATTTTAGTAAAGCCACTTGGGTGGATATAGATAAGAATCAGGTGGTGATGTTTCTTCTCTAAAGATAAGGTACTCTTTATCATCATATAAAATGGTAACTTCCTTATTCATACAATAATTTTTCTTTTCATGGAATAAAATCCAATCCATTATGAGGATTATATCAATTTTAATCATGGGTATGATGACGAGTTCCGAAGACAAAGAAAATTTATATGCCCTAATGGGAACTGATTCACAAAACATTGTTGCGATAATAATTCCCTTAGGTGTTTTGACTAACAACTCCCTTATTATGTAAAATTGAAAATATATAATTTTCATAGAAAACTGGGAAGATTTGAAACAATGTGATGATCCATAATCAAATAAAACATTGGGTAAACTTAAGGAAACCATTAAATTACTTACCACGACGTCTTTCGGAGCTTCAACCTCAGTAGTAGTGATTGCATAAGCTTGGCCTTGGTGCCTTGGCCTTTTCTGAGGTACATTTCTTTGGAACATAAGACATTCATTTTCATAATTCCACCTTTCTCAAAAAATTTAGCATTCAACATTAAAAACCTCTTTCTTCCCCTACCAATCACGAGCTTTGTGGCCTTTTTCAACACACTTTTAATAAACTACAATTCCCTTTAGGCATGTACCAGGGTGTTTCTTCCTGCATTTAATGCAGGATGGATATTAAAAACTTCCCTTCTTCCCCCTATTTTCATTTCTAGAGTGTTCAACAAATCTATACTTATATTTCTTTTATTTAAAGTAATAAGACTTAGAGAATTCCTTTTCTATCTTGATAGCACATGAGACAATGTCTTCGTATGATGAGAAGGATTGTGAGACTAATGCTCGATGGAGAAAAGGTTTTAACACATGAAAGTAATGATCAATCATACTTCTTGGGTTAGGTATATAATCTAATTCATTCCATTCTATCCTTGTAATGTTAGCTTCATATTTTGGAGCATTCTCCTCATATTTTTGCCTCAGACTCGGAAATTGCCTTTCCATATTCACTTGATGTTCATGAGGAAATTATTTTTCAACGAAAATCTATTTGAACTCCCTCCATTCTTTATTTGATACTTCCTCATCTTCCTTTGTGTTTGGAATTAGTTACCACCATTAATCAGCATCCCCACTGAGGCGGTAAAGTGTCATGACAACTTTTCCCTTTTCGCTACTCCCCAAGGCGTGGAATAATTTTTCTAAGGAAATTATCCATTTCTTAGTAGCTAATGGATTTTTACTCTCATTTAATTTTTGTGGCTGTTGCATCATGAAGCGTTCTAACATTGATCCTCCATGCAGTGAATCAGGGTAGTCCATACGGGTATGGTTTTTATTCATTACCTGAGTGAGTTCTCCCAGTATGGTGATAAGATGATCATCACCAGTTGCTTCACAAGCTCCACTATAAGTATCTTGGTAGGAGGGAAACCCCTACACAGATTATGTGTGTTGATATGGATTATATTCCTTACACTAGTCTCCATTTCTAAAATAATGGAATAAACTAGATTATCTTATGAATCAAAATACATAATTCCAAACTTGTAAAATACTTAACATAACCTGAATAGTTTATGGATATAATACATAATTATAAAAATGTTATCTTTGAGAAAGAATCAACTCATAAACCCTTCATAATGGTTTATAAAAAATCAGAATTATCCTATGCATATCCCCCGGGAGTGTCGTAACCAATAGTGCATCAAGTCCCATTTTCGTGCACTGGTTTACGTTCGAGTCTAGATAAAAGTAGTGTTTGTGGGTTTTATACCTAGGTACATATATTATAGATCCACCTCTTCCTGCTTGTATCCAGACAGGGATGTATTTATTAGAAAACTCACAAAACCTCCCCAGTACTAAAATTCTAGGAAGTTTTTTTATATTAATCCTCAAATTCTATCTTAGGTTAATGAGATCTAATCAGAGTTTATATAAATCTACATTCCATGGTTTTTAATAAACATACTCTGATACAAACTGTAACGCCCCGACCCTAGTTAACCAGAGTCGGTGCATTATTACATAACATTAGAATTATCAGAAAAGATCAAGTCTTGAAAAGAAGTTAGTTTATTAACCTTAAAAATACTGGATGCATTCATATGTTTTACATTACAATATAAAATGAAAAACTATAACAACATAGTCTCTATAGGCCACACATATATACCATAGAATATCCCTGTAGGTTAGACATAATATACTTATTCAAATCCTAAGAAAAAAATCATAGAAAGGGGTGAGATTCGATGCTCAGTAAGGATAACAATATATCCGAAACTTTAACAAATAAGAATTAACATTTAAGGAAATATAAGACTAGAATAAAATAATTTAAAACATGAAGTTCATAATAATTTTAGAAATATAAAATAATATAATTTCGTTTACTAATTCAAATAGATATTTTACTAGTCGAATAATCACATGCAATATCAATACCCACTTTCATAATGATGAAATGCATAATGCCAGACATCATAACCACATAGTTGAGGACTTGTGCCAAGACTAAAAATTAGATTTTGTCAAAGCCTTGGTCCAAGACACTAGTTTGTCACATGAGACCTACCGATTAATCAAGGACCTATAGCGGGCTCCACCCATCACTTACTAAATCCAATGAATTCCTCATATGAAATGTTATAATCATGACATAAACATTCGTATTAAAACTAGCATACTAAATTTCAATACACTATCCATAAACCATTAATGGTATAAAAATAACACATCCATATTCAAACTTATCACAAAACCTTCAACACAATATGGAGATTTTGTATCATAATAAATCTACTTCAAATAAGCTTAAAATCTATCAAAATATGTTGACATAGATGAAATGAAAACCATTTTCATAGAAATATCACATTATATTTTGAAATCATTTAAGAGTCACATAATTATGAAGAAAAATTTTATTTTGAAAATATTATTATTATATTTTAAGGGAAGCATTAATGATGTTATAATGGAGGAAAATAGTCGTACCCGCCGTATAAGTTAAAAAAAACCTTCTTACCTTAATTTTGTTGAAAATCTCATAAAGTAAGTTGTTTGGAAAAAGATAGAAAGATTACGTTAAAAAACATATAAGGTTGAATAAGAGTATAAATGACTTTACTCCATTGTTTTATAAATAGTAAAAAAATTTGAAATACATTTTTATGAAACATGGATGTGGATGATAAATAGTTCCCAATAGATAATTACGTATAAACAACCTCAGATAGTGGAGAGATTGTGAAATTAACCCTTACTTTGTACTTATACTTGGTAAAATGTAGGTTAAATACCTATATAATGGTGAAATAATTGTTATTAAATTATAAAAGAACCATATACTTAAATATTATATCATATAGCATCCTCTGATATTTCTTTGATAATAATATTATAGTATAATCGTTGTTTCGGGTGTTAACTGATTAGTTTTACATTATATTCTTTATTATGAGATTCAAATCTATTTTGGATGAGATGTATATTATTCATATCCATAATTATATAAAGTCATTAAAATATATTTCTAATCATCAAATAATGATTTTTTTGGAATGGATACGATGGGGAATGAATCTCATCAAGTTGGTGGAGATGGTAATCTGTACGTATGCACGAGCCACAATATCATTATTTTGATATTAAAATCATATATATTTGGATAAAATATAATATATAAATAATCATTATAATGTTATATTTATTATGTGCATCATTTATACTCATTATTCTACCCATCCAAATGATTAAGTGTTTCAATAACAAACTACACCCCGACGTGGAGACGGTAATCTGTACGTATGCATGTATAGTGATATTGTCATTTATTGGATGGATATAATAATGAATATAGTTGTAAAATTTTTATAGTAACATCAAATTATATATAAGATACTGGATTTGTTATTTTAAAATGGAAACAATAATGAAAGAGGAAGTGGAAGTAGAAAATAACTTGAAAGAGGTGATGAAATATTGACCTCTTCTTCAGGTTCTTCCTTTTGATTTGATCAAAAGGGCTCCTATGGTTAGATTTTTGACTAATGGAAGGCCTCTAGTATTAGGTTTGGGCAGTTGGAAGGATATTTGGGCAGGGTTTGTCTGATCCAAATGGCTTTGAAGGTTTGAATTTGAGAGAAGGGGGAGTGCCTTTTATAAGAGGTGTGAGGGGCACCTTAGGAAACGATTGAAATATTATTTTATAATAAAATTATTTTCGGTTTCTAATGGATAAAAAATAAATTATTTATATTCTGAGGTGCGTATAGGTGAAAAAACACTCAATAAATAGGTTTTAGATAGGTTTGTGTCACTATTAACTTTATCTTTTAGATATAACTCTTAGATAAATAGTTTGATATTTACCATGTCTCTTTGTATTTTTATATTATATGGTTAATAAAATTACTATAAACTACTTAGAGAAACTAAAGTGGTCAATTAATGAAATATATAATATTTTTTATTAACTTTGGCCGTACCTTAGATTTTTACGAATAGAATATCAATTAATAATATTATATATTTTTTAAAAACTCTTTTAGGTCAATTTTTATACTCTTTAGTATTTTGTTTTTTATAGATTTATAACAGCATTCTTACTTCTATAAAAATTTATTTTACCAACCCTAACATATAATATTAACCTAAAAATTTATTTTAATTCATAAAAAGTCCCAAATTACATTTCTTTGGATATTTATAATATCAATTATTTTAATATTTCATTAATAATGTAATTACTACATCATTAGTGTGTCAGAAAAAAATTAAATTATTTAATGTTTAAAAAATATAATTAACATACAATAATGCAGGAAATATTTTTAGATTTATAATGAATAACTATAGTCGAATTTATCTTATGTATACCCTATATAAAAAATGGTATATTTATTAAAATTTTAATTTAACACTTTTAACTATTTTTTGAATTAAGTAACAATAAATGTCATAATCTAATCCAAGTTGAACTAAAGGATAATATTTAACTACTAAGTTTTTTTTGGTCGAATTACTCTTATCTAAATGTATTATGATATGTGTTAATATAATAATAATATCATTTTTACATTTAATTATTGATTTACTTTTAACCGTGGTAAATAAAAGTAAAAAGTTACTACTCACCAAAAAATATTTTTTATCATATTGAAACACATTTTACATACTAATGTCAACCATGTCTCTCGTAATTTTAAAATTAAATTCACAGAAGCAGTTAAATTATGTTCTATACAAATTTGAGAATTCTTTTAGGAGGTGGGTAAAAGGTGGTAAAAAGTTCAATATAATTTTTATATATCTAGAATTATTAGTAAAAGACTATAATTAATTACATTGAACATATATTGGTATAATGTATCTATTTTGACCTAATATAAATTTAAATAATATAAATAATTTTTTAAATAACAGGTCGGTTTTGAACAATAACTCATTATTCATCACTATTTATCAGAAATTGAACGTTTTCAAAAAAATATAAAAATTTAACCCTATGTTAATTTTGATAATCCAATGCCAAAAATGAAGTCCATTTTAAAATAGAAAATTGATAAAATTTCAAAAATAAGGTATTACTTTTCTTAACGGCTTATTTGATTGGTTTTGGTGTGTTTGAACTCGAAATTGTGTACAACACAAGCCATTATATTATTCAAAGGGAAACATATCGTGGAAATCTTGGGGTGTTACAGGTTGTTCTGCCAGCCGCTCCACATGCCACAGAGCCATTTTATCATGTTGATGAACCCGTCAACACACTGGTGGTTAGGGATCCCCATCAAGAGAGGAACCCCCACTCAGATGATCCAATGGATGCACTCATTTCCCACCTCGACATGTTAGAAACTTGACAGGTGTTGACCTCACCACACAACAATACATATCCGTCATTGGTGGATGATATTCCTAAACCATTGGGTTTCATAAACCCCACTTTTCGCCCATTAATGGGATGGCGACCTGCTGCAGCATCTAGCCCACTTCCCCTCTAGTAGTGAACCCATTCTGGGGACTGCAGCACTGCAAGTGGCATCAAAGATTCGGTGCTTCATACAGACATTTGAAGGGCCCGATTTCTTTTAGTACAACCTCCTACGCATTAGATCGGTCGCAGATGAGAAGACCTACATAGAAAGTTCCTTTACTATTTCAGTTCCACCACTTTGAATATGAGTATTGGGGACTTTTTCAAGTTCTAGTAGATGCATGATGAGAACATCGTGAACATTGTTGCCCCTCGGAAAGGGCTCACATATTCCCTTGACATGCCATAGACTCAGAAGCAACTAATAATGATGTGTGTGGGGAATGTCAATACAGAATTGGTCCCTTCTTTGATCACCCAGAATTACTCCAGGGGGTTTAGAGATTTCTTTGATAAATCCCAATGCCTAGAATAAGTCTTGAAACATGCCATCTAGGAAAACCCATTGCCTCCTTAAATTCCCTCAAGAAGAGCTGTAAGGGGGGATACTTCCACTGTGGCCCAAATAGAGGCAACTAGATGACTTTAATTATTTATAGTGGAGCTACCTCTATAGCTTTGCAGTGGCCTGCCATCACAACCACAACCACCGATCCAACAACATTCACCTCAAAACAGACAGGCACCTCCGTGCAATGCACCACCACCACCTAGGCAGGACAACTAGGCCCACCTCAGTGTCAAGTTCCACTATCCCTTAGATGGGGTCAGGTTCTTAGATAACCTTTTCCAGACAGGAGAAACTAGACTACTCATTCAATGAGGCTTATGTCCCAGGTTATAACCGAAGCACCATGGAGAAGGGACTTCTACCTCTACCTGAATGCAATAGAAGAGAGGAGGAAAGCCTCACCAACATCCCTAATTACTTCCCCCATCACCAAATTCTAGGTAACACCCACAAAACGTTCTATGAGTTTAAAGACTAGATTCAAGACATGTTGCATAACAACATAGTCTAGTTAGGCCGGACATCATCATAGGTGTCATGTGTCTTTATGAATCCAGGAAACAGCTGCAACAGCCAAAGCGAGTGGCATCATGGTTCTAACCATGGGACCCAGAATAATGACAATTGTATGGCTCGTAATGTAGTCGCACATGACCATCGTATTATCCATGCATACCTTCATTGATATGAACATTCAATAGGCATCACGCCATCCAACAAAAGTATATCGGTGTCAATGGAACAACCATCTTCTTCCCAGAAGAGCATACATCAATGGCACTAGAGAAAACAATTTCCCCCACTGATGCGGTCATAATCTAATACTCTCAGCAACATCATGCCCCCAGAGATAGAAATTCCCAGTAGGATTTGTCTGGTGGTAGAGAATTCTTCGAGTGAAAGTCTAACGTATGCTTTAGTCAACACCATGGATCTTGTAAACCCCTACGTGGTCCCTGACATCAGGGAGCGCTAGGCAGATCCTCCCAACATCCCCAACTGTCACAAGAGTCGACAGAGCCATGGCTATATGGGTTGTCGGAGTGCCTTGTCTAGTACCTCTACCTAGGCTGTATATGCCACCGAAATAAGGTAGCATGCCCAGGATAGAGCTCAGTACGCATATCCTCATTATTTGATGTCATCTGGTCTGCCTTCGTCGTCGTACGTGTTGTTGGATATGGCAGACCCGACAGAACCACATCATGATCAGCTATATGTCCCTCATCTGATAGTCACTCTACACAATTTGACAAGTGGGAAGTGGTATATTCCCAGCACCAGTCAGCCGTCAGTCCTACTGGCATAGCCCACCATAACTCATGTCATATAAAGACCTCTTGTAAGAATAATTTCACACTTGGAATGGATGTACGATGTCCTCAAACATCTATACATCATTCCGGAAATTCTCTGCATCCTTCAAGATCTTCTCTTATCATTAAAATGTGTTAATCCCTCACTGAGGCTTTAAGAAGCCCCCTCCAAATTGAGACGGAGGTAGCAGCTATAGAGGCCATCCATGCCAAGGCAGTCGATCATGCCGAATGTCAGGACATCAACGAATTCTCTAGGGAAGAATAAATCATTCCAATACAGGGGCACATTCCCTATTCTACATCACCTTCCACATCAATGGAATCTAGTTTCATCATTGTCTTTTTGACACGGGCTCGGGGATCATCCTTATCCCAACCCAAACACTACAAAAACTGGATTTGACTGAGGATGATCTGAGACCCTCAAAACAAAAAATTCAGGGTTAGTACAGTTCAGAATAGATATAGGACAGCAAGATCCACCTAAATACCCAGTTCGGTGGTCTGGTAGCTAGCACCACGTTCATGGTTGTTTCCCAAGACAGTGCCGACAATGTGCTGATGGGATGGCCATAGAACCACCTACATGCGGCGGTCCCTTCATCATAACACTACTGTCTTAGGTACTCCCTCAATGGTTGAGTGGGTGTTTTACAAGGTGATTCGTCTGCCTTCACCTCTTGTGAATCCCACTATCGAGATACTAATTATAACAAGATGAAGGAAAATAAGATTCAACCCAATGAGGTGGATCATGTTATAGATACGACCAACCCATGGACAGATCTAGATGATGCCAACATCATTCCAACCCAATGACTAGAGGCTACAACTCTAGACAAGGGAAAATGATCCATTGTTTTAGGAATGAGGGGGTAACACATTCCCAAGTATATGGGATGCTGGAATATCACCTCATACTCATACATGAATTGGGCACTGGTAATTCCAAAGCCCCATAACTCCATTAGGTATCTAGATGTCTACCACATAGCAATGACGATACGTCACACATGCTTGTTTCGTCTGGTTGGAGTAAACTTACATAAGATGACATGCCAAAATTTCTTCTATATAATCATCCATGGCCTCTTTGGCTGAAGACCAGATGGCATTAGATAAAAAAATTCATCACTATCATTTCGGCAGTACAGGAGTCCCCCGATGTAGTGTCTACCACCGCTCAGGCTGGTACCAGTCTCTCATCATGATCTGTTAACTCAAAGGAATCTCCTCCCACCGAGTATCCCTACTCCATAAGTGAAGAAGATGACATAGAGGATTCCCCCCACCTTTAAAGAGGGTGTATCTACCACAGTCAATTAATAGTTAATGGTGAACTTCGGTAGTGAGGCGGATATGAAACCCACATTGAATAGTGTTGATATGCCCCTACAGGAGGAAAAGCTATACGTGGACATCTTGAAATAGCACTATGATATATTCTCCTGGAGTTATGACGCAATTCCTAGACTAGATCCCTAGGATGGATTCCACCACCTTGGTCTCCCGGACAATCACCACGGGTTCAAGTATCCTCCTATAAAGACACACCCTTTCCATAGTGCCATGGACAAGAACAAAGTTAATAAGCTCATTAGGTCCAGTTTTGATAAGGAGGTCTAGTACAAAAAGTTTCTGGAAAACATAGTGCTAGTCATGAAGAAGAATTGATAGATCAAATATTATATTGACTTTTGAGATCTCAACCATCACTTCCCAAATGATGATTTCTGGTTCCTATGATGGAACAATTGATTGTGGCGACAAACGAGTTCCAGGTCCTCTCCTTCATGGATGGCTATTCTGGGTATAACCAGATCTAAATGTCTCCAATGGATGAGGAGTCCATGGACTTCAGGGCACCACTAGGTAAGTTCTATTGCCAAGTGATGCCCTTCAGTTTAAAGAATGCAGGAGCCACCTATCCGCATGACATGAATCTTATATTTAAGCAGATCTTTGGGACATTTGTGGAATGATACATAGAAGATCTTGTGGTCAAATATTTCCAGTGCCAGGACCATCTTAGAGACCATGAGAAGGTGATCACCTTTCTTCGTTCTCGCCACCTGAAGATGAACCAATTGAAGAGTGCCTTCTAGTTATCCTCAGGGTGGATTCTCTGTTTTTTTGTTAGATACAGGGTAATCGAGATCGACCATGAGAAGATCCAAGAAATATGTCATATGTCTCCTCTGAGAAACCTCTAGGAGCTTCAAGGATTACAAGGCCACTTAGCCTACATATGTCAATTTATCACAAATCTGCCATGCATGTGTAATTCCTTTTCTCAACTCGTAAATAAAGGCACTATCTATTAGTTAGATGAAGAATTCTCGAAGACCATCGAGGAGATCATGAAGTTCCCATTACAGCCTCTAGTCTTAATGCCACCCATCTCCTGAAATCCACAGATCCTTTATGTGATAACCCTAGAATGGTCACTAGGTGGTCTTCTCTTCAAAAAGAATAATGAAGGAACAAAGAATATCTTTTACTAACTCAGTCACATGCTCCTCGATACGGAGACAAGATACTCTCCTATCGAGAATAGTTGCCTCACGCTTGTATTCAGAGTAACAAAATTGAAGCATTACTTGTAGTTTCATAAGGAAAAAATGGTGACCTAGGTGGATCCGCAGACATAAATCATGAACCATCCCATGTAGACTAGCCTTATAGCCCGGTGTGTAGTAATTCGTTAGTAGTTTGACATCATATTTTTTCCTCAGAAGTCTATCAAGGGGAAAGCGTTGGAAGATCACATCATCACTCATCTAGATCTTACGGAACAATCTTTGGACCCTGCATTCCTGATGAGGCAATCCTTTCAGTGGACCAAGCCATCCCATGTGGAAAAATTCACTTTGATTGTGCTTCTCAAATACCCACCGGTAGAAGACTCAATGACCCCAGACTCAACCTAGTATGTATGGGTGTGGTTTTCAACCCTCCAACAGAAGTGGTCCTTTAATATTCATTCTTTTTTTCAAAAGGCTACACAAAAAATGATGCAGAGTATCATTCTCTCATCACTGGCCATGACCAGGCCCTCAATATTGATGTTCCCCACTTGCATGTGAAAGAGGACTCTGAACTAGTCATCAAGGAGATCAGAAGTGAAAATGTCATTCAAATTCCAGGGAATGTGACATTTTTTGAGCTCACTCCTTAGCTAATGTCCCAATTCCCATTTGGCCAGTGTTCACTCATGTACCTCGATCCAAGAACGGTCGAGTTGACGCCTTGTCTATCTTAGATGCATCACTTGTAGAGCCTCAACATGAGGATTTGATTATCTACGTGGGATAATATAGATTTATTGGTACTTTATCTCAAGATGATGATGGCATACTGCATGTGAGCCTCCTTACTATTGGGTCTTCAATGTAAGGACCTCCAGGTCCCCCGGATGTAGTGATCGAGGTGACTCTAGACTGGAGAACCTCCTTTGTCTTGTTTCTCCAAAACAACAACCACCTAGCAGATTAGGCTGAGCACAAGCCTATCTGGCACCACACATTATAGTTTACCCTCCATGATGGTCATGGTCCTGAGGAGATCCTCTACAAGTTAAGGTTTTATGGGGTTGTACTTCATTGAATTCAAGGATTTGAGATTTCTCATGCCATGTAGGAGCTTCATGTCGGTTCCTGCAGGGCTCATCTAACAGGACCGAAACTATCACAACAGATCCAGATATTGGGTTATTTTTGGTCCTACATGATCCATGATTACAATGATTTTTTCAAAATGTGCCTTCCATGATTAATTCTTTCCAACTTTATGCGTCGGCCGCCAGAGCCCCTCCACACTACCAAGTACGCTTGGCCATTTAGGGTATGGGGACTTGATATCATGGGACCACATCCACCAGCGAAAGCTCGCCATTGTATCTTACTCCAGACCTCTATGGATTTATTTTCCAAGCAAGAAGAGTTTGTTCCTCTTATGGAGGTAAAGTTCAGTTATATCATTGACATTGTGAGCTCCAACATCAGATACTGATTTTGTTTCCCTCACGCCATCCTCACCGATTACGGTGAAAATTTCTGAGATACTGAGTTGAAGAAATCGTACACTATGTACAACATTTGTATTAACCATACCTCCCAATATCATGTGCAATAAAATGGGAAGATCAAGGCATTCAACAAGATACTCTCAAGAATTTTTCAGAAAATGGTTGGCCAGAACAATAATAGTTGGCTTGACAAGTTCCTCAATGCACTCTCAGCTTATCGGATGACAACTCATAATTCCACCCTGGTGACTCCATATTCCTTGGTGTACGAAATGGAAGCCGTATTTCCCATATAAATTCAATTTCCCTCATTATTAATATCTTTCTAGGATCAGAAAGCTCCATATAATGTATCTTAAATCTATATGGTTGAGTTGGAAGTCCTCGACGAGAATAGGCTTTGTGCCCTGCACAATATGGAAAGGCATCAGAACAAGATAGCCAGAGCTTTCTATAAACGAGTTCTCCTATACTCATTCTTAAAAGGTGACTTTGTATTAGCCCTATGGACACCAATGATACCTAGATGAAAGCCACCAATGCTGGACCCCAAATGCGAAGGACCATAAATTATTCACATGGTTTACCCTAATGGAACATAATACCTGGTTACCATGGGTGGTGAGTGTATAAATTCTACCACCAATGACATGTTTCTCAAGAAATACATTGTATAAGTCCTATGGTCTTGCATGAAATTAAACAATATGGTCATTCATGACCCCAAATAGCATTATGGTCCCCCATGTCTTTAAACCGTATGGTTATTCATGACGCTAAACAAAATTATGGTCCAACATGGCCTTAAACTATATATTGTCACACACATCATTAATCATTATTTAATCCAACATGATGTTAAACAGTAGATGGTCTTACGTGACCTTAAATTGTTTAGTATTGCATGACCTTAAACTGTCTAGTCCAACATGACCATAAACTGTCTCGTCCTAGAATATGTTAAATTACATCTAATGAACTATGTGTGGATAGATTCCCATCATCATGGGATACGTAGGAACGCTCAAAAATCACATCAAAGAGACCATCTCTAACACTCTTCCTATTTGACTATCCCTCCTGGGTGTATTTCCATGGGGGTATCCCATGTAGTGCAGCCTAAGCTTCTTTGGCCCCACATGTGGAATGATTCGTAATGTCACTCCATGTGCCCCTCTTCATTATTCCATTCTCCCACATCTGTAACACATGACGTTAAACTGCATGGCCCTTTCAGAACTACGTATGGCTTGATTACCATCCTCATGGAATACATAGGACCGCCCAGACATTTTTCCCATAGGCCCAGCCCCAAACTCTATGGTCTCCCCTTGAGTCTCATCTTGCATGACGTTAATCTACTTAGTGATATTCATTCTTTGTGCATCCCCTTCATTTTGGCTATCTATCACCTTTGCTATCTGAAAGGACCTCGGAATGGAATGGATGCTCAACCCAATGTCTTTACTAAATTCTCAGGCCAACATCATTGAAGATTTTTGTCAAAAAATATATACATGTTGGTATATATCTCATTTCAAATCTTAAAGCTCCTCTAAATGGAATGGATGCTCAGACCAAGGGCTCTCCTACCAACTCAGGACAATGTCCTTAAAGATTGTGGACAAAATAATTATACATGTTCCATGTTATGAATATTATCAGCGGTTAACACACATTTTTTGTTCCCATTTTTGGTCACATGATATAGATATTGTCATTAATATATGGTAAAAATCCATTTTTTATTGTTTTATCCCCCTATAAGTCTACAAATTATGGGTGTAGTAATTTTTTTGTCCTACAACCCCTTCTTGCATACATCCACCATGGATAGGTGTATTGATCTGGTTGGGATAGACCTTGCATGATCTTCTTCCCCAATTTTCATACTCATGTATGTTACAGAGAGCCTAATCCCATTCCTTTTTCCCCATATCAAGAACTGATCATGTGGGATTAGGATATTGGATATGGAATAACCCACATTATGAGTCATGTGTCTATAGTTGGTCCGGACATCCTATGTCCCATGTCCCTAAACCCATTTCCCCCTGGTTGAAGTTATCATTTAGGATTGTGTGATGTGTTATGGACTTATATATACATTCATGTCAGGATACTTTTTCCATGCCACACATATCCCCTTGAGACGCATCACCTCTCATCCTTACTGCAAGACGTTAAACTGCACGACATCTCCAGAACTACATGTGGATGGATTCCCATTCTCATGGGATATATAGGACAACCTGATCATCTTGTCTTCAGGTCTAGCCCTATTTCCTTGAAAAATCTTCATCTTACTAGCCCTCTAGCCCGAGTTCCTTAGGATAAGGTATTTGGTGTGGTATGGTCTTATTCTCTAATTCACATAAGGTTGGTAATATCCACTACACATACCTCTCTCTCCTGGGAGATCTTCATGCCTATGTTCCAAAATAATTTTTTTGTATAAGTAGCTCTCGAATTGATCCCCTTGACCCTCTTAGGCAGTTCACCAGTGTGCCCAGGAGTACTCTAGTTCAGGACATTGAGTGTCGGATTCTACCAAGACATGATATATCCCATTTTCTAGACCTAATGTGCCTCTTCATTTGGGATATATTTATCATTCACATCCAAATGGACCCCAAAATGAAATGGATCCTCGGCCCAAGTGCTCTACTACCATTTTTAGCAAACATCCTTGGGTATTTCGAACTACAAACTCATACATGTCCCACTTCGTAAATTTGATCAGTGGTCGAAGATCATATGTTGTTACCATTTCAGGTCATAAGATATGGACAAGATGTTTTGAATGTAGTCAATAGTTATTGTCTATCATCACACCAACCACATCGAGCCATAAATGTAGGTTTCATGAATTACAATGTTTTCACTCCATAATGTCCAAGAGAAATTTCCACAATTTGAGTTTTGTCCCTTAGAGTGAATTTTCACGTTTGGAGGACAAATCCTTGGTGAAGAATCATTTGGGGCTCCAAATGGATTTCCCCTTTCACATATTCCATGAATTACCAAGACCACTTATGCCCTTGTTTCCATTATATAGTTTACTCATGTGGGCTTATGAATAAGATCAAGGGTTTTGCTCTCTTGGAAGAGTTCTTCTTCACTACGATCCATGATCTAAGACCAAATGTTATGATATCTTCTCATAACTATGTATGGCTTGATTCTCATTCTCATGGGATATGTTGGAACACCTCAACATTTCACCTACATGTCTATCCACATAATTTATGGCCTTTGCTGGCCCCTCAGCCTAAGGTTCCTTCCCCTAAATTGTGCATGGTTTGATGCAGAGCTCATCCCCATTTACATTGGGTTTGCATTATCACGTCACTCACATTCCCCCTAAAGACAAATTTCCCTTTTGTTTCTGAGACGTTTGACCTTAAACTATTCCACCTATTCTCACACTGCATTAAACTATTGAATCATTATTGAAAAATGCTAAAATGCTTGGTCGGTCCTACTATATAACCTTAAACTGTGACATTATTGTCCTGGACAGACGACAAAAAATTCTATTGCATCATGGTGTCCTCACTTGAGGGTACCTCATGTTGGGTATGGATTATCCACCAAAACATTTTTCAATGCCTACATATGGCTTGATTCATATATTGATACCCAGATTTTTGGTCCTGGGTGTTTCTCATCACAAAAAAACACATCCCTATCCTAAAGGAAAAACCAGATCTATCAAATACTGCTTCTTTTGGTGTGAGGTAAAGACTTGAATGACATATCCCTAGCCCTGGTACATTACCATGCCATCTTATAGAACTGTTTATGTCTTGATTACCATCATCCTGGGATACATAGGAATGCCCGGACATCTTGTCTTCGGGTCTAGCCCGAGGAATCTAAAATCATGCACGCTCTCTTTAGCCCCTTGGTCTGAACACTTTTGGGAACACATGGTATGGAGAGTACCTCTTCAGTTCTCATTCACATTTGGTTTCGCAACAGTCGCACCATGTGCTTCCATAAACGTTTCTTAATTTAGTATGAGTTCTATGAACATAAACTAAGATCTATTGATGGTAAATATGAGTCAGGTTTTGTAACTTCACCACCCTGCATTACCCCAGGACCCATGTCATTGAAAAGGGACTCGACTCCCTCTATTTGATACGTATTATTGTCTAACAAACATTCTTTATGAAAAACATCCTGATGTGGGGAATTTTCCCAAGTAAATTCACTGGTTCCATGCCCTTGCTTCTTGAACATGTTATTTGGATCCATGTCGTCTTCCACGTCTGAAGGGTCCCCATTAGGACTTGGTCTCATGCCACATTGGATTTCTTAATATCTGGGGCCAACATCCCGGAGGACCTCAGATGAAATTTGAGATAGGTAATGTGTTTTGAACATGGTCAGTGGTTGACCCTATTTTTGTTTGTCCCCATTCCAAGATAATGAGATAGGGATGTTGTGTTTCAAACAAGGTCAATAGTCTTCCCTATCATAATGCTACAATCATTTTGTTCTAGATCCTGAGAATCATGAATCGAATTTTTTCACTTCCTTATGTTAATGTTGGATTCCAACACACACGTGTTTAGCCCATCGCGCATCTAGGTGCATTAACCAGGAGAGTCAACATTACGTGGACGTCATTCACCTTGTACTCCATCGCCCCTATCATGTGCCTTTATCTTCTTGGAAAGTCATATCACTAATCCTTGTTTCCCATATCAATAATGAATCATGTGGGCTTAGAAGTATTCATAGGACGTGTACTGGCACATCAATGCCACACATGATTTAAATCTCCGTGCAAGACATAGAACTACACTCTTAAAAAAAATTATGTATTAATTTCCATTCTCATGGGGTACGTAGGAACGCCCTGGAACATTTCCTCGGACTCAAACTAACATTCACTCTTGGTCCCTCGACCTAAAGAACTTCATTTGAGGTTGTAGGTTGTGGTGCAGACTCATTATTTCCTCATTCATGTTGCGTTTGTAGTTACAACATCATATACTCCCTTCCCGGAATCTCCCCTTTCACTCATTGTCAAATCGTATGATGTTAAACAACATAAGCCCATATTTCCTCAACACTTGACACTAAACTCTGATTCTACACTGAACAATTTCTGGATGCCCCATATTAATCATGAGATGCACTAGATCCTTTCCAAGTGAAGATTTTTCCTATCAGTGTTAGCCTCAAGGCATGCAGTGCGTATGACCTATATCTGGAATGATTTTCATCCTTTATGTGATATGTAGTGATGCCTAGAGATTCCTCCATGGGCCTACCCTCGGGGTTATTAACACTTCAGGCCCCGCTGCCCAGATCTTGGTCTAGGCAGTATGAACTTTAAACTATTTTCACTATCCTCACCATAAGACATTTAAAACACAATTTTATCATCCACATTGGTATGAAATAATACTACATATCATTCCAGGTCCTTTCTAGAGAGGTTCTATTCAGACGTATGTCTTATCCCTAATTAGACAGAGTATCCCATCTAATGTGTTTCTACCATAGTGGCGTGATTTCAAGAGTGTCATACTCCATTCGAACAACCCATCACTCCACACTCCTTGCTTTGAATGCCCTTAATTCAGACTCTCATCCTCTTTAATGTAAAAAAGAACCCCCTAACAGTATCGATGTCTGGCTTATAGATCACCTACTATTCTGGGATAATGTTCTGGAAGACTAATGGATTACATTTCGTGTCAGGCCCTATGTTTCCAAAATTCTCAGTAGTCATCCCCGATTTCTTATATCTATTTTAGGCTTAAACATTAACAATACTGTGTTTTGAACAAGGTAAAAGGTTATTCTTTGATGTCACACATTCCATACATTGTACAGAATCTTGGGTGACGCGATTCTCACATTCCACTCCCCTATGTGTTAATTGATTCCAATGACCATGGAGTTAACTCGGAAGTGCACTAGAGCACATTGGAATGATGGAACATTGATTGTTCTGAGATCACCATTCTCCATTCGGGCCTCCCCCTTTCTTTGCAGAAATCCGGATTGGTTGTTCAATCCCCAGATGCACGAATCATGGTTTGCACTCTTATATTCAGATGGATTGACAATGTGTCCATCCCTTGTTTCTCACATCAGGACTAACCCATGTGATCTTAGGGATTTATCTCTATATTTTCCATGAAGGTAACAGAAATAAAAAAGACCATATATGAATAATAAAAATCATGCATGCTTCTAGAATAAGTAATCAAATCAAGAAAGTGCATTCAAAAGTTACATGAATCACATTACCCAAGGATCAACCCCTCCTATGGATGGGTTGACCACATCAAAAGAGTTTTTTAGCTCCACCACCCTCTGCCTTTTTGTGCCTAGGATTTTACGTCAAAGATTATGTTCCCTCTCCTCTTTGGAAGCAATGTGAATAGTTTTTCAGCCACAATCAGGACAACTCCTCATCGCTCCGGACGATATGCATCTTCATAAAGGCTTACTTCATCTGATCATCGGCCATTTCTATATGGGCCTTTAGCCACAATATGAGCTCCGATTGTGCATTGAGGAAATGAAAATGATCATCTAGCTAGACCTGCAGGCATTGAATCTCCTTCTTAGCCTCATGGAGCCTGTTGATGTTTATAACTTTTCTCACCTGCCAACCCACAGCAGGGCAACGGTCATATTTTGAGATCTTCCCCACCATGAGATCTCACATGAGCATGTGGGGACATTGGGAATCCACTCCCCCATCACATAGTTCATGTAGTTGTGAAAGAAGTCTCTCCATATGGTCTATCTATTGTGATTGATGGGTGTCAGCTATAAAGCGCAAGATCGACATCCATGACTTGCAACATACTACTTTTCAATCATCTTCATCAAAGGACATCTATTCCTAGTCTACATGGTTGGTAGGATCATACACAGGGAATTCTCAATGAACTCTTCTGTAGGGTCTACAACTGGTTTTTGATTGGGTATGGAAAGACATGATATGTTCAATCGATCTTCATCGTCAGATCTCACCTCAATAATCTCAGGATCTACTAGGCTAACGATACCACCGGTGATCGAGAGCGCCATAACTGGGTATGTTTGGGCATCAGCTTCCCTAACCACCGGCATTCCCCAGGTAAAGATGCTGCCAAGAGGACCAACCAACCTTTCTAGGGTGACCCACATCATTTGAATAA
The DNA here is from genome assembly GCA_963277665.1 of Viscum album. Classification (NCBI taxonomy): domain Eukaryota; kingdom Viridiplantae; phylum Streptophyta; class Magnoliopsida; order Santalales; family Viscaceae; genus Viscum; species Viscum album. Next base: position 2,008,589,703 of record OY728150.1, read on the forward strand.
CTGTGACGACCCATATTTTCACATATGGCAGTTCCCCTGATCAATGGGTGGAAAACACAAATTCTGAAAAGGAGACATACAAAGATCAAATTTTCTGTCAATCTTCAGGTTTGTTTCCATCAGGACCCCAAGGAGTGGACCTCCGTATTTTGTTGGGATGTTTAAAAACTACAGAAGAACCACCTTCAGTTTCCTGGCCCCAATGGACGTTGTAATTCTTATAGCCACGAGCATAGATGCCAAAGGCCCTGTATCTGTATCTACATAGGAGTGAGAATGGGTCCTACATATGAAGCCCTCTTACACAATTTTAATATTAGTGAGTTTCCAATATATCTTGGAAACAGGTCATGGGGAAGGGACATAAGGTTTTACCTCAAGGTTTTATACGAACTCTTCATGTTCTATGTCTATGTCTCAAAATTCACCCTCCCCTAAAAGACTCCCTCTGCCGTCCTCCTCCCCTCAAGAGGATTCATTAGATTCTTCTTGTAGAGTGAAGCACTCCCTAAATTCTGAAATTGAAATCTACGGAGGGGCCATTCAGATCCAGCAACACCTTCACTCAGTCATTCATTAGACGTAGGGAACCAATAGACTGCTCAATGTCCTCCAAATCAGCTAGGTATTACTCAGCCTTCTCCTGGGATACAAAAAAAATTTCCATTTTAGGGGAGATCCACGAAAAATCCATCTAGAGATGGTTTTGGTGTTGCCTCATCTTGGACTAGTTGAGGAATTTATGGTTGACATCCCATATGTCCCACGCCTCCATGAAGAGATTATTCTCCAGAATGTCTATATGGTGTAGTAGCTTCCCTATAGCCCGGGTGAATATCATATGGAATCCCCATAGTGGCCTCTTATTCGGATGACTCTGGTCTTCTAGAAAGACCTGGTTTTCTGTCACCGCGAGATCTAAAACTATGTCCCTTTCGACCAGTGTGGGCATCCACACCGCTGGAGCCTTGACACTACAATATGCCCTTGTTTCCTTTTGGCCCTAAGCTCGAGGTTGTGGAGTCACCCCATAATTGGCTCGAACAATTGGCTACTTCTTCATCTCCCCTGAGTAGGCCTCCTCCCAGATCAAGGTGTACTCCTTCACGAGTTCGAAGACGATCATGGGTGAAGGTATCATGTTCCACATCTTCCCATCATCCCATGTTAATATGATCCACATTTTCCTCATTACACATGGGTGATCCTTTTGGGACACCCCCAATAATCATGCTAGGTCAACAGGTGCATAAACCGAAACTGACATGCAAATCGGTGTGGGGTGTATAGCTCACATAAGGGATCGTGGTCCACCCTTGCATCCATGACTCCACCTCGAAAGGTCAGGAGGTAGGACCTATTCTCTTCTGTTCCCTTTCCATCATTAGTGAATACACCTGTTGTCGATGGGAACCGATAAAAATTTAACTCCTCTACCTTCAAGACTCAGTTCAGTACCGCCTACATACCCAGCTCGGTCAGAAATCTCCCTACAACTATAAAAATGGATAGGAGGAAGTTTATTCCCATATGGGAGATGGTGTTCGGATATTCATAGAGGCCCCTGACATGTGTTTCTATAAACCAATACAAGAGGTGGAATAGACAACATATTCTCAGTGGATTCATCCCCTCACTAATATTCCATAACATCTTGTTAATCTTGGAGAGAATCTTGATCCTGAGGTTAACCCATCCTCTAGTTTCACTCATGGAAACCATGATAAATGTTCTCATTCAAACACCCTTGTTCATGTCTCTCACAGGCAGAATCATTCCACTAACGAGTTTGGTAATGAATGCTGCCAACCTGAATACTAGATGATGCTCGGTACTGACGCTGTATCCCCACATATTCCACTGGCTATCCTCCAAGAGCCACTAGTATGAGTAATCTTTTCTTGGTAGAGCCCCCATTCAGGTATGTCTGAGGCCTCACATAGAATTTCCTATTTTCAGGGAAGTTCATGTACTTATTGAACCACCATTTGAAGAGGACGCCCTCACCGAATGATTTTTCTATCTCTGCACTAGGTTCATCAGTGCCATCTATAGTTGTGCCTATTAATCTATACCTTCCCTTGCACCCATAATATGGAGGAACTCTGTAACGATTCAAAAATTCAATAATGAAATTTTCTTTTGCTCTATTTAATTGTCTTCTTATGGTTATGTAAAAAATTTGCACTTATTTGGCTCTATGTTTTGGATTTTAAAATACAATTAAGAATTCTTAACATTACTATTATAGTCATTGAATAATGATCACCTGATTGTAATAAACATATGGGTTTAACAAATCCAATTTACTAAGACAAAGAATTGATGGCCTCATCCAATAGACTTTCTCAATACGAATCCAATTTTTCAGATCTCATAATGGAGGTGGCGTTATTGGGAATCGATCATGACCAATCCAATGTTGATCATCAACATTTGAATCTTGAATGGAACTGCCTACAGGAGAAGTGGATGTTTATAGAGATTACCACCTGAGTGATTTCATTCGAGCAACCACAAAAGTATGTCACCATCGCACACCTTACCCTGCAGTCATATGTTGGTGTTATAAGGGGCTATGTAACCAGACCATATCACTATGATTATGTGCATTATTTTTGTATATAATAATTAATATACATTAAATTTATTATTGTTACTTTGTAAATAGTTTTTAATGCACATATAGTATTTTTAGATAACATTCAACTATGAAATATATTATGATGAAATAATGGATTTTGTAATTAAATAATATTTCAATAAAATATTATTATTATTATTAAATTAATATTTATTAAATATAAATTATCATATAATTTTATGAATTCAATTGAAATTTTTATTAATGTTTTAAAGCTGTTTTTTTCAAAACACGTGTATTTTCGATAAATGATGGTTTTTATTTTAAAAGAAAAATGTCACATATTTAGAAAATTATTTAGATAAAAGTAATATTATTTATGGAATCGGGATGTTTAAATTATGCAATGGTGAATTTTTCATAATTTTATGAGACAATCAGATTTTTGAGTAAAAATTAAATATTGTTTAAATATATGATGTGTTCTATGACATCAAAATGACCCAATAGTGATTTAAAAAACTATAAATTATTTTTTGGGAAATATGTATTGTATAAATAAAATTATTTGTTTTTATATTTGTTTTATTAATTGTATGACGCCATAGTGGACTCTCAATGACGTGTAAAAAATATTATCTTTTTAAATTGTTTTCTTGGAGAGTGTGATTCACCTACTCATAAACAACCCTTTTATTTTAATATGTATGTCCATTGGACATACATAATATTTTTTTCCACTACCCTTTGGAAAAATACATGGGCAAAAACCATGGTCTAGTTTGAGATTTTTATTAGTTTAATGTGTGGTGTGCCAAACCTAAATAATAATGAATTTCCCCTCCTTTCTTGTATAACCCAACCCAATATCCCACATCCCCTTCACTCAAATCCTTTTAAGTTAGTAAAAACATTTACCTCATCTCCCTAGAATACTCCATAGGCGCCCAAATCTCCCATTAAGCCTCTCTCAATCCCCTCCCAAGCTTTTGGGATCACACTTCCAAGTAAGGGATTCATTCCTTCATCTTTTTAACCAAGTTAATTAATATTGTTATGCCCTTTTATTTTCAATTATAAATGTTAGGGTATTATTAAAACCTTTCCCATAAGTACCTATTTATGTTTTAATGATGATAGACCCATTTATCTTTAATTAATTTCTTCCATGTACACCTGTTACCATGTCGAAATTCCGTAAGGAATTTCTCCCTCGAAATTTTCATTTTAGAAATTCTTTTGTATTGTCAATATAAATTGCATTACTTATGGGACATATATCAATATGACCCCATTATTTTTCATTTCAGGATTATATGATGAGACACCCATCTTTCTATAATCAAACATTTTTTATAATGTCTTATGTCATGTTGTTATGCTGCCAAAATTGAACCACAACATTCCAAGCCCAAAGCAATGTGTAGTGAATACCATGCCCATTTCTCTATCAAGGGTATTCACCTATTTTCACAATTACTTATTTATGTATGTGTTTCTTGTATTAACTCTTAATTATTTAATAATGGAATAAATTATGATGTTTTAGGAATCCATGTTGTATGATCTCGTGGCACACTTATGCATGAAATGAAATGTTTAAGAAGGGTGCACCCTGATAGTGCTCCAATGCATTGGGTAATGATTTGTATCATGAAACATCAAGTGAAATGAGAGTTTACCCATTATAATTCAAGTACAATTATTATTTTCTCATTCTAATTCAAGTGCAATGAGTTTTTACTCATGATCCATGTGCAATGAGCCTTGGCTCTGGAAAATTCCATGTTAAGTGTTGTTGCCACATTTCAATGTTATGGTTATCATTATTTATCACGCCTTTCTTATCATGTTTATATTGTGATCCATTGATAGGACTATTATATAACATGTATTTTATTACTCATTTTATTGCATTTTTATCCCCTTACTGGTCTTTATATCTCGCCCTTTTCTAATGCATGTCAACAGGTTATGCCATGCAATTATATGTACAAGGGAATGTAGCTGTCATGTAGAGGAATTATTCAATAATGTGATGCATTATATGCTTTATGTGGATATTTAATGTTACTAAGCCCCATATCCACTATACCTCTCAATATTATTTTTTTTCAAGAGAAGGTTTAATTAAAAAAATCCAGTTTAAGTATGAAATAATGATTAGGGTTGTAAGAGTTTGTATCAGAGGATAGGTTTTGTTATTTTTTTTATTACGATTTGAAAACCCTATTGAAGCCTTCGGGATATGAATATGTATATTAAAAACATCTCTATGCTTTGGTGAGTATTGATTAAGTGAGTTATTATTAAAATACATCCCTATTTGTATATGAGCAGGTTGTGGTGGCTCCGGTACAGATGTACCTAGGGGTGAAAACCCCGACAAGGAGTTTGGGTCTTAACCTAGGGTATCCTGATACACGACAACGGGCCTTGTTGCACTATTTGTTATGACACTACTGGGAGATATGCATTGAAAATTTCCCAATCAGAGTATGAACCATTATTTATATACTAAAAAAATTTCTTTTAAGATTATATGTTAGATTTTAGATCATGGAAAACATAGATTGAAGCCTATAGACTCACAAGTAAAGGAAATAAAGTCTATTTATATGTCATATGTTTTTGGATTACCCTTTATGTGTTACCCCTAAATTTTTTTTTATTCCAACCAATGGCCATTAATTGGAAGATTCGGGCTGACAACCAATGTGAAGACCATTGTCATGACGGATCTAATGAGATGCCCAATCCGATGCGAGCGAGAATCACAAAATTTGTCATGATTCTCTATCAGTTAGCTCAAGCATTGAATAGAAAAATGGGTCAAGAGGAACGTTCATCCCCTCCTAAGAATGCACAAGTCATTATCGAGGGCTTCATGAGACAAACCCCACCTACTATTAAAGGATCATCTAATCCCTCAATCGTAGAACAATAAATCAACACCATTTAAAGGATATTATCCATCGATCAATGTTCCTAAAAATATAAGGTTCTTCTGGAAAATTATCTTATGGAGGGTTAATCCAATCAACAGCGGATATTGATCTAAATTAATAAGCTTGAGGAGGAGATAGAGTCGTTGGAATAGATGGATTTCTCGAAGATTTTTTGTCGATAAATATTTTCCAAGAACTATACAAATAAATATGTAATGGGACATCATTGAATTCAAACAAAATGTTGATGAATCTGTCGGAGCGTATGAGGAAATGTTCACTAGGATTCCACAATAAGACTCTGTATTTGTCGTTACCCCTGAATTCAAGGTTGACCACTTCTTTTGTGGGTTGAAACCTAGAATGTAGAATGCCCTAGCGATCTATGACTTCGATAGCTATGATGAAATTGATTGATGTGATGTCAATGTTGAAATAATGATTTGAAAATATTAGGGGTATCATGGGGATAAGAATCGTAAGATGGAATTAAATTCTTGATGTCTGATGGATAAATCCAATGCTGTTTAGAAAAAACAGCACCCCACTTTCCAAAGGTGTGGAAAGAAGCACCCCGAAAATTGCCTAAATCGGATGAGAAAATTCTTTAGGTGTGGTAGAGAAGGGAACACAGTTATTAAGTGTCCTCTAGAAAAACTTGCAGCTACAATAGAGGATATTAACGATCCATTAAAATCCCAAAAAATTGTTCATTACTTCAACTACAAAAACAAGGGAACCCTTTAAATCAGTTCCATGTGCCATGGGTTTCCGAAGGTAACCAATAACTCTGAGGAAGCAAGGGGGAGATTTTTCCCTCTCAGCTGCTGAGGTGAACCCCAACAAAGATGTGTTGATAGGTACACTATTAATTCATTCAAGAATACTTAATGTACATTTTGATTATTGTACTATGCATTGTTTTATATCCACAATGTTTACTAAAACAATCCCAAAAGCACAACAAGTCATGGAATTAAATATGTCAATGAGTACATAAAGTGGGGAAATCATTGCATCCAATGAATATAAATCCTCCCCTGTCATAAATTGTTGATTTATATTCCTAGAAAACCATTTCATACTCCTTATGGTATAATTTGATGTAATTCTCAACATGGATTGGATTTCCTTATATAGAGCCAAAAAAATTGCCTTTAGAGGGAAATCAATCTTCATATGGAGAATAGACCCCTGAATCTATACAAGTGCAAGGAGAAGGATGAATCTTATTTTGCACCATCATCTCAAGCATGGATATTGATGCTATATGACAATGAATATATGGCTCAGATTATTGAGTAAAAGGAGGCTATCATCCTTGATGACATGCCCATTATGAGGGAATTCTCTTACGTGTTTCCCTAGGAATTCTCTGATCATCTTCTAAGAAGAAATTTTAAAATCAAAATTGACCTTATAGCTGGGGAATTTACAATATACAAGACTCCATATAGAATGGTTGTTGTGGATCTTGCGGAGCTGAAGAAACAACAACAAGGGAATCTAGAGAAGGGGTTTATATTCCCAAATGCTTCACCTAGGGGTGCAGCAGTCCACTTCATAAAAAAAAGATGGGTCAGAGCGCCTTTACATCGATTATCATGAGCATAAAAAAATCATGATAAATAACATGTATCCTACGCCTTGATTTTATGACATGTTTGATTAGATTTGTGGAGTAAAATACTTCTCCAACGAATATTTGAGGTCGATATATTATCATGTAAGGGTGAAAAAAGAAGATAACCCTAAGACAGGTTTTCATACAACATACCGGCACTATGAATTCATAGTAATGACATTCAGACTCACCAATGATCCAAAAATATAAATTAGACTTGATGAATAGATTCATTAGGGATTACCTCGAAAAAATTGTGGTATTCTTTAAAAGTGTTATTATAATATAATAAAAAACCTAGGAGGGTCATGAGGATTATATAAGAACTGTAATAGATACATTGTGAAAGGAGAAGCTCTATGAAGAGTAAAACAACTGTGAGTTCTAGATGATGAAAGTGTCATTCTTGTGTTATATCATCACAAGAAATGGGATATATTTGGATCCCTCCAAGACAGAGGCAATTGAAGTACGGCCCATGATAGCATCTGTGACGGATATCCATAGGGTTAGCTAGATATTATGGCTGATTTGAGAGAAATTTCTCACAATTTTCAAAACCTCTTAAATAGATAACTCAAGAGGGAGTAATGGTTTTTTAGATTGTTGAATGCGAAGAGATATTCATTGAGTTGAAAAGAAGGCTTATCACTTTTCCCATCTTCACATTACCCACAAGTGGAGGAATTTTTTGTGGTATTTGGTGATTCTTCAAAGAAGCTCTTAGGTTTTGTGTTGATGGATAATGATTATGTTATAGCATACGCCTCAAGGAAGCTAACAATCCATCAGCAAAACTATCCTATACTAGATCTAGAGTTGGAATTTGTGATTTTTGTGTTGAAAATCAGGTGACATTACCCTTATGGGGAGAAGTGTGAGTTATATATTGATCACAATAGCCTCAAATATATATTCTCACAAAATGAGTTTAATATGTGCCAATGAAGTTGGATATAACTCATAAAGGATTATGACTTCTTAATACACTACCACCCTAGTAAGGTAAACAAGGTGGAATATGATCTAAATAGAAAGGATCATGCAACTTTATCATTGATGTGAATTGAAAAGGATACAATTTTCATAGACTTGAAGAGGATGTACATGAAAATCATAAAGGGAGGAGCATCATCAATCCTTTCTCAAATGATTTATCAATCATTCCTCATGGAGAAAATAAAGTATGCGAAAAGAAAGTATGTGGAAATTCTGAAAATGGTGGATGATATTAGATATGGGAAATCATCAGAGTTTTTGGTTGACAAGGATGGAATAGAAAGATTCAGGTCATGATTATGTGCACCATATGATCCATAAATAAATAAGGACCCTCTAAATGTAACACATATCTCAACCTTCCCTATTCACATAGGGAGCTCAAGGATTTATCTAGATCTCTAAGATAACTTATGTTGGGACAATATGAAAAGGGAGATCATTGAATATACATCAATGTGCATGGTATGTCAGCAAGCTAAGGATGAGAGGAAAAATTATAAGGGGAAGATGCACCCACTACCCATGCCAACTTAGATGTGGGAAAATATTACAATGTACTTTATCATTGGAATTCCAAGGTCTTCCAGATAAATCAATGCTATATGGGTCATTGTGGATAGTCTTACGAAGATAGATCACTTTATCATGATTCGAGATGATCTCATTGGATCACCATTCACGGATTTAAATAAAAGACTTGGTAAGGCATCATGGAGTACCACTTTCTATTGTATCTGTTCATGATCTTAGATTCACTTCGATGTTCTGGAAAAGTCTCCTACATGATCTACGAACTGAACAGAACATTAGTATAGACTATCATCCTCTAAAAGATGCCTAATCTGAGAAAACTATTCATACACTAGAAGATTTGTTAATATAATGTTTTATGGACATCAATGAAGGATGGTATTGACATCTTCCACCAGTTCAATTCTCCAATAATAACCGTTTCCAATAGAGCATCTGAATGGCACCATATAAATCCCTTTACGGGAAAAGGTGAAAAAACACCAACGTGTTGGGATGAATTTGGTGAGTGTAAGTTGTTAGAAGAAGAAATGGTCGATGAAATGGTGGAGATGGTGAAAACCATTTAGCAGTATATCAAGGCATCCAAGAGTTGAAAGAAGAGGTATGCATATAATTTATGATGAATCCTTGAGTTAAAGTTGGAGACATGGTATTTCTACACATATCTCCATGGAAGAAGGTCAGGATGTCACGACCCGTCCTCGGGGCATGTGCCGTGACTACCCCATGCCCACCTTCCATAGGCCAGGGGCTGGCGACTACCAACAAGGCATAATTCCCGGTTAAAAAGGGAAGGCATTGCCTTTGTAATGTAAACAAACTCCACAGAGAAAGCAAAAAGAAGTAAACACTAAGTAAAAACTAAGTACAACAGTAAGTGAGGAAAAGTAAGTGGGCCAGTATACAAACCCAAACTGAAAGTAAAGTACAACTAGAAGGGAAAACAACAAATTAAATGTAAAGACGCAATTTCGAGACGTCGTCTGAAACTCCCACCTGAAGGGTGGGTATAGATAGCCTCCATAGCTCCTCGGGTCCAACCGTCCGCTCCGAGTATGTCCCGCCCATTGGTCCATCTCCAGGTACCGTCCTACTCCGCAAGCCTCAACCATGGTCAGTGTTGTCTGTCATCTACAACCAACACAACGTAGTGCGGCCATAGCCTGTGCTGGGGTGAGTATAAGCTACTCAGTAGGGATCCCAAGACCCCCGAAGGTCTCCCAAAATCCACAAAGGATAAACCAAAAAGGAATGATACAATCACGAAGTAACATCAAACACTGCTTAGGTATATGCCCATACATATACCTAAGTAATCAATTCTCATTCGGCTCCAACATCCGATCCCAAGTGCAACCCAGTCCACATAGGAATGAAAAACGTAAATCCACACAGGATAGCACAACACAATCCACATAGGAAAGTTGAACGTAAATCCACATAGGATGGCACAGCACAATCCACATAGTAATGAAAAACATGATTCATCTCACACAGGATATACTTCTTCAAAATATGATATAGATGATCGGATATTGCCACTGATTCATCTAAGCCGTCGGACCCACAAAGGATCAATAGGTACTAACCCCTGCAATGACCCACATAGGATCTGACCCACAAAGGATCGATAGGTAACTAACCCCCATAAACACCCACACAGGATCGAACCCACATAGGATCTGTAGGCGCTGGCTCACACAGAACCGCTGAGAGCTGACCCACACCGGATCAGACCCACACAAGATCAGTAGCACTGATCCATGTAATATCGCTGAGTGCTATAGTCATCGCTGTCGAATCCATTGAGGATCTCTGTACAGTCGTCGTCGTCGTCATAGTCGTAACACAGCCAGCTCTAGGGTTCCCGCACACAGCAAGCTCGTTCGGGAGGGTCCGCTCCACGAGCCGAGAGGCTGATACATCAACTGACACATAGTCCATAGTTGATGTATCCAAAAGTTCTGTATCATCAACAGGAAGTCAACGTCGTAGACGGCGCGTCAATCGGACGCCCGGTCTGAGAGTTATTGGCTTTTTCGCTCCAGGGGCCCGGTTGGTTTTTAAGACAAAACCAACCCGACCATACTCCACCTGCGTCCAAAACTTGGGCGGAGTAAGCCAAATGACCCATATCACATAGAGGATTCAAACAAAGTCGACGGCACGTCAATCTGACGTTCAGAGCTCAAGATATGAGTGTTTCCGCTCCGAGGGCCCGGTTGGTTTCTTGTACGAACCAACTCGACCGAACACAATGTATTCCAAAACCATGAATGTGATATACCAAAATGACTGTATCGATCTAAGGATTGCATCGCAACTAACAGTGTGTCGATCAGAGGCTCGTAGCACAAGTTATGAGCGTCCGACCAGAAGAGATTCGGTATTAAGGGGTTCGGGCCCGGTCCGACCCGGCCTGATACCCCCAGGGTCGACCCGAAACGGGTCCAGGTCTGGCCCGCTTGGGCGCAGCCCAGCCCGGCTGGCACGGCCTGACCCAGCCATCATGGCCTGGCCCAACCTAGGAGCGGCCCGGCCTGGCGGACCGGCCAGGCAGCCGGCTGGCCTGTGCACGGCACGCTGGACGCACTGGCCAGGCGCTCGGACAAACGGTCGAGCCGTTGAGGAGGGGGGGCGCCTGCCCCCCGGATTTGTAACCGCGACCCCCCTTAATAGGGGCCGCTCAGCTGGCCGACTGGGGGTTTTAACCCACGGATTTCCCATGTCCGGCTGGCCCGCCCCGGCCGGCTGGTTTCTGCCACCACGGGATCGGCGTCGGCTGGTCCCCTCCCTGCTCCGACACCGGCAGCCCGACACTTCTGCCGGTCACCCTGCTCTACCGTGGCCTGGAATCGTCCGCGGCCTTGGTTCGTCCGGCGCGGCGCAATGGCGCCATGACAATCCACTCCGGACCTGCTCCAACCGCGGTTTCTTTGGATTTCTTTGACACAGCGCGATGGTGTCGCGTTTTTGTTCGATTTCACAGCGCGGTGCGACGGCGCCGCGCATTCCTTGCCTCTTGATCTCGCGCGGTGCGACGGCACTGCGCCATTTCCATTCTAAACCATATTAGAAAAAACATCAATAATGGAGGAGGGTCGGCCGTGTTTGTGCGGTCCGGCCTCCTCTCCTTAAACGATAGCAATTGGTCATATTCCACGAAGAATGTCAAGGTAGTAATCACGATCTAAAATAAATAAATCCCCTACCTTGAGCGTAGCTTGAACGGAGGTTTGTCGAACGAGGATTTTTCACGGAATATCCATCACGGGAAGAGGCATCGCGGAAAGAGTCTTCGTAAGCATCATCAGTGTGATGGAGAAGAGAGTCACCGACATTGCGGTACACGGCGTCGCTTAATCGATCTCTGAGGATGGCGTCTCTCACCGGCTGTGGAGAGGGAAGAAGACGGTACAGAGAACTCCCCTTTGAGGTGACGAAGTTCTTCGTCGAAGGTTCGACATTCATCATGTTCTACGACGAGGAAGAAGATGAACTTCAAGACTTAGAGTTTCCTTCTCCCCAATCCCCTAACACCACAGTCTAATTAAATTAAAGAGTTCGCATTGAATAAATGTGGGGAGAGGGAAGGTCACAAATTAAATGGGATGTTTTGAGGGTTACACACTTAAGAGGGAGATTAGAGGAGTTGGGGAATATGAGAAGATGGGGGATCATGTGGTCCCCACTGCCCTTATAACCTCACATGGGAAATTGGGTGGTTGTAGGCCCCACCAACAACTTCCCGAGTAAACGCAACTCCCGAAAAGGCATTTTTAAGAAAATACCGGCGTTGTGATTCCATCGGTGCCCTCGGAATTCGTTTCTATGTACTGGTTAAAAAGTTAGAAATTCTCGCTCGTTCGTTCACAGAACGTAACCGAGATAAACTTCAGATAGAAATTCCGAGCACACCTGGCCTCAGAATCAAGTGTCGTCAGAAACTACGTTCTTGTAAAAATCCCAAAGAAAATTAAGAAAATTTTTTCCATCAATTTTACGGGTCTTTACATTACCCCAACATCAGGGCTTTATGTCCCCATAAAGATACATCGAAACTCGGGAAACAAATGTGGGTACTGAGCACGCATCTGAGCCTCCCGCTCCCAAGTGCTGTCCGGGAGGTTCCCGTGCTTCCACCTAATGTGCACTAGAGGAATCGACCATCCACGTAGGACCATCTCCTGTAGATACTCGATCTCCACCGAGACCTCCAAAAATGACACCCCATCATCAACGTCCAGCTCCCAACGATCAATGATATGTGTCGGGTCGTACACGTATCTCCTCAGCAGAGATACGTTGAAGACGTCACGCACCCGGTGCAACTGAGGTGGTAGAACCAGGCGATAAGCTACCTCACCAATCATTCAGAGGAACTAGAACGGTTCGATGAAGCATGGAGACAACTTGTCACCTTGGCCAAATCTCTGTAATCCACGTCGAGGTGAGACATGTAAGAAGATGTGGTCGCAATCCTCGAACTCTAGTGGCCTCCGCCCCCTGTCAGCATAAGACTTTTTCTGGCTCTGAGTTGTCCTCATCCGCTCCTGGATGACCTGGACCTTCTCTGTCGTGGCCTGGACCATCTCCGGTCCCACAAGTGCTGACTCCCCAGGGTCTGTGCAGCACAAAGGAGATCTGCAAGGTCTGTTGTACAACGCCTCGTATGGTGCCATCCCGATGGTGGAGTGGTAGCTGTTGTTGTACATGAACTCCACTAAGGTTAGGTGGTCCTCCCAACTGCAACCAATGTCGAGGACACTAGCGCGGAGCATGTCCTCTAGAGTCTGAATGGTCCTCTCCGTCTGACCATCTGTCTTTGGGTGAAAGGCGGTGCTCAGACGCAGCTGTCTCCCGAACGCCTCCTGCAACCCCTTCCAATGCCAGGATGTAGAGCGAGCATCTCGATCGGAGATGATAGATGATGGAACACCGTGAAGCTGTACAATCTCATGAACGTAGAGACGCCCCAAGCTCTCCACTGATCCATGTTCTCTGATGGGTAAAAAGTGTGGTGACTAGGTGAGTCGGTCGACAATCACCCAAATGGAGTCGTGACCTCTGGATATGCGTGGATGTCCAGTCACGAAGTCCTTAGATATCCCGTCCCACTTCCACTCTGAGACCTCCAAGGGTTGTACCAAGCCTGCTGGTACCTGGTGCTCTACCTTCACCTACTTGCAAGTGAGGCATCGAGAAACGAACTCCGCCATGACCTTCTTCATACCTGGCCACCAGTGATGTTTTCTGAGGTCCTGGTACATCTTTGCCACTCTGGGATGTATCGTCAAGGGAGAAGTGTGAAACTCTCTAAGCACCTCCTCCTGTAATACAACTGGTACCAAGGTGCATCCTCTAAAGAGGATGTCGTGCTCTACTCCAAAGGAAAAACCATCAGGTGCATGTCCTGAGGATATCTTTGCACGCCGCGTCTCATAGTCAGCGTCCCCACGTTGTGCCTCTCTAACCCCCTGTAGTATTGGAGGGGTGACTATGGGAGACTGAAGGAAGGCTGCTCCATCTCTATCCACGAAGGATATCTGCAAAGAGGCTAGCTGCTCTGTCGCCTCCTCAAGTAGCTGAATTTCTGTCCTTCTGCTGAGAGCATCGGCTACTACGTTCCCCTTCCCAGAAGTATAGAATATCTCAAAGTCATAGTCCTAGAGGAACTCGATCCATCGTTTCTATCTCAAGTTCAGGTCCTTCTGGGAGAAGATGTACCTGAGACTCTTATGGTTAGAAAAGACTGTAAAGCACTCGCCCATCAGGTAGTGTCGCCATGTCTTCAGAGTGAAGGCCACTGCTGCTAACTCCAGGTCATGGGTAGCGTAGTTCTGCTCATGCAGCCTCAACAGATGTGATCCATAGGCTATCACCACCCACTCCTGCAATAGGACACATCTGAGCCTATTCCCTGATGCATCGCAGTAGACTACGTACACTACTCCCTTCTCAAGAAACCTAAAGATAGGGGCACTGGTCAATCTCTATCCCAGCTCCTGGAAGCACTGCTGACATCTGTCTGACCACACAAAGGGTTTCCCCTTCTTCTTTAAAGCTGAGAGTGGTGTCGAAACTCTGGAGAAGTCTGGCACCAATCTCCGGTAGTATCCAGCTAGTCCAAAGAAACTCCGCACCTCTGTCACGCTCATGGGTGGCTCCCAAGCTAGCACTGTCTCGATTTTTGTAGGATCCACTACAACTCCCGCCTCAGAGATGGCATGTCCCAAGAAGTGGACCTCACGTATCCAAAACTGACACTTCGATAGCTTACCATAAATCTGGTGCTCTTGGAGTGTGTCTAGCACAACCAGAAAGTGATAGGCATGCTCCTCCTCAGTCGTCGATTAAATCAAAATGTCATCAATGAAGACCACGACAAATCGATCAAGGTATGGCTGAAAGATCCTATTCATGAGGTCCATGACCACTGCTGGAGCATTGGTTATGCCGAATGGCATATCCAAGAACTCATAGTCGCTATACCGACACCTGAAGGTCGTCTACTACACGTCCTCATCCCGAACTCTGAGCTGATGATAGCCTGACCTGAGGTCTATCTTCGAGAACCACCGTGCTCCCTTGAGCTGATCGAAGAGGCCATCAATTCTTGGTAGCGGATACTTATTCCTCACTATCTCCTGGTTCAGGCGACGATAGTCGACACAAAGTCGCAAGCTCCCGTCGGCCTTCTTGGAGAACAAAATCGAGGAAGCCCAGGGCGAAACACTAGGTCGGATGAATCCCTTGCCCTGGAAGTCCTCCAACTATATACGTAGCTCTCAAAGCTCAGCGGGGGCCATCCGATATGCTGGAGTGGATATCGGGGTTGTCCCGGGGTATAGCTCAATATAAAAGTCTACCTCTCTACGTGGAGGTAGTCCTGGAACGTCATCGGGAAAAACGTCGGCATACTGATCCACCACTACAGGAAAACTAAGACTCTGCACGTCAACTACTCCTAGGATGAAGCTAGCCAACTGATGTGTGATAGGTTGTCCTCTCCTCTGTGAGAGTACATCCTCTACTGCAAAGGAACCCTTCTCACCGGTGAAGGTGAACCTGCTCCTGTCAGTGTGTACACATCGCACCTTGCACCTAATACAGTCAATCTGAGCATGGACTGTAGATAACTAATCCATGCCCAAGATGACGTCATAAGGCCTCGACACCGCTACAAGAAGATCCCAGTCGACGCTCTCGCCTCCTAGAGTAAGCTCACACTGCCGGCACCAGGGCGTAATCGTCGAGTCTTCTCCCGTAGGAGTCTATAGCCGTAAGGATTGAGCCAACGGCTCTGTTGGAATCTCCGAGCTCCGAACAAGGGAAGCGACTATGAAAGAGTGACTCGCTCATGTGTCTATAAGAACTGCAACAAGGGTGTAATAGACACAAATATTACCTCGAGTCATCTCGAGCGCACCGTGGTCGTAGGCCTCCGCTTCCTGGAGTTGTGCCTATCTCTACCCGCCAGCTCCCTGTGGCCGGGGTGGACCTCCTGGTGGTGGTGGTGGTAGAGCCTCAAAGCTTCGCCCACCACCTACTACTCAGACAACTCCTCTACCTCGTCCGCCTGCTCCATGCGGACTGCCACGGTCGACCCTCTACCTCTACCTGGGTGCCCCCCAACCGTCTACTACTCCTCGGCACGGTGGGTCGGGCAGTCATGAGCCATGTGGCCCTGGCCGCCACATGAGTAGCATTGCCTGCCTCTCAAAAGACTGGCTCCACCATGTGTTCCCCGCACTGTTGAGCCAGTGTCCTAAGGTCGTCTGCCTGAGGGTCTGGTCTGCCTAGACCGATGAGTCATCCGTCGACTGCCTGCTGGAGAAGACTTTGCTACATGCCACCCTGCGGTGGGTCATGGCACTGGTTTAGAAACAACAAGAAAGCTCTTGATAAAAAGTGCTCGCTCCAGTACTCATGTCTGGTTCGGAATGCTGAGGGAGAGCAGTGATGCCTTGATCTCATGTCTCAACCCCTGCTCAATGGTTCGGGCCTGAATGAATGGGTCTCGTACCATGTCTGTCAAGTAGCGCGAGATACCGGTAAATCTCGCCGAGTACTGGGCAACCGGTAAGCTGCCCTGCCGCAGCTAAAGAAGCTCCTGGATGCGCACCGCACGAAGGGTGGTCGGTACGACTCTGAGTGGAAGAGACTCTCAAAGTCTGTCCAGAGAAGAGATGCCTCATCGTGCACCTGGAGCATCAAGCTCCTCCATCAGCCCACTACCACGTGCAGTAGACTTGCTGCGAGGATCACCATGAGGTATGCTGGTGTCCTCACTAACCAGAAAACTCTCACCACTGCCTCCAGCCAGTCCTCGGCTGCCTGGGGGTCCATCTCCCCATGGAACCGTGGTGGTCACTGGTGCTGGAACTCATGCAGTGCACTAAGGCAACGTGCATCGTTAGTGGCTGGGGCTGGAAGCATCGGTGGCTCGGCAGGTAATGGTACTGCTGGTGCCTCAGCTGTCAAAGGGCCCTGCACCGAGGCCTCGTCGCTCGGTGCGCTGTCGTCACACTCAACTCTCAGAACCCTAGCTACATGCCGTCGTGGGGCCATCCTAAAAAGAAAACAGGTTCGCCACGGTCAGAATAGTATACCTGGTGAGTTGAAAAAAAGTGATCACAAAGAAAACTTGAAACACGCATGCAATCAATGTTTTCATGCATTAAGTCAAAAATCAGAAGTCAGGATCCTGGCATATGGAAACATCGGCCGCCGCACCAACACTGGACTCCCTGAACTGATAACCACATTCAATACCTGTAACACTATTGCTTCACATAGAAAATGATTAGATTCCTGAGTTCTGTGGTATAACTGAACTCCTTTGATACCAATTTGTCACGACCCGTCCTGGGGGCCCGTGTCGTGTCTACCCCAAGCCCGCCTTCCATAGGCCAGGGGCTGGCGACTAGCACCAAGGCATGATTCCCGGTAAAAAGGGAAGGCATTGGCTTTGTAAAGTAAACAAACTCCACAGAGAAAGCATGCAGAAGTAAACAATAAGTAAAAACTAAGTACAATAGTAAGTGCGGATAAGTAAGTGGGCCGGTATACAAACCCAAACTGAAAGTAAAGTACAACTTGAAGGGAAAACATCAACTGAAAAGTAAAGCCGCAACGTCGAGCTGTCCTTTGGAACTCCCACCTTAAGGGTGGGTACAGATAGCCTCCACAGCTCCTCGGGTCCAACCTTCCGCTCCGAGTATGTCCCACACAGTGGTCCACCTCCACGTACCGTCCTGCTCCGCAAGCCTCAACCATAGTAAGCGCTGTCCGTTGACTGCAATGGAAAAAATACAATCACGAAGTAATATCCGACACTGCTTAGGTATATGCCCATACATATACCTACGTAATCAATTCTCGTTCGTCTCCAACATACGAGCCCAAGTACAACCCAGTCCACACAGGAAAGAAAAACATTAATCCACACAGGATAGAAGAACACAATCCACATAGGAAAGTAGAACGTAAATCCACACAGAATGGCACAATACAATCCACATAGGAAAGCAAAACAGGATTCATCTCACATAGGATATACTTCTTCAAAAGAAGATAGAGATTATTAGATATTTCCACTAATTCATATAAGTCATCGGACCCACAAAGGATTGAAAGGTACTAACCCCCGCAATGACCCACGTAGGAGCTGACCTACAAAGGATCGATAGGTAACTAACCCCCGCAGAGACCCACACAGGATCAGACCCACACAAGATCCGTAGGTGCTGGCTCACACAGAACCGCTGAGCGCAAACCCACACTAGATTGGACCCACATAGGATCGGTAGCACTGATCCATGAAGGATCACTGAGTACTATAGTCATCGTCGTCGAATCCATTGAGGATATTTGTACAGTCTTCGTCGTCGTCGTCATAGTCGTAACACAGCCAGCTCTAGGGTTCCCACACACAGCAAGCTCGTTCGGGAGGGTCTGCTCCATGATACGAGAGGCTGATACATCAACTAACACATAGTCCAGAGTTGATGTATCCAAAAGTTCCGTATCGTCAACAGGAAATCAACGTCGCAGACGGCCCGTCAATCAGACGCCTGGTCTGAGAGTTATTGGCTTTTTCGCTCGAGGGGCCCAGTTTGTTTTTAAGGAAATACCAACCCAATCATACTCCACCTACGTCCAAACCTCATGCGGAGTAAGCCAAAAGATCCGTCTCACTAAGAGGAATCCAAAAAAGTTGACGGCATGTCAATCAGACGTCCGGAGCTCAAAATACGGGTTTTTAGGCTCCAAGGGCCCGGTTGGTTTTGTGTACGAACCAACTCGGCCGAACTCAAAGTATTCCAAAACCTTCAGTGCGATATACCGAAACTACCATATCGATCCAAGTATCACATCGAAACTTATGGTGCATCGATTGGAAGCACGTAGCACAAGTTATGGGCGTCCGACCGGAAGAGATTCCGTATTAAGGGGTTCGGGCCCGGTCCGACCCGGCCCAATACCCCCGGGGTTGACCCGAACCGGGTCTGGGTCCGGGATGCTTGGGCGCGGCCCGGCGCTCGGCCAAACGGCTGAGCCGTTGAGGAGGGAGGGGTGGGGGGTGGGGTGTCTGCCCCCCCTGATTTGTAACCGCGGCCCCCCTTAATGGGGGCCGATCAGCTGGCCGACCGAGGGTTTGAAACCCTTGATTTCCCTTGTCCGGTCGGCCTGCCCCAGCCGGCTGATTTATGCAACCACGGGACCAACGTCGGCCGGTCAGCTCCCTGCACTGACACATGCTGCCCGACACTGGCCGCGGGTCACCCTGCTCCGCCGCGGCCTGGAACACGCCACCACTTTTGTTCATCCGGCGCGGCGCAACGGCGCCACGCCCCTCCGCCGTGGCCCCGCTCTGACCGTAGTGTATTCGGATTTCTTCGACACGGTGCGACGGCATTGTGTCCTTATTTGATTTCACGGTGTGGCGCGACGGTACCGCGCATTCCATGCTGCATGATCCCGTGCAGTGCGACGACACCGTGCCATTTCCGTTCTAAACCATTTTAGAAACAACATCAATAATGGAGGAGGGTCGGCCGAGTTTGTGCAGTCCGGCCCCCACTCATTAAACGATAGCAATTAGTCATATTCCACGAAGAACGTCAAGGTAGTAATCACGAACTAAAATAAATAAATCCCCTACCTTGAGTGTAGCTTGAACGGAGGTTCGTCAAACGAGGATTCGTCGCGGGAAAGGGCGTTGCAGAAGGAGACTCCATAAGCGTCGTCGGCATGACAGAGAAGAGAGTAGTCGGCATCGCGGTACATGGTGTCGCGTCGTCGATCTCTGAGGATGGCGTCTCTCACCGGCTGTGGAGAGGGAAGAAGACGGTATGACGAACTCCCCTTTGAGGTGACGAAGTTCTTCGTCGAAGGTTCGGCATTCTTCGTGTTCTACGACGAGGAAGAATATGTACTTCAAGACTTAGAGTTTCCTTCTCCCCAGCCCCCTTACACCATAAGCCAACCTAATATAATAATATCCCTCTCATTTTATTATCTTAATTCATGCCTATAAAAATTACAAATTTCAAATACATAACTCACATAATTAAATTAATGAGTTGGCATTGAATAAATGTGGGGAGAGGGAAGGTCACAAATTAAATGGGAAGTTTTAAGGGTTACCCACATAAGAGGGGGATTAGAGGGGTTAGGGAATATGAGAAGATGGGGGCTCGTGTGGGCCCCACCGCCCTCATAACCTCACATGGGAAGTTGGGTGGTTGTGGGACCCACCAACAACTTCCCATGAGAGAATTTAACTACCAAGGATAAAATATATTTGCACACAATTTAATTTACCTAAAATTTAATTCCCTAAATTTTAACAATTCCTCCCGAGAAAACGCAACTCCAGAAAAGGTGTTTCTAAGCAAATACCGGTGTTGCGATTCCATCGGTGCCCTCGAAATTAGATTCTGAGTACCGGTTCAAAACTTAGAAATTCCCGCTCATTTGTTCACTAAATGTACCCGAGCTAAACATCAGATAGAAATTCCGGGCACAGCGGGCCTCGGAATCAAGTGCCGTCAGAAACTGCGTTCTTGTAAAAATCCCAAAGAAAAATAAGAAAAATTTTTCCTTTTATTTTATAGGTCTTTACATAAATGGTTAGTAAAAAAGGGATTTTAAGTCTTAGGTACATCAACTGCTTTAAAATTCTTGTTCGTGCCCGGGCTATGGCCTATCGACTTGTACATGCACCTACAATGACAAATGTATATGATGTCATTCTTTTATCCGTTTTATGGAAGTACATACCAGACCCTTCACATGTACTCTTTTCAGAGGTTGTAATGTTAGATGATGATCTTTCTTATGAGGAGGAACTAGTGAAGATTTTAGATGATAGAGAAAATTTCAATGAAATAAGACAATGCCCCTCATCAATGTCTTGTGGTGAATACACAAGTTCGAAGAAGCAACATGGGAATTAGAGGATGTGATGAAGAAGAGTTACCAAAATCTATTTATTGTAAAAAACATAAATTTTGATGGTGATATTTCTAAATGGGGGAAGATTGTAATGACTCAAAAATTCATTAAGGAAAATTCCTCTTTGTCTATTTAAAGTTATTCGTATGGATATGTAAGAACTATGCACTTATTTGATTAAATGTTTTGGATTTTAAAATACCGTTATGGATTGTGATACTTGCTAATATAGATGTTGAATAGAGATCACATGATTATTATAAATATAAGGATTTAAAAAATAAAATTTACTTAGACAAAGAATCGACGACCTCATCCAGTAGACTTTTTCCATACGATGCCGATCTGTCGGATCACAAAAAGGCGTCAGCATCACTGGGCATCGCTCTTGACCATGCCCAAGATGAACTTCAACATGTGAAGCTTAATTGGAACTGCCTATGGGAGAAGTGGAAGTTGATAGAGATTACAACCCGAGCGATGATATATGAGCCACCCCAAGAGTCTATTAGCATCGAATACCATTGAATTTAGTCATATGTATGGGTTATAAGGGGTTATTTTACAAGAAAATAGCACTATAATTTTGTAAATTGTTGTTTTATATAATAATGAATATACATTCATTTTATTAAAATTACTTTTTAAATATTTTATAAAGCACAAATATTATTTTTAGTTAATATTCAACTAAAAAAACTATTTTGATTAATTAATGGATTTTTGAAATAGGTAATATTTTAATAAATTATTATTATTATAATTAAATTAATTTTTATTAAATATAAATGATCGTATAATTTTATGATTGCAATTGTAAATTTTATTAAATTTTGAAGGTTGTTTTTCTCAAAACCCATGAATTTTTGATAAATTAATGTTTTTATTTTAAAAGTATAAATTAAAATATTTATAAACTTATTTTATAAAATGAATATTATTTTTCGAATTAGGATGTCAAAATTATCCAATGGAAATTTTTTCATAATTTTCTGAGATAGTCAAATTTTTGGGTAAAAAATTAACACTATTTAAATATATAATGTGTTTTATGACATCATAATGACCCAATTGTGATGTAATAAAATACTATAAATGATATATTCGGCCAATATATGTTTTATAATTATAATTATGTGATTTTAGAATTGTTTTATTAAATATATGATGCCTTAGTGGGCCATCCATGACTAATAAATCATTTTATCATTTTCAATTGTTTTCCTAGAAAATGTGACTCACCTCCACATAAGAAACCCTATTATTTTAAAAGTTTCAGCCATTGTCCTTATAAAATATTGTTTTAAAATACCCTTTTTCAAAAACTAAGGGAAAAAACCATGGTCTGGATTGTGGTTTTTATTACTTTAATGTGTTGTGTCCCAAACCTGAATAATAAAAAATTCCCAATCATTTACTATATAAACACACCCTATCTCCCACTTCCTATTTACTCAAAGCCTTTGAAGTTCATCCAACCACTTCCCTCATAATTATAGGATCCTAACAAGGCACCCAAATCTCCCAAGAAGACTCTCTCAATCCCCTACCATGCCTTTTGGATCACACTTCCAAGTGAGTGATTCATTCCTTCCTCTTTTTATCCAAGATTATTAATATTGTTATTCCCTTTTATTTTCATTTATTAATGTTAGGGTATTATATAAAACCACCCTCATACTGCCCTTTTTATTTTTAATGATAATTGACCCCTTTATAACTCATTAATCCATCCCATGTACACCCACTACCATGCTGAAATTCTGTAAGAAATTTCTCTCTCCTCATTTACATTTAAGAAATTATTTTGTATTATGAATATAAATTCCATTACTTATGAGAAATGTATCTATATGACCCCCCACAATGTCCATTTCTTGTGTATATGGAGAGAAACCCCTTTTTGTCACATTATATATTTTTTATGAAGTCTTATTTCATGTCGTTATGCTGCCAAAATTGCACAACAATTTTTAAAGCCAAAAGTATTGTGTAGTGAAAAACATACCCATTTCACTAGCTAGGGTATTCAACTTTATGAACATTTACTTATTGATGGAATATTTCATTTATGAATTAAACATTCGTTAATCATGGAATAAATTATGATGTTTTATGAATCCATGTTGTATGATCTTGTGGGATACATATGCCTGAAATAAAATGTTTAAGAAGGGTGCACCCTATTAGAGTTCCACAGCATTGGCTAAAGATTAATATCTTGATACGTTAAGTGATATGAGGGTTTACTCATGATAATTAATGTTCAAGGAGGATTTTCTCATGCAAATTCAAGTGAAATGTAGTTTTACTCTGGCTCCATGTGCAATGAGCCTTGGCTCATGCTAAATCCATGTTAAGGGTTATTGCCACATTTCCATGTTATGATTATCATGATTTATAATGACTTTATGTTCATGTTTCTTCTGTTCTCCATTGATATGCATATTGTCTAACATGTACTGTATTTCTCATTTTATTCCATGTTTATTCCCTTACTAGTCTTTATAGCTCACCCTTTTCTTAGTCATGTCCTCAGGTTGTCTCAAGCAATGGTAAGAATAACGGAATACTGTGGCCATGTAATTGAATTTTCCAATAAGATGTTGTGTTCTATGTTTTATGTTTTTATGTGATGTTCCTAATCCCTAAATACACTATACCTATCAATTCTAAATATTGTATCAAGTGATGATTTTATGTAATAAATCATTTTTATGTTTGAAATAAATAGCAGGGGTGTTATAAACACATCATGCATCACCCTCGATATGAGGACCCCTGAGATCTCTTGAAGTTCCCATAAACTGGTTACAAACTCTTCATGGTGGAAATGGAAGGTATTAGTCCTTGGTGACCATCTTCTCATCAACCCCGACATCAGCTGCTTCGGCTAATAGATATGGTATTTGGATGGACAAGCCGCCTCATACAGTCCCACTCTTCTGAGCTCTACCCAGAATTCCTCGCTTGAGGTGCCTACCCAGTAGGCCCAGGCCCAGAAGTCTATGATGTTTCCACCATGATGGAAATTCCACTCATCGGACAACCCATTTTCTAGGTTCCTCAGGGATTCATTAAAGATAGTATGATACAAAGAGGGAGATTTCTGTATCTATAGTTCCTTCACATCAACGTTGTTGAAGTGATTGTATAGAAAGTCAATGTTGACAAGCGTGATGTCCTCCGGGCATGGCCGTTATCTCCCATGAACCACTAATTCTAGCACATTGTTCTCTTGAACTAGCAATTTGGATTTCACATGCTCACTGCTGGGATGAAGACGACTTCCCTCAACGCAAAATCATATAGTGGAAGACTCTTCCATCGTAGATTGTTATTTTGGATTTCTAACAGAAACTCCACTACTGAATTATGGTCAGAAAATATCTATATGAATTTCCTTATACCCAAGCTATCCACTATCTCCTCCCTCCTGGAAGCATCCTCATGGTCTCCCTTGAATCCTCTTGGAGAGCCATTTATTTTTTGAGATTTGGACATTTTTGTTGGGTTTGGTTCGGGAAACCCTTTTTTGGAGCTCATTCACAAAGGATGTTCATGGATCTAGATCACATCAATGAAATCGTAGAGCCATGTACTGACCATCAGGCAATAGACATAGAGTGCACCATTGTGGAGTCAAGGACTTGCTCTGTGTTGTGAAGAAGAAGGCCCGATTCACAGAGTGCAAATGTAGATTATGTGGAGCATCGCATATCGAGAGCACTATGTGCCAAAACAAAGAAGTGAGAAAGGAATAAATAGAAGTCAGTATCCAATATTTATAGGTGAGGAACACTTGTTCTACACGGTTCGTTCGTTAGTGGCGAGCTTCGTGGCACACTCAACCATCACATTTTTCCTCCACCTCACGAGCCTTTTTCTCCATTGAATAAGGAGTTTTGGCGATTAACCCTCAGACATAAACACTCATTTCTCCTTGAATCCAAGTATGAGGGGGGACATTTTTTGGCAAAAAAATTTGGGAATGGTATATGGAAAAGTGACACCTATGAGCTTTCCACGAGAAGTTTTCCCATGCAGTCCTACAGCACCGCGGCCGGTGTGGATCTACCACTCTACGAATCCGCCTTAGAGCAAGGAGGCGGGATGTTCCACGTGCCCATTTGATGTTTGCAATTCCACGACGGAGAAAGGAGGTGGGAGGCTCCACATGCTTGTGTGACCATTGCAAAGACACTGTGGATCAAGAAGTTAGGAGGCTCTGTGAGCCCGTTTGACATTTGTGAAGACATGATGGAGTAAGGAGGCAGTAGTCTTTGCGGTTACGACAATGTTCTATGTGTCTTCACGCCCTGCAAGCTCTGCTTCATGATGCCCTTTTCCTATAAATACTACTATCTCCTCGAACCCAAAAGACATATCCTCTGACCTTTCACCTTATTATCTATCAAATTGTGAATAGATTTTTTCACTACGAACAATGATCTATTCAAGGTACTTAAGCATTGTAAAGTGTATTTCCATTTTCATGTATTCATCCCCTCTTCCAAGAGGAATGCCCTTCGCAAAGCTCATTGGCCTTCGTGACAGAAGGGGATCTCCAAGGTGACTCGGGTCTTCGTAGAGCACTAATGATTCTCGAAGGACCCTTCACACAATTGAAACACACATGCAAAGGCATGGTCGTTGTGCTTCATGAAGCACATTTCTTCACATCAAATTTAAATTAACAACAAACGCCCATTGCACATAATTGTTATACCCTAAATAGTTATAACCCCTCATTACAAGCCCAATGGTGGTCTTATATTTCAAATAGGATGCACTGTTTGAGAGAAATTAATTATTAAATATTTAATAAATGGATAAAATAATTAATAAAATATAAAAATGATTTTTTCTCAAGTGATAAATCAAAACGTACAGTGCCTAAAATTATTATATTCCACCTAGGTTAAACACAATGTTACAAACATAAAAGTGGTATCAGATTTCTCATATGATGCATCTTTTGTGAGATATTAATTATTTAATATTCAAAAAATAGATTAATAATTAATTAAATATCAAAAAAATATTTTCACCAAAGAGGCACCAGAACGTCCAACACATAAACATGTTTTACGCCACTAAGGGTAAAACCCTTCTTCGAGACACACAGGTGGTCTCATATTTTTTATAGGATGCACCATTTTATATTTATTTAATTATTTTGAATATAATGTGCGATCTTACACTATTATATTAAATATATTTTTATTATTCTGTATTCACCAAGACTTTTCTAGCATCAAAATCTCAAAAATAACTCAAGGTCGAACCCCAAAAAAGATCAATTGAATATTTCAAGATGTAAACTATAATTTAAGGATTTTTACACATTTATCAAAAGTTTACTTATAAATCATTTTTTTATTAAAACAAAGACAATCCATCTTCTCCAAAAATATTAAAATATTCATACCTAAAAAAGGATGAGATCTTACATCATTAAAAGGATTAAAAATCATCCTCCAAAAAAACGGAATCTGTTGTAAATTATTGTCACTATATGTTACACATAACTAGGATTCCACATAGGAAGAAAAAATGTGATAATTGAGGAAAAGTGTAATTATTTATAGTGTATAATTGATGTAATTGATAAAAACAGATTAATTATAAACATAATATTAATGGCCTCAAAAAATAAATCTGTGATGATCTAAAAGAGAATTCGTTAATCAGAAATTAAGGTTATAGGATAATACTTTTGTTTTATGATCCCTTTCGTAGAGTTAATGAATTCTATTAACATATAGACCGAGAGGAAAAAATAAATATACATACATGAGGAATATAATTTCGTAATTCAATCAATTTCCTCAAAATAACATCTTTTTCACCAAATGAGGAGTATTGAAGAAGAATTTTTATTTCATGAAGCACTAAAATAAAATTTTAAAGACGACATTAAAATAAAAGGTGATAGTAAATACATTCCAGCAATCTTTAGAAATTAACCAAAACCAAAATGGTTATCACAATGTAAGATAATTCCCAAAACATGTAAACATTAAAATGATAAAATAATATAAAAATTTAAATAGTAATATCAAATGTTCATACAATGTTATTCCATAAATAAATATCAATAAATTTCTTAAACCAATTACAATCTAATATTTATACCCAAAGATTCGAAGGATTTGATCATAAATTCTTTCAAGAATAATCACAAATTATTCATAAAATAAAATCTATTGTGTTTCTTAAATAAACATTACATTTAAAAAAATTCATGATAACCAGGACATAGTGTAGGCCAATTGTAGTTTGTGAAACCCTTATCATCCTTTTGTCCTGGTTTCATGCCCCACTTCCTAACCAGATATGACAGAATGTCACCTAATATATATTTTTTTCTTAAAAAAATAATAATAATTCCACACTAAAAACACTTCATTTTTGTGTAAGGGTTTAAAAATACATCATAATATGATGAGATTTAATATTATTGGCCTGTGATGGTATCTTTAAATCCAAATATATAGTCATATGAAAAATATTAATCTTCAAATTTATCCAAATTGACCGTTTTCACACAGTATTTCAAACAAGGACCTGCACTCCTAAATCCTATACTAAAATTCATAAATTTACATTTATATGTTTGATTATAATAATTGAGACTCAGAATTTTATAATAAAACATTCAAAATCAAATGAAATACTTTGATCATGTACAACCTTGAAAACCTTTTTGTTTTAGAGTTTTATATAATTGGGATTAAATATTACATAAAAACTCTTATCAACATGGACTCATATGTCATCAAAGAATATTTTCCCCATTTAAAAAAGATATTATTATTGCACAATAAGACATCAACATAGTGCTCCTGAAGTAATTAATTTGAAAAAATCGTTCAACATCATTATATAAATTTTGAAGAAAAGTAACCATAAAGAGGTTGAGCAAAAATGTTCAACAATGGTAAAAACAAGAATTTTCAAATGAATACAATCAATGATAATACAAGTGAATAATGGAATCATGTCATAATCAATGCGCATGATCGCATAATAAAATCAATCATTACCATCAGTAATAAAAAGATCATATATGAAAACATGGAAAATAAATGAGTCATTAGAAACAAAAATCATGAGACATGTGACATAAAAATCAATAATTTGTAACATTGTATACTAATATCATGCATAGATAACTCAAAAAGGAACCGTGGGACAAATTTATACTTGTCATTCTTATAAATGGAATAACCAAGCAGTCGACATTCATACATGTTACTATTACCAATAAAATATCCATGTGGTCAACTTCCATGCTGAATTAGAGGGATATTATAGAACCACCCATCCTTGGTTTATAATGGAACAACGAGTAATTATTTTATCACAAAACCACCAATCATTGGTTGATAATGCAACAACCTATAAAATTTCGTTATTCCATTAAAAATAAAAAAACATAAAATATATCATTTTACAAAAAAATCATTAGAATAAAAATTATAACTTTTATAAATTGATTAATACTTGAAAAATAAACGTGTTCTATAATAATATCATCAAATCCTAATTAACCAATGGAAAAGAAAAATAATCAATAAAAATATTTTTCAATAATGATTAACCCCTGGAATGGAAATGGGTTCCATAACAATCTCTTTCAAACCTGAATAATCCTTAGAAATAGAATGGGATCCATACGAATCCATTTAAAACATGAATAAACCAAACAATGAAAAATTATTCTGTTAAAATATCCACGAATCATTAAAAACCAATGGAAAGTAACAGGGCTCCAAAATAATCACTTTGAAACATGATTGATCCATGGAAAATAAATCACATTATGATATAATTAGTTTGTGGGAAAAATGTGTTTCATAACAGTCTCTTATAAATAATGATAATCCTTAAAATTAAAAGTATAAATACAATAAAAATAAAAAATATTCCATGTGTAGGATATGTATCTAAATGTATTTTTGTAATTAATGAATGGAAATACCCATAAAAGGCCATTAAAAATAGTCACGAGGAAGAAAATAATTAAATATTCTATAGTGACCAATACCACCATGATACAATTCAATAATAAGCCTCATGAAGGAATAAAATTGAATTAAAAATAGAATATCATGATAATAAAAACATTCATGATATATCATTTTAGAGAATACATACATACAACCCATTAAGGATGATATATTTATACCAACACAAACATCATAGAGAAGTTAAATTAAGATAAAAGTCTATTGCCGCATTGGTATCAATTAAACTATACTCCACATGAAAGAGTGATCCTAAAATGTATATGAAAATTCACATAAATTAAATTATAATAATCATAAAATAAATTCTTGTGTATTCTATACAAAACACAAAAAAATTATATTGGTAATATAGAATTTGTATCCCCGAAATAGAAGCGAGACTAGAAATCCCCTTACAATTGTGGTAACGTCTGAATCCGATTCCTAGAAGTAATAAAAAACAATTTAATCAATTAATTAACATTACTTTTTAATAAATCATGATTTAATATTTCAATATTAATAGTATATACACCACAAAAAATAATTAATTGGTGAATATGGAATTTATCTCATAGATGTAAAACATTAGATGAAAATCTATTATTGAGATTATATCATTGGGGTGATAATAATTAAATTAAATATTTATGGTTAGAAAATGTAAATCCAAAAAATAAAAGTGGAAATATATTATAAAAAATCATAGGCTATTTCCGACATATTATTTGAATAACATAACTAATTATATAGAAGTATAACCAAGTAAACAAAAATTGATTTATGAAGTCCCTCACCTTGAGTCCAATTTTACATGGTTGTCTTATATCTCCCTACATAATTAAATATTTTATATTATTTAATTTCCTCATAAAAATTTAGATGTTAATTATTTATTTTAATTAACATATAATAATTTTATATAAAATTACTTAATCAATAAAATTTTAGTCACGTGTTTTAACAATATTCAGATTACTTGTAAAATATAACATTGATAGGTTGACTATGGCTTGGGAGGCCATTATTTAAGCATGAAAATAAAAATATACATTAAATAATTATTCCATCGGTATTTATTTAATACTTTTAAAATCATATAGGATTTACTTTTATAAAAAATGAACAAGTGGTAAAATCATAGAGATGGTAGGTCGTATATATATTTGAGTTACATTTGTCATTTTTAATGATCATATTGGAATTATGGAAACTAATTTTAATATTAAAACAATTAAAATTATATCATTAAAACATATTAATTTTTCATAAATAATTATATTTTTAAATATTGTGATGTGGTGGTGAAAATGTATGAATCACATCAACTTGAGGAGGCTGTAGGCCACACATCCACAAACAACGTTATCAGTTTTCCAATGTGTGAAATAGAAATATGAAAATGATATGTTATAGGCATAGATCGATGGTTATGTCATGAATATAATGATTAATTAATTTATATCACATATTTATATAAAATATATCTTCAATACATTCCATATTATTTGGAAGGAATAACATCCTTTTGGGGATGCGATAGCCCACACATCGCCAAACGATGTTATCATATTCCATCAAAATAGATATCATAAAGGAATGTATTATATAATATTTTAATAAATATTAATACATTATAAATATCATATATTTCATATATAAAATGTTATTACATTATTATTTCCATCATTGAATGGTGGTAATGATATAATACAAGACATCATTTTATGAGGTGGTAGACCACCTTACACATGATCAATGTTTGGGTAACCCATTTTATGGAAGTGTATA
Source organism: Viscum album (assembly GCA_963277665.1). Lineage (NCBI taxonomy): Eukaryota > Viridiplantae > Streptophyta > Magnoliopsida > Santalales > Viscaceae > Viscum > Viscum album. The sequence continues at coordinate 2,008,620,663 of OY728150.1, forward strand.
AAGGATTAGGTTTAAAAATTAACATAAAAAATATCATTTTATTTTGGATATTGAGGATTTTATATAATCATGGAATAATATAAAATTTTATTATCTGAGAATTAAATGAAACAAAAACGATCATTAAAGAATGTTACCTCCTTTTGGGGTAACTCTTTTTGGTTTTCACCAATGGACTTCCTTGGATTTCATTACTCTCAATTTGATTCTTCTAGGATGAGAAATTGTATTGTGGGAGACTATTTTCAATAGTTTTTGTTTACAAAAAGGGCAAGAGAGTTTTTAATAAGTGTTGATGGTGATTTCCTTTTTATAGTTGAGAGGAAGTTAACTTCTTGTTAATATAAAAAGAATAACACAATATTCATGGCTCCCTTACAACATCAGCCTAAAATAATGATCCAAATTAGATAAAATAGGGTATATGAAATAAATATTTATAGAAATTTTTTTTCACACGTTTAAAGGTTATTTTTTATCTTAATTTAAATGTTTAACCACTATGTGATGACATTTTTACCTTACTCCCATAAATTATTTTTTAACTACTTTCAGTAATATTTTTGATCAAATAGAATTTTTATATTATTCTAAGATATAAATTAGATTTATTAAAAATATTTAATCCTTTTATATAAATTTTAATCACATAATTGGCATAAATTAATTTTAAATTTGTCTCATATATGGAAATATAATGAGGGCTTTTAAACTGAAAATGTTCAAAATCATGCAACGTTTTTATATATAAAATAACATTAAAAATGATTCCAATTATATATATTTGAATAAATTATATAAAATTGATCTAATTATATATTAAAACCTATTTAAAATATTATTTAATAATATTAATTATTTAAATGAAAAACAATTTTCAATTAAAATTTGAGGTCATTCATTATTTATCAAAATACGAATGTTGTCATAAAAAATAATAAAATGTAAATTTTGATATTATTATTTCCAAAATAAATTTTATTTTGTTAAATAAACATAATCATGGTGTTAAAATTACTTTTTAACGTAATTATTCCATTAAAAGGGAGAAAAGTTTCTTTTTAAATACATACGACTTATAATGCATAGAATCGGATTTATTCTTATCTTAAGCCTATCAAACATATAGAATAAATTGAAAAATAATTTATTGATTATGTAAAATTTTAAATATAATATTATATTTTAATAATATTAATGAATTTATATTATTAATATAAAATAAAACTATAGTCACAAAAATATTTTGCTAATAAAAAACACATTGAATATATTCAATTGGTCTTCATTTTAATTTATAATTATTTTTTCCTAAAAGGATTCATTATATAAAGATGTGTAAAACATATATTCATCATATAGTTAATAATACTCATTTATTCCACTCAATTTTCTAAGTGATATATACTTTTTTAAATAAATAATATTAATTTTATATTGTTGTCCGTTAAGAATCAACCTCAAGTATAACAGAAGTTATCAAAAAAACTCATTGTTACATTAAATGAATGATAAATTTGGTTTTTAATAAGTAAAAAGACAAAATATAATTTCTATATAACATAATATATTTAAAAAATTATATTAATTTAAAAGGATATATTTCTCTAAATCCCACAATGTTTCACAAATTCATATAAACCATTTTAAGGATTAATGTGACGAGAGTTTACAATGATTTAGGATATTTTTGGACAAAAATAACTGGAATAAAACTTTTTTTAAAATATGAATGAATTAATTGAGGAAGAATTCATTAATAGCATTTGGACTTCTGATTCAAGGTATTGGTAACCATTAAAATTAATCTTATCATTTATGTTGTATTAATTATGGATTATAATAATTTTGGAATGTTTTTATAATTGAATAAATATAGTTTTATAGAAATAAAAACCCTCATTTTAGGTGAAAACCCATCTTGTCTAGCAATTCCATGGGGATTTAACCCATGACCAAAGTATGATAAGGATTTAATGCCAACCACTGACCTATGTGATTTTCTAATTAATATTTCCTTGTTTGTAGATAATATTTTTAAATAAATATTAATGATGAAACCGTGGTGTTAATATTCTGTATTAGAGATGAATTTATTAAATCAGATAACTTGTTTAAACAATATTGTTTTTTGGAAAATAGTGTGAGACATACACGAAGTCTTGACACTGTTTTATGTATTATACATCCTGTTAAATTTTAATTTTATATATTCATTAAACAATTCATTTTTGGATATACATTTCTAAGAGTAAATGTTGAATTGGTAATTGATCAAATAAAAAAATTATGGAATTTTTCTTATGAATATAAAATACATTCCATTAGTATATTTCCTAATAATTTTAGACTATAAAATAATTCAACAACATAAGAAAAAGGATCCTATTTTTTAGTTTTATTATTTCCTTCATATCTAATGACTCAAATGTTCTTTTAAAAAATCACATATTTATGGATTTTAGGCCCTTAATGTTCCATTTGACATTTTTACTCCTATGATAAAAGATCACTATCATTCTATATAATTATTTACACTTCTCTTCCATGTCAATATCACTGGTTTCCACCAATTTAATTTAACATAGAAACCCATATATGATTTATTACACATGTCCTTTGAGATGACATTTATATATTATTATGTGGATGTTTTATTAACCCCTTTTATATTGTGGGTTTTCAAAAAAATAATTCTCAAATAGAAAACCCATTATCTTTTAGCATAACACCACATTATGAGGACAAAATATACTGAAGGTGAATATAATATGACACCGAAAAATTATAAAATAATTATATTTTATTCAATATCTTATGTGACATGAAACACCAAGATAAAATAATAAAAACATATATTTATTAATATTTAACCTCTTCGATAACTTTCATGACACCCAACTATGAGTATAAATGAACTATAATGTAGTATACAATTATAACATAATACATAAATCAGTGTGTATGAATATTAATAACTATTTTATAATCATTATATGGTTTATAAATATATAAAATAAAATAAACTATTATATATTGATCAGAAATAGAATAATATCATTATAATGAAAAATATTTTTTTCCTGAAAAAAAAATTATTTAACAAAAATGTTTCTGTCACTTCTTGAACACATAAAATAATATTACATTTCACACTGTCAAAAAATTTAATTGATAAAAAGTATTCAATTTTGAAATCAATTTTTTAAAATCACCTTAGTTTGTGTTTTTGGAATTTTTCTCAAATGTTTTGTTTTTTTATGAAATGTGAAAAATCCTATTTTTTATTGGGCAACTGAATTTTTATTTGAATTATCTGTAAATATAATATATATATATAAATTGTTTTTATAGTAAATTTTTTAAATTAAAATATTTTTTAATTTTTTTTTATTTTAATCAATTTCGTATTAAATTATGATATTAAAACCTTCAATACTTTTGATAATTTTCCCCTTTAAAACACCACTTTTTTAGTGCCTTTAAGCGTATGATTTTGCATTGGAATCTACCTATTATAAGTATTAAATTTTTAAAATTTATTCCAATACAGTAATTATTATAATTTATATTGTATAATAAGGTTAACTGATTTTTTACCATTATGAATAGTAAAATTAGTAAAATTTAGTTATCAAAATTATGGTAAAAATAGATTTTTTTGGATTGTTAAATTAGAAATATAATTGTTAAAACAAAAAACCGAGTTATAGAACACCAATTTTATGGATACTGTGAGACCCTATCGATTCTAATTTTGAATAATAATCCAATTTGTTTTTTTCTAAATTAAACTAATTCTCAATTATAAATGGCATTATATCTGTTTGGAGAAGTGAGAAATATATAAAGATAATAAGATCATCATGTTCATATTCATACCAAATGAGCTCAATATTAATCAAAGACAGTTTTTATAGCTAATGAAGTAGTATGATAGTGTAATACATTACCTGCATAGGAAGAAAATCAATGTGGTAGATAATCTGAATAGAAAGGATGAAAAAACCCAATCCAAGATAACGATTGAAAGGGATTCCATATTCTTGGTCATGCCAAGGATGTGAATGTGAATAATAAAAGTATCATAATCATACCATTATATGATGCAATTGTTTCCCATACAGGTATTAAAATGTGAAAACATAGACATGGATTTTATCATCTAACTACCCCAAATATCTAAAGTAAATTATACCTTCTAGGTGGAATTTTATCACCCTATAATGTGAACGTATTTGATAACTATAATGGAATATTTATCCCTCCACCAACATGGTAGGATATATAATAGCAGTAATTAGAATTCATATAGTATAATTATATTTATATTTTACACATATATGAGGTTTGACAAATGGTTCTATAGAATCCTTTAACAACCACTAGATAAAATGTTGATTTTGGAGACTTATTATCACCCTCAATCAAATGGTCAATCTAACAAAACCAATAAAACCCTAGAAGAAGTGTTGAGATCATGTTCAATGTATTTACAAGGATTTTTGGGACAAATGACTTCTCATGATGCATTTATCATATAATAAATCTTTACACTCTAGAATTAAAATTGAACCTTATGAGGATCTTTATGTGAGGTGGTTACAGACTCCAATATATCATGATAATGTTTGAGAGAAGATGAATATGGGACAAGATATTATCTACGAGATTATAGAGAACGTTCAAAAAATTACACATCACATGAAATGAAAAAAGGTTGATAGAAAGTCTTGTGAATATAATCATTCATGAGATCTGATGTTTGAGGTCAGATATAATGTGTTCCTTTATATGTCACCATTGAATAATGTCACAAATTTTGTGGATAAGGGAGAAATTTTTCCTAGTTACATATGTACCACTGATACCATTGATCATAATTGAGTTGTTTCCTATTATTTCCTACTCTATCATAACCGTTCCCGATGACATGATTTGTTACATATATCCATCTAGATGAAGTATATACTATACACCACACATATACTCTATTGATTGGTGGTACCATTATAGAATTATATTTCATTTTAGGGGTAATTCATGAAGATCTTATATCATAGAGACAATGTTTTATGAAATAAGAAAACTCACCAGGTCAAAGTTTTGTATCTGAACCAAATTTTATAGGATGCATCATAGGAACCATAATATATGATGAAACAAAAGTAATCTCATATATTTAGTATATGAGATGTAATTTTGAAGTAAAAATTTATATATGGAGAATAATTTAACGACCTAGACATTTCTAATTGTAATTTCATTTTGGAATGAATAAATTCGTAATATGTAATATTTTTATAGAAAACACTTGAACTAATATAGTTATTTTACGCTAATTATAAAATATAACCTGTTATATTTAAAAGAAAACATATAATCTTAACCATTTAAAATATAACCATTATAAAATAACCATGAAAATTACTATATATTATTGAGTTTTTATAATGTCTAATATGAACATATAAAAGTATAAATCACCTAGACTTATAGGGTCATACCCTATATATATAACAACCCTGATCTTCATTACACACTTAAACATGATTTAATACATTAAATATTCAATTGAATCAACATTTAATATCAATTGGTCTAGTGTATTTTGTTATTAGAAGCATTACATAACGACTTAAAACAAGAAACAAAACATCTTTATCGAAAACTTCCTTTACATGACCACTAAATTCCCTCGTACTTAGCATTGCATGGGATAACCTGAGGACATGAATAAGAAAATGGTGAAATATAAAGCCAAGTAAGGGAGTAAACATAGGATAAAATGAATATTTAAGTAAATGTTAGGCAATATGCATATAAATGGAGATCAAGATAAACATGAACATAAAGGAATTATATAGCATTGTTATCATAACATGGAAATGTGGAAACAATACATAACATGGTATTGGCATGATCCAAAGATCATTGAACGTGGATCATGAGTAAACCCTTATTATAATTGAATTAGAATGAGTAAAAACACATTTTAGTTGATGTATCATGACACTAATATTTACCCTATGCATTGGAGAACTATCAGGGCTCACCCTTATTAATCATTTCATTACATGCATAAGTGGGCCACATAGATCATACAAAATTCATTCGTTAAACATCATAATTTATCCCATGATAAAAGAATGAGGAATTAATATATGAAACACTAAAGTCAATAAGTAAATGTGCATAATGGTAAATACCATTGATAGAGAAATGGGTATGGTATTCACTATACAATGACTTTGGCTTAGAAAATAGCAGTGCAATTTATGAAGCATAACAACATGACATAAAAATTCATAAAAAATTTTGATGAGAGGGATAGTGGTGTCTCATAAAATTTACATGAAATGGAAAATAATGGGGTCATATATATACATTTACCAACATACGTAATGGAATTTTGATTCATAATACAACAGAATTGCTGGAATGTAAATGAAGAGAGAGAAATTCTTTACAGAATTTCCACATCGTGGGTAGAATTTGTGGGATATAAAGGGGTCTCTAATCATTTGAAAATATAGTTGGATGTATGGGGGAGGTAAAAAAATTTGCAACATCATTTATAATTGAAATTAAAAGTGTATAACAATACAATGATTCTTGGATAAAATGAATAATCTTCAATAAAATGAGGTAGTTTTAATCATAGTATACGACCCACAATCAAAAATAATATTAATCAAAGGATGTTTATATACATGAAACTAATCTCATAAAAAATAGAAATATCATGAGAAAAATACTCTTTTATATAAAAAAATTTATTTAAAAGCCTAACATTTAAAAGAGAAAACATTTTATTTAAAAATAAGTATTTATAATTGTACTGGAAGATTCAAAACATCATGCAACGGTGATGACTGTAACAGACATAAATTCTATATAAGTTAGAAATAATAATTCATTCTATATTTTTGTTAAAAAAGTAATAATATACCAAATTTGGAAGATTAAAAATAGAATAATTTCAATCCATTTAATAAAAATTTGAACATAGTAAAAAGACTAAAAACATTAGTATGACAATATTGAAAATATTTTGGAAAATATTTTTTCATGTATGTCCTATTTATTTTTCATAATATATATTATATATATATTAAGAATTATATTAAGTTCATAAATATTATATTCACCAATCATATACATTTTTATGATCCTTTATTAATGCATAACCTAGAGAATGAATCTCATCAAGTTTGTAGAGATATAATGCCATACATTCACATGAGAAATGATATCATTCTATTAATGATAATTTGGTTAGTAATTGGATGGTTAATTAATTAAAAATAATCAATATAATTGTATATTTAACTATTATTTTTATTATATTCATCATTATACCAATAAAAATAATGTGTTGAGAAAAAAATTACAATACATCATGGAGAGGGTAAGACGTACATACAAACACAAGGTAATATTGGTTTTCGTTGGATAAATTAAAAGTATAATACAGTTTTCCAAAAAATATAATAACATATTAAAATATTTTTAATACTTTATTTATTATTTTATAATTGAAAAATATTGAGAAAAATAAGTAGAAGATGACCTAATTTTGAAGGAGTCAGTAAAGGTGATTACCTTTTATAAAGAGAACCTCCTTTGGATCTCCCCATAGGGACAATAGAGTAGCTATTTTGAAAATATAATAAACTATAGGATATGTATAGGAATTATTATATGGGAAATGGGTAGAGTTGGTTGAAAAATAAGGCTCAATTTGGTTTATGGACGAGAGGGATGATGCAAAATTTCATAATTGAGGTGGCATGCACTATAGGAAACTCTAAAAATATTTAATTTATTATTAATTACTAATGAAAAAAATTGAATTATCTAAAATATATTTTTCATATTGGCCGAAATAATAACAACTAACTATTTTTAGTCATTTTTATGTCACAATATTCACCTTATCTTTGGGCTATAACACTTAGTTAAACTATTTACTCATACCGTGAAAACATGACCTTTTTAATCATCAATGTTTATATAGTCACTATGAAATACCAAACGAAACAAAAATGAATGATTAATGACACATTTAAAATTATTTTATATTTTTTTCTAATTTTATATTCTTATGAATTTAATATCATATAATAAAATAATATTTATATTAGAGTATGAATTTTTTCAATTTTGATACTATTCAATAATTATTATTTTATAATTATCCTAACAACCATATAATGTTGAAATAAAAATTCTAATATATCAATATCGCATGAAATTTATATATTAAATTATTTTATTTCATTAAATATGTTAAATTAAATTTATTTTATTATTTTTAATAAAATTTTTATTATATTTCATTTAATTAATCAATTACTTCATAAATATAATTATAGTCTTTAATTAAATTATTTATTCTATAAAAATCAAAAATTATTTATCATGGTGAAGATTAGTTAATGATATTTGAAAATAATTTTTATATTTGAATATATATTGTGTATATCCATGTATTAAAAATATAATACTTATTTACTAATAAGAGTAAAAAAAATTTATCTTATCATTAAATAAAATATTTTAATTTTCATATTCCAAACCTATTGTCATAAAAATATTATCATTTTTTCCTAATGATTAAATTTTTAAAAACCAACATATCTATAAATATTTAAAAAATATTTATTATAATTATACAACGTTATAATATTATTTTTTCCTTTAATTACTCGATTTAACCCTAATAGTGATAAATAATAATCTACTAATGTTAATATTTATAATATCCAAAAATTTTGTTGATAATATTATACACTAATTATAATACTTATAAAACTCTTTTCTGTACATTTTTACAAATTCAATTTACAGAAGTGGCTATATTAGGTTTAACACTAATCTCGCAAACATGGCGAGAAGGAGGGGTTTAAGGAAATGTTCCTAAGTTTAATAAGTTCTTTTGTTAAATTTTAATATGATGTTGATTCATATGACCTAAATTGTCTTACCTAATAAGAAATTATATAATTATACTTTAAAACTAATTAATAATATAATTTTACACTATAATATATTCAATGAAAAAAGTTATTTTCAATTAAAATTTAGTGATTTTAACTATGTATTAGTAAATGAATGTTATCTGAAAAAACAAAAAAACAATTAAATGAAAGTTAATTATTATATTTATTATTAAATTAATAATAATATTTTTTCAAATAAAATTTAAAAAATTATTAAATTTATTAAAAAATTATTTTAATATAGGTTTTCTATTAAATGTTGGTAAAAATGCTTATAGAAAAATATAGTTTTTTACTACACAAAATTAGAATAATTATTTTTTTATGCTTCTAAAATCATTTGGATTATTGTAATTTTTTTATTAAATATATAATATATAAATTTCATAATGTTGTAATATATTTAATTTCCGCTGATGTAACAATTTGGTTATAACTATCATGTTGAAATAATAATATTTTATTGTATATCATTGTTTGTTTCGTCATGGTGTTTTTTAAAAACTTGTCTACCAAATAGATTATATTTAAATATAGAAATACCATATAATATTAAGATGTTAAATTCTCCCATCGTTCAATTAATTGATTCGTCAAAATTTAAAATCTGGATAAAAAATTAGGTGTTTGTCTTTTCAAAATTTATTTGATTATATACCACATAGGAAATGGATTAATGATACCTCCACTTTAAAATAATGAATGTTAAGTATGAAGGTCACTAAATATAACACATTATATGGTTCTATGTATGAAATAATGGACATGTATGACAAATGTAACCATCATGATCTGATGGAGAGTGATTGAGAACATGGTCCAGAGATTGTTAACAATAAAAAATATATAAATATATGATGAAATTTGGGACCATTAGTTCATCTAAAATTATGGTACTAGAATAACTATTTTTCCCTCAAACCCATTTATTATATATGTGGAATTATTTCAATCTAATATAAAATAAGTAATTATATTTTGAAATAAACATGACCATATCCTATTGTTGTTCCTTAAACTATTGAAACTTCATTCTTAGAAAATTGTTTGATCACATGATTATGTAACACAGAAATTTCAAAAACCTTTTCAAAAAAATCGTCTTATACTATTTCATAAATGGTTAATTATTCACAAATATTGAGATCCAACAGATTATAAAGAAGTTCATTGAAGTTATATAATCAACATAACATCATATTTTCCCTATTCAACATAATGCATATTTTTTTCACATACCAAATAAATGAATACCTTGATCACATTAAAACCATAATGAAAAAACTCATGCTTCTAAATCTATAAAGGATAAATAGTACAGTACATTCCATATATATCATAAATTTTATAACTATAATATAATAACATAATTATTGATACAAATACACAAATACATTAATTATTTAAATTCAATTATAGTAACATCCTAAGATTGACCTTGATCCATTTTCATTTTCTAATATGTATTTCCTTATCATTTGTGAAATTTGATTGAATTGTGACCCATATCCTTACTATTCAAACATTTCACATTGCCAATTTATTTATTTCCCCTACATTCACAAGCCTGGTGACATTTATCTTGACACTTGTAACAATATCCCATTACCTTCAGGAAACTGCTAGACTGTTCCTTCCCAGAATTATCACTTGGGTAAAATCATTCTTTATCCTTTTCCATGTATCAATTTCTTGTTCCACCATTGTATTCTTCTTTTTAATTCCCTTAAAATCATATCATTTAGAGAATTCATTCTCTATCTTAATAGAACATGATATTATATCTTTATTTGAAGATTTGGTCTAGGGGACAAATTACATTAATTGGAATGGATTTAACCCATAAATTAAATGAGAAATTTTACTCATTGGGTTACATATACAATCTATATCATGATTTTCTAACATTGTAATGTTTTATTGATATTTATTATCATTATCATCTTCGTGTTTCCCCAAAATTAGAAATTACCTCTCCATATCCACTTTTTGATTATGGGGGATGTATTTTTTTGTAATTTTTTTATTAACATCCTTCCATTCAATTAGTAATATTTCCACTTACTTCATAGTGTTTAAAATCAATGACCTCCATTGATCTGAATCTCTAGAAAGATAATAAAATACCATGAAAACATTCTCCAAATCCATACTTTCCAATGTGTCAAATATCATTTATATAGAACTTATACATTTCTTATAGTCCCATTGAATGTTAGAGTTTTTTTGCGTCATTATGCATTTTAAAATTGTCCATATGTGTTGTTTGTTACGATACTCCATATAGGTAATGTTGTCTTTCATAACATGAGTGAAATAACCAAGTATTGTTCAATGTTGTTCATCACAGGCTATATATCTATCTACAGTATCATTAACTTTCATGGGAGTTCATTCCCTAAATAGATAATGTGTGTTGGTATAGTTTTCATTCCATCTACTAGGCACAATTTCTAAATAATAGAATACAATATATTAGAACATATTATCATGAAACATAATGTATTATCATAGAACCTGTAAATCACATATCCAAAATCTATTATTTATGTTCAACTAATATCTAAATCAGAAAAGTGGTTTCATTATAGAAATATATATTTAGAAATACATTATAATCATTTATAATAAAAAGGAGAAATGTACTAAGCATATCCCTTGAGAGTGTCCAACTATGTGTGCTGTAAAGCTCATTGTCATGTACCATGTTACGTATAGTCAGGACCGACACACATTGTTAGAGGTCATACCCATAAGTGAATTAGTTTCAGAATAACAAACACTTGTAGTATCTACAAATGGATGTATTGCAAGGAAGCGAAGGAAAAGTGAACAACATGAAAGAACGGGTGAGAGTGTCATGGGGAGACCGCCCACTGAATGACGATATCATAGATATGGTTACAGATAATATAATCACGGGGACGCATTATTAGAAGTTTAGATCAGATGCAATGTTAATCCATAGTTAACCAACAGTATTGAATAATCCTTAGTATTGTTATTATATTTTTGAGTGGTGCACAACCAATATTCATCCAATGCGCTACATCAGTATAAAAAGTTGCATAAATGACCAAAATAAAGAATATAAATGATCCATTCCCTAATATTGTAGTACTATTGCATTAAAAAACATGGAAACATAATGAACTAGTTCATAAGAGTTTGTCATTTTGTAATTCTTTACTAGAAACAGAAATCATTTCTAAAACCATTGATCATAACATAAGGATATAAAAAATATTAAAGGGGGAGCACATATTCACAATAAGCGTAAACAAGGGAGATATCAATGATCATATAATCATAACATAAGTAGCAGGATTTCACATTCATCCCATTTCAGTACTATCTTCCATCAGGTATTCTTCCCATTCATTTCTGAACACATCTATATCATCTAGTGAATATGAGTTTTTGTGATATTCATGGTATTAATGAAAAAATATTACTACACAAAGGGTTAATAAATATTTTAATTGAACTCGTAATTATTTTTTAAAATACATATTTAGGGATGCTAGTTTGTTGATGAAATATGATCTCTTTTAATAATTTAAAAACATAATAACCACAGTCCTTCCAGTTTGTTTGTTTTGGACACCGAAAAATCATCGAGAAAAATAAGTAATTATTTTGATAAGTGTTTGGATGGTGAAATCATCTGATATATACTAGGATACTTGTCCAGTTGTAGATCATGTAGGTGTTCTATTCCTTAGGCACTGTATTCATTCCATGAAGTAAAAGATATTGGTCACCGCCCTATCATAACAGAATCCTCATTAAAAGATAATATATGTTATATAACTAGATTTTTAATTCTATATAAATTATATTGTGTGAGAATTTCCTTCTACCAACATTTTTTCCTCATGAGCCAGCAAAGATATTAAAACTGGATATAGAAAGAGTGGGTTGAAGGTTCTTTTAGTATATCATTTCAATTAGTTGGTAGATCCTTGAGATATTATTGAACTAATTTTTAATTTCATAACATTATCTATTTCATTATGTAATATCATTCATTGGTTCAATCGTTTTTCCATTTAATGTTAAAGGTTCATCATGAAATATAAATTGGAAATGTATACCTCCTTGTCGACATGTTTTTTAACAAGAATTGACAACCATGTGATGAATTTTCCAACAACTTGTCCGACTGTATGAATGTTGTCATAATCACTTGGAAAAGGTAGCTCAGCACTCGGCTCATTTACTATGATTATCGACACTCTACCATGATCTGTTGGAATTTTTGTGGTACCATTTCATTATACATATTGAACATGCAAAGACTTTGAAATTTCACGGAAATTTTTTTCTTAATTTCTCTGGAATGTTATGAGTACGCAGTTTCGGACGGAACCTAATTACGAGGCCCGGTGTGCCCGGAATAATTTTCTGAAGGCTTGTTAAGATTAAATTAATGGGCGTAAGTAGTTTTACTAAAAAAGTGTAATAACTATTAAAAGGTTACTCAGATCAGAAATAAGAGGGCACCATTGTGCTCAGGATGGCGGGTTTACCCTAGGCGCGACTTAAGTTTTGTCGGCGTGGGCCTCTTGTGAGAAATTACAAAATTGGCATAACCGTAAATAAAATAATAAAATAAATTATTTTATTTTTCAGATACTTATAACTCACAAATGTTAGCTCAGATTAAAAATCCAAGACAACCGCTAAACTCGTGAGGGCATGGTTTATTTAAGCAGATACTAACTTTTCCAGCGCGGGCCACTAGAAAAAGTAAGTTTTTGGCCCCTAATAAAATAATTAAATAATAATTATTTTATTGTAAAATTCATATCATTTAAATGGTAACTCGGATTGAAAATATAAGAGTACCGTTGGTTTCATTGGGGCTTGTTTCACTTAGGCAGAGCCTTACCTTGATCGGCACGGGTTGTGGGTGACTGATAATAATTTTACGAACTTTTGTTTTGGTGCGTTCAGTAAACGTACGTGTGGGTTTTCCTATTTTTTGAAAAGTTACTTGGAATTGAAATCCGAGGGCACCGATGAACTCAAAGCACTGGTAAATGAATAAGGGTACCTTTACAGTAGTTGTGTTTGAAGTGGGTTGAGAATTAATAATTGGGGATTTAGAATTAAATAAATAAAATTTGTGGTACACAATTTTATTTATATGGTAGTTATAACCTCTAAAGGGGAGTTAAGGGTGATACCCATATCCACCAACTACCCATGTGAGGATAAATGAGATGTGGGGTCCACATGAGACCCTAACTCCTCACCTTCCCCTCAAATCCCTAAACCCCCCTTTATCACCCCTAAAATTAATTTGTAAACTCCCCTTTAATTATGTGAACTCCTCACCTTCTTCTCTCTCTCCCATAAGTTTTTCCAACTTGATTTCAATTAATTAATTGGCCCCTCTTAGTTTTGAATTTCTTGGCATTATTAAATTAAGAGGAAGCCTTTCTTTTTATTGTCTGGAAATTGATATCTGGAGAAGATTTGGAGGATTAGAAGGAAAAGCTTAGTTTCCACGAAGAACGCAATCTTCCTCTTGGAGAAGGGAATCACCTTCAATTGAGGCAAGAATGTGAGGTGACGCCACGAGGAGCACCGTTCATCCGTGATGCCCGACCACCTCGATGCTTGCCTCTTTCTGCGGTTCGACGACATGCGACGTCTTTTCGAGGTAGGGGTTTTTATATATGATTGAACTCGTTTTATTGATTCTTAATATCGTAAATTTACAATTATGATGACCAAATGAACATGGAAATCATCCCACACATAAACAATTCTCCTTTTTCTTTTTATTCTTCACGTTTTCATCATTCATTCTTCAATGACAAATATTTATTGACACTGGAAACATGAAGTTTTGTTGAGCGCAATATATGGATGCGAAGCCCTCGACACAAGGATCACAAATATGCGATCGTTTAATTTTTCGGGCATAGAACGAAGCCGAAATGGCTTGCGGAAGGAGGCGTCCAAATATTTATTGATGCTGGAAACTCAATGTTTCCCAGAGCGCAACATACGGACATGAAGATCTCGACTCGAAGATCATGGATATGTGTTCGTATCTTTTTTCCGGGTTAAATCGAAGTCAAAATGGAGTGCGGAAGGATCTGGAGGCGCAGCTGGGCGGGCAGCCAAAGGTGGTGGCCATGCGTAATGAAGGGTGGTGCATGAAGAAGGGTGGTGCGTGACATGGGGTATTTGAAAGAAATAAATTAAAATTAATAATATAATAATGGTATTATTAATTTCGATGATAACACCCTTTTTTGTCCGTAACTTCTTCGTGCGATCTCGGTTTCACGAACCGTCAGTGGAAGTGTGACCATGTCTTTGAGATGGAATTTATGAGTCCAATATTGGATATCTTTTTCGGGTTTTTACATCGGGTACCTCAAGTGCTCAAAAAATAATAGATTTAATATTATTAATAAATCTTCGACCCACCATAACTCATGCGTGCGACGTCCGATTGGCTTGCCGTCAGTGGCGATATAATCCCATCATCAATACGGTCGATTCAAGTCTAATTTTAGATACTAAATTCTAGTTCGTGGTGCGGGGCCATGAAAGAACGAATAATAATAATAATATTATTATTATTATGGGATCTTGTATCAGACATATCTATCTCATTCGGTGTCGGAATGACGAACAGTCAGCGACGTTGCGACCCTGGAATTACGATAGATGTTTCAAGACTAATTATGGATATTTATGTCAAGGTTGAGAAGTGGGCCCCACGAGGCCCGGTTCGCGCATGATGCGGTGAAATGCAACCTTTTCACCGACTAACCGTTTGGGACTAGTGGGTAGTCCATCTTGTGTGTTTTTCCTTATAGATCGCAATGGTGTGACCGGTTTGGTTAACCGGTGTCTTTTGAAGTACGACTGGGTTGGATAAAACATGAATCCAACCGGGCCCTCGGAACGGAAACACTTATAACATGAGCTCCAGACGTCCGATTGAAGTGTCGTCGACTTTTTTGGATTCCTCTTGATGAGGCGTAACTTTTGGTATACTTCTCCTGAGGTTTGGATGCTGTTGGAATATGGCCGGGATGGATTGTACCCAAAATCCAACCGAGCCCCTGGAATGGAAAAGATGATAACTTTCAGACTGGACGTCCGTTTGATGAACCGTTAGCGGCGTTGGTGATCTAGTTGAGAACTGGTAAATTTGATTATACCCTATGAGAGTTTGGGAAACAGTTGAGATATGGCCGGGTTGGTTCGCACACGAAACCAACCAGGCCACTAGGACGAAAAGGATGACAACTCAAAGACCAGGTGTTCAATTGAAGCATCGTCTATTGCGTTGAGACCCTTATAACGAGGCATTCCTTTGAGATACTTCTTAGTGGGACTTTGAGATACTTGGAGTATCAACCTGTAGCTCGTGGAGCGGACCCTCCCGGAGACGAGCGTTCGGAGTATGGAGACTGTGTAGCCGGCTGAGACTTGACGACTGCTTGACCGACTCGACGTGGAGTGAGTCGACTAGCTTAGTGTATGGAGCACTAATTTGTTGGGTGCAGAACCATGGAGGACGGAGCACTACCTGTGTGACAGTGCAGACCCGCGGTACTCGTCCGGAGAGTACCACTGCAGGCTATTATGGGGTGTGCACTACTGTGTTTGGGTGGCATACCCCAGCGGGAAGCACTATTTTGTTTGGGTGGCTGGCCTGAGGTACTCGACAGAAGGAGTACCTCAGTAGTCTTAGGTTAGTGAGCAGTACCTCTGAGTCATGACAGGACCACTGTACACTCCAAAGACGGGGCACTTCAGCAGTTACCGTTTCAATATTGAAAATCCTGGTTTGAGCTGAGTCTATGACCTTTGTGTTTACCTCATGATTGAGATGGGTCAATTGATAACTTAGGTGTATGTATGAGCATATACCTGGGTAGTGTTTATCCATTGATTTCATAATCTTTGTGTCTTCTCATGATTGCGATGGGTTATTTGATAAATTGGGTATATGTATGGGTATATACCTAGGTAGATGTTATCTGTTGATATCATAATTGTGGTTATCCTTGATGGATTTAGTGAGACCTTGGGGGTCTCGGGGTCACTACTGAGTATCGTTATACTCACCCCTACATGGGCTATGCCCGTACCTCGTTGTGTTGGTTGCAGACGATGGGCAGTGCAGACAGAGGCCGAGTGTTCGAGGACTGGACGGTACCCGGAGGTGGACCTCACGACGAGACAGTATCTGGTGGTGTACATCACGACGAGATGACACTCGGTGGAGGTTAATAGGCGAGAGCGTTGTGGAGGATATCTGTACATAACCTTCAGGTAGGATCCGTGGTGGAAGATCCAGGAGTTGGGCTATCTATACCTTCCCTTCAGGTAGGATCCTTGGTGGACGATCCAGGAGCTGCTTGTCACCTTTCGGCTGTATTATCTTTTTTTCTTTGTACTTAACAGTTGGGATTCTATTTCCGGCCCCTTTACTTTTCAGCACTTCCTTTTTGTACTTAGTGTTTTACTTCCGCTTTTACTCTGTGGTATTTTGTATACTTTTATAAAGTCAATGCCTTCCCAGTTATCGGGATTTGCGCCCTTGGTGCTAGTCGCCATTCCTTGGCCTATGGAAGGCGGGCATGGGGTAGTCATAGAACGGGCCCCGAGGATGGGTCCTGACAAATTGGTATCAGAGGATTCAGTTATATAGAAGAACTTATAACTCTGATATTCCCTTTATGTGAAGCAATAGTGTTAAGGGCACTGAGTGTGGTTTTCAGTTCAGGGAGACCAGTGTTGGAGTGGAGGCTGACGTATCCGTAAACCAGGACCCTGATTACTGATTTCGGACTTTGTGCATGAAAACACTGATTGCGTGTGTGTTTCCAAGAGTTTTAAAGTCAGCTAAAATCAGGTCATCTCACCTGGTATAAATCGTTTGACCATGTCGTATCTGTTCATGATGTCTCCATGCAGACAGTCAGTTGGAGTTCTGAGATAGTACTCGATGACGGCCCACCGAGCGGTGATGCTTCGGTGCGGGGCCCTTTTTACTATGTTGGCACCCTCGGGTGGGGTACCAACAGCACCACCACCTTTTGGGAAGCAGATGACACCAGCTAAACTAGTGAATTATGCACGCTCGCAGAGCGCATTGCACGAGTTCTAACAGCAACGACATCTGAGGATACGAGGCGAGGCAGATTCCCAGACAGCAGAGCACTGGCTGGAGGCGGTTTCAAGAGTTTTCCGCCTAGCTGAGACATTAGGGGAGTGGATGGTGGACAGGACCACTAGTGTTTTCCAGTGAATGACCATGATGATGGTCCGCATAGTGACGAGGCTTCAGTACGTGGACCAATGCCTGAGATAGTGCCTTCGGGTAGTGTGTCAGCTATACATCACTACCTGCTGGTCATCAGTTACAACTGGCAGTACCAATAGGTGACACATGTACGATTACTGCCTTACACGTGTTCTAAGAATAGATACCCTCATGTTCCGATGCGTACCTGATTCACAGGCGGCTGAGGACTGGCTTGAGGAGGTGGTTGATAGATTTCTATAGCTTATACAACTTCGGCAGGATGACGTTTCAGTAGCTGATAATTCATCGAGGTGTACCGAACATTCTGGGTACTCGATGAATACGATTCGAGCCATCACTTTATCGTCTATGCATTCATACTCACGTTAGGTTGATAGAGAGAACCTTGAGGTTGAATGTTCTTTGGATGAATGAATACAACTAGAGAATGTTAGAAGTTGGAACGCAGTGAGCTTGTGCCAGTCTCAGAGACATGGGTGTGTGAATGTTTCGAGAAGAGGAAATGTTAAGGATAAATAAATCTGTAGAGAATCAGACGTGGAGGCAGAGCTAGGATTGCAAAATGAGGTGGTGTACATTTGAACAAGTTACAACCACCCGCCTTTGTTGTCCCCTCTAGGCTCAGAGAGCTAGAGGGCAGGGGAAGAGAGTAGCTGCATACGGTCATGGAGTGTGACCGAAAGGGATCTAAGGATGATTCGATGTGCAGACTTTGTCTTCTACTAGCTTCCATAGCCACAAACATCGATATGAATCATCCCTTCCTTCCATGAATGTAGTCCCAGACCTAGAGTTTCCGATTAAGCCACTGACATGACCCTCACGTCTGGAGATACCTTTTGGAGGAGACTCGATAGTCACACGTACACCGATGGTGTGATCTGACCATTGAGGCGAGAGTCCTGGTTGGGACCTCCTGGGGGCAGCGTCGAGGCCTTACGACGTTAGTTTGAGTTTGGATTGGGCAATCACTACTCATACTCAAATTGACGGTATTAGGCAAATGTCGGGATGAGTTTTCCTTGGTTGGTGAAAAGGAAACCCCAGGCATCACAGGATAAACTCGTGCATGGGAGGGTTGTAGCCGATCATTCTTGGGTTAGCCAGCCTTACCCTCGTGGCAGCATGAGTTTGAGTTTCAGTTCTTATCAGGAAAGGGAGACCTGTAGAGTTCTAGGATTGCGACCACGTTCTCATACGGGTCTCACCGCGACGAGGTTAACAGAGATATAGCCGAGGCGGTGAGATATCTCCAAGGTGCAACAGATCTTTCTAGGTCCCCAACAGGGGAGGCGAGGTGGCTTACCACTTCACCTTTCCTCCTCAGTTGCACAGGGTGCATGAAATCTTCCACGTACCTCGGCTAAGGAGATACATGCATGATCCTTCACACATCATCGACCTCAGGGAGTTGGAAGTCGATGACAGGGCGACATGCATGGAGGTTCCAGTGGAGATCTAGGATCGATAGGAGTGGGTCCTACGTGAACGATCGATTCCTCAGGTGCGCTTTCACTGGCAGCACGGGAACCTCCAGGAGAGAACATGGGAGCGGAAGACTCAGATTCGTGCTCAGTACCACTTTGTTTCCCTAGTTTGTGTTATAACTTTACTGGGAAGTAAAGTCATGAGGTTGGAGTAATGTAAAGTCCCGGAAATTTCGAGGAAATTTTTTTCCTAATTTCATTGGAATTTTACGAGTACGTAGTTTCTGATGACACCAGATTACGAGGCCCGGTGTCCCCGAAATAATTTTCTGAATTCATGTTAAGATTAAATTAACACGCATAAGAAGTTTTACCTAAAAAGTGTAATAACTCTTAAATGGTTACTTGGATCAGAAATTTGAGGGCACCGTTGCGCTCAGGATGGAGGGTTTACCCTAGGCGTGACTTATGTTTAGTCGGTGCAGGCCTCCTATGAGAAAGTCCAAAATTGGCATAACTGTAAATAAAATAATTAAATAAATTATTTTAATTTTTCAAATGATTATAACTCACAAACGGTATCTAAAATTAAAAATACGAGACAACCGCTGAACTTGTGAGGGCATCGTTTATTTAATCAAATACTAACTTTGGCCAGTGCGGGCCACCAGAAAAAGTTAGTTTTTGGCTGCAAATAAAATAATTAGTTGTCAATTATTTTATTGTAAAATTCATATCTTTTAAAAAGTAACATGGATTGAAAATCCGAGAGTACTGTTGGTTTTTTTGGGGTGTGTTTCACTGAGGCAGAGCCTGACTATGACCGGCGTAGGTCGAGGGTGACTGATAATAATATTCCGAACTTTTTTTCGGGTACGTTCAGTAAACGTACGTTTGGGTTTTCCTATCTTTTGAATCGGTACTCGGAATTGAAATCTGTGGGCACCAATGAACACGAAGCACCAGTAAATGATTCAGGGGACCTATACCGCAGTTGCGTTTGAAGTGGGTTGAGAATTAATAATTGGGGATTTAGAATTAAATAAATAAAATTAGTGGTACATAATTTTATTAATATGGTAGTTATACCCTACAAAGGGGAGTTAAGGGAGAGACCCATAACCACCAACTGCCCATGTGAGGATAAATAAGAGGTGGGTTCCACACGAGACCCTAACTCCTCACCTCCCCCTCAACTCACTAAACCCCCCTTTATCACCGCTAAAATTAATTTTTAAACTCCCCTTTAATTATGTGAAATCCTAACCTTCTTCTCTCTCTCCCATAAGGTTTTCCAACTTGATTTCAGTTAATTAATTGGATTCTCTTAGTTTTTAATTGCTTGGCATTATTAAATTAAGAGGAAGCCTTTCATTTTATTGTTGGGAAATTAATCTACGGAGAAGCTTTGGAGGATTATAAGGAAATGCTTACTTTCCACGAAGAACACAATCTTCCTCACGGCAGAGGGAATCTCCTTCAACCGAGGGAAGAATGTGAGGTGACGCCATGAGGAGCATCATTCTTCCGTGATGCCCGACCACCTCGATGCTTGCCTCTTTCCGTGGTTCAACGATGTGCAACGTCTTTTCGAGGTAGGGGTTTTTATATATGATTGAATTATTTTTATTGATTCTTCATATCTTAAATCCACGATGATGATGACCAAATGAACGTGGAAATCATCCCACACATAAACCATTCTCCATTTTCGTTTTATTCTTCACGTTTTCTTCATGTGTTATTCAATTCCAAAAAAATTTTGACGATGGAAACACAAAGTTTTGTTGAGCGCAATATATGGGTGTTAATCCCTCAACACAAGGATCACAAATATGCGATCGTTTAATTTTTCAAGCTTGAAAAGAAGCCGCAATGGCTTGCGGAAGGAGGCATCCAAATATTTATTGACGCTGGAAACACAATGTTTCCTTGAGCACGACATACAGACACGAAGATCTCGACCCGAGGATCAATGATATGCATTCGTATATTTTTTCCGAGTTAATATGAAGTCGAAAAGGAGTGTGGAAGGATCTGGAGGCACAGTTGGGCGGGCAGCCAAAGGTGGTGGCCATGCGTAAAGAAGGGTGGTGCGTGAAAAGGGTGGTGTGTGACATGGGGTATTTGGAAAAAATCAATTAAAATTAATAATATAATAATGGTATTATTAATTTTGATAATAAAACACTTTTTTGTCTGTAACTTCTTCGTGCGATCTCTGTTTCATGAACCATCCATGGCAGTGCGACCATGACATCGGCAATGAATTAATGAGTCCAATATTGGATATATTTTTCAGGTTTTTGGATCGGGTACCTGAAGCACTTGAAAAATAATAGATTTAATATTTTTATTAAATCTTCGACCCACCATAACTCATGTGTTCGGCGTCTGATTGGCTTACCGTAAGTGGCGATATAATCCCGTCATTAATACGGTCGATTCAAGTCTAATGTTGGATACTAAATTCTAGTTCGTGGTTCGGTGCCATGAAACACCGAATAATAATAATAATATTATTATTACAGGATCTTGTATCAGACATATCTCTCTCATACGGTGTACGAATGATGAACCGTCTGCGATGTTGTGACCCTGGAATTACGACAGATGTTTCAAGAATAATTTTGGATATTTATGTTGAGGTTGAGGTGTGGGCCCCATGAGGCCCGGTTCGCACATGATGCGGTGAAATGCAACATTTTCACTGGCTATCTGTTTGGGACCAGTGAGAAGTCCATCTCGTTTGTTTTTCCATAACGATCACAATGGTGTGACTACTTTGGTTAACTGGTGTCTTTTGATGTACGACTGGTTTGGATTGAACATGAATCCAACCAGTCCCTCGGAGCGAAAATGCTTATAACTTGAGCTACGGACGTCCGATTGATGTGTCGTCGACTTTGGTTGATTCCTCTTAATGAGACGGAACTTTTGGTACACTTCGCCTGAGGTTTGGACACTGTTGGAATATGGCCAGGTTGGATTTTACCTGAAATCCAACTGGGCCCTTAGAACGGAAAAGCTGATAACATTCAGGCTGGACGTCCGTTTGACGAACCGTCAATAGAGTTGGTTAACTTTTTGAGAAACGGTCCCTTTGAGTATACCCTATGAGAGTTCGGGGTACAGTTGAGATATGGTCGGGTTGGTTCACACACGAAACCAACCAGGCCCTTGGGACGAAAATGCTAATAACTCACAGACCAAGCGTCCGATTGACGTGTCGTCTGTTGCGTTGAGACCCCTATGACGAGGTGGTCCTTTGAGAAACATATTCATGGGAATTTGAGATACATGGAGTATCTACCTGTATATCGTGGAGCATACCCTCCCAGAGATGAGCTTTCGGAGTACGGAGACGGTGTAGCTGGCTGAGACCTAACGACTGCTTGACCTACTCGATATGGATTGAGTCGACTAGCCCAGTCGACGGAGCACTACTTTGTTGGGTGCAGACCCATGGCGGACGGAGCACTACCTGTGTCACAATGCAGTCCCGCGGTACTTATCCGAAGAGTACCTATACAGGCTATTAGGTGGTGTGCACTACTGTGTTTGGGTGGCATACCCCGGCGGGAAGCACTATTGTGTTTGGGTGGCTGGTCCATGGTACTCGTTAGGAGGAGTACCTCAGCAGTCTTAGGTTAGTGAGCAGTGCCTCAGAGTCATGACAGGACAACTATACACTCCAGAGACGGGGCTATTCAGTAGTTACTATTTCGATATTGAAAATCCTGGTTTGAGTTAAGTCTATGACCTTTTTGTTTACATCATGATTGAGATGGGTCACTTGATAACTGAAGTATATGTATGGGCATAAACCTGGGTAGTGGTTATCTGTTGATTTCATAATCTTTGTGTCTCCTCATGATTGAGATGGGTTACATGATAACATGGGAATATGTATGGGCATATACCTAGGTAGAGGATATCTGTTGAGATATTATTTGTGGTTATCCTTGTTGGATTTAGTGAGACCTTGTGGGTCTCGGGGTCCATTCTGAGTATAGTTATACACACCCCTACACAGGGTATGCCCGCACCTCGTATTGTTTGTTGCAGACGACGGGCAGTGCAGACAGAAGTCGAGTGTTCGAGGACTGGACGGTACCCAGAGGTGGACCTCACGACGAGACAATATCTACTGGTGGACTTCATGATGAGACGACACTCAGAAGAGTTTGACGGGTGAGAGCGTTGTGGAGGCTATCTGTACCTACCCTTCAGGTAGGATCCGTGGTAGACGATCCAGGAGCTGTGCTATCTGTACCTATCCATCAGGTAGGATCCTTGGTGGATGATCCAGGAGCTTCATGTCACCTTCTAGCTATTTTATCTTTTTCCATGTAATTTAGAGTTGGTCTTGTATTTCCAGCCCCTTTACTTTTTAGCACTTCTTTTTGTACTTATTGTTTTACTTCCACTTGTACTCTGTGGTGTTTTGTATACTTTTATAAAGGAAATGCCTTCCCAGTTATCGAGATTTATGCCTTTGGTTCTAGTCGCCATCCCCTGGTCTATGGAAGGCAGGCTTGGGGTAGTCACGGCACGGGCCCTGAGGACGGGTCGTGATAGAACACCATAGCCCTCGTGACAAGGCGATAAGTAGGAGTTGATAGATATAAATCACAATAATTTATACCCTTTATAATATTAGTATAGGAAAGGTATAATTGCCTTTGTGATTCTAATTTCATAGAAACAATTATTATAACATTTATTACATTAGATATGTCGTGTTTTTGAGGAGAATGTCATGCATAAAATCAAGTGGGGGGGTTGGGCGGGATCTTTATGCATGGGTTGTTGTTGATCTGTTTCTTCTATTTTCCTCCCCCCATCGAACATGATATCATCTATGTGTTTTATTTCTATACATCTTAAAAAATAAATATTGTTTCTCTCGTTTTTTTCATTTCTGTTGTTTTATCCTCCACTTTTTTTCTTTGTAAAAATATGTTCGGGATGTCACCCCAAAACCCACACATCAAACACAACCATATTATTCTGGATGCTTCATGGCTTTTGAAAGTATGTCTGTATCTAGTGTGGGTGCTGTTGATTCGGATGACTATGTTAGATAGAAAATATATAAAAAATAATAAGTCATTATTATGTAGTAGAGATTTAAATCAAATAATATTTATATTATGTCATACTTACACATGTTTCCCACATTTTTTTGGTTTTCATCTATCAATATCTCCTCTTTTTTTACATAACCCTCCTTCTATAGCACATGGAATGAGATAGTAGTGGATATTGATTTTTATACATCAATCATTATATAAACAGAGGAATAAGGTTATGGTGCTGTTTTATGATGCATAAAAGTATTACATTGATTTAAAATATGTACCATTTTTTTCTCAAGTGAATCACACCCCATACTTTCTTTACGATAGTGGTATGCTATTTTTGTTTCCTGTTCATTATTTTCAGTACTGATTTGCTATTTCTTAATTAAATAACTATCAATCCAAGAGATGAATACATGAAATATGAAACAATGTGTTATCAGACACATTGTACCTTAAAAGTCTGATCACCACGATAGTTTCTAAATGCATCCCACACTCAAAGGGATATCTAGTGTGCATAAAGAGGATGTGGGTGTGCCTTGAATTCCCCTTCAGCATCATTATGATGATATTTCATTCAGATTCTAGGGAAGCCTCTATAAATCTTTCCGATAACTCTTAATTCAATTTCCATTTGTAAGGCATCTACTATAGATGAACTCTGTAATGGATGAAGAAGAGTTAGTCAATGTTTTAGAATTTTACTTTATTTTAATAAATCAAATACATGATATCATTGTGTTACCATAATCTTTTCCCAGATTAGTGTCTTGCGCTCGATAACAACATAGTTCCATGACTGTACTTTAATCATCACATGTTTCTGAGTGATGATTCTAATGAAACTACTTATTATTGATTTTTTGGAGTTAACATGTTGGCCCCACTTATTCCACCCCACCTCAAATTTGATGCATTTTTCTTTTTCCTTAAAAATTGTGTCTAACACAATCATATTACGACGCTCGTGTTTTTTTACGCCGTCAAGGATTCATTTCCTTCCATTTCCTTAGAAGCACTATCATTATGATCCTATGAAGAGCTAGAATCAACATCGGGACCAATGTCAATAGATAGAAAAACCTATTGTACATTAGCACTAGGACTATCAATTATAGGGTGAGAAACATGTTGTTGCTCTGCACTGGGACTAGAAGTAGCAGGTTGAGAGACCTGTTGTGTCATGGGATTATCCACATCATTAGGTACAGAAGTCATTATCTGCCAAACTTTTTAAACCTTTAATTTAGATTACATAAAAGCATATTTAACATATTTTAAAATAACATAAAACAATGTATACTACAATAAACAAATTAACTTATTATTGATATCTTTTTTTAATGGATGATGAAATTTGACCCTCTATCAACTATGTAAATCCCTTCATTGTGGTCTCCACTATCATACAAAATTCCTTCTATATTGGGACCACTAAAAAATGATTGTGAACTCCATATGAAAGGGTCATCGTCCATTGAACATTCATCTGCCACTTTAGTTGTTTTGTTTGACAACTAAACAATGACTAGTTTCGGTTTATAGGATCTAGATCATAAAATACTTTTACTAACATTGATGCCATTATAAATGGTTCATAATTCTCCTCTTCCTTAATTAAATAAACTTTCTCTCATCCCAATTCATCTATTTTAACAGAACACATGTTATCAACCAACTTTCATTTAAAAATCAACCATTGGAATTTTGTATAATCCATACCTAATATTTATTTATGATGCCAATGTATGAAATATTCTCATAAATTGGATTTCTGTCCTTATCACTGGAAACATGCATCACATCAGCTATATGCATAACCCCGCTACTCTGTATGGTATTGAATTCATCATGTTCATTTTTATCGATTGTACAACCATTAACTACATAAGCATTGTAAGATAATACATACACACTTTCTTCTCCAACAAGCCATCGAATTTTTTCTGAAATTGAGTCCAAATTTTCATCTAACTTATTAAAAATATGGTCCCATAACCATCCTGTAAACTGTGGATTAAATGTATCTGATATCCATTTTTCTTCCCACTATGGATTAAAATGACTAATAATTTAATTTTGGGTTTGAAAAAATGGGTCAACGCCAAAACTGTTATGTAAAACATAAACGTGGGCCTGCTAAAAATATGTAATATTAATTGTGATGAAATCTCTAACAAAAATACATTCACCCTTAATCCACTTAGTGTGATGAGATTTAGGAAGGCCAATAGTTTCCACACTAGACATGTATTCGTTAAATAATTAAACGATATCCTCAAAAATATATTGCTCTGTAATACAACTGTTGGTGCCAAAATAATTGAAGAGAAGAAAGCAGAAAACAAGGCTCTGCGCCCTGCCCTGCGAAGCCATGATGGGGAGCCACCCCATGCAATGCAAACACCCCTGATGTTCGCGAACTTTCTGCGAA
Organism: Viscum album; assembly: GCA_963277665.1. Classification (NCBI taxonomy): domain Eukaryota; kingdom Viridiplantae; phylum Streptophyta; class Magnoliopsida; order Santalales; family Viscaceae; genus Viscum; species Viscum album. The sequence continues at coordinate 2,008,647,926 of OY728150.1, forward strand.
GCAACAGAGGCGGAAAGCCCCTCGAAGCCCCTGACGTTTGCGAACCCACCGTGAAGCAACAGAGGCAGGAAGCCCCGCAAATGCCCCTGATGTTCGTGAAACCGCGGTGAAGAAATAGAGGCGGGATGCCCCACGACCACCCCTGACGTTCATGAGATCGCTGCGAAGAAAAGGAGGGGGTACCCCTATGGGAACCCTATTGACGTTCTTGACCATCCACGAAGCAATCGGTGCCCTCTTCACGCCCTGTACGCTCTGCTTCACGGTGCCTCTTGCCTATAAATACCATGCTCCCCCAGAGCCCTCGGGATAGACAATATGACCTTTTGGCTTCTCAGCTCTGGAATCGTGAAGCACCCTTTGTTCTATGAACCATGAGCTATGTGAGGTATTTTTTCATTGTGAGGAGCCACTGAATTGTCTTGTTTTGATACCGTCTTCTGAGAGTGATGACCTTCGCGAAGCCTAAGAGAAATCACGAAGGAAGGGGATCTAAAAGGGGACCAGAGTTTCCACAGAGCATTTATGCTTCGCAAAACACTCTTTATGTACACGTGATCCACATGAAATGGCAGGGTCACTGTACTTTACAATGCACACTTCTTCGCATCACATTGCTTTGTGAGGAACCTATGCTCCGTGAGGCAGTGCTCCACGAACACCCTTCCACATCGTGAAGATTCTCCCATGTGCAACTCCACCCCATGCTAAGGCGAAGGCACCCCACCTCACGAAGCACAACAATTCTCAAGTGTCCTTCACACCATAGAGCAACCGAGCTCCACAAGGCCTCTGCCTATGGACCCCTATGATTGGCAATTTCTTTTCTCATGCGACCGTCCAGGTTTGCACGATGTGACTTAAAAGCCCCCTGGATAATACCACCTGTGGCATTGCTTTGCCTAATGCTTCGTCGCATATGAACTCTAACCACTATTTCTTATTCTTATAGCCACGCTAACGTGGACCCCTCGATGGTTCGCTCTGCGACCCCCCTTCAGAACGGCATTGCCGGTACCTTCCCCACCACAAGGAGCAAAGGGTACCAGTTATGTATGTCCAAGGGGTGTGGAGTAAACCCACATCGTCTGAGCTGCAGGATGTTAAACTGCCAAAAAACCTTGTCCTCAACACATGATGTTAAACTGTGAGATCGTCTTGTGCCTCTTACGTGGGTTCCCCACACTTTCTACATATTCCACACCCCTAGCCTTTATAGAAGATGATATCCTCCTTCTGGATCATAGGGGATGATATCCTCCTTCTGGGAGTGGCGTTTGTCCATGAGGGAAGGGTAGCCATCATGGCATAATCCTCTAGCCTTTCTTGTAGGAGGTATTACCCATGCACCACCGTACTTCCCCTCTCCCTCTATGCTTTGTCGCCTCGGGCCTCCATCCTAGGGTAAGTCCCAACACCATGGGCCAACTAACGTGTAAGCCCCTATTCGCTTCCCACAGATGCACCCTTCGCGACGTGATCGGCAGGTCCTTGCAAACTCTTATTTCTCACACCGAGCATGACTCACATGGGCTTAGACTAAGCATCGAATATGATACCAACCTCCATCCTGCATGATGTGAAACTGCATACCCAAACTATAAGGACATTGATCCATGTCAAGGCATGGTACGTAGGAAGCCTCCACGAGGTTCAAGGAAGAATCCATAGAAGGAAGAATCCATAGAAGGAAGAACTGACATCCCATCATCCTGTTTCGATCAAGAAGCAGACGCTCCTATATATGGAGAGAATGTAGCTCGCATTTGGAAAGTGGGAATGCAGGGTCAAAACAAGCCGCACCTATCACTCCCCAGCAGATGGATAAGCACACCCCGATGAAAGCATCGAAAATAGAAATGTTGAACCTGACGTGAAATTATTCTCCTAAATATATAGACTAGTCGTGCTCAAGACATCAGTATATTGACTTGTCACTAGATCCAGCTATCTGGTGCTGGGTCGACCAAGCAAATAGTGGGCCTGGCTTGAAACTCCCCAAAATTTGGGGTAGTAGAACATTGGGTATTCCGTTCTCCAATGTTGTCGACATGGATCCCTCTTACCAGCCACAAAATATGGGATGGCTTTTTGGCACTGGTTGTTGATTTTTTTTCATCGCAGTGCTGATTAGTTAATGTCTCTATTTCCCAGGAATCAGGTTGCTGCTACAGGCACATGATCACTGCCTCCCCAGCAACGCAAGGGCAGATGCAACGCTGGAACAGCTGATCCGCGTGGCTCCACTACTGCTACAACGACGTCTGTATCCATGAATGTGGGGAACCCAAACCCCATCTCCCCATTATATGTCATCCATCAAAGGGTGATTAATGACCTCGTGCGCCTTTACGAGGAGGTGGGAATAATCCCCACCCGGGATATGGCCCACCTAGACCTGGATGTGTCCATGCCTCACCGTCAACGCTTCCCTCGAGGGCTGCGTAGGGAGCACTTACTCCCCACCCAAACATTCAATCATTTCAGGAGCATGTCCTTGGAATTCCTTGACGACTCCCTACCTTATGATGATGAGGTGGGTGAAGTCCGACTCAGCCCGGTCAGAGTCCTGATTAATGGGCTCCAAGCAAGGGCCCCCACCCGGCCATGTTAGTGTTGCGGCCTATGCTTACCAGAGGAGAAGTTAGGCTATGAGCCTACACCACCCGCACCGGCTCACCTGGCCTGACGCCAGTGTTGGGCCCGAGCTGAGGACGCTCTCCAAGGGGAATTAACGTCAGCAGCTACTGTTACCCGAGCCACCACCGACACATATCATAAATTCCATGCCCCACTGAGTAGGGGTGCTCCTATGCCCAACTGAGATCGAGGCCCCAACCGCCCCACAGGCAGGCTTGGTCGACTCCCCGGGTCGTAAGCATGAGTGGTGATCGCTGCGAACCAACTTTAAATGATGTCACCCCGTACGAAGGTCCTCCCCGTACCACTATTCCATAAAGAGTGGGCCTTCCCTACTCAGATGCTCTTCATGGAGGTATGCCACGTGCTACCTCCAAATTGAATGAAGGCCTACCCCATGACAATGACACTCAACACATAAGCCTCTCCCGCACCCACCACACCAGGTAGGGAATTATGCCTCCTACCCCTGACCATCAATGTGATGGGATTACCCATCCGATGCCTCTCCAACGTGGGGATACTATCTACATTCTCTCCAAAGATAGCAAAGGTATTCCTCACCCTGGAAACTAAAGGGGTGAAGGTCAGCCTCGCTCCATCCACACCTAGCATGGACGTCCTCCACATGATCCCTCCGCTTCCGATGGAGGTTTGGCTCTCTCAAGTTCTATTCATGGAGGTCCTCCCCCTAAACCCTTCGACATTTTTCTAGGTGATCCTCGCACCCTAGCTGTCTCAAGTGGAAGTCCTCTCCGCCCTGACATTAGCGGGGCCCGAAGACAACATGTCGAAAATCAGCCTTGTCCCGAGGAGCCGTTGGGGGGTAGGATGGATTGTCGTCACTGCCACAAGAACAATACTAGGAAGGCACAAACCATGATCAAGCCGTCCTGCTTCTCAGATTTTAAAGAAGCACATGACACTGCAGTGGAAGTGTCCCCTTAGTCCTCCGTGTCATGGACTGGGGAAGGAAAAAGGCATGTTAGCATCATCCTTCTAGAATGTGAATTCCATCAGATTCTGGACTCTCTTCATAGGTACATCTAGGAGGAGGAAATTTTGGGAGTCCCATAGGTTCCGGCCATGCAGTCACCACCGTCGTAAGCAGAAGCGCCCTATACCTCGACCAGAGATCAGAGAGAGCTATTTTGGGGTCCGATGGCGGTTGGGAAACTACGTGACCCATCGCCAGTTACCAGGATTCCTGCACCAGAATTTGTGGCTGTCAGTCTATCGTATCGTGACTTTGGGGTCAGGTCACTAGACACTTTGCAGGATGGCCTGGAATGTGCTGGCCAGTGGCTCATTCGCCTTATTCTCTGCTGCCCAGTTTATTGTCCCAACAGTCCGCCTCAGTATCGCTATCAGTTCCTCATCCACCTCCAGTTGATGAGTTGGGAAATACGGGGCTAGACCATGAATCCGAGCCCAAGAGCTTCATGATCATTCTCATGGCAGATCACTTTCCGGAGATGTTCTGGCCGGCGACAGCATTGAACTTTCGTGCACCGAAATCCCTCACCCCAAAGGAAGTCATGTTCTTCCATCAAACCCTACGGGAAACGCACTTCCATATTCACTATCATTAGGTGACATACCCCAGGATCCAAGCATACTTCGAGGAAATTGGTGAGAAATGTTGTCTTGTCGATTTCTCCGCACTCCCCGTGGCCCAACGCACTATGTCACCACGTCCCCAGACGACCCTCCAACAATAGAGCGTTCATATTTTCAAGGTACTCCAAAAAATCATCAGGGAGGCTAACCCCCACGTTCATGTCCGTGGCTGGGGGATGTACGCTGGCCTCCTCTTTTTCCCTATTCGACTGCAGCATGACTCGTTATGCGATATCAAGGACATGCCACCATGAAGGGTTGTGGTCCACATGGCTTACATAGTGGAAAAAGAGGATGCGATGGAGTTTACTAATGGAGACTTACCCCCTAAGGATGTACCACCATTATTGGACCCATTAGGGATGATTACCCTTCAGTAGAGGAACTTCATAGGTGTCCCTGCATGCACCGAGTCGTTGGTGCTCAGCCAGAATATCTGTAAGGGTAAAGAGAATAACGGAGCTATCAAGCACTCCAACCCATCTGCCTCAGTGAAAAAGTCGGAGGAAGACCCCGAGAAGGCCGCATTGCTCCAACAACATTCCATGTAGAAGAGGCTGGTCGACGAACTCCTAGCCGAGCACAATATAGTGTGGCGACCTGACTATGGTTATCCTAGGTTGGAGCAGCAGGGGCAGGAACAACCCCCCCCCCCCCCCCAGCGAGATGCCTCCGGGAAACCCTGATCAGACCACTCCCACAGACAGGGTTGAATCCGGAACGCACGACATGAGGGCACGATACGTCTTACCAAACACTCTCGAACGGTGCTATAATCCTAGGAATCCGGCACTGGATCCACTAGCCACCCCACAGGCCACTACTCTAGTCGCTCCACAAGCTTTTGAAGCCATATACCATGTCGAAGATCCTGAAAATGCGCTCGTGGTTAGGGATCCCCACATAGACAGGGACCCCACCCTGAAGATCCTATAGCGGCACTCATCACCCGCCTCGAGGTATTGGAAATGCGGTAGGTGGAAGTCCCACCATATTGCAATCCATATCCCTTGTGGGTGGATGATATGCTTGCATCTATGGGTTTTTTAAATCCCACTTTCTCTCTCTTTAACGGGACATGGTACCCGCCACAACACCTGGCCCATTTTCCTCCAGGTGTGGCCCCATGTTGTGGACTCTAGCACAACAGGAAGCCACTAAGTTCTGATGTTTTTTTGCAGATGTTGGAGGGCCCTGCGTTCATTTCGTAAAACCAACTCCCTATTGGGTCAGTGACTGGCTGGGAGGATCTTTGCCAGAAATTCCTATACCATTTAAGCTCTACCACGCAATATCGTAGACCTCTTCATGTAGAAACGAAGTCATGATGAGAGAGTTGCGGACTTCATCGCCTGGTAGAAGGGGCTCACATACTCCCTCGACATGCCACTGACTCATGATAAATTACTAACGATGTGTGTAGGGAATGTCAAAATAGAATTGGTTCCTTCCCTGATCACCCAGAATTACCCTGGACTATTCCTAGATTTCTCAGATAAGGACCAGCTCCTCAAGGAAGCTCTACAACAGGCTAGTCAGGTGCGTCCGCTGCCCCCTATGATCCCCACAAGAAGGGATTCCAGAGGCGAGCCTACCGCGGTGGCCGAAATAGAAGCCCCCAGAAATCTAGAATTACTTCCAGTGGCACTGCCCCTGCAACCTCGCAGAGGCCCTCCACCTCAGGAAAAACATCCTGACTAGCAGCGACCGCCTCAGAATCGACATGTTCCCCCATGCAATGCACCACCGCCGCCTAGGCAGGACAATATGGCTCCACCTCATCTGCAGGCCCCTCCGACCCCTCGTCAGGGCCAGGTTCCCAGAGCCCCCTATCTAGAAAGAAGGCACCATACATACTCGTTCAATGAGAATCAGGTCCCTAGTTACTTCTGTAGTTCCCTAGATCAGGGGATTGTGGCCTTACCTGAGTGTAGATGGCCGAAAGAGGCGAATCTCACTGAACTCCCCAACTACTACCCCCATCATCAAATCTTGAGGCACACCCTCATGTAGTGATATGTGTTTAAAGACTGACTTCAAGAACAGGTCGATAACAACATAATCAGGTTGGGCCTGACCCCGACTCAAGTGGTGGATGTATTTGACAAGTCAGAAAGTGGTAGCGATGACGAAAGAGAGTGGCAGCAGGTTCCTAGTCGTGGATCCCATAAGTAAAACGAATGGATGGATCATAAAACAGTCACCTGCACCCATGGTATTATTCATCCATGCTTGAATCAGCGCGATCCATCAGAATATGAAACCAATAACTCTGCGTCAACATCTCAGCCGACCTCTTCCCCGAAGGGAAAGCAGCGGCGGCGCAAGAAGAAGCAATGTGCTCCACCAATCCCGTCGCCATCCCGCACTCTCGGTGACTTCATGCCCCCTGAGATGGGGATTTCTCCCAAGATCCACCCAGTGGTGGATGAATCCTCAAGTGACAGTCAGGGGTACACTTCGGTTAATACAATGGAGTTGGTAAATCCATATATGACTCCCGATGAGGGGGAATGCCATGCGAACCTCCCCAATATCCCTGAACGATGTCAACGTCGGTAAAGCCACGACTACATGGGTCATCAGGGTGATTCAGTTGGCACCTCTAGCCAGGCCGAACACACCACTGAGACCAGATAGTAGGCCCAGCGCAGAGCTTAGCACGCGAAACCTCCTCATCTAGTGCCCTCAGATCTACCTACACCACCGTGTGTGCTACTAGATCAGGTAGAGCTGCCTCGTACGTACTGCGGACAGTATCGCCCTACTACATGCCATTCTCAGTTGCCCAACCTGCTTCCGGCAGCCACTCTTCGGGCCTTGCCCAGCGAGCAACGGGGCGTACCTTGCACTAGCCAGCCATCGGTCCAGGCGGTTGGGCCCATCGTGCCTCCAATTAGAGAGCGGCCTCTTGTAAGCAAAGGATCGCATCTGGACCAGAAGTATGATGTTCTGACGCACCTTTCTGGTATTCCAGCAAGGCATTCTATCCATGAGGATCTTCTCCTATCATCTAAAATGTGTGAGGCACTTGCTAAAGTCCTAAGGATCCCCCTCCAGTTTGAGATGGAGGTACCAGCTGCAGAAGCCTCCCATGGTGCGGAAATTGTGAACGCCGAATGCCAGGCAGTTATCTCATTCTCTAGTGAAGACGAAGACTACTTCTATATAGGGAAACCTTCGTCCACTATACATCACTGGCTAGTTAAATGGCATGGAAGTCCACCATTGTCTTTTTGAAGCGGGTTCTTGGATTAACTTAATCCCGACTCAGGAATTGCAGATGTTGGGGTTGTTTGAGGATGATCTAACTCCATCTGACCTCAGAATCTAAGGATATGACTGGACCGAGTAGACCGTGGTCGGTATGATCCATTTAAAGACCCAGTTCAGTGGCCAAGATGATAGTACTGAATTGATGGTTGTCTATGAGGACACCGCATATAATGAATTGATGGGAAGGCCATGGATCCACCTGTATGCAGAGGTCCCTTCATCATATCTCCAATGCCTCAAATAATCCCTCAATGGTCGAGTAGGAGTGCTCCACGGAGATGCATCTCCTTTTGCCTCTTGTAAATCCTGTTACATGGAAGCTGACTAATACAAGGGCAAGGATAAGCATATTATAGCAAGTGAGGATGAACTCGCCTCGTTCACAAGTGATCCCTGGGTGGGTTTGGATGATGCCTACATCTTTCTGATCCATAAGTTGGAGGCCACGACCCCCCGACATGGGGCAATGCTTTGTCATTTCAGTTACAAGAGGAAGGCAGATTCCCAGGCCTAAAAGATGGCATGAAATCACCACGTACTCCTACACCATCCATGCTCGTGTGATCCCAGAACCTCATACCCTTGTACGGTATTGGGATGCCAGGCTCATGGAAATGACGGTATGCCATACGTGTCTGTTTCGCTGGGCTGGAATTTACCAGCTCAAGCCGATGTGCCACTACTACTTGATGTTATCAAGTGCAGACCCATGGGCAGAAGACCAGATGGGATTGGATCGACTGCCTTCATATTTATGTTCTCATTGCTGCATGAGTATCCTGACATGATGAACACTACTGCTCAAGATGGAACCAACCTCCCATAAGAGTATAATGTCTAGGAAGCGACTCCCCCCCCCGCAAAATATCCCTCCAAAAGTGGAGAAGTGGACCTAGAGGATGCTCCCCCACCTTTGAAGAAGGTGTCTCTAACACAATCGATGAACCGATACAGGTGAACCTTAGTAGTGAGGCAGATTTTAGTCCCACATTGATTAGTGCCACTATGTTCCTTGAAGAGCATCAGTGGTACGTGAACGTCCATAAGTAGCACCGAGATGTTTTCACCTGGAGTTACACTGAGATGTCAGGACTAGATCTTGAGGTAGCTGTCCACCACCTTGTTCTCCCGAGAAACCATCGTGGGTCCATGCTGCCTCCCAGAATGATGCACCCTTCCCATAGTGCCATGTTTGAGGATGAAGTTGACAAGGTTATCAAATCCAACATCATGAATGAAGTCTAGTACACTATGTGTCTGGCCAACATTGTGCCATTCAGAATGAAGAATAGGCAGATCTGAGTCTGTATTAACTTCTGCGATCTCAACCACCACTGCCTAAAGGATGATTTTCCCCTCCTAGTGACAGTGTTGTTGATTTATGCCATAGCCGGGTTCCAAGACCTCTCCTTCATGGATGGGTATTTTAGGTAAAAAAAGATCCAGATGTCCTCTGAAGACGAGGAGTCCACTTCTCTCAAGGCCCCCCAAGATAATTTATGTTACCACGTTATGCCCTTTAGCCTGAAAATTGTAGGTGCCACCTATCAGCGGGCCAGGAACCGCATATTCAAGCCAATTCCCTGGACATTGGTAGAGTATTATGTAGATAATATGGTGGTCAAATATCGTCAGTGCCACGACCATATCAAAGACCTTGAGAAAGGATTTGGCTTCCTCCGCTCCCACCTCATGAAGATGAACCCGTTGAAGTGTTCCTTTGGGGTCACATCTGGTAAGTATCTTGGCTTTTTTCTCAGATACCGAGGCATCAAGATAGACCCATAGAAGATCAAATCCATCATCCATCTGCCTCCCCCAAGTAAAATTTGGGATCTTCAGGGTATTCAAGGACACTATGCCTACATACACCGATTCATTGCGAATCTGGTTGGCAAGTGTAAGCACTTTTCCTGGCTCATGAAGAAAGGCTCTGCCTATGAATGGGATGAAGAGTTCCAGAATGCTTTCGAGGAAATTAAGATGTATCTACTCCATCCTTTGGTCATGATGCCACCAGTCTCCAGAAATCCACTGGTCTTTTATGTGACCGCTCTGGAATGATCACTTAGCTCCCTACTCACCCAAAATAACAATGAGGGGACATAGAATAGCCTCTATTACCTCAGACTCATACTCCTAAATATAGAGACTAGATACACCCCCATAGTAAATAGCTTCCTTGTGCTTGTGTTTGGTGTACATAAATTGTGACATTATCTGTAGCACCACAGGGTATAGTTGGTCTCTCAGGTAGACCTACTAAATTACATTGTGAAGTGCCCCATGTTGACTGGCCGACTAGTGTGGTGGGAGGTGATCCTCCAGTAGTTCTACATCAGGTTCATGCCCCAGATGGCTATCAAGGGGCATGCATTTGCAGACATTCTAGCTGCCCATCCAACCTCGGCGGATCAGTCCCTGGACCTGAATTTTTTTGATGAGGCAATCCTGTCAGTCGATCATGTCATGTCATGTTGAAAAATGAACTTCGACGGTGCCTCCTAGAGCCACACCGGTAGGAGGATCAATGATCTTATACACAATAGAGTGGGTTTGGGTATCGTCTTCATCACTCCAGCACAGGATTTTGTGCCATACTCATTCCCAATGTCCGAAGGATACACCAACAACGAGGCAGAGTATCAGGCTCTCATCACTGGCCTCGAGCTGGCCCTTGAGAGCGATGTTCCCAATTTTCACTTGAATGGGGATTTCAAACTAGTCATCAAGCAGGTCAATGGAGACTATTTGTCAAAAATCCATAACTTGTTCCATTTTTGGAGTGCACCCTTCGTCTAATGTCCCTTTTCCCTTCTCGACCAGAGGTTACCCATGTCCCTCGGTCACAGAATGGTCAAGCGGACACTTTAGTCGGCCTAGGTGTGTCACTTGCAGAACCCAAGCAGGATGATCTAATTATATATGTGACACACCGTAGAATCATTGCCCCATTCACACCAAAGGATGACGAATGCTTATGGGTAATCCATCTTACCGCAGGTTCCTCCACTCCAGGAACCTTTGGTTCTTCAGATGAAGTGGTTGAGGCCACTCATGACTAGAGGGAACCTTTTGTCGAGTATCTCCAAAAAGGTTACCTCTCGGACGATCGGGCCGAGCATGAGAGAATCGGATGCCTCACACTACAGATTACCCTCCAGAGTGGTCCCAGTCTTGAGCAGATCCTCTATAATTGGGGCTTCAATGGTTTTCTCCTCCATTGAATTCAAGGAGTCGAGATTTCTTATGTCATGCAAGAGGTTCATGCCAGTTCCCGTGGTGCCCACCAGGCTAATCCAAAGGTGTCCCATCAGATCTGGAGACTGGGATACTTCTGGCCAACTATGATCCATTATTATATTGAGTTTCCCAAGAGATTCCACACATTCCATGTTCATTCTAACTTCCTGCATTGGCCGCCAGAGCCTCTCCACTCCACCAAGTACTCTGATCCATTTGCGGTGTGGGACTCGATGTAGGGGGACAATATCCATTAGCAACAACTCGCCAGTGTAGGGTCATCCTGAATACTAAATATTTCTTCTCTATGTGGGTAGAGGCAGTTCCACTCAAAGAGGTCAAGGCCCGTTCCATCGTTGACTTCGTGAGCTCCAATATCATCCACCAGTTTGGAGTCCCTCAAGCTGCCCTCACCGATAACGACACCAACTTCCGAGCAGCCGAGCTGAAAAAATTGTACACCAAGTACAATACCCGTTCGAACCATACCTCTCGCAATGACACACAGAAAAATGGACATATCAAGGCATTAAACCAAACCCTTTCTAACATTTTGCATAAAATGGTTGGTCAGAATAAGAAAAGTTGGACGGACAAGATCCCAAACACCCTCTGGGTGTATCAGATGATGAATCTCAATTCCAACTAGGTGACTATATATTCCATGGTGTATGGGGAATATGATATCCTGCCCATCGAGATCAAGCTGCCATCATTATGCACAACAGACTATGACAAGCAGGAACCAGATAAAGTGGCTGAAATCCATCTAGCTGAATTGGAATCAATCAATAAGAACATGCTCCTTTCCCTGCACAATCTAGAAAGGCATTAGAATAAGATATCAAGAGCATTCAACAAGAAGGTTCACCTTCACTATTTTCTGCAAGGCGACTTGGTATTTTCCCTCCGAGCACCAATGATCCCCGGTAGGAAACCACCCAAGCTGAAGCCCAAATGGTACGATCCTTACATCATTCATATGGTCCACACCAATGGAGCATACTCCTTGGTAACCATGGATGGTGAGCGCATAACTCCTCCGACCAATACTTGTTCCTCAAGAAATACTTTTCCTAATACTCGGGGTGCTGCACGACCCTTAAATGCACCCCAGTCCCAGACGAACTTAAACAATATGGTCTTACATAGCCCTAAACTAGAAGGTCCTGAACGACCTTAAACTATATGGTCTTACATGACCTTAAATTGGACGATCCCATATGACCATAAACTGCACGATGGTCCAACATTACCTTAAACTGTCCAGTCCTGCATGACATTAAACTATAACATCATCATGTACGATGGTAAACTACAACATCGTCCGTCATGACGTTAAACTACTCATTATCGCCCCGCATGATAATAAACTACAAAATGGTCTTATCTTTATGACCGTAAACTAAGATCTCCCTTGTCCTCACTGCAAGAAATTAAACTACAAGCTAGTCAGGCCTTCCTAACCAAGGCCCAACCTCAAGCCCCATGGCATTTCCCTGATCTAGGCTCTCTTATGGGATTGTACGGTGTGGTAAGGGATTATGTCCTCATTCGTGTTGGTTTACTCACCGTAATGTACACATCCCCAGATCAGATGCGTTTAATTGTCCAACATGATGTTAAAATGTGCTTCATGAACTACGTGTGGATTTATTCTCATCCCCATGGGATACATAAACACTCAGAAGCTTCTTTTTGAGCCCATCCCCAAACTCTTCTCTTTGACTATCCCCTCCGAGTATAGCTTCATCGAAGGGTACTCACATGATAATGAGTAGGCTTCCTTTTCCCCACTCATACAAGGATTATAATGGTCACACCATGTTCCCACTCCCATTCTTCTATCCTTCCCCGTCTTCACCGAACGACGTTAAACTGGATGGCCATCAAGAACTACGTACGTCTTGATTCCCATACTCATGGGATACATAGTAAAATCCGGACATTTTGTTTATTGGCCCAACCTAAAATCCATAATCTTCACCTTGGGTGAAGACATATAGAAAGGTGCATATTTTTTCCCCAATTCATGTCGAGCTAGACTCAATCCGGCTATACGTCCCCCACCCATGATATGTTCTCCTCTTTCGTAGATGGGTACATCTATCATTCACCCACTCCTTGACTGGGATTCCATCACCTTCCCCATCTAGAAGGTCCCCTGAATGGTATGGATACCCAGCCTAAGCGACCTCTTACCATTTCAGGCCAATGCCCTCGATGATGCCGAGCAACAAGTCGATACAAGTCCTTCATTTCGTATGTGGTTAGTGGTTGTTGCTCATTTGTTGCGGCCATATCATGTCACCATAGGGACACTGTGCTTCGAACATGGTCAACAACCGCCCTGGATCTTTGGGTCTACAACAAGATGACCCAAACATCGACTGTAGTGATTCATTCTGCCCCATCCCGAAGTGACGAACTCTTTCCTGGCAGGGCCAAATGTCAGGCCCCTTGCCCAGGTTCTCTATGATGGGATTGTGTACTGTGGTGTAGTATTGCTTCCTCATTCATTTTGGGTTACTCGTTGTACCATACAATCCCCGGAAGAGAAACCTTATCCAGCCCACGTCCTCATTGCATGACGATAAACTGAAAGCTGGTTAGACCTTCCTGACCGAGGCCTAGCCTTAGACCCCTAAAACATTCTCAGGCCCCTTGGCCTTTCTGGTCCCCCGACCCCCGTCCTTAATGCAATATGTTAAACGACAATTTGGCCAGGCCTTCCTAACTGAGGCCCAGCCCCAGGCCCCTTGGCCTTCTCAGGCCCCATAGCCCATGTTCAAACATAGAGTGTACGGTGTGGTGTAGGATTACATCCTCATTCAAGTCGGGTTACTCGTCATGTCGTGCACCTCCCTTGTCCACAGAATCCTATTCCTCGACCCTCGTCCTCACTGAAAGATGTTAAACTGTGAGTAGGCCATGCCTTCCTGACCAAAGACCAACTATCAGGCCCTTTGGCCTTTTGGGCCTGTGGCCCAGGATCTCTCTTACGGGACGGTGCAGCATGGTGCGGGACTATGTCCTCATTCACGTCGGGTTACTTGCCACGATGTACACGTCCTCTTTAGGGTATCCTTCCCCTGGTTATCATCAAGAACTACGTGTGGCTTGATTCCCATCCTTATGGGATATGTAGGAACACCTGAACGTCTAGACTTTGGGTCCAAACCCATATCCCAAAAATCTCCATCCCACCATGGCCCCTTGGCCTACCTCTCTTGAGCTGTTTTGTCGACCCTCTTCGGCAGTCCACCAATGTGCCTAAGGGTACTCTAGTTTATTACTTGGAGTGTCAGACTCTACTAGAACATGTTATCACCCGCTTTTCAGGCTTTGTGTTCCCCTTCATCAGGGCTTTCATCACCTTTCACACTCAGAGGGACCCCCAAGAATGGAATGGATACTATGCTTAAGGGCTCTCCTACCGTTATAGGCCAACTCCCTCAAGGGGTTTGGACAACAAATTTATACAAATCCCTCGTTACGAAGATGGTTAGTGGTTGATGCTCGTTTGTTGTTCCACCTTCAGGCTAAGGTGATACGAAGACTATATTTCTGCCACGGTTAACATTTATCCACCATCTCCACACCATCCCATTAAACCCAAAATGTTGGCTACACGATTCACATCCTTTTTCACCTCATCATGTCCCAGTAGAGCTTCAAAACACTTGATACTATTCCATCGTGCAGATTTGCACGTTAGAAGGACAAAATTCATAGTAAGGGTGTCCTTCGAGGCTCTACACCGAATTCTCATTGATCGGAATTCTGAGTATTGCAATAAGGATCCTCCTCCATTTTTCCCACACCAAGTTTGACTCATTTGGGCTTAGGGATCGAGGTGGGGTCTGCACTTACATAGAATGTTTCCATCCATTCATGGTCCATGATCTAAGACCATAATCTAAGATCTCGTCCAGAACTACATGTGGCTTGATTCCCATCCTTATGGGATACGTAGGACCACTCGGATGTCTAGACGTCGGGTCCAACCCCATCTATTAGATATCTCCCATTCTCCCGGTCACCTAGGCCCCTTCGCTTGTCCCTCTCCATGGGGGGGTTATATAGGTGTGGTACAGGGCTACACCCTCCTTCACTTTGGGTTTTGGGCACTATGCCTTCCTTCTCCCAGGAATCTGCCATCTCTTGGCCGCCCTCAAGATGAGTCCCTCGACCCCTTGCAGTGGTTCTCCCATGTGTTAAGAGTAATCTGGACTAGGACCAAGAGTGTCAGATTAAACATAGGCATGTTCTTTCCATTTGTGAAGCTTCATATTCCCCTTTATTCAGACCTCCATTATCATTCACACCCGGAGGGACCCTCAAAAATGGCATGAATACTATGATTAAGGGCTCTCATACCATTACGTGCCAACACCACCAAAGGGTTTCAGACAACAAATTGATACAAATCCCATGTTGCGAAAATGCTCGGCGGTCGATGTTCTTTTGTTTGTCCCCTTTTTTGGCTAATGTGATACGATGCTATGTTTTGAACGTGGTCTGCAGTAATCCTCCGTCATCACGCCAGTCCGTTCAGGCCTTGAATGTTGGTTTCATGATTCACATTATGTTCCACCCCACCGTATCCAACTGTATTCTCAACACTTTGGGTGTTATCCCCCAGTGCACCTTTGTACGTCAGGGAGACAAAGCTATAATACGGCGTCCTTCGGGGATCTTATGGTCCGAGATCTAAGACCATTTACTAATATCTCCCCAGAAATACATACGGATTGACTCCCAGCCTGTTGGGATATGTAAGAACACCCAGACCTGGGTCTAGCCTGAGTTTTTCTAATTTTTCTTTTCTATCCTACTTATGGACTTTGACTATGAGACTGCGTGGCATGGTACGGGATTATGTACTCATTCACATTGGGTTTTCAATAATCATGCCATTCGCACCCCGGTCAAAAAATTATCCCTCTTGTTTCCTATCCCTTTTGACCAGAAAAACATAAAAAGGAATCCTCTAGAACTACATATAGCTTGATTCTCACTCTTATTGGATACGTAGGACAGCCCAGACATCTTGTTTTCGGGTACATCACATTTGAGAGCTAGTCTCTCCTCCTCTTTACGTATTACCTCTATGTAGGCCCATTGGCCTAAGGTCTCCTTCTCGGAATTGCGTACGGTGTGATGTGGGATCATGTCCCCATTCACGTCGGTTATATATCATGACACCAAACACATTCCCCGCCTAGCATAGTCTCTGCTACGTCTATGTTGCATGATGTTAAAATGCATTCTTTGTCCTATCACACGACCCTAAACCCTGACATTATCATCAAGGATACATGACAAAAAACGGCACCACATTGTGATGAACTCATCATATAGGATGTCACATTGGGTATTGGTCATACACCATGCCATTTGACAATGCCAACTATCGCTTGATTCATGTGGAGACACAAGGGCTATCTACCCTAGGCATGTCGCTTCACAAAAAACACCACCCACCTTAATGGACAAACAAGATTTATCATATACCACTTCTCTTGGCACGAGGGCCACACCCACACACCCTTTCAACCTTTGCACTGGTACCTTACCGTGTCGTTCCATCATTCATGAACTACATGACTCTTGATTCCCATCCATATGAGATACGTAGGAGTGCCCAGGAACTTCCCCGCGGGCCCAACCCAACTTTCATGTTCATTCCCTAGACTCAAGCACATCCCCAGAGAACTCATGGTAAGTAGGCCTTATGTCCTCGTTCATGCCAGGTTTTGTAACCACCTTACCCTGTGTCTCCTACTCTCCATACCCATTCATGGTCCGAATTCTAAGACCTTAAACTAAGGCCCTTTGGATAACTACGTATAGCTTTATTCCCATACACATGGGGTACGTATAAACGCCTTTTCATCTTGCTTTAGGCCCAACTCAACACTCATTTTTGGTCCCTAGACCTAAAACATCCCCTTCGAGTAGCATGTAGTGCTCGGTACCCCCAGTTCCCATTCACATCGGATATTTGAGTTACCCCACCACATGCCTCCTATGTTTCCTCTCACCCATGGTCCAAAGTCAATGAGCATAATATAAGATCTCCCTATGGGAAGGGACTCAACTCCCGCTATCTAATACGTCTTGTTGTCATATTCAGATGTGTTTTGAGAAAGAGCCCCAAGTGTGGAATCTTCATGGAGACATTCCTCTTATTCCCTGTCTAGGCTTTATGAGCACACTATTTGGATCCTCATCCTCTTCCACATCCAAATGGACCCTTGGATGACATGGATGCTAGGATTAAGGGATCTCCATGGATGTTGGGCCTATGAGCTCTCCAATTGTTTCGGGCCGACGTCCCTACGGATCTCTGACAACATTTGCGACATGGTTCCGTGTTTCAAACATGGTCAACAGTCGACTGTCATCTGTCTGTCCCCATTCCAGGCTAATGCGATATGGATACTGCATTTCCAACATGGTTAATGGCTATCCTCCATCATTACACCACCATCAATGTGGTCTAGATTTCGAGCTTCCTGATTAACACATTTCCACTCTCTGATGTTCAAGTGGAATTCCAACAAACTCGAATCTATCTCTTATCACGTCTAGGTGCGCTTCATAGACATGTTAGAATCATAGGGCCGATATTCACCATGTGTCAAATCATCCTAACATGCCCCTTCCTACGTCGGAAAAGTCCCAACATTACTTCTTGTTTCCCACACCGAGCATGACTTACATGGGCTTAGTAGTATTGGTAGGATGTGTACCAGACAAACCAGGCTTCTTATCGTCCCACATGACATTAAACTATGCTTCCAGAACTACATATGGCTTGATTCCCATACTCATGGGATATATAGAGACACGATGTTATTTTCCCAAGGGTCCAACCAACAAGAATCATAATTACTATTCCTCACTATTTCCAGCCCCCCTGTCCTTACCCCTTATAGGGAAATATGTAACTATAATTTTTCCATGAACAAGTTCGGGATACCCCCCGATGATATTGGGAAGCGACGACTCCCTCACTAGAGAGGTCCTTTCTGAATGAATGAATGATCCATGATCAAACCAATGCACCAAAACAGTGTGCTCCCGCCACAATGGTGTAATTTCAATTGTGTTGGATTCTTATCAAACAAACCCTCACTCCACATTTAGCACTTTACGTGCCTCATTATTCGGACTCTCGCCTTCTTTCATGTATGGAAGAACCCCCTAACTGTATGGAGGCTCGACCTATGGTCCGACTGCTGTCTTGGGTCAACGTTCCAAAAGACTGGTCATGTTTGGAAGGACCCCCTAATAGTTTGGATGGTCGACCTATGGTCCGCCTACTGTCCTGGGCCAACGTTCCAAAAGACTGATCAACGATACTTGAGTTAGGACCCATGTTGCGAACATGGTAAGCGGTCGGACCTCATTTTTTGTCCCCATTTTAGGATATTGCAATATGGATGTGGTGTTTCTTCCATGGTCAACACTATCCCCCATTGTCATGCCACCCCCATAGCGTTCCAAAAATTGGGTATCACAATTCACACCTCCCACTTCCCTATGTTCGGAATAATTCCTACACCCCTGGTGTTACCCTGCTCATGCACCAGAGCACATTGGAAGAAGGAATCGATGATTGTTTTGAGGTCCTAATCCACCATTCAGGTCTCCCCAATGTCTTCCCAGAAGATCCGGATTGGTTACTTAAACCCCACATACCTGGAACGTGTTCGTCATGTTATGTTCTGATGGAATAGCATGGTGATCACCCCTTGTTTCTCACATTGGGTTCAGCCCATGTGATCTTAGGGACTAACCACTGGAAGTTTCCCGAATACAACAGACACATGTAGAGCCAACCTCGATAATGATACTCATGTATTCAAAAATAAAAACATGAATGTACATCTGAGAGTTTGTGATCCTTACAACACTCTGGGGTTTATTTCTCCCATGGATGGGTTCGCCCCGTCAAAAAAGTGTTTCATCTCCACCACCGTTAAAATTGTGGTGTCCATAAGTTTCTGCCACCGGATCAGCTCCCGCTCCTCCTTAGCAGCGATGGGGCGCAATTCCTCTGCCTCAGTTTGGGCCCACTTTATGTTGGCCTGAATGAGGGCCATTTATTTGGATGCTTTCCTCATATGCTCTTCTGCCTCTACCAGGTGGGCCTTTAATCACAATATTAGCAATGATTATGCATTAAGAGAGGTTGAGTGCTCATCCACCCAGATCCTTAGCCATTGGATATCATCTTCAGCATCCTGGAGCTTCTTCATGTTCATCACCTTCCTCAGCTACCAGCACATGCTGAGGCCACGATCATAATCTCGGATCATCGCCACCATAAGTTCTTAGATGAGCAGGTGAGAGCACTGGGCATCCACTCCCCCAACACATAGATCGCGTAGCCGCGAGCGAATTCTGTCAGTCTCGCCCATCCATAATGCCTAGGGGTCTTTTCGATAAAGCTCACGATCAACTTCCATGATCGACGGTGGACTATGTTGTTGTCCTCTTCATCAGAGGCCTTTTCATCCCAGTCTGTGTGGCTGAAAGGATCGTATGATGGGTACTTCCTCAGGAAATCATCAATGAGATCAGCATCTGGCATTGGATGAGACACGGTGGGACTCGGGTTGACCGAAATATTCTCATCATCGAACCCCACCTCAATAACATCAGGCACGACCCCATTGGTTGTCCCACTAATAATGGGGGGATCTATAGCTCAGGTGGGCTGGGAAACTATCTCCACGATTACTGGAATGCCTCTGGGAGGGGCACTTCCAGAAATCCTGACCAGCCTCTCCGCAACAGCCCATGCCAATCGAAGAACTATACATAACAGGGAAGGGCATGGACGTCAGTTAGCACGACCAACTTGTGACAATAATGAATTCAGTGGAGAGAACTTATAGAGATTGTACTCCTAGTACTTATCCTAAGTTTATGCTGACCGGACCCCGAAGCATTCACCTCCGTATATTGTTGGAATGTCTGGAGATTCTGGAGAAGCCACCTCGGTTGCCCTAGCCCCGCCAGACACAGAACGGGATGCAGCCACAGGTGCTATTTCCGAGGGTCCTACATCCCCACCCTTCGAGGGGCGAGAGCGAGGTATGTGTGTAGGTTCTTCTTACGCAGTTCAAATATTGGTGAGAAGCCCATAATGGCATTATAGATACCCGTAATAAAGAGACTGGTAATGTAACCTCGAGAGCCTCCATGAAATTGCCGAGATCCGAATCTTGATTGTTGACTTCACCTTCCTCCAACGGGCTCCCTCCACCAGCCTTATCTCCCAGAGAGGATTCATCTGAATCTTCTGATAGGGGGAATCTCTCCCTCATCTCAGCGGCCGATAGTTGTGGGGGAACTGTCTGATCCAGCAGTACCCTCACCCGGCCTGTCATTAGACACGGGCACCACTAGAATGTACGTAGTCCTCCTTCTCATCTAGATATTGTTCCACCTCCACCGAAGACACCGCAAAACTGGCCCGGATAGGGCCAATACTCGGTAAATCCATTCTGAGGCGGTTCATGTGTTCCCACATCTCGGATAGACCGAGGTGTTTCCGGATGATGCCCTAAATGTCCCAAGCCTCCGGGAAAATAGAATTCTCTGGCATGTCGATATGGCACAACTGCTTCCCCAGAGCCTGAGTGGATATCCTACGTAATCCCCTCGGTGGCCACCACTCCAGATGGATTTTCTCTTCCGGGACCATCGGATCCACTACCGCTACTGGATCTATCTCCACTGCCTCACCCTCAGCCAGTGCAGGTCTCGCTGCTACGGCAGCCCCGCCACCGCAAGAAGCCCTTTCTACCTTCTGACCCTGAACTAAGGATAGGTGAGGCCCACCATCACCATCTTGAACGGTTGGATGCTTTATCATTTTCCCCGGATAATCCGCCTCCCAGCTTATGGCATAATCATTCACCAATTAAAAGGTGATAGTAGGCGGAGGAAATGCATTTCACCTTTTCCCGTCTTCCAGTGTGAAAATGAGCAAAAATTTCCTCATCACACATGTGTGCTCCTCATTGTGCACCTCCCAATATACATGCGAGGTTAACTGCTGTAGGCACCAGAATTGCATTTCAAACTGATGTGGGTGTATGAATCGCAAAGAGGCTCGTGGTCCACCGTGCCACCAAGACTCCAACTCGGAATGCAAGAAGAAAGGCTTGATGCTCCTCCGTCCCCTGACCGTCGTCTGTATTTACCCCCATCGGAAATGGAAACGGGTTGAGATTAAACTCATCCACCATACACACCCAGTTTAGTACCAACGGTGCAGTTAATTTGGCAAGAAATATCCCGGTAGCTTTCAGAATGGATGGACGAAAGTTTGACCCCGAAGGTGAGATGGGGTTCAAATATTCGTAAACCCCACTAATGTGCGCTGTGATCCACCCGTTCATAATATGGAAGGGCCCTCATATCCTCGGCAGATTCTTGACCTCACTAACAAGCCGTAGCATCTTGTACAATCTAGAGAGCATCAGAATCCCTAGATTAACCCGCCTTCATGTGGCCAACATGGATGCCATGATGAACGAGCTAGGCTGCACCCCCATGTTGGTATCCCACACTGGTAGGATCCAACTGCAGTTAAGGGTCGTGATGAGCACCGTCATCCTGACTATCAGCTGCTGTTCAGTACTGACACTAAAACCCCAGGTCTCCCATTGGCTATCCTCCAAGAGCTACCAATACGAGTGCTCCTTGCCCTACTGAGCCCACTTTATGAATGTTCGAGGCCTCAGGGGAAACTCTCGATCATTCGTTACATTTAGGAACTACATGAACCACTACTTAAAGTGGACATCTCTCACAACTTCTTTATCCTCTTCGGGGACCAGTCCCATTAGTGCCAGCACCATCCTCATCATCTTCTCTAGATCCTCCCACACACTCATGATGGGGAGGGACTCATCATACATAGCCCCCATGATCGGGACCCATGAAATCTGATATAAATCCCATAGACTGATTCCAACCTTCCCATGGTGCAGGTGAAAATTGTTGGTCCTAGACAACTATCCGCTCAATAGCTCATGCATCAGCTATTTTAGTTGATATATGTTGAATTTGGAGGCCCATGCAGCCTCATACAAGCCCACTCTCCTCAGCTTGACTCCAAAATCCTCGCATGAGGCACCTACCTAGTAGGCCCATGCCCAATCATTGGTGAAATTTCCGCCTTGGCGTAGGTCCCACTAACCGGACCACCCTTTCTTCAAATCCCTCAATGATGCCTTCAATATTGTGCGGTACATGGGAGGTGACGTCTCCGGTTTCAATAGCTTCCCATCAATGTTGTTCAGAGGGTTGTATAGACAGTTGGAAGTGACAGGTTTGAAGTCCTCCTGCGCATGACCATCATCCACCATGAACCATTGGCGCTGGCATGACGTGCTCCTAAACCAGCAAGTCTGTTCATCCCTACTCGCCTTAGGAATGAATAGATCATCCCTCAACATGAAGCTATACAATGGGAGCTTCTTGCACTGCAGATAGTTCTTTTGGATCTCTGAAAATAGTTCCGTCAAATAATTATGGTCCGAGTGGATTCAGACTAGCTCCCCCTGGCCCAGAGAGTTGGCCATCTCATCCCTTTGAGCGGCATCCACAAGCACCCCCTGTGAAGCTTTTTTATGGGACATTTGTTTCTAAAGGCTTTGTAAATTTTATAGCTCGGGTCGTGAAGCATTTTTGCGTAGCTCCTTCGCAATGCAGAATCGCGGAGCCTAGCATCGGACTACAAGCACACGTTTTCTAGGTGCAGTCACATAGTCAAAGACTCGCAGTTCACCGTGAAGCCCGATTCGTAGAGAGAATATGCTGAGTACTCGGAGCATCATGAATCAAGAGTGCAAAAAGAAAAATTCTCGGTGAAAATAAAGGAAAAAAGATAGGTTTCCCCCTATTTATATGCGGGGACCCCCGGATCTTCGCGACACATCTGGGAGTATTGAGATTCGCAGCGCACACGGCCTGCGCGTCGATTGCCTACCTCGCGAGCCCTCTTCGCGAGACGGCTCCGCGAACGGCTGATGATTTTGGAGATTTCCCTTAGACTTCAACCCTTGATCCCTCCACGGCTCCAAGTCAAAGGAGGGGAATTTTTTGTCACCATAATATTTAATGAGAAGAAAGAAGAAAAATAGGCCCCACAACCTACCCTGTGAAGCCATGATGTGGAGCCTCTTCAAGCAACGCGAACCCACAACGAAACAACAGAGGCGAGAAGCCCCGCGAAAACCCATGACATTCGCAAACCCGCCACAAATCAATAGATGCGGGATGCCCCGCGAACGCCCCTAATGTTCGTGAACCCATTGTGAAGCAATAGAGGCGGGAAGCCCCATGAACACCGCTGATGTTTGTGAACCTTCCATGAAGAAATAGAGGCGGGATGCCCCGCGAGCGCCCCTAACGTTCCCGAGGCCGCCGCAAAGCAAAGGAGGCGGTACCTCTCCGCGATCCCGGTTGGAATTCGTGACCTTCCGTGAAGCAACCAACATCCTCTTCACGCCGCATACACTTTGCTCCACAGTGCCTCTTGCCTATAAATAAAAACCCCCCCTGAGCCCATGGTATGGGAAATCCAACCATTCAGCATCTCAGATCATGAATCATGGAACACCCTTTTCTCTGCGAATGATGAGCTACGTGAGGTATTTTTGCTTTGTGAGGAGCCTTCACATTGTATTGTTTTGATCCCCTCTTCTGAGAGGGATGTCCTTCGCGAAGCCTAAGGGAATTCATGAAGAAGGGGATCCCCACGGTGGCCTGGGTTGTCACAGAGCATTTATGCTTCACGAAACACCCCTCCTGTACACGTGATCCACATGCCATGGTAGTGTCACTGTACTTCATGAAGCACACTGCTTCGCGGCACTTTGCTTCGCGAGGCGCCTATGCTCCGTGAGGCAGTGCTCTACGAACACCCTTCCACATCACAAGGCACCTCCCACTTGCAACTCCGCCCCATGCTAAGGCTAGGTCACCCCACCTTGCGAAGTAAACCCCTTCACAAGTCTCCTTCACTAGATAGATCAACTGAGCCCCACAAGGCTTCTGCCTATAGACCCCTCTGCTTGGCAATTTCTTTTCTCGTGCGACCCTCCTGGTTTGCATGATGTGACTTCAATGTCGCCTATACAATACCTCTCGTGGCGTTGCTTTGCCTAATGATTATTGGCATAGGCATGGTAAAGGCTATTTCTTCTTCGCATAGCCACTCTAACGTGGAACCCTCAATGGTTCGCTCTGCGACCCCCCTTCAGCACGACATTGCTGGTACGTTCCCCCTCACAAGGAGTAGAGTGTACCAGTTATGTAAGTCATAGAGGTGTGGAGTAAAACCACCTTGTCCGAGCTACTGGACGTTAAACTGCCAAGCACCCTCGTCCTCAACACATGACGTTAAACTGTGAAATCTCTCAGTGCCACTCAACTGGGGTCCCACCACCTTAGACTTTTTCCACACCACCTAGCCTCCACAGGGGTTGATATCCTCCTTCTGGATCACATGGGATGATATCCTCCTTCTGGGAGTGGCGTTTGTCCACCGGGGAAGGGAGACCATTTTGGAATAAGCCCCTAGCTTTTCTTTCCGGAGGTTTCACCCATGCACCTCTATACTTCAACTGTCTTTCGGTGCTTTGTCTCCTTTGGGCCTCCATACTAGAGTAAGTCCCAACACCATGGGCCGCCTAACACATAAGTCCCTCTTCACTTCCCATAGACGCACCCTTCGCGACACGATCATCAATTCCGTGCAACCTCTCATTTCTCACACTGAGCATGACTCATGTGGGCTTAGAGTAAGAATCGACTATGACACCAACCCCCGTCCTGCATGATGTTAAACTGCACACCCGAACTATGAGGACTTTGATCCATGTCAAGGCATGGTAAGTAGGAAGCATCCATGAGGATCTATCCCACCACCAGTGGACCCCCCCCAGGTTCACCTTCACATCGGTTCGCTGAAGAAACCCTTCCTGAACTACAAGGACTTTGATCCTTGTCATGGCATGGTACTTTGGAAGCCTCCCTGAGGTTCAATCCTGTCAACCATTAGACCAAGGTCCTTCCTCATGTCAGTTCACCGAAACCCACACCCCTTTTGAACTATGGTTTCATTGATCTATGTCAAGGCATGGTACGTAGGAATCCTCCACGAGGTTCAAGCCCACCACCCGGTGTTTATTCATGTCAGGTTCTACCCCTCTCTTTCATGGCGTTAAACTGTATTCCTGAACTACATGGACTTTGATCCTTGATAAGGCGAGGTAAGTATGAAGCCTCCCCATGGTTCAAGCCCACCATCCACGTGAACCAAGGTCCTTATTCACGTCGGTTCTCTGGCAAGCCCTCGTCTTGCATGACATTAAACTGCCTCCCCATCCAGCGGTAAGCCTTTGTCCTCCCACCATCCAGTTTTTACGACACCCCTTCATGTCTGTTCAACAGCCCCCTTTCAACCCAAACAATGAGGACATTGATCCATGTCAAGTCATGGTATGTAGGAAACCTCACGACGTTCAAGACCAACAACCATTGGACCTAGGCCCTTCTTCACGTCGGTACACTGGCGCCCCATACCAAACTACATGGACATTGATCGATGTCAAGGAATGATATGTTGAGAACCTCCTTGAGGCTCAAGACCACCACCCATTTGTCGCTCCAACCCCTCTTCAAACCGGTTCTTGCCAACCGAACTACATGGACATTGATTCTCTGCCACAATGATACGTAGGAGGACTCTTCGAGGCTCAATCCCATCTCTATCGTCATCTCTATGACAGTCCAATATCATTCCTCCTCAACTCAATCAATTTTCCATCACCAATAATGATTCTTACCCAGGACGCCCAAATCCCGTTGAGATCATGCCACCTCATTCCCCCCCATAGTATTCAAGATGTCACCCATGTGCTGGCCCAAATATCTATGATCCCTCAAAAGGGTTCCTCAATCTGATCAACTCTAGCTAGTGTTCTTATCAGCCCGATCCCCCTCCACTTGACGTTAAACTTACGGCAAACCCCGTGTTAAACACAAGAAGCTGAGGAAAACCTTAGATACATGCCAATGGCATGTGATTACCCACGCTCGATGTGGGATTCCTCAAGCTTCCATTCCCTCGAGAAGACCTATTATAAGGGATAAAAGATAGACACAACAATTCCCCGACGTTCAGACATGTTAATGATGCCTCGACATGAAAACTCCCCCAACTGAAAGTTGCAGCCCTGACTAGACCCCTTTGAATGTCCTGGAAGAAGTAGAATAATTAACCGGAATCCATGGAAACATGTCAGTTGGAAGAGTTTCACGAACAACGTATTAATTCAATGAGGGAGACGCAGACTAGGTTACGAGTTTCGAGGAGGAATCCACAGAAGAAGATCCAACATCCCATCATCCCATTTCAATCAAGGAACAGATGCCACTGAATATGGAGTTAATGCTGCCCACCTTTGGAAAGCGGGAATGCGGTGTAACAAAAACCCGCCCCTGTCGTGCCCCATCATACGGACGTGCACACCCCGATGAAAGCATCAGAAACAACAACCCTGTGGTCATATTCAATTTTTGACATACCCTTTCAAAATATTCATATACCGTTCAATTGGGTACATACATCTATAAGGTATAGTGCTATATAGTCAAATATCTATCACCAAATGAATCATGAAATGATCTATCATATCAAACAATGTCGTCGAGAATAGAATTTACAATTAACGTAATATGATGTAAATTTCTCATTCCATAGTTGGAAATTTTAGCAGGTCTATAACATTTTTCAATATTGAATTAATGAAGTAACAGAGACTCATTAACGTATAGTGGATATTCTTGGAAAAAATATAACATAATGTTATAAAAATTAGATCTTGCATAAAAACATGGAAGTCTTGTGATTTTAGACCCTTTAACATTAAAAATCTCATGGACACGATGTTCTTGGGATTTGAAAAATAAACATCTGGAATATTTACATCATTCTAGATGTTTCAAAACTAATATATCTCCTTCATGGAAAGAGTGTAAGTAGTAGGAGGATGAAATGTTTGTTTTTCACCCTTCACTATTTCCAACTCTTCTTGTATCCCCATCTCAACAATGTCTAATATTTCTTTAATTCCATATTTTTTTTCCATGTGCATTTATAAACATTCTAATTACATTATCTATACAGTTTTTTCAACATTAATAACAAAATGAAAATTTCTAACGTACAGATACTTTTAGTATGGTAATTTGAAAAGAACTAATCCCCTTTTCCAATTTGTTTTTGTATGGTTTTTTAAAATAGTTTACCAAAAGTACTGTCCAAATATTTTACTTTTTCAAAAAATTGATCACCTGTTAGTGGAGATGATGTTGTATATTATTCTGAACATCTATCGAATGATGAATTCAATGATCATTACTTATGTCGTTGGGGAAGAAATCTACAATATCTTAGAAACACATTTTTTGATGATTGTCTAAACCTAATTAACTGTTTAACTTTTTCACAAACGGGAAACCCTTGAGTTCCGTTAATGCTACATCCTGACAAATTTTCATAAGGAGGAAAGTAATATATAGTCCCACAGAACATGGTTTTAAAATTGAAGTCCTCATTTTTGTAAGCATCATACAACGTAACACCTGAATCCCACAATAATTTCAAATCCTCAATAAATAGAGCCAAATAAACATAAATATAATTACCTGGTTGTTTTGGTCCAAATATAAGCATTAATAACATGATGTATTTTAGTTTCATGAATAACCACGATGGTAGGTTATAAGTACCCACCATAATCGGCCATGTACTGTGTCTACTGTTTTTAAAACCAAAAGGACTTACATCCTCTATAGATAAAGCAAGACAATGGTTTCTCAGATTATTTCCAAATTTAGGATACTCATGATCAATTATCATCCACTGAGGATAGTCTTCCTGGTGAGTTAGTTTACCATCAATAATTCTTGTATCCTCATTCCATACCAATTTTATTGCAGTCTCCTTACATCCATATAGGTGCATAAACCATGGAATGATTGGAAACTACCATAAAACATTCGTAGGACTGGATTCATAATTATTTTATTGAGAAGCACCACACATTGGGAGATTTTTAAGTGATTTTTGGTCCTTGAGAAACAATATACAGTCATTCAATAAGTTGTGTATTCTTTTAGAGATCATACCCATTGATCGTTGCTTTTGATAGGTATTGTATGTTCAGCTCGAGAGCTCGTTATCTTCTGGGAGCATGTAATTCGGGAGAGAATGTAGTTCTGTAAAACTTGTGTCACTCTGCTCATTTCTTGATTTCATATTATAAATCTTTAGTACAGTTTCCATTGATTTATATTTAGTGCAACCAACATACAATGGCATCTTTTCACAACTCTTTTACATTTCATACAATTTTGGACAATCATGAAGTTAATCTTCATCTATAGTTGACATTTCATCAATACAATCTTCATATTCATTCACATATGTAATTACATCCTCTATACGATCGTTTTCAAATTTCATTCTTGTAATCATATCAAATTATCCAAAAAAATGTAGTTCAATCCCGTCCACTACCTACATTCATTATTCCCTATGTTTATTGCAACATGTATAACTTCAATCTATTCTGTGAGAGATCAGGTTCTCTTCCAACTCCTATGAGAAAATTTCACTTGAATGACAATAGTGTAAACATGGACAAAGGATATGAGAAGGGTCATATTCGTGATCTTTTGTATACATGATAATAAATGGAACTAGTTATGGTAAACAATCCCTTTACCTTTCCATGCATTACTTGGGACCGAAGTAGATCACATCCATATTCCAAACCACATGATCAATGGAACTAGCTATAAGAATCCCTTACACTAGAATATTTTAGTATCCCACATGTGATCCATATGCATTGTTTTAAACTAGTTTCTTAGTGTTTCTCTATAAACATAATGTATCTAGTCATGAACTATGGTAATAATCTAAAAGATGGTATGATTTTCAATACAGTCCATGCAGGTGGAAGGATTCATTGCATGTTTTTATAGCTATTCAACCAGGTTGTCCATTAAGTGTCTCATAGAGTCCTATAGAGAAGTGGTTTTCTAAGATTTAGTGGAATTGCACTAGTAACAATGTGGTGGTTCCCTTGAAATGCATAATGTTTGGATTGATATTAAATCAGAAAAAAACTAAAACATGAAAAAAATAGCACACCAATCATACCGACAATTGAAAAACCATACAAACACACAATAATGATAACGGTCGAAACACCATACAAAACAAACAATTAGAATTTCATATTTTTCAAAGAATCCATTATTCAATTTTTTTTTTAATTAATGGGTCATCAGAAATGTTTTATCATCCTGGGGAATTCATTCATTTGTCAGTATACATAAATTACAGATTTTTATATTCATATTTTAAAAAGGAACCAACCAACATGCAATTTATTTAGTGATAAAACAAGGGCCACCAACAACCATGATTTTCAGCAGGCCGTTTAGCACATATATTTCACAACATAAACATCAATATCAAATAGTAATAACATTCAAACAAGAAGAAACTAAAGAGTAAGAGGAGAAATCTTACTGTGAAGGCTTTGTTAAGCACGCAACAAATGTATGTTTATTGTAGAGGAGAGGCATGCCATAGAAGAGATATCCAAATGAATAGAAAACATAAAATGGATACTCACATTTCATGAAATGTTATTGGAGAATAGTTGAATTTTATTTTCCATCTATGATATATACTTCCTATTTATTTATTTTTCTCATATTTAATATTTCAAAAGATGTTTAACTTATGAATGAGACATGTCTGCTTTTCAGGAGAAAGATAATTTTTAATTTACTCTAATTTTTGGTTTAAATACTCTGCATTAATTATACTTTTTCCCCATGGGATCATTGCTATCCCATAAGGATTTTGAATGCCTATTAGGTTAGTGGATAGTCAGGTTAGTTGTTATTTTTGATACCAGCATGACCATACCATTACATTATCAATTGAAATTAACCCATGTCCATTTAAATATATGATTGGGGTCGGGGGTCAGACACTAATATAGAGAACGGATAAGAGAGGTAAAAATAATCCTTGGCTCTCTAATACAAGTGATGTATGAGGTAACATACACCATGTTTGGGAGAACCACCCAAGAGGAGAGGAGGGAGAGGTCGGCATAGCACAGAGGGGTTCTAGAAGATAAAAGCGGATAATCATGTAAAACATAAATGGTTCAAAGGAGAAGGGATGGGAAATCTAGGGTGTACGGGGGCTGCAGGGGTGTGGGGGAGGGGTGTTTGAGCTCTCCAACGGGTGGGGGGTTATCCAAGTGTGGGTGTAGGGGTGTGGGGGAGGGGGGGGGGGGGGTATGTACACTATGGAACAACCATTAGGGATGTTGAATAATGAGTTGTGAGGGGGAAAATTATGGGGAAGAGGGGTTTGGGTAACAAGGTCGGGTGACTAATAAGTAATAGGGTAACCTCATTAAGAAGATAAAAAAAATCAATTTTCAATTCATGAATAGGGTACATTATGGTGTATTTTAAAGGCTTATTTCATAGGTCACCCTATGATGTCACATTTTTTAAATACCACAAGGTATGCACTGCAAAAAACATACCCTAGTAAGAACCATTAAATATTGATCATGAATTATTATGTGACTATATGCCTTATGGAATAACATCCACCACCAAAAAAATAGTATGGAGGAAATAACATAGCCAACCCCCCACATGATCTAAACCAGTAACATAAGGCACTTCTCATGGATAAAATCAGAAACATAAAATTTTACCTAATGAGGAATAACCCATCTATCCTCTAACACTATCTAAGTCACTAATATAAGGAATTACTTGGCGATAATAATATATACTAGAAGTGGATCGTTGTAAGGTCATAAAATAGACACCTTTACTACCTGAGAAAGAATAATAATGTAAGACTTATCCCTTGACTAAATGAACATACATAATGTTGTTCCTTATGAGGAAAAGGCAGCAGCAGTGTAGGAGGAGGAGGATGGTCTCAGCGGAGGAGGAGGAAAAGGAAGTGGCAGTAGAGTAGAATGAGTGTGCATCATTACACAACACAAAGGTATAATTTCTCTTGTCCTGGGATCACCATAGAATGGGTATTCCATCCATCAAATTAATTCCATTAATTTATCAATATTAATGGGTAGTGCATCTCAAACCATTTGAATATTTCATAATTGGTATTGCATCTCAAATCACATTATTATATGGTAAGTGGGAAATGAAGCCCATACAACACATCACAGTATCACATCAAGTATATCATCACATTCTTTAGGCATCTTCAACATAAATGTTCATACCATCCTAGTCCATAGGCCATGTAGGAGTGGTTAGGCAGGTCATCCCACAACTATAAAAAATTATAGTCAATGGGGCATCACTTCCACCACATAACAATGGGAATAGTGTCTTATATTATATAAAAAATAGAAAATGGCATAATAACTATCTTAGAAAAAAATAAATAAACCATAATTAGGTTTTCCTATCATTTGACTCACACAATGATTTATATTAATTGATCCACAGATGCTGAACCCATATCCAAATCCAAAACTAGCCAATAACCTACCTGGATATTACAAGTCAGAAGGGGTAGGAACACTCCCCCCATACATTAGTCAAATAAGTCAAAAATTCTACGAGGAAACAATAAGTTCCATTTGGGTCAATGATCAAACTAACCTCACATAATCCACACATATCTAATTCAAGGGAGGATAAGGGAACGTATTTTTTCTCCTCTATAATATTTTCTACCAAGGAGGAATACATATTGGTTATATATAACATAATTACCATTAATTAAATTGTCAAACATGTAACATATTTTACATTATATCACTCTATATCACATTTTAGGATATAACATAGACCAAAACGAACTTACCTACTCTTAGGTTGTGAATAAAAAACATCCTAGTAAAAAAATCAAAATAGAATCTCTTAATTAAACACATATCTCATATCTAGGGTAGAAAATAGACACTTAATGAAGTTCCAAAGAATAATTTAATAACCTAATTGAATCCCACAATGTCCTTTGAATGTAAGGTTCAACATATTATAATTTATTCTAACAACACCTGATGGTTGTGGAATTATGTAACAATACTCAGAGGGTCCATAGAATACCTAGATGTTTTTTTTCTAAAAATGATACATATCACACAATGCATTAAACAATACATAAAACATTGGTAATGGTTAGAAACCACCAACCTCAAATTGGATTTGACCCCATAATAATTCTCAGCCATAATATCCTAAGATCATCCATTCTCAATCAAGATCTTTTATTTATTTTTGAAACACAAGAGGAGGCAGCCACAATAGATGTCGATGAGTCTGCGACTAGAGGAGGAGGATTTAGCGGCGGCGACATAGGAGGTGATATAGGGTCGCGACAGAGGAGGTATCGTGGAGGAGAGGGAGGACAATGCAATAGTGGCGGAGGAGGAGGATGAAAATTATGCTGTGGTAGAGGAGGATGAGGAGGAATATGGGTCGTGGGAGAGGAGGGGTCGTGATGTAGGGTTCAACATCCACCAAGGTTTGAACAGGTGCAACAAAGGTGGGGCATGTTAGGGATATTTTATAAAAACCACTGGAACATTTATCAGCACTAGTTTAAAGCACTAATAATGGTATGTATTATCAGCTCTAAAATAAAAGCGCTGATAAAACATACCTTTATCAGCACTAAAATTATAGCACTGATAAATATGTTTTTTTATCAATGATTTTTAGCCTTGATAAAGGCATATATTTATCAGTGTTCAAAAAGTGTTGATAAAACACCAATTTATCAGCGCTAAAATTATACCGCTGCTAAAAATATAATTTTAAGATATTATTTGTATTCTTATACATTTATTTTAAATGATATATATGATATATATATATATATATATTAATATTTATAAATATAAATACGAAATATTTATAAATATTGGTATATAATTGTTAATATATTTAAACTAATAAATTTATAAGTAAAACTTTATTTGATAATTATTTATATATATCATTAAAAATATTATAAAATATATTTATTATTTAAATATCAATTATGTAATTTTATAAGACTTTTTTTTAAAATATATATAGTTTATATGGGTAATATTATGAACTAATCAGTATACCACATCATGTAATGTACACATGAATAGTCTTAAATATGATACAGAACATGAACACATATAGTTTTCAACCAAATTCACTGGAAAAACATGTACATTCAATAGTTTTATATAAAAATATATATATATCAAAGAGTATAATATATTTATGAATAAAATAAATAAAAAAAATATATTAAATATAAAAAATATAATAAATACAATTAATTATTCTAATAAATCTAATAAATCTGTAATAAGTATAATAAATATAATAAATATAATAAATATAATTTTTATTTAGTGTAATTTATTATAATAATATAATTATTTATTAATATATATATATATATATGTATATATTTAATTATCATCCTAGAAATAATTTTTTCAATTAAAACATTATATATATAGTTTTGAATTATTAAAAAATATATATTAATTATAAATATTTATTTTATTTAACTTATTCAAATAAACATTAATTTTAAATATAAATATAATAATTTCATATAAATTAATAATACAATTTTTATCAGCGCTTCTAGATAACATTGATAAAGGACCACCCCTTTATCATGGCTTTCTACTTAGCGCTGATAAAGGGAAGTTCTTCAATTTCCCTGTTTTATTGTAGTGGGGGTTATGTTCCATAATATATGTTTTCTAAATCTACATTCCAATGTTACTACTTAATCTCCTCTAATATCAACTTTAATGGCCTACACCCTAGTATCCTATATTTGGTGCCTAATTTATTACATTATCATAGATAAAAGTATCAAATATCAGTGGATGGTTCAATTTAGCAATCTTGGAAAATAGAATACATACATGAACATGAAAAAACAAATGAAAGCATAAAAAACAACAACTATAATACTTTGAAAATGACATTATTATCCTCCCTTATCCTTAAATATCTATAATAATACACATCATGGAATATTAGGAAAATAAAACATATGGGGTGTACTCAGATCATCAGCAAGGGTATGAAAACAATGGAAGATATTATGAATAAATAGTCATAAACCTTAATGAAATTTGTATAAATGAAACACTAGAAAATTAAACGTAATATTGAGAATAATATTAAATGAATAAATAATTCAATAAAAAATAATCACAGGAAAATTAAATCATAACCATGGATATTATACTTGTCGGATAATCACATCAAATATCAATAACTAATTCATAATAAGGGAATTTATAATATAAGACATAAAAACATACTATTGGGATTTTATCAAGAAACCATACATAAACGAGTAAAAACACTAACTAGTTTGTCTCATGAAACCTTTTGATCCATCAAGGGGTTATAGTAGGACCAACCCATCACATACTATATTCAATTAATTCTTCAAATGAAAAAACAACATAAACATTCATATTGAAAAAATATAATATGAAATGTGAATACATTAACCATAAAGAATGAAAACAGTAAAAATAATGCATTTATAATTAAATTTTTAAAAAAACCTTCATTCAAATATAATTTATTGTTTCATAAGAGATCCACCTCAATCAAACAATTGATTCAACAAAGGATGATTAAATAAATGAAAATACAGTAATAAAATCATTTGAAATATATTGAGAAAAATTTAATTTTAAATTAAAATATTTTATTTAATAGTAATGAATTTATAAAATAAAAAATACTAATTAATTAAATGTTTTTCATTTTTAATCTATGTTTCAAAAAATCAAAGAATTATGATGGATGTAAAGGCCGATGTAGCCGCATATATTAAAAATATACATTTTTTGTATTTTTGTCAAAAAATCATAATGAACCTCAATTAGAATATGAAAAACTGATTCCCTTAAAAACATTTGAAAAAAAATTAAACATGGGGAAATACATAAAATATTGGTTGGATAATAGTAAAATTATTTTGGTAAATATTTTTTATAGTCATGGACATGGATGATAAATATTTCCCACTATACACTAACATTTAAACAATATTGAATAATAATTAAATAGTGAAATCAAAACTTAAGTTTTATATTCATTTACTTTATATTAAATTAAATTCATGCATAATCGCTAATTCATATTATTAAATTATTTCACCATTATATCTATATTTATGATATTATATATGATCCTCTTATATCATTTTATTGATAATATTTCACTATTAACATTGTTTCATGTGATAACTACTTCATTTTATTATGTTTATTTTGTCACATAAGTTCTATTTATTAGGAATATGGTATATTTTCTTCATATCCAATAATATATTAAGTTTATAAATATGATATTCACCCCTAATATATATTTTTATAATAATATATGAATGGTTAATGTGGTTTGTGAATCTCATTGCGTTGTGGAGATTGTAGAACGTACTTACGTTCAAGTGACGATATCATTCCATTAATAATGAAGTTGTAATAAATTGGATGGTATATTATTTGTAAATAATCAATATAATTTCATATTTATTACTTATATACAATATATTTATCATTAAACACGCCTAAATAAATTGGCGAGGTAAAAACCTTACACCACAATGTAGAGAGGGTAAGTCATACCTATTAACACTTGGTGATATTATTCATCAAAGGATGGATAAAATGAAGAATATGGGTTCCACATAATAATTAAAAAATATAACAATATATATTACATATTATTTATTATTTTGTAATTAAGAAAACATGTGTAGAAGAAGTATAAGAATAAATGATTTGGAATGAGTCAGTAATGTCAGTTACCTCTAATTTAGAAAACCTCATTTGGATGTCCAGTTAGGGAAAATAGAGTTTCTATTTTGAGAAGAAAAACACCACTAAAATGTATTCCATGATGTTAGTTAGTGAAATTTGATGGGTTTTGTCAATTAATATGAGCTAATTAATTCTATGTAAATGAGGGAGGATGTGCCCTTTTATAATTTAGGTGACGAGAACATTAGAAAACTCTCATCATATTAAACTAACATATATTAAATTTTTATTTTAAATAGATCCAAAGTTAGTAATTTATAATATAATATGATAATTTGTCTATATAATCTAAATCAATGATTTTAAAACATATTAAGGAACAATATTACTGGTATCTTTTCGATTTTCTATTTAGTAAAACACATTAACACTTATCATGACTACATGGTTTTGTTTACCATAGGGCTTAATATAGTTTCTATCAAATTTCAAAATAACCCTAAATAAATAGTTGATTTGATATTTGACATTATTATAATTATTTTCCAGAAAAATTCATTTTCATGAATATTATATAATAGAAAAAATATTAATTTTTTAATCTATCATTTATGTCAACTTTGATTCTATTAAATATTCTTCTTTTAAAAATATTCTGAAAACATTATAAATTATAGAAAATACTTTTAATATTTTACTAAAATGTTGTTATTATGTATAAAATTCATGGATTCCATTAATTAGGTTAAATTTTGTTTATCTTTAATATATTCAATATCATTTATTTGATATTTCCATTAATTATACAATTACATCATAATTATTTGAAACCCATTAATTAAATTATTTATTGACTAAAAATTAAAAATAAACTATCTTGATGTAGATAAATTAATCATCTTTAAAATATCTATTTATATTTTAATTTATATTCTATATGACTATTTGTTGAAAATGTAAAACCTATCTGAAATCAGGAGAATGACATTTTTCACTAATCATTAAATAAAATATTATAAATTTCATATGCCTAACCATAAGGCATAAAAAGTATAAAATTTATTACAATGTTTTATTTTGGTTTAAAATCAATTATCCAATGAAATTGGGACATGTTTTAATGTAATTTTATGATTTTATAATATTATTTTTACGTTTAATTAATTGATTTACCCTTAAGTGTAAGAAAATAAAAATGAAATGAAGTTACGATTTGTAATATCAAAAATTTAAGTTTATCCTATTTGAATATAAATATAATAAAATTTATAACCATGGATTTATATTTTTCAAAATGAAATTCACTTAAGTAGGTATATTTTGTTTATCAGTAGTCCTTCGAACATGGCGAGAAAGTAGGTTTTAAAAAATTCTTCCAATGTTCAATAAATTTTATATATCTAATATTAATATGAAATTTATTAAAATTTAATAAATTATATTAAAATATATAAAATTATCTATATATTAATTAAAACCAATAAAAAATATAATTTAACACTATAAATTATTTTTATGAAAAAGATTTTTTTTAAATTAAAAATTAGTTTCTTCACTATTTTTAAAAACATGAACTTATCAAAAAAATACCAAAAACTCAATCCATGTAAATTTTAATATATTAATTGAAAATAAAATTGTTTATTTTTAACAATAAAATATATGAGATTTTAAAAAAAGTGATTCTATATATGTTCACCATTAAAAGGCGGTAAAACTACATATAGAAAAATGTTGCCTTTTAATGAAATAAATTGGATTAGTTATTATCCTTTTCATTTAAAATAATTTGGATTAAATTCAAGATAATTTATTAATTATATAATATTTATTTCAAAATATGGTTAACACAATTCATTCCCACCGATGAAACCACTAGGTTATACCAGTCATGTTAAAATAATGATTTTTAATAGTATATAATTGTTCATTTTAACCTGGGTTTGTGTGCAACATAAGTTATCGATGAGAATAAATTTTATAAGGGACATACCATTGAATAATGGGGTGTTAGATGGAGTACCTCAATAATAATTTTTTCGCATCATAATATAGTGACTATTCGATGTTCAACATGATATGGGGAAACACCAGGGATGTCATCCTCACAAATGTTTTCTTATAAATGAAAATGTGTCCCAGAATCACCACCCAAAAATATGTGATGATCCAATGAATGTTATGAAATTAAATTAACATCCTCCATGTTATGATCCTCTGTTTAGGATAATATGAAACATTTGGTATCTAATGATCCATCAACAAACAATAGATCTAAACATCAATTAATATGTATTCACATTACAATACATTTACTACATCACCATATGATAATATGTTCATACTCAACCTAATATAAGGAAAA
Source organism: Viscum album (assembly GCA_963277665.1). NCBI lineage: Eukaryota > Viridiplantae > Streptophyta > Magnoliopsida > Santalales > Viscaceae > Viscum > Viscum album. The sequence goes on from OY728150.1 coordinate 2,008,685,996, forward strand.
AATGAATGATTTATAAACCTGTAACATAACATAGTGTACAGATTTTTTAGATGAGGATTCCTTTCTAATAAAATGTTATGGAATAACATAGGATTCATTAGCGCAAATAACCTTTTTTGGGATCAATTATCTAATATATATTGAGTTACCAAGACCAACAAAAAATTTCATAATATGTGTCTATAAAAACATAAAACACTATTGAATGGTCTATAATTAAAAATGGGAGAGGATTTGAGCACTATATTGCACATATAGTTGATCTTGAGTATCGCAATGACAAATTGAAATTTCCAGGGGAGGAGGATCCTTTAAATTGGAACTAACTATCATCAAAGGGGGATTTGAATTCACTGTGTAATACTATTTATAATAGTTTATATATAATTATATCAATGAATATTAGGTTTTTTTCCCATGTAGAGTAATAATTTCCTCCCTAATGATTCATCTAGTATGGGATGTCCCACTAATTCATGAGTTTTAAATAATGTTTATTTGATGATAGAATATGATTTATTGTGTGGTGAAGTGTTTGAAATTTATGGAATCTGAGTGGAATGACAGGAAACCCATTCTCAAGTACTTCAGATAAGAACATTTTAAGGAAGTTATGCGTAATAAATTATATGTGATAATTAAGCTGGTGGGAATGAGTGAATTCTAATAACATTTACATTTTCAAAGGAATAAGTTTTATCATACAACAATTAATATTAATTTTAGATCTCACATTTATAACAACTATAGAAATAGATATTTATGATATTTTCCATTAATTGAAATATAATAGAGGGTTGGATGATTGATACATGTCATTATATTATTACATAAAAAATACCACTTCCAGAACAATAACTAATCCATATTTTAATATTTAAATCATTATATGATGTTATGAATAATACAAAATAAAACACCAAACCTCCCCCCCTTGATTACACATATCATAGTGATAATTTAAATGGAAGCATTAATTTAAGACAAGACAATGTCAAACTACACAATATTCATTAGATTTAAATATCTATGTGTGAACTCATAGAGATAAATATATTTGTGAAATCATGTGGAATCACAGGGATTAATTACATAGGATGTGGTCCCAAAATTTTTAAACATAAATAGATCATCATTTTATGAACAAACATCCACTACATGAAACTATACCTATACCAATAGTTTTGGGAATGACATTGGTATAGGTACTATACAATGACACAATACCATTGTTTTTGGCCAAACCATTGGTATAATCATCAAAATATGTCCCTATATAAATGGTTTTTCCAAAACTATTGGCATAGGTGATGGTAATATCAAAATATTGGATAAAACCATTAGTATAACATCCATTAAAGGAACCAATATATATAGTTTTTCCAAAATCATTGGTGTAGGTATAAAAATTAAAAATAACTATTATGATGGTTTCCAAACCGTTCGTACATGTCTCCCTATTTTTAACCAACTATTTTATCAAATAACATTGAATACACCAAAAATTAATTTACCTTTTTATATGAATATATAAATATTTATCATATTCTGTTTCCAAAAAACATTGTAGCTTAGTAGTAAGGTAATTGAAATTTATATAAGACTTGTGTCATTCTAATCCAACAAGGGGTTATTTTTTAATTACATATACCAACAATTTTCAAAACTATAGGTATATGTATTTAATATTATGTATAAAAATTGTCTGAAACCCATTGGTATAGACCAATAATACCAATAGATTCCCAAAAACATTGGTATATGTCTAAAATTACAATTGATAAGACAAAGACCACCCAAATCATTTATAAATCCAATACCAATTGTTTTGACGCCTATACCAATGTTTCGAAACAATTGGAATGGGAATTTTTTCAGTATTAATCACATTAACCATCCATTAATTAATGATGACAATATTGAAAGGACCTTGATTTCATGATTTAGTGAACTTATACACCTTTTAATAGAAAAAATATATTATATATCATCACATTGAATGAATCAAATGAATCTCAACGTGTTCATATTTAATGAGAAATCATTATTAAAAAACTCAACCAAAACTTGTGAGACGTGTGTGTACCCTAATGAATGAATCAAGTCTTTCATATTTTGGTTTAGTCTAAATTTAATTATATAATAATAGTTTAATAGAAATAAATGTTGAGATAATTCACCTTACATCTAGAATGATTAGATAAAGAATAATTGTAACACCCCAAAGTAGGAAAATAAACAAAAAAGAATGACATTTCTAGAAATTTCCTTCAAATATTATTGCAAAAATTAAGAGAAAATATAGTTATGATGGATATATATTCAATGATATGGTCCAAATGAGAGAATTTATATGAGTACCTGTAGAGATTTATGAAATTGTGCTCATGATATCCTCATCATTCCATAGATAAGTACCACTTCTTGCAATTATTTATACTCTAGTCTACTAGATCATGGTAGAATTGAATTTAAATAATCATTTGATGAAACATTAATTGATATATTATTAGTGGAAGGTAAAATTTTTATATGGAATATTGTACTCAATTCAACAAAATTTGGAATAATAAGTAATATAATAATAGGAGTCAATAAAATATGATCCATTAAAACCACTTAATTTGAATAAAAATTATATTATCATACAAAATTGGTAAGACATATGGATTTTATATAGATTGATTATAAACTAATAACTATTGTATTTCATATCATTTATTATTTATTAATTCAGTTCATTAATCATTGTGTTAAAGTTACAAACAATATATGTTGTGAAACTAATATCAATAGTGATCTTTCAAATATCTAATTCAAGGATATAGAGGCAACTCCCATTTATAATATTAATTGGAAAATAAATAGTCACAATTATAACACATTATTAGTACTCCTATAATAAAATTGAACTATTGGAATATAATAATATGTAATGACACAAACTAATATACTAATCATCCCCATTTCATCATAGGAATGCCCATGAACAACATTCATTTTAGTTATCAAGAACAAATAATAATGAATCAAACAAAAATATTGTTGAAATTTTAAATAAATGTAAATAATTACAAAATATATCATGGGAGTCTAGTGAACTTTTTGACTAAAATAAATGTAAAACTACTTGATTAAATAGTACAATATAAAAACAAATTTGAGCTTTGTAAAAAAAATGAGTCAAATATAATAAACTAGTACCTACAACACTTACTACAATATACTAAAGAAACCATAAAAAGAGTAATATAATTATTAAAACCAATTAATGGAATGATTAACTCAATCTAAACCCAATAATTATTTAAATAAATCACCCAAATAAATTTTTTATAATGTATAACTCAATCATATAAAAATTATGAAATATAAATTCTAACGGAGATCATAGAAACATTTAAAAATAATGATATAATCATAAATTTTTTATAATCAATTAAAAATACTAATCAATATGCTATATTACTTTAAAAAATATGACCCATCATAACAGGGATCATAAAAATGAAATATTTATCCAAAAAATATTGTTTTGATAGAGGTAAGACCCTAACTACCAAAAGAATTCCAAGATCTTAGGATGTTTTGTATTTGATGCACCATTAGATCTAGATTATTCATTGATATGTTTTGTAATTTTAGATCTTCAAAGAATTTTATCCATAATAAGTGTTCATTTACTTTCATATTGTATCAATCATGCCTGAAAATATGGTAGACCAACTAGCAAACCAGGGCATTGAATTTCTAGGTGGGGTACTTAAATATTATGTAGTGAGATTCTAGGCAATGATTTCCATATACAAAATCTATTTCCATAATAATAAAAGGAAGATTAATCATTAAAATTCACTAATAATTATAGGATATAACTTCTAGTAGATATTTAGAAGCATCATCAATGTTAATTATTGTATATAATCAACGTAATTTAGAGAGAACACTGATCACTTAAACATTTTAGATATAATGAAATATCAGCAATAAGATCAAAAACATGTACCGATCAAACATGAAAATGATACATTTATATGTTCGGAAAATATAATTTTTAAATATATTTTGGGCTTTGTATAATAAATTATTATTTTTGATTTTAATGGAAAATTATTTAACCACTATACACATTGTTATGTACGAGGTAATATATGAAATCATTGATATATATAGGAAGATTTTTGAAAAAATGAATAATTTTATACTCCCTTATTTTTCCAAGAGTTTCACCTGGCCTTGTACTGTTATCATAAACTTCAAAAATTATTAATTCAACCACCAAATAATGAATTGAAAACAAAACTTCTTAAATTAATATATGAGTAATTAACATGCGAGGATAAGTTTCCAAACATTATATCTAGAAACTTGTAAAAAAAATGAACTGAATATCATTGACCTCATGATATAGAATATAAAATATATAGGATAGATTACATAATAAATACCAAGACATATCCATAGAGTACACAAGTATAAAATTATTCCAGAAAAGAATGCTAAACCCATGAGACTACATTATAGGAGAATAAACTCTTGTAATATGAACATAGATGAAATGTCAATTGAACAATATTTAGAGGAATACATAACTTAACCCATTTTATATTCACAATGGATATATCTTATTGAAATCATTTCTAATATGAAAAAACACCACATAATTATGAATGAAAATAATGAATTATTTCACATGAGTGTGAAAAAACAAGATTGGGAGTGTGAATTGATATTGAGAATTTAAACTAAGTGAAAATGAAACCATTTCGCAATATCCATCACATATATAATGTTAAAAATACATTTATGAATAACTCAATAAAAATTTCTAGATAAATTTTCGGGGTACTTCAAAGTGTCTATATCCCCAAACAATACTGAGAAAACCACATTCACCTATACTTATTGAAGGTTTTACTATAATAGCGCACAATTTGGATTATGTAATTATCCTTTTAACATCAAATAAAATATGGAAAAAATATTCACCAATTTATTTATACAATCTAGAAAATTGTATTGATAATTTCACTATTTTTAGATATTTATTTCATCATTTTGTATCAAATATAGATAATTTTATGAAAAAATTATTTGAAAAGGACCTTATCTCTATATTTAAAATTTAGTTTTCATGTTTGAGAAATGTTTTGTTTAGTGAAATGTTATATGAAATAATGGGACTGATATTGAATGAATAAAAATTGAAATCAACACCATATTACCTTATAGAGCTCATTTTTCTACCAAAAGACCATCCCTAACATCCTTAAGGGGAGGTCTAAATGAGGTTTCTGTAAGAGATGGTAACTATCCTAACAAATATCATACATTTTATTTATTATATTTAAATAATAAATTATGTATTAACAACCCTAATATAAAAACAATAGTATACAATATATATATATATATATACATTTTTATATTTATTTCATAGTATTTATCCATCTCCACTTTTTTATAATGAGAGTCAAAATCATCGATTGGTTGTATTGAAGATTAATGTACGTGAACCGATGTACGTCATTTACCATAACCATGTCACAAAGATTGATATAACAAGAGATTATTTAAATTTATATTATATTTATGATATTATTATACTTCCAAATTTTTAATATTGAAATAAACCATTTAAATGCCATATCTAATTTTAAACTATAATGTCACTTGTGTGTAAGATGCATGTTGGTTTTCTTTGTTTTCTTGATCGTATCCCTTTTATATGTGAGTTGATGTTCATGTAAAATGAGGTAAAATATAAATAATTTTTATTTCAAGTTACTAATTGTCATTAAAAATTTTAAATTATCTTATAATTATTTTGGTAATATGTTATGTGTATGAATCATTTGATAAAAGTTAGTGATGATCGTTTTAGCATAATTCTGGAAGTTTTTCTTTCTTAATGAGATTTTTTTCTTTATCAAATATTATCACGTATAAATTTGATATATTGATCCTAAAATTGGTTATAAAATGAAATATAAATTATTGTATCAAACATTTAATGGTTTTATTAAAATCCTTTGTGGCGTTAATGTAAAATGAATGTCCATCATCCTCGAAGTCAGTAATTTGACACATCACAGGGGATGATATCAATTTTAAAATAAAAGAGAGGGAGTTAGTTTAATGAAATATATTCCATTGAAATAATATTATTATAATATGGAAAATATAATTGAGTAATCATTCTATTTGGATATGATAAGTCTGGGAGAATAGAATAAATGAAAATAAATTAAAATGAAATTAAATGAAAAAGGTAGAAGAATTTACCTCTTTGATTTATCCTCCTTGATTTCCTTATAACGATAAAGGTTTTGGTCCATTGATGATATCAAAATATATTATATGTAGGAATGCTGCTAGGAATGAATATTAGGAAAAATACATTGAAAGTTCCAATTTTGATAAGTGTGAGGAGATGAGGGGGTGATGGGTGGTATTTCAGTGTAAGAGAGGGGTATTTTCTGATTATTATATTCATTATTTTTCATCAATAATATGTATAGTTTTATAATTATTTATAAATATATTAAAATTATTATTGATGGTTTGATATTAAGGTTCTTAGATCATCCATATATCAATAATGACTAAAAAATTCAATTAATCTTCATTTATAGAAAATTTTCATATTATACTATTCATAAAAATTCTGTTATTTTAGAAAATTTTAAAAAATTCTACACTAATCTTTGTAAAAATTTATAATTAAAAAATGTACTCAATTTCTTGAAAATTATTTTCTAAATATGAATAATTTAATTTTTAATTAATATCATCATTTACTTGGAAATTACATATTTTAAAATTTTATTTTATTTTTTGACGCTTTGAAAAAATATTTAAGTGCATGTAATATTATCTATAAATATTAATAAATAAACAAATTTTTTTAATTATAAATTTTATGAAAATTAATGTTTTTTTAAATTATTAAATTATTCATAAAAGTTTAAATAAATTACTATGACTTATAAAAATACCACCACTTAATTAATAATTTTTAAAAAACTTATTTACATAGGCTTTCAAATAATTACATCATCATTTAATTTATAATATTCAAAAATTTTATTTATACTTTCATGTGGGGGATGCTATTCATTTTTCCAGTTCATTATTCTTGTGGTTCATATTTCTATTCCTAGGTCAAGATAATATTTCATCGAAATTTGATCCTTAACTTCTTAAAATACTTTTTATTTCATTAATTATTCATTCATTATGTTTTTAATATGTTTTATAAGTGATTTTATAGGATTTATACTATAGATAATTTCTATATGTATACAAAATTTTCATTGAAAAACGTTTGGGTTGTTACAATATTCCCTGTTTTGAAATGTCACCCTCGAAATTTTGTTTTAAAAACCGATGAGGTTACATCTCGTGAATCACCTCCTCTGGTTCCCAAGTTTCTTCTTCATACTTATGGTTATTCCACAACACATTTAAAATGTTGTTTTGTTGTTGGGAAGAATCTTATATCTTCAGTCCGGAATCATTAGTGGTAGCTATACAAAAGAGATATCATCTTCCACTTATACTACATTTGAGTTCAGTACAAGTGAGGGGTCTTCTTTGTAATTCATTATGAGTAATACTGAGAACAAATCCTCAACATGATCCATATTATATTTAATATAATGCATATAGGTGATGGATATTATATGATCAATGATCTTAAAGGTGTTAATGTACCTTGGGAATAAATTCCCTTTTCATCCAAGCTGTATGAATCTCTTTCATGATGATATTCTAAAGAATATTTACTCTCTAAAATCGAATTCCTTGTCCATTTGATGATTTTTATAATAGATTATTTTCAATCTATGAGCATATTTTATACATTTTTGGATGTATTAAACCTTCTCATATATCTTTTAAATAAGATCATATCCAAGTATCTTTCTTTCACCATCTTCATCCCAACATGTTGGTGCTCTACATTGCTCTCCAAGCAGAGCTTCATACAGATCCATCTGAATACTTGAGTGAAATATATTATTTTATTTGAAATCAAACAATGGGATATTATAGAGATATTAGTCTTTTACTGAAATCATTATATGATTTTAAGAATAAGTAAACATAAAATCACAATCCTTGCATCGTAATGTCTTGTGTTTCGAAAGACATTGTTAAAAACCGGATATAATGGGAAGAAATAAAACATTTATTTATTGATATTACATAATGATATCCAAAATTAAATTTATCCCTTATATTTTCGTAGGATAACATAGTGATGACATGGAAAATGGGATGAGCTAAAAATCATAGTAATTGGATAAAAAATAAAATAGAACTTAGACTGTGGGTATGAAGCCATAACATAATGATATAAAAATGCATGGTGTAACAACCGGGTCCCGGTGACAGCACAACCACCCCGCCTTAACATGGTCGTCAAGTCCGTACATACCAGGTACCACTAGTTTCCCCCGCAGAAACGTGGGGCCCGCCCAAGTGTCACACCCACGTGCCCGAACGGGTCATCTGACTAATGATAGTCCCCACAGGACAACCCATTTCCTTTCCAGTGTGTTTTGTCCTCACTCACACACACTCTGATACCAAATGTAACAACTGGGTCTCGGTGATAGCACAACCACCCCGCCTTAATATGGCTGTTGGGTCCTTCCCTACCAGGTACCACCAGTTGCCCCTGCAGACATGTGGGGCCCGCCACAGGGTCACACCCACAAGCCCGAATGGGTCATCTGACTAATGACAGTCCCCACAGGCCAACACATGTACTTTATAGTGTGCTTTGTCCTCACTCACACACACCCTGAGAAACATTCCAGAAGGTCGCCCATCTTGATCACTACTCCAAGCCATGCACGCTTAACTGTGGAGTTCTAATCAGACAGGCTCCTGAAAAGGAAGGTGCACCTTGTTGACATGAGTCATATCATTTAGTCATTTGACCCTTTATCATTATGGATGTTACACATGGAACATGATTAAACTAAATAAATAATAACATGATATCATATAATCACGGATTCAATGTTATTTTTATGAAACATAAAACCTGACCTTATTAGGATTCAAGGATCATTTCACATAGAGGATCACGATTCTATGCTTGTTGGATAAAAGGGAACTAGAGTTAAGGCTCATTGTTCATAGAGGAGAATAAGTCAATACTATCCCCCAAGAAAGTTTCACATACCAAATCCAAATATTAAACAGTACCCAATGAATTGGCTCTATATCTTGATTCACCCATCATAACAGGTTAATGAATATATTTTTCAAAAAAATCATATATAATAAATCAAAAATAAAATTAATGGTTACACATGGAATGAATTGGTTATTATAATTTTTCCAAAAGGAATTACAAATGGGACAATCATTATGGTGACCATGAATCGATGGATTTCAATAATAAATGAAATCTAATAATGCAACATAATCATATATCATCATATTAGTTGTCAATCTGAAGTGAAAATTGTGTTAATGAAACATTAGAAATAAAACATTTTAGTACGGTTTAGGGGATAAATTTTAAGATTTCTTTAAATGGAAAAGACATAGTTTTTTGTATAAAACCTGAAATGAAACAACATAGTTTTTACTAATAAAAGTATTGATTTAGGAAAAATAAGTGTTGACTAGAACAGATTATAGAGTTCGAATATATATGGGTAAGATTTTAAGAATTTCACTTAAATCTGGATTTCTTATCAGGAAGAACTGAGTAAACGACCAATTAAAAATATGTATATCCTCAAAAAAAAGGATGAATGCGTCATCATAAATTATTTTGGAAAACATAAATAAATTTTTAATATATTAAAATAATATTAGTTAGAATTTAATTTGGGTTAAAAGAGATAAAGGGTAACCCGAAGGAATAAAAGCTGTTCTGGTAGTATCCCTTACCTTGGGCCTAAAATGATTATTCACATGATCTTAATTCCATGAAAAATAAAATAATATTTATTAATTAATAATTATATAACCATTTATACATTTATTGGACATATTTATACTTTATTAATTTCATTTAGGTATTTTTATGGGTTATGATATTGAATTTCATCTTTTGGAAGCATTGATTTCTTCGGGTTTCATGATATTTTTACTTGTATATGTGTATAAAAAAACATGTCGAATGAGGATTGTTTTTAAGAGCTAAACATATATATTATCAGTGAACATATATTGTATTAAAATATTTTTTTTCCATATCCGAAGATGTTTTAGTAGATAAACCATTAATGAATATAATTGAGATTTATTTAGTTCTTTTTGATATGAATGAACTAATTTTGCATTAAAATTATATCATGTGTAAATAATTATTCACAAAATTAAAATAATATATAATACATATATTTTAATATAGTTAATACAAAAAGATTATTAAATGAATAGATATGTATAAATAGTTGAAAGATGAAATCACGTCGTCTGTGAAGGTGCTAAATCAGCACCTCACAGATGACATATTCATTATTAAAGTAAAAGTGAGAGGAAAAAAGATTTTATGAATAATAAATCTTAAAAAATTATAAAATTACACTATATGTAATATAACAAAGTATTAATTCTGTTAGGATAATGGGATGTGAGGAGAAAAAAATAAAATAAAGGAACATGAAAAAAAAAATCTAGGAAAATATATGAGTGTTTGACCTATTAAATATTTCTGCTTAAAAACACCTTAGTGGAATGGTTTTGGTATTTTTTTTAGAAAAAAATATTATAGATATGGGGTTGATGTTTGGGATTTTTGGTAGTCAGAATTCGGACATGTCTCAAGACTTGGTAGGTGTGAGGAGAAGAGGTGGTGTGGGTTGTATTTATAGTGGAGGAGGGGGTGTTTTTAAATATTTTAATAATTATTTTATACTTTTTCTCATGAAATGTAATTTTAATTATCATTGACAATAAATATAGTAGCTTGATCATGTGAGATCATGATAAATGTCTTACATTATTACTACATCTCCCAAGACTCCATGATTCATGAAATTAACATTTATTTTAAATTACCATATTTAATTATTCAAAAAAATCATGTATTTTAGAAAAATCCAAAAAATAATCTCTAACCGTTTTTTATGTTTAAAATTTAGAAATGAAAATTATTTTATGAAAATAATTTTTAAAATATAATAAAGATAATTTTTAATTAATAACATCATTTACATGGAAGATACAATTTTTAAAATTAAAAACATTTTCTTATACATTGAATATTTATTTAAAGTCACGTAAAATTATCATATAATCTTGAGAAATAAAATAATTAATTTTTGAATACATTTTATAAAAATAAATTTTCTTTTAAATTATTAATCTAATCAAAAATTGTAATAAAATATTTAGGACCTATTTGAATTCAAACAATTAATGAGTAATTATTAAATAATTTATTTACTAATACTATGATATAATTATATCAAATTCTCAATTATAAGATAGATAAATTTTATTTAATCTATCATTGGTGAGGTTAATATTACAATTGACTTATTTACTATTCATAGGGGTTACATTACTATTCCAAATGTTATGTTACAATTTGTTCAATATAAGTTCCTTAACATTTTGAAATGCTGATTTTATTTATTTATTAATTATTTATAATTTTTTTTTGTGTTCTCATATTTATTTATACCATATGAAATAATTATGAGAAGGACATTTCCATTGATAAAACATTACATCATTATGTTATTCTCACTAATGAAATTTCATCCTCAAAATTTCATTTTACATTCTAATGTAGAAATAGGTGTGGGTACCTTTCATTAATCAATAACTTAGGATCTCATGTTTCCTCTTCATAATTATGGTTCTAAAAAAGTACATTGACCAACTGAATTTTCCTATTGAGTTAAACATTATCTCTAGAATCCAAGATATCCACTGGCTTCTCATCTTAAGAAAAATCATTCTACAACTGCACAATCAATGGAGTCAATAAGTGTGAAGGATTTTTCATGTACTTACAGAAGAGGGATATGTAAAGTATATAATTTAATTCAGACATGGTTAGTGGAAGTACTAGTAGATAGGCCACAACTCCAACATGATCAAGGATCTTAAAGTGGGGAGATATACCTGAGACTTAGCATCCCTTTCTTATAGAATATCATGATCCCCTATAATTGAAATATGTAATCGAATATCATGTGTCATTCCTTTTACCCTAGGCCTCACCCTGGATTGTCTATATAGATCTATTTTTGATATTGGGATACCATGAATTTTCTCTTAATGTTATCAAATTCTCCATCATTTCTTTGACCATTCCAGTTTCTAGTATCATAAGATCACCAACTTCATCCAAACATGACAGTGTTCTCCACATTTTCCCACAAAGTTCTTTATATGGACCATTTGTATTCTCATGTGGATACTATTATTTTAGGAGAAGTTGACTAGTGGAAGATGTTTCTCCCATACTCCTTTTAATTCCACAGAACATGCTATCAATATGTCTTCTACTGTCAAAATATTGTGATCAGATTGGCCATTAGTTTGAGGATGATAGGTTTTACTAGAGTTTTTCACTATGGTTAGAGGATGTTGGAGACTATTCTATAACATGTATGTTAATCTCCCATATTGGTCCGATATAATGGATCGTTGTACTCCATGTAGCCATACAACATTGTTGATGTATATCTATTCAATTTGGTCCATTGAGAATCCCTCTATAATTATGATAACGTGATATTTATTTGATAGATGATCCATAATAACCAATATAACAATGTTTCCTCTAGATTTCATTGAAGGTCCATTGATAATGTATTTGGTATTGTTTTACCATTTTAATTTTGGTATGGCTAATGGTTGCAACATCCCTTTAGGCATTTTCCTTTTGGCCTTCAATAGTTGACATACCATGAACATTGATCTATATTCTATGATCTTAATTTTCATATTTGACCACCAAAAGTTTTCCCGGGGTTCTCGTAACATCATTGTGATCCCTAAGATAACATAGATTATTGAGCTATGTGTCTCATTCAGATGATCTTTCATTATCTCTATATATGAAGGTAAACATAGATTTTTCCAAAATCATACAACCCCATCCTTAATGTTCTAGAACTCAGATGATTTCCTATATCTGATTACTTCCACCCTTTTCTTACATTCCACATCATTTCATTGAGAATCCATTGTTTACACAACATGGTATTGTTGACAAATCAGTTAAGGATGTATTTATGGTGTTCCTCCAATAACTATTCACATTTCCATCCTTTGTATGCCTATGAATATAGTATCCATTTCCATTATCTTCATTGATAATGATGCATGATACATTATAATTAGAGGATTCCCACCATATTTTCAGTAACATGATTCTAGTAGATTGAGAAGCCATAATCCATGATGATCTTTAGCCATAATCTATGGTGCATATTAATATCATTCTTTGAGAATATATAATTTGAGACTCTGGTGATCAGTATATATCTCACCCTTCTCCCCATATAGATAAAGCTGTTGTATTTTCTTCGCAATGATCATTGCATCCAACTCCTGATAAAGCATAGTATAGTTTTCTTCATAAACATTAAAATACTATGAGTATTAGGCTATAAAATAATAATTTTGAATCATTTAATATCCTAAGACCTTCTTTGAAGAGTCTCTAAATGCCACAAAGATTTCTAGACTTGTTGGATGTGTGAATACTGGAATATTTTTAAGTCTCATGTTTCCATACTTGAATCTATCCTCGCCTTATTGAATAAATAAAAACACCACTCCCTTCCATTTCCACTTTGTAATTTGTTTTTAAATTTGATATATGTTCCTAGATAATCATCTATAACCCCTATATCAACCATGAAATATGTGGATCTTCTTTACAGATGTTGGCTTGGGCCACACATTGATTTCTTTTCTATTGGAATGTTGAATATGTATTCTTTAATCATTAATAAAATTTTATAGGAATGAAACTTTTTTCATCCATAACTCACACTTATGGAAATTTTCATACAGTTTATCCCATTGCATTGTCTTGAGAAGAGTATTCAAAGTCTCATTGAATTTCTCCATTACCATGGATTATATTCGAATATCTTCAATAATAACTAACAAAAATTATCTTTGGTAAGAAATAAATAATCTATTCATAAAATCCATTAAAATTTCTATATAATTAGTGAGTCCAAACAGAGTAACTATGAACTCATAGTTTTCAAACATCATTTTATTGTAATTCAATGGATTATTCCTTCCTCACCCTTAATTTACATTATCCTAAATGAAGTTCCTACATTGAGAAATAAATATCCCCACATAGATGATCAAACATTTAATCTATCCATAGTAGGGGATAATTGTTCTTTTTCATGATTTTATTGAGCTCATGAAATTATATTTAGACGTATAGGACTGGTGAACCCCATAGTGAAGCACTTGGGAATAAAAAACCCCTTTCCATATTCCCTTGTAACTTCTTCTTTAGTTCATTTAGCTCAATAGTGGTCATTCTATAAGGTTTCCTTGATATTGTCATTGGTCTAGTAATATGTTCAATTGATAAGTCAACTACTAGTTTAGGGTTAAGACCAATCATTTCATCTAGGAATTCTTTTTTAATCTTTCACAATGGGCATGTCTTCGAGCATGACTACCTCTTTTTCCGCAATCATTTCCTTGATATATGATTTCTCATAAGGTAATAATATACAGACAACAGATGATCATTCTGAAGAAGATCCATCTTCTTCTTTAAATTTTTATATAATTTTAGGATTATATGGGATGAAAAGTGTTATCTACCTTCCATAATAGTTGATTTCATATTTTTATAAAAATAACCAATCCATTACAAAAATAAAATCAAACTCTACCAAAGGGAGTATGCCAGGATTTTAATCATAGGATCAATCTACAAGAATTAACTGGGTAAGAGTTGATTACATTAAACAAAATAATTTCACCACTAGGTTTTATGATAGATAACTCAACCTCACAATTTTTAGGAAATTTTTGAATAATTCAACAAAATTGGCAAGATATTAAGGAATATGAAGAATATCAAGAGAATAGTATGTTTTCAATTCATTAATAAATTAACAGCATACCTGTATTCACATTATTTTTCAACTCTACATAAGTAGTAAGGATAGTAGACTCCCTTACATATTTCCTTTGAGGTTGTTGTTGATTTCCTCATACATCCCTCTACTTAGAGCATTTTTTTTGAAAAAAATACCTTAGTCTTTTTCTTTGAAACACTGTAGTACTGGCAGTTATTTGATTCCAACTTTCCCATAATCTTCGACATTAGTAGTATTATTCTTATCCCTCTAGAATCTCATATTCATATTCCCCATTCCTAAACATTTTAACCATTTCATGTTTCCATTTAGAAAATCCCTGGATGCTTCTTCCAAAAAAATTACATGTGGGATATTCGATCATTTTTTCTACATTGGATTTCATTGATGATCCAACCATATTAGAATCCATTTTCTAATTCTTATCAACAAGAATATATGTTCATTTGGAGTCTTTGTTCTCTATTTCAACCATGAGGGACCTGTGGAAAATCTCCTCATCACTATCAATGTCTCATATCATCATTTATTTTAATGGATTCAGTTTTAGTCTGTTAAAGAAGAAATACACCTTGGTTTTAGTGAAAAATCTAAAGGTGTATCTTCCAGGATAGGTAATATTTTCTTCATACACCCCAATATAAATATCTTACTTATTCTTAAGTCTAAGGACCTCTATTTACATCATGAAACATATGGTCTGGGGAAAATATTTGTTGAAAAACGTTTTCTTGAATTCCTCCAAATCCATGGAATCAGTTTATTTATTAGAATTATTATTTTTGATAAGTTTCTACTGTTGATTAGCATCCCCATACAATCAATAGAACAAAACACAAATTTATCTTCTTTAAATCAATATAGAATAGAGAAATTTATTTTCATGAGTGTCAATCCACTTTTACACGAGAAGGGGATTGAAAGATCGACTAAACAAGGGAGCAATTTTATACATTAAGGATTAGATGGAATGTTTCTATTTCCTTAGAAAATGAAGGAATACCATGTGATTTTTATAATTATTCATAAATTGAGCATGTTGGGAAATAACTATAATGGCATTTTGAGAACCCATTTCCATCATATTTGGTATATAATTAGGGAAATCATCCCATTTTCTATCAGATTGATTATTTTCATGTGATTTTCTATTTTCCTCCATTAACTAAGAAGAAATATAGTGCAATTAGGGGGATTGAATATGTAACTAATATGAATAAAATGGAATCTATGAAAAATGATATAATAATAATAGGATATAATATTAATAGAAATGTATATCCAATCTTGTTATTCCAAATAATTCAATATTGGTAGTTGATGATATATTTATAAAATAAATTTTTATGGACAAATTATTTTTTCCCATAATATTGGTTTGTAACGAGTTTTATTATTTTCCAAATCATACACCCTAGGAGTGTCCAAATAGGTGCACAATATGGCTTTTTTTTGTGTAAAAGGTTATCCAGAGTGAGGCTGAGAACAGCATGTCAGTGTTGTTCCTCCTAGATACATCTATGCCAGAACCATGTCCACATTTATTATGAAACTAGGGATATATTTTCATGATAATCCCCTTAATCTATAACTACCCAAACTAAGCTACATTTTCATAGACATAGACTTATCAATAAATGTCTTAATAAAGTGATATATTTCAATTATCCCAAAAAACAATATCCCTTAATACCAACTATTTAAACCCTAGTCTTTTACAAATATAATTAAATTATTTTAAGCATTATTAAGAATGAAATTAAAATCAATGGATTATAAAGTCTACTGTCTTTCGAAACTAGGTACATAAATCTGAAAACATGGGACTAAATTGAACATTTATTTATTTATAATACCTTACAAGGTCCTAACTTTCTTTGAACCCTTAAATCCAAATAGGATAAAATAGGGATAATATAAAAAATGTAATGAGATTAAAATCCTATTAAGGGAATAAACGTTAAAATAATGCTTACCCCATTTGTTAGAAGCCATAACATATTGATATAAAAAGTCATGGAACATGATTAAACATAATGAATCATAACATGGAATCATATAATCAGGAATTAATATTAATGTGGAACCAATATAAAACATTAATTTAAAATGATTCAATTCTTGTATAATATAGAGCACTGGGAGTTGAGGGTCCTTCAATATAGAAGTTCTAGGGCCGAAGCTCGTTACTCATAAAGAAGCATAGGTCAAGGATAACAATCAAGACTCTTGCACATAACTCCTCATAAGACTAAACCATAACCAATGTGTTATAGTGATATCAGGGAGCACCCATAATAAAATGTTACTGAATAAGGTTTCCACATAAATATTCTTATATTAATTATCAATCATAAATATAATTGATACCCGTGAAAGGAATTGGGTATCATAATTATGTGAAAACGAATATCAAAATGGAATATCATTGTGTTTTCCATGAATAGATGGATTTAAATCATAAATAGAAATTTATAAGATAATATAGGAATATATCATGATAAGAGAAGTTAGAACGAAGTAGAAAATAGTTTTTATAAAATATAATAAATAAACAATTTTAGAATACTTCAACGGGAAACATTCATGATTTGTAAAAATGGAAAAGGAATAATTGTCCATATAATACTAGAATTGAAATAAGGTAATTTTTATTTATAAAGGAGTTATTTTTAGAATAATATGGTTTCTAATAACATATTTTGGAGCACACATGAAAAATGATAAGACTTCAGGATGTTCCCTTAAATATGGCTTTCTTATTAGGAATTATTGAGTAGGAACCCTTTTAAAACATTTATATTTTCGAAAAATAAGGATTAATGGAGATTGAAACATGATTTTTGCACAAAATAATATAATATAGAATATTCACATTGAAATAAATACAAATTTCATTTGGGTAAAAATAATGAAATAGTATCCCAAATGAATAATTGAGGTTTGAGTAGAACCCCTTACATTATGTCCAAAATGATTATGTACATGATATTAATGCCCTAAATAATAAAATTAAATTCATTAATTAATAATTAAAGAACCATTTATACATTTATTTTTATTATTATATCTTTATTAATTTCATTTAGTTATTTTTAAGGGTTAATTGATTCAATTTCATCATTAGGGTGCATTGAATTAATTAGTTTTCATGATCATTTTACTTTTATATGTGTATGGAAAATCATGTAAAATTAGGATAGTTGTACAGAAAGGAAATAATATTTTTTAGTGAACATATTGAATAAAAAAAATACTTTTTTTCAATAATTGAAGATTATTTATGAGATAAATCATCAATGACAATCATCTTGATTAATTTAGTGTTTTTTTCAAAATGAACTCATTTTGTTTTATAAATTAATATCTTGTGTAAACAATGATTCTAATAAATTTATTAAGATATAATACAAATATAATATTCTAATGAAACCATATAAATGGTTTCAACACCGTCATTGAAGACATAATTGAAATAAAAAAGAAATTCATCCATGATGGTGGTAAATGGACTCCTCACGAATGATGTTTTCATTATTAAAGTAAATGGGAGTGGATAATAGAATTGATGAATAATTATTCCAAAAAAATGATAAAATTATAGAATATGCAATATACTTGAGTTTACATTCCATTTGGATTATGGAAGATGAAAAGAGTAATTGAAAATATTGGAGATTGAAGAGAAATTGAATGAAACCGAAAGAGGGTTTTACATCTTGATTCATTCTTTTTTAGAACATCCATAGAGGATTTTTTTGGTCTTTTTTTCAGATCAAAATCTCGTGGACATGTGGGAGAGAGTTGAAATGTTTATAGTATATAATTTTTACAACACTCACGGCTATATAGGTGTTAGGAGATGAGATGGTGAGGGGTGATATTTATAATGGAGGTGGAAGTGTTTTTTAAATATATTAATCATTTTTTTATTTTCGTTATGAAGAAAATATATATTGTTGATAATTGAGACTAAATATTAAAATAGGATCATTTTATTTGAGATAATGGGATTTCATCAGCACAATATCACCTATATTACCATAATACAAGTATATAACCTATATTGTAAATTATTGTATTTTTAGATTCCAAAAAAAATCATGTAATTTAGAAAAATCTCAAAAATTTATTCATGTTAATAATTATAAGATAAATTAATTTTTATTAAAATAATTTTCTAAATGATAGAAATATAATTGTAAATTTAAATCATCTTTTACATTGAAAATAGAAATTTTAATGTTAAAACACCATTTCTAACACATTGGAAAATTAATTATGTTATCATAAACAAATATTATTGTCTTATAAAAATAAAATAATAATTTATCATAATATTTTTAGAAAATAAATATTCTTTTAAATTATTAATTATTCAAAATTATTTAATTTTATATTTATCATCCATAAAAATACAAACACTAAATTAGTAACTTTTAGAATATTTATTTACATATAATATTATATAATCGTATCATAATTTCACTTATATGATAGATAAATTTACGTAATAATCTTATTAATGAGGTGACAGTTCAATTGGACAGTTTTGTATTTTATTAGTCACTTTACAATTCCAAATTTTATGTTACAAGTTTTTCAGTATGGTTCCTCTAATTCAAGAAAAACTTCTTATTTCATTCATTTATCATTTATAAATCTTCAATTGTTTTCCCTTATGTGTTTATAATATATGACATAAATATATGAATTAAATTTCCATTGATAAGTCTTTTTGTTGTTATAGATATGTTGATCCCATAAAAAATTGAATTCTAAAAAGGAGGATCGTAGCATAATGATGAGCATTTGAATCGTCTATTAAAATTGGTCATCGGTTTGGGAGATATAGGATGTGTTGAAATTTAATTCATTACCCAATTCATGTTGTATAATCCTCCATAAATTATATGTGACCCAAGGATCAAGATCAGAGACAATTGATAGTGGGAATTCCTGATGCCTCACCACTTGCTTTACATATATAATAGCATGTTTATCAAGCGATACATCTTCTGTAATAGTGATAATGTAGGAATTATTGGTGAATCTATCCTCCACAACCCATATAACATTAATTCATTTGGATGTATTAACGAAACATGTGATATAGTCTATAATTAAAATTTTCCATTTCCAAAAGGGTATAGGGAATGGATTCATCATACATTTTTGACATCTGTAGTTCTACATTATCTTACTAACATATAAACCACCTTTAGATATAGTCAGTAAACAACTTATTCTTGTTGTCCCATGGGAATGGTTCTCATAGATCAGGATACATATTGGTACTCCAAAGATGGATTGATATGGTTAAGCTGTGTCCACTTTCCAATAGCACATTCTTTATCCATGGTGATGAAGGCACACAGAGCCTCATTCCAAACTGAATCACACCATCATCATTGATATGGAACTCTTCCGATTTCCATTCCTTTACTTATTCAAATTCATTTATAACTAGGTATCCTCATTTTGTTCTTACTTAAAATTTTCATTGATAGGTTGTAGAGTAATAACTTGGGAATGTAAGGATGTATTCCCTAATATTATGGTTTTAAAATCCATGTTTTACGTGTCCAAGAAGACATGGTCCTCCTCAATTCACAACATGGAAAATTTCAAGTTTTTTTAGAAAAGATAATCAGCAACCTTATTCACCAAGCTGGGATGATAGTGAATATAGATATCATAGTCTTTAATTAGATCAGTTTGTGTGAATATATAATTTAGGCTCTTATGATTAGTATATATGTAACAATCCTCACCATAGAGGTAGTGCTACCAAATCATCATAGAATAAATAACAAATTCTAAATATCAATCATGCATATGGTAGTTCTTCTCGTTGATCTTCAACATCAATGATACATATGTTACCATATTATCCTTTTTCATGATAAAACAACCAAATACTTTAATGGATGAATCACTGTATATCACAAAAAAATTCCCCACTTATAGTAGTGTGCATATATATTTGGTGATTATCATAATTTTAATCTTCATGAATCATTCATCACATTCATATATACATACAAACTATAACTCCTTCTTAATTATCCTAGATAGTGGGATTAAAAATCATGATATATTTATCACAAAACATCTCTAGTACCCAGCTAATCCAATAATTCTATAGATTTTTGCGATAGAAGACGGTCGCTTCCATATCTCGATTACCTTTTTTTTGAACTGTCAATAGAAGTTCCACCAATTGTGATCACATTTCCCAATATTGTGACTTTTATTATCCAAAACTCAATATTTCTAAACATGGTGTAAAATTTGTTGTCCCTTAATGTAATAAACAAAATCCTCATATCTATTTCATGTTCCTCCATTATATTTGATTAGATGATAATATCATTGATAAAAATTACCACAAATTGTTCAATGTAATGTATAAAGACTATATTCATCAAATTCATGATGATTTCAGGGGAATTAGTATGTTTGAATGGAATCCATAGAAACTCATTATGCCTATACAATCTGTATAATGTAGTCTTTTAAATATCACACTTTTTTACCTTTAGCATATTATACCCAAAATTATTATCCACCTTTGATAATTAATGAGATCCTCATATTTGATCAAATAAGACATCAATCCTTGGAAGAGGACACCGGTTCTTTATGTTTATCTTGTTGAGTTCCCAATAATCAATACACAACTGCATTGATAGATCATTTTTCTTGACAAAGATAACTGGAACACCCCAAGGTGATGCACTACGGAATAGTTAGGTACTTTCCAAATACTCCTTAAGCTTCTTCTTTAACTACTCTTATTTGATTGAAGTCATACTATAGGAACACCTTGAGAGAGTAGTATCTCCAAGAATGTGTTCTATTGAAAAATCTCCTTCACGGTCAGGGGGGATGTTCAGGTAACACTTTATTAAATACATCACTTTATTCGCTCACAATGGGCCTTACCCCTAGGTTGATACCTTCCATGGACTCAACCATTTGAATGATGAATGCTTATTCCTATTGAATCAACGCCCACACCATAGAATGATTTAAAAAAGGATATACATGATCTTACTTGAATGTGTAGAGGATAATAATATGGTTTAGAATATAAAATAATATTTTCTTTTATGAAATATTAATTTGTGATCTATATAATGATAGAAAATCCATTCCCATTAAGGAGTCAAATTTCCTCAGGGGATATATCACAATATTCACTGAAAGAATATTCCCACATACGTCAATAGAAGTAAATTCCAACACTAGGGTTTCAATGATTTAAACATATGGTGTTTTTATGAATATCAATAATTCAATAGTTCGGTGATTGAATTCAAAAGTTCTAGCAAACATGAAATATATAATTCAATGCATATAACCAAAACAAAAAAAAAACGCCTTCCATTCTTTAGTGAATAGGATGTGTACCATGTACAACTTCATTTCCATTTCATCATCTGTAGTAGTGATGCCATAATACATTCCTCTATCATTTGGTTTTGGAGGCTATTGATGTTTATTACCCTCGAGGACTCAAGATTTAGTGCGAAAGCTTGCATAGTTCCCTTTCTCTATACAGTTGTAGCATTGGACCATGTGTGGTTCTATCCTTTCTCGGACCAAATTATGTTTCTTTCTCATTTGTTTTCAACAATCATGATTTTTTATTTCTTATCTCCCTAATATAAAGCATTTTTCTATACCATTGTGGCAGATCCAATGACCCTCCTTTGAAAAATATTTATATTTTGGTGGATGAGTTAAGATTCCACCATTATCATGAGATCATCCAACATGAAATTCCATTTTTCATTTCAAATCACCATAATCATGGAACCATTCTACAAACTCAATATTCACTTAGAGTGAACATCAAACAACCTCTTCATAAATCTAAAAGTCTCATATTTCATGATCATTCCAATAGTGTGTTTCAAACCACTAAACAATATATTGAATTTTCTTTCATTGTTAAAAAAAAAACCCAAACGATTCCTTGAATCACTATGAAATTTTCATCATCAGCCATGCCATACCCTCATTCATTTTTATTAAACTCTATTAATTATCTCACTATAATTATATTAAGTGTATGATAAAAATAAATGTTATGAAACATTATAATTAAAGTATAACAACCCCATCACTTCTATTTCATCCATCAGTTTGATGTTCTTAAAAAAATCTTACCATTGATCTGCATCACAATCTAAACAAAAAATGGTTAGAGTAACCTTCTCCATCTCAAAATAGTGAAGCATAGAATATATATTCTACATTGTGTTGACCCGCTATTCCATCAATAATGGATCAATAGACCCACTAAACACCGATGGTCTTAACCACATAAAATATTCGATAGCCAGTTTCTCCCTTTTATGTGAAGGTGTATGACACACATTATTCATGTTATTATTCATAACTAGAGATGACTAGGTAGTAATACAAATTAAATTTTCAACCCCACATACTAATGCATTAGAGATTTCATTTGAGTAATATCTTCATTGACCCTCACATGTTTTGTTGTCTTGGTTTCTCCTAGTTCCCAACATTTCCTAAAATATAATAGATTAGGGGAAAATATAAGTTAACAATTCATTCATAATGTATATATTTTTGAAATTAACTACAGTTTCATATCTTATGGGGTCCCTATTTTTAGAAGATACATAGTCTCATAATACGATTTTTTTACTAATTCTCTCTAATCATAATTTCCAAATTTACTAAATTGTTCTCTAATTCCAATAATAGAGACCATGATTTTCAATACATTATTATTACATCATTATAAGTATATTAATATAAAATATTACATCATACAGATCCAAATTTTTTGTTTCATGGGAAAATTTTGACCATTAATAACATTTATAAAACATAAAATATTATTTAATTCATTCTTCTCTAGCTTATTAATGTACCTTAGGTTCTCTTTAATATAGGTAATCACCTAAGCATATACATAAAATAAAGGGGTGAGATGAAAACCTGATATAATGATATATAAGATCATGAATCATTATAACATTGGGTGAGTATAATCATCATGATTATAAAATAATCATAATATCATAATCATGATGGAATGCATTATGAAAAGGCTTGAAATGTGGAAATGCATAAAAATGAAGCATTATGTCATTGTGGAAAAAAAGCAGGAAATATTATGAACAAATATAACCCCATGATCTTAAATACATCAATTTTATAACGAATAAAATAAAAATACCCAATTCATTGTAGTTATTTATAATTTTGGGAACATCTATGACATCATAACATTTACATTGCAGTATATAATTCCTAGTGCACCCATCAGAACATCGAATTTACATTATCATGCATGCCACATATACCATATATCAATCAAAAACAAAAAATAACCCATAGAAATGAATTGGTTTTAATTTAGGAAATAATACATTCAAAATCATTGGGGTTTCAAATAAAATAGGGAATAAAATACTTGATATGACAATCATCATCCATCAATGAAGAAGAAATAATCTTGAGATACAAATAGTGTGTTTTTTAAAATGAAAAGTTCTTTTAGAAAACATTGTGTTTGAGATAAACTCAAGTTGAAAAAAATTATATCATCGAAAAGGTATAATATTGATTAGTAAATGATTTTAATGGACAATAAAAATATAATATTTAGTGAAAGAGGGAATACCCAATGTTAGAATATTGGTTTTTAGAATTTCCCTACCTTATATCTGAATTATTTATTCACATTAATATATTATATAATCACATTAGATTAATTTTTTATCAAATGAAAATACCATTTATTCCTGACACATATTCATGATGGTTTTATTAATTTAATTTGTGAATTTTTTATGCTGTATACAGATTATATTCATCATTTGGGAGTGTTCGTTTTATTAGTCTACATGATTAGTAAACTTTTATACATTAATTTAAGTTCATGTAAAATTATGGTAAATAACTATAAATTTTATTATATATTACTAATGATCATACATATGTTTATATGGTCTTATAAAATACTTCATTATATTGTATGAGGATGAGTCAATTGATAATTAATAATGATGTTTTTATGTTAATTTTGGCAGTTTTTTCGATCACAATGAACTCGTTTTGTTTTATCATTTATTACTACTAATAAATGTGAAATAGAAAATGGTAATAAAATTAATTTTAAAAATTTTTTTAAGAAATTTAATAGTTTTATTAATATCCTCTATGAAATTAATGTAAATTAAAGTGCATCGTACATGATGTTAGTGAATTAACCCGTCACATGAGATGATTAATTTTTTAAAAATCAAAGGGGGTCAGTGAGTTATTTAATGATGGGTTTTCCATTTTTGTGATATGATATCATTATAAAAAAAATTGGGAATTATCATGATATTTGGAATGATTAGGATAAGAGAAGAAATAAAATGAAATTTAAAAAAAATTAAATGAAAAGGAAGAATATTTTTCCTTTTTTGATTTATGCTCCTTGAGAACATCCATATAGAATTATTTATAGTCTTTTGATTTGAAAAAAATAATTTGGATGAGGAAAGAGGATAGGGAAGAGTATTGGGAAAAAAATTCAGGGATAGATATTTGATAGGTGTAAGAAGAAGAGGGGGGTGAGGGGTGGTATTTATAGTGGAGGAGAGGAGTGTTTTGTAATTATTAAATTCATTAGTTTATTATTTTAGATCAATTTTAAAAATAGTTTTAGAATTATCTCTATATATATTATTATAATTATAGATTGTGTGAGATTAAGGTTCTTAGATCTGCATAACATCATTGATGGAGAAAAAAGTCGTGTTTTTCACATTTATCAATTTTAATTATATATTAATATTCATAAAAATTTAAAATATGTTAGAAAAATTACAAAATTCTAACCTAAATATTTTTCAACATGTATAATTAAATATTGAACTCAATTTATTAATATAATATTCTAAAAATGTTTAATTTATTTTTTACCTAAAATCATCAATTGCTTGGAAAATAAAGATTTTAAAATTATAACGGAGGATTGTTACACATTGAAAAATTACTTAATGTATCACAAAGTTATCTTAATATCATTACACATAAAAATATTAATTTTTGAATAAATGTTATGAAAAATAAATTTTATTAAAATAAATAAATTTTTCTTAAAATTGTAATTAAATATTTATTACTTACAAAAGTACCGATACATAAAGGTTATTATTAAAAACTTTTATTTAGTTAAATGATCATATTATTTTATCGTACATTAATTTATAAGATGTCTAAATTTTATTTATACGTTTATGTTTGGGGATAATATTTTTTTGGATATTTTACAATTCATAAGGGTCATATTTTTGTTCCTAGTTCATGTTACTATCCCTTCAGTATTGGATCCATAACTTCTATAAATACAACTTATTTCATTAATTATTTGTTTACAATGTTTTTTTATTGTATATATTTTGTAGTACCAGACGTTTTTTAAGTAACCCTTACTTGATTCTTTTATTTTTATAAGGAGTCTGGGTGATGGTTGGAATAGTTGGGAGAACTTTGGAAGTGTTTTGGGGATAAATGGGGTCGCACGGGCGGCACACAGCTTGCCTTACCATGTGGAAAAAGTGTGCACAATTATCCTTTTGAGAAAGTATCTCCAGCATAGTTGGAGCATGGCTTGGGATACCATGTATGGGGATGTTGTGTGGGTAGTGTCCACCACATTATTTGACCACGGTATACCTAATAGTGTATCCAAACTGTGCGTAGAGGCAAAATGAGATCCTTAAAAATAGGATCTCACTCTTTTTTTCCATAACTCAAGCAATTTTTTCCCGAACCATATCTAATTCGATATTACTCTCCATTTAAGGTAGATGAACCTCTCCCAAGTATTTTTTATTTGATCGGAAGGATTCCCTTGGAGAATCAATGCCAGATTCTTGAGGTTGTGATCATTCTTTTTCATTCATGATCAGGTTTTGAGATCTACTTACATCTACTTTTCCTCTTCCATCAGTTTCATTGATATACTCCTTTTATGGGTAGAAAATGGTTTTTGGATGCCAAATATTTTATGATTTGGTTTTTATCTTTCTAGAATAAGAGATCTAAGGCAGGTTCTTTGAGAATCAACCCAGTTTTCTTTTATTTTCATTGTTTCTTGTGGTTTTCATCAAAAACCTTCGACATAGGTTTCTTCATTCTCAACTCCTATGAGAAGAACTGATTGGAATGCTTTAAAATATTAGGTATTGAGCTTAGTTTATTATGATTTGTCCTTTTAAATATTTTTGGAAACCGTCTTGATTGGCGATGTTGAAATTTCAAAAATTGGAGATTTTGAATGAGTGCTTTAATTCACGGATAGAAAATATGGATTTTAAAAAGGGGGTTTTTTTCTGGATTTTTGTCACATAAATTGTATTAGAAATTTTCAACCAAATTGTATGTATTATTAAAATTAAATTTTTTGTTGAAATTGTTTGATCATTGGTTTTCCAGAAAAGTACAGTTTTAAAGAAGTGGTTGATTTGGTAATGGAAATATTTGGCATTAATGGTGTTAGTGTGAGTTCATGATTAAAGGGACATTAATAAGGGATGAGTACCATTGGGGTATAATATTAATGACCCTAATAGAGTGTGTGTGTCAATGGGATGAAGGCCAATTGGACAAGAGACCGCTCATGATTGCGGGACTGTCAAATGAAGAATGATGTGTGGGTGTGTTGTGAACTATGGAATGGGTATGCCAAAATAATAACAAGAATTGGTGTTTTTTATTTGAGTAGTTATTTTCTAAAAAATAACTCACTTGAAATTGGTTTCATTTACCTTTGTTTTCACTTTTTTATGATTGTGTTTTGAACTTGATTATATTTGGTTATAAATTTGTTGGTAAATTGTTTGAAATAAAGGGTTTTTGGTAAATTGTTTTCTAAAATCTATTTGATATAATTTCTTAACCATTCTATCTAGTGGAGAGAGTAGGGAAGACAATGGGAAAAACCTATTGAGTTTTATACTCACCCCTTCATTGGCACATTGGTTCTTTTTCATATGCTTTCTTCCACAACATGGTAAAAGAAAACATCTCCCACATTTTTAGCACTACCACGTGATATTAAGGATTTTCGATGATTGTGGAGCTCAGAGCATGTATAACATGGACTCTTGTGGTCTCTTGAGATTCTTCAGTTATTTATCTGCATTTTACCATGATACATGTTTGATCATCATCTATTTCACACATGGATATGGTTTTGAGATACATGAAGTGTTTTAGTTGTCTTTCATTTTTTCATGCATCATTTTGTAATTTTTTTTGATCTGGATTCATAGATTATTGGTTATTTTGTAAATTGTAAATCATACACCACACGTTATCAAAACCCTTTGGGATTTATGTCCATCCTTATGTGAGAATGGGATGTCACTTAAGGCCATGTAATGAATCACTTCACTCTCTAGGCAATGAGGATTAGCAGGTCATTAAAAATGGTATTACTCTTGACCTTTAATTGTGGTATAAGTGTCATCAGCTTTTTCAGTTTGTGCCCAACAAGTAGTCATCAATGTTCATGGCGCCTTGATGTTGGAATTAATTATCATCTATTCCTTGGTATGGAATCTTAGACGAGAGTAGGATTGTCAAAACGTTAAATGAACAACATAAAAGGATGTAGCTACCCATTTTCTGTCGAACATCAAGTTACATGGGATTTGGTTAAATAATTTCTTTGGAGACACTTCATAGAATGGTGTAAATCCCATTGTCATGGGTTTTTACAATGAGACAAGATTGACATGCATTTTAGAAGAATGACTTCCCACTATTAGTGCATACATTATTTCATGTAATTATTCTTATTGTGTATAACGTGTTGATTTTTTAAAAATGATGAAACTATTTCCAAATGATTGACTTTGAAAAAGCACGGTTGATGTATTTTGAAAATGGTATGTCTTTGAAAAATTGGAAAATTAATTTAAAAAATGGTGGAAATGGAAAAAGGTAATTTTTGGAAAACAATGTTGTGATTGTTGATGTGGTAAAATTTGAAATGCGATGTCATTATTTTGTAGATAAAGAGGTTGATAGAGTTTTTTGTTGGTTTAGGAAATGGAACCTAATATGCAACGTAAGAACAAAATAGAAGAATCTATAGAAAATGTGGTTGCAAATGAACTATGGGTGAACCATGAGCTAGTTCATATTATGGTCCAATATTTTCAAGACATGGATACAGTGAACCGAAGGAATGTGAAAAGGCATGTAGATCATACCATCTAGTTCATGAAGTAGAATACACCTAATTTCTAGGGTGATGCTGAACCCAAGAAGGCAGATGTGTGGAATAGTAGGATGAATAATATCTTTGAGTTTATTAGAACACCAATGGGGATAATGGTCAAGCTAACAACTTACATTTTCAAGGTTCTTTCATTCCTGTGGTGGGATTTAGTGGTTCATGATAAATTGGATGAAGCCATTACAAAAGTGGATTTTAAGGAATTATTCCACAAACAATTCTACCCTAAAATTTTCATGATCTAGAAAACAATATACTTATTTAGCATGAAATAAAGGAGTCTCTCTGTCATAGAGAATGTGTCTATGTTCATGAATGTTTTACGCTTTGAACCAGAAGAAAAATCAATTGCATCCTTGAAGGCACAAGTCTTCATGTCGGGGATACCGAATAAGGTTTTATCAAAGATTACAGTGTTCCATATTATGTATTATACAGAGATAGTGAGTAGTGTGATTTTTTCTGAATGTGACATATCATGATCTATTGGAGGAGGGATGATGATACCCATAGAAAATGGTGGCAACTCAAATGCTGGATGTAAGAGGAAAATGGACACCTATTTCCAAGGAGGACATGGAAATCAGTATCAGAATCTGGAACAATGATCCTTCCTCCACAAACTAAGAGAAAAGCATGTAGATTTCAGTGTAGTTATCTTAAAAACATAAAGTGAGAGTGTAAAAAACATCCTAGATATTGTCATAACTGCAAACATATGGGGATTATTCAGTTCTATTGTCATTGTGCTCATGGTTAGGTGCTTGGGACACTTCTCAGGCATTGCAACCATCATATTCTTCGATAGGGTGAGGTTATCAGAATCAGTATCTCTAGAATAATAGAGCTCTCCATGGTGATTCATGAAATACCATGAATGATCAACTAAAGAAATATTATCATGGAAGCAAGGAGAAGAATTCATAATGAAGAAATTTTATGGAGTAGGGTAGATGGTTGTCAATGATCTGGCTGGACAATATTCGGGGTGAGGTATGATTCTTTTGAATTCCACCCTTATGAAAGTGACCTTTGATACTAGTTCATCACATTATGTCATTTCTTTTATTGTTTTTGAATTTCTATGATTAAAGTTGAAAATTATGCCTTTTTTTAAACCACAAAAATCCTCTTGATGACTGAGAATGTTAGGCCTTTGTGTGTAGATCATGTTCCATAACAGTTGATTGAGATGAATTGATATGGTACTTCATGTGGTTGGACATGGATGTCTGTGATGTAATCTTGGGTATGGATTGGTTGAAAATGGTATATTCTAAAATCAACTGCTATAGGAAAAAAGTTAGTTTCATGACAAAGAATGACATCAAACATCTCATAAAAGGATAGAGGTTGGAAAAGAAAGGTGAAAAATTCTTGTTCGCACCGAAAATGGGAACAATATCTAAATAGTTGGCAGTATTGACATTTTCATCAACAGAAAATATTGTCGAAAATAATTGTCCAGATGTTTTGCATCAATTTTCTGATGTATTTTCCAAATATTTCCTAGTGATCTAGCCTATAAGGGATGTGTAGTTTACGATTGATCTTTATCTTAGGAACCGTCCTATTTCTATTGACTATGAGAACATTCTATCATCCTCAGATAGATGGAAAATCCAAGAGGACGATTCAATTGTTGGAAGATATGCTGAAGGCATGTGGAATGGAATTTGGTTGCCCATGGGAAGAGAACATATCATTAGTAGAGTTCTCATATAATAACCACTATCTGGCTTCAATACATATGGCACCTTTTGAAGCATTTTGCGACCATCCTTGTTGTTATCCACTATATTGGGATGAAATAAGTGGTAGATAACCAGTCAGGTTGAGCCTTGTCCATGAAACAATGGATAAGATCTAGTTGAATAGAAAGTGGGTCATGATAGCTAATTGTCTTCAGAAATTTTATGTAGATCATCATCAAAGGCCATTGACGTTTGAAGTCAGTGATCATGTCTTCTGAGGCTATCTTTAAGGCATGGACATAATCATTTTGGGGAGTATAGAAATTTATCTCCTATATTCATTAGTCTTTTTTTAGATACTGGAATGGGTTGGAAATATAGAATATTAGTTGGTATTACCACAACAGTTCATTTATCTGTATAATGTGTTCAATGTATCTCAGTTGAAAAAGTATCCTCTTGATCCCAACCATGTGATCAGATGGGTTCACATTGACATAGAGACAAATGCATTATTGATAAATTTCTGGGTATGGATTATGGATAGGTAAGATGAAGCATTTTTTGGAAAAATCATAATTCTCCTATGGGTTTTATGGAAGAATGATCTGATTAAGGAAGATTCTAGGGAACGTGAGAAGGAGACGAAGGAGAAATGACATGAACTCATTCAAATTAGAGAGGGTTTTCTACTTTATGAGGACAGAAATACCAATGGTGGGGATAATGTGGTTCCCCTAGGTTCTATTATATAACCCTTACATAATGCTTATGTCGTTATAAAGAGTGTGGGTAATGGATGATGGAGTTTGAGAACATTGGAATTTTTTTTGGGATTTGTGAGGGTTTTATGGGTGGCACACGATTTGCATAAACTCTATGGAAAAAACAGGCACAATGGTTCACTTGAGGCAGTACATCCATTACATTGGGAGCATCATTCGGGATACTATGAAAGGGGAGGTTGTGTGGGTAGTGTCCAATACACAATTAGCACACAATTTTCCTAACTTTGTGTCCATACCATGCACAAAGTCGAAATGATATCCTTAAAAATAAGATCGCACTCATTTTTCCATAACTCCTTCGTTTCCCCCCAAAGTAATCCTAATTCTAGATTACTCTCTATTAGTGGTAGGATAAACTCTCTCATGGGGTTTGGAGTCAATCCAATGTATTGCGTTGGTGAATCAAATATGTATTCTTGAGGATTGTGATCGTTCCTCTTCAGTCTTGATCGGTTTCTTAGATCTACATAGATCTACTTCTCTTATTATCTCAGTTTCTCAAATCAATTTCTGTAATGGATAGATCCAGATTTTTGGATGCCAAATATGATGATATTTAGTAATGATAATTCTAGTAGAAGAGATATAAAGTGGGTTCTTGGAAAATCAACCAGGATTTCATGTGTGTTCTTTGTTCGTAGTGGATTTTGTCAAAAGGTTCAATTTTGGCAGATTCACTCTCGACTCCTATGAGTTTAACTGAGTTTCATGATTTCAAATTTGATTTATTGTGCTGAATTGATTGTTATTTGTTTCTTGAAAACTTTTTGGAATCTTTTTTTAGTGATGATTGTAAAATATGAAAAATTGGGAATTTTGAATGAGTGATTTGGTTCTGGGGTTTAAAATATAGATTTTAAAAATTTAATGTCTATGGATTATTGGAAAATGAATTGTATTAGTTTTATTCTATAAAAGGGGAATTTTTGTCGAAATGAAATGTTTCTTTGAAATAGGTTGTGCATTGGTTTTAAATCGCAGTTCTATTTTATTGAAGTGGTTTATTTTGTTAATGGAAAAAAATTTCATAAATATAATCGGTGTGATGTTATGCTTAACGGTCCCTTAAAATGGGACGAGTAACATTAAAGTACATTGGGCGTGACCTGGGATCATGGGCGTGTGTCATTAGGGCACAAGTTAATTAGGTAAGAGACCAGTCATGTGTATGGAACTGTCAAACAAATCATTTATGTGTGGGTGTGTTTTGAACTATTTAATGGGCATGAAAACGATATAAATAATTTGGTTTTAAGATTTTAAAAGTTATTATATGAAAATAACTTGACGGAAATTGGTTTCATTTTCCTTTGTTGGCACTTGGTTTGATTGATTTAGGAACTTGTTTATATTTTGTTATAAACTATTTTGGAAAATTGTTTTATACAAGCTATTTTTGTAAATTATTTTATATGAACTGTTTTATATGATTTCCTAACCCTTCTATAGTATTGTTATGATTAGGGAAGTCGTTGGGGGGAACGCCTAATAAATTTTACACTCACCCCTACATTGACATTTTCGTGCTTCAGCAGATGCTATTTTCTGGGATAATGGAAAAGGTAATGTCTCCCACATTTTTAGCACTACCTCAAGATATTTTGGATGTTCAATGATTTTTGAGGATTGAAGCATGTGGAACATGGATTCTTGTGGTCTTTTGAGAGTCTTGAATTGTTTATCCGATGTTTACCTTGACACCAGTTTGGTATTCAACTATTTCACAGTTTAATATGGTTGTGTGATATGTGAAGTAGTTCATTTGTCTTCCTTTTCTTCATGATTCATTTAGTAAATATTTTTTTGGTTTATTGGTTTATTTTAAATTGTTTAAATCATCACCCACTTGTAATTGAAACCCTTCAGTATTTATTTCCAGCATTTGGTTTCATGGGGATGTCTCTTAAGTCCATGTAATGACTCGTTGCACTCTCAAGCCAATGAGGATCAGCATGTTATTACCTATATTATTTTATGTGATTTATAATTTATGAAATTACTATAATTAGGAAAAAATTACCTTGATAAAAGTTTTGTTCATTACAAAAATATGTGTGATAAAGTCCATTATTTCTTCTAAAATTATCATAATTGGATAAAATTTTAATTGTAAATATATTTTACCTCGATTTTAGGAATTACTTATCATGATGAATAAAAAATAAGAAAATATACATTCTTGATATGTTTAATTTCATCCATAGATCAATTTCAGTAGAAATCTCATCTTTTTTATTGAAATGATGGGTATTAAGAATGAAATTTTATTTATTGATTCATTAAAATATAATTTTATAGGATCAACTATCCTTAAAAGGGTAAATACATATTCATCATTCCTTTAAATATTATCTAACACCTAAATGGTTAACACATGGTAAGATAATATCCAAAATAAATAAACCATCATACGATGAAATAATACCCTAATATAATAAATTAAATATTAATACCTAATATTACCACAATTCCATTTTATAAATAATTGACCTTATATACCCCAAAATCTCAATAACAAAAACATTAAATTTTTTGTTAACCTCGATGATTCTTTCATATCATTTTGCCTAAAATCACAAAAAAAAATTAATCATCCAATGAAATAAAGTTAATTACTTAGTCTCTAAATAAAATTTCAATATCATTTATATATATATATAACCCGTTTTTTTATTAATACCTCAATATGAAATATATGATATACACAATAGGTAATCAATTCCAGAAAATATTTTTAAAAAAATTTAATTGAATACCTTATATAAATCGAAGGATTTACATATACCTCAGACCAATAGGAAATCTCAAAAAATTACATTAATAAATTTATGATCTCATCATTAAAAAATTGAAGACATATATCTATGATTTTGAATTAATGAACAAAATTAATCTCATAAACTCATGATTGTATACATTTTTATTAAGAAAACCCCCTCTTGAGAATATCCTATTATCAAATGTTATCCAAACCCATCTCTGATAAAGAATGTAACATCCATTAACCAATACATGGGGATCTAGTGGGAAAAATCATAATAAGAATAAAACATATAAATTATATTCAAAACCAATTTTGACGAAATTTGGAAAACCAAACCAGTTTAAAGAAATTGGTCAGCTAACATTGTATGAAATCAAAAAATACATAAAAACTATAATATTTTGAATCGATTTCCTAAAATATCCCCCATTTTATTACATATTCCTTCATATCCATATCATATTGGCATATGTCTTCAATGTGGTTTCCTATATTTTCCAAATATTGGACATATTTCACTGCATTAATCATTTTTCCATTGAATCCACGTGTGAAAATTTTGACCTTTTGTGAATCCAAGACCTTTGATCCTCATTAACTCCTACTTTCAATAATTTTTCTATAATTATATCAAAATTTTATTTATAAGACTTAATCTATAATGACCCTAACCATAATTATTCCTTTGAATTTAGAATGATCTCAATATGATTCCCCTTTTATTTTTTTGCCCTTATACCTTCACTACTGCACCCCCTATCCCTTGACACTTAGGGTCACCACACTTAGACTTTTACTTTATAAATTGTATATATGATTGTCATGACCCATCCCTTGGGGCCCGTGCTGTGACTACCCCAAGCCCGCCTTCCATAGGCCAAGGGCTAGCAACTAGCACTAAAAGGCGTATTCCTTAAAATGGCAAGGCATTGCTATTGAACCTATAAATCACATGGTCCGAGAACACAAAAATAAGCAATGATGAATGAAACTGCGGTAGAAAAAGGATTGATGAAAGTAAAAGGGGTTGGAATACAAGCCCACTTGAATGTATGAGTAGATCTGAAAATGGGAAAACAACTACTAAGTTGTCCTCCAAGAATTCTACCTGATGTGTAGGTACAGGTCACATCCTCAACACTCGACATCCACCTATCTCTTCCACAAACATCGAAGTCTTGGATCCCTCAAAAAACATCATAACTGCCCATTGTCAACACAATACACAATAATGTATAGGTGTAGCCCGTGCAAAGGTGTGTATAAAGATAATCACTGGTGACCTAGAGACCTGTGAATGTCTCTCAGAACTCCATAAATGAAAACCACAATTCATGATCTCAATCAAAAATTACAAAGCAATAGAGACAGCTAAAACCAGGTATACTACTCTAAGAAACATGATCATGATGTTGACCCACACATGATCGCTATGAATGAAGATATCTTGCAACAATATTCTTTAAGGGTAATAACAAGTATCATTCCCAGCCACAATGTCGACCTCCTCAACTGCTAGAAGAATCCTCCTCTAACTATTTCAATAGGTCTCACCATCACACAGAGGATCTTTCAACTATCCTTGTACTTCTAAGGTACTCCTACTATCAAGTACCGTGGGTCTGCCACGTCACATAGAGGCGCTCCCCACGGTGGGTCAACCACAACACAAAGAGGTGCTACCCCTTGTGGCCGAAAAAGGTACTCCTCCTGTAGATTATTGTGGGTTTTCGGCTTCAAATATAGGTGGTCCCAACCATGGGTCTGTCGTGTCACACCAACGAACTCCCCACAGGGCCTGTTGAGTCAGTCCAATTCGAAACAGTACGTAGTCATCAAGTCTTAGCTAGTTACAGGGTCTCGTATGTAGCACACTTGGGAGAACCACTACTCAAGACAATGTTCATATATCAACTATAATGAAGTCTTACAATGAAGCAACACGATGCTCTTCCATGTCATAAGGGTTCCAATGAAACAGAGGTCACATCATTCAGACACCCGGTCTATGCATTATTGCCTTTTCAGTGTCGTGGGCCCGGGTGGATTTGGGTGCGATCCAACTCGACCATAATCCATGTTCCTATAATAATCTCATAGAGTAAGAAAAGAGGATCATCTCACTCCAAGTATCCTGACACTGTAGACGGTTAATCAAACAGACATCCAATTTAAGAGTTAGGGCTCGTTTTATGTAACTTCTCAGTTCTAGGTTTGGGTATACTATGCCTCGGACGGACTGTCCTGACCCGGTTCAGCATGGGACAAACCCAATTGACCATGGTCAACCCATCCCAGCTAGGATGTGGGTCAGGACGCATGGCCGCTGGTTGGCCTACTGAGCGGCGTGTTGGTCCGCTAGGCTGACCCTGCTGTGCCACCCGCCTGGTGGTGTGGGCCTCCAAGGATACACAAACACGGTGCGTCCGAGTGGGGATGACATGGTTCAGAGCCACGTAAGTTGGTCAACCCATGAAGGCTGACCCAACTCGGTGCCATAGTGTGCACGGGTCCTCTATTCCACGATCGCTGGGCCGCAGATTTGTCGCAATGCACGCCACTGGCGCGCCCCCCGTCCACCAGTCGTCGGTCGAACCGGCGACCCCTACTCTTACCTTGGAAATCACAGGACATGAACATGCTGCTAAGTGGGCACTTCTCAAGGGGTGCTCCCCACCTCCTCTCCACCAGTTCTGTCACTGCCATCCGGAATGCCAGCCGACCTCTCCAGCGGTACGAGACGGCATGCCGTAGAGTCCCATAGAGACTGCTGGTGTTCTGGTGGCCTTACTCTAGTCACCATGGCTGGTGAGCCATGAACTCCTTTTTTCATCTGTGGTGCACGACTGTGCGACGTGCCTCCTCCAAAGCTACTAGGTTCTGGTCGCTCTGATAGATGTCGTGGCTTTGTGACATGGTATCTTCTTTTGTCGTGCGTCGATGCGTTATCCCCAATGTAGCCCGCCAGTATCATCATGCCATCAGTGTTCTGTGGAGGTGATAAATTAGAAAAGTAACAGAGGGTATGGGTTGAGTTGGATAGGAATGAGCCCTCCATGTTAGCTTGAAAACATGAGTGGGTTAAGGGATTAACAAACTATTGAATTTAAATCAAGATACACCTCTAAAAGAATCCCCCAATAACCTCCCACAACAACGAATAAATCGTGGGTGAAACCGTTAGTCGGTTGACCCATGTTCTTTATATTATTCATGAATGAGGAAGATGAAGACATTTAAAAATACAGAAATGAATAAAACGACTACCTTGAAAACTGGTTGGAGAGAGTCTGTGCTTGAAGTTGGATCATGTTCTTCACTCCAGCAATCTATTCCGATTGACCCCACTCATACGTCATCCTTTTGTTCAGGGTTCTGTGTCACCTGTCACCTCCGTTGGGATCATCTCTGTGTTCTAGGGGTTTGATGATGCGGTGCTTCTTCAAAACATCATTACATGGTGATGTAGTGCCGATAATGCCCCCAAATCTCCATATATATTGGAGTGGGGGAGGGTAATTATGGACGTTGGTGTTTAATGGGGCTCATTAATTATGAAGCTTCCTAATTCCCCAACGACGTCATTACATTGGGATGGTAGGTCAAGCTATTTATTGTATTGACACATTGATAGCCCCACCCACCTCATTTCCATTGTAAAAATATAATATAAAATAACAAAATTATTTTATTTCATTTAATTTAAAAAGTCACAAAACTTATCTTTTTATCTGGACATACTATGGTCAAAGTAAATCCTCCCTTATGCGAATCATGGAACTGCAGATTCAATGGTGCCCTCGTATTTTCAATACGAGAAGTGGTTCAAATGTTAGAAAATTCCTCTCATGCGTTTACTGAATGTAACAAAAAAATTTCAATAAATTATTAACGTTCAACCTCGAACTGCGCTAGTCGAGGTTTGACTCGGCCTAAGGAAAACATGCCCCAACGCACTCAATGGTACTCTCAAATATTCAATTCGAGTAACTATTTAGAAGTTATGGATTTTACAATAATATAATTTTCACTTAATTATTTTATTTACATTCAAAAACTAACTTCTATTGGTGGCTCACGTCAACCGATGTTTGTATCTGCCTAAATAGGGAATACCCTCATGAGTTCAACGTTGGTCTCAAATTATTAATCTGAGTACCCATTCGTGAGTTATAAGATTTTGAAAAATAAAATAACATTATTTAACTATTTCAGTTATAGTAATTCCATATTCGTGTTTTATCATAGGAGGCCTATGCCAACTAAACATAAGTCATGCCTTGGGTAAACATGGAGTCCTTAACACAATGGTGCACTCAGAATTCAAATATGGGCATCCATTATGGAGTTATTTCACTTTTTCATGAAACTGATTATGCATGCTAATTAAAGAATAAAAAACATTGATGAATATTTATGGACACTCCAGGCCTTGGAATCAAAGGTCGTATGATTTGACGGTCTTGAAATAATTTCATATAATTAAAAAAGATTATAGAAATTCAGAGACATTACATTCTCCCCACCAAATGGATTTATGTCCATGAGAGCCAAAACAACGGTACATCAACAAAAGGAGGGTACTGAGAAAAAATCTTAGCCTCCCGCTCCCATTTTACCTGTTAGAGGTTCTCATTTTTCCAATGTAAGGTCACTAGAGGTATCGATCTCCCGTGAGGGACTCGCTCTTACTGATCCTCAATCTCTACTAAACCTCCAGAAACATCGCCCCATCATCTACGTCTAGCTCTCCATGGTAAATAATGTGAGATGGGTCCAGTACATATCACCTTAGCTAGGATACATGTATGATGTTGTGTACCCTCTCCAACTATGGTGAAGTTCCATGTGGTATGCCACCTTGCCTCTCCTCCATCCTATTAGAAATGGAATGATAAACCTCGGTGATAACTTGCCCCCTCAGCCAAATCTCAGTAGGAAGACATGATCTCCCTCCCCGAACTACATGGATATATGTCTCTTGTCGGCAAAAGACATCTCCCAACTCTGTGTTGTCTTAACTTGAAGATAAGTGGAAAAAATGATACAATCTATGACACTTATTTCTTTATCCCTGGTTACCAGTAATGACACCAGAGGTCCAGGAACATATTCATCACTCCATGATTTACTGTTAAAGGGGATGTATGGATCTCTCTCAACACCTCATAAAGAAGAGTCACTATAACCATGGTGCATCCTATAAAAGGGAGGACTTGCTCCCCACCTTCAGAAAGTCCTTCTGGAGACCATCCGAGGGATAACTGAGCACGTCAGGCTTCGCAGTCAATGTCTCAAGCTGTGCCCAACATGATTTTACTAAATAATCGGTGGAGTGATAGTCATAGACTAGAGGTTAGATGCTTTATAATTATCCATGAAGGACATCTTCAATGTGACTAGCTACTCTAACACCTAACTCAGTAGTTGTAGACCAACCTCCTGATTAGTGTGTATACTACCACGTTTCCCTTTTTAAAAGTATTGACTATCTCAAGGTCATGGTCTTGGAGGAACTATATCCATCGTCATTGTGTCATGTTTTGGTTCTTCTGAAATATCTACTGACACTTCTTAATCTGTAGTAAATGCTCCCCCTTCTTCGTCAAAGCTGAAAAAGGTGCTACTTCCTAGGAGAAGTATGGTTCAAAACTCCTATAGTACCCAGCCAAATGAGAAGTCCCTCACCCTTCGAAGAGGTATCCCTGGAAATATTTGTCATATGTTTTCCCCACACTCTTGCACTTTTATTAGAAACTAAAAACACAAAACTCATACTACCATGATGGTAAGGATGACCAACTCATGAGTTATCGGCTGCACCCTCCTTTTCACGATTTTATCCGGTGCTTCTTGGGTTTATTTTTCACCGACCTAGGAAACCCCAATTCCAGAATTATTGATAAACCACATCCTTTTTCCAATTATAGTCAATAAGAGTTTGAACGGTGGATGCCTAGTCCATACCAAAACTAAAGTCATAAGGCCTCGATGCTACCACCAAGAGGTTCCAACCGAAAATATCACCTCAAGGGTCAAAACACACCTTCTACATAAGTGTGATTATCGAGTATCTTCAATAATATATCTCTAGATGTAAGGGTCATGTCTTCTATTTAACTAGTAAATTGTGGTCTTGATGAAGAATCATGGTTAGAAGGAATGTTTAGTACATTTTTCAATTAATACAAAAGATATTAGTGGATACATATCAAACATCGAGTCATTCCCGAAGCCCTTGGGTCTCACTTTTTAACCGCATGTAGCTACTCCCTTCCATTGTCCTCCATCTCTCTGAGCCTGGTTGGGACCACATTGAGGAGGTGGTTGTAACAAGGACAAAATTTATACCACCTCATGCTACATTCCTATCTCCACATCCATGTCCGCTACCCTGTAGATTAATCATTCCCTAGCACTTCCTTTTCCCAAAACATTTTACACACCCATGTCTCTAAGACTGGAACCGGTTTCCTTCTTTACCATTGCTAACATTCATTTGTTGTATCGACTCATTCAATGAACATTCGACCAAAAAGGTTATATCTAAAATCCTAATGCTAGTAGGAATTCAAAGAGGAATAGTGGTAGCATGGATGTCCCTAGACCGACCTTGCTCAGAGGTTCCATCCCATAAGCACTAACGGTACTATATTTTTTGAGTACATGGTATAGTTGGTACGCCTCAATGAATACGCAACTACCAACATGTCGTCCTACTGAAGCTATAAATGTTTTAGGTAACACTCATCCCATATATTTTTATGGAAAGATACCCCTTTCACTGGGGAAGGTTCTCATGTTTGTCCGTATAAAAGAGCCACCTCTTTGGTAGATCAGGGTAACCTAAATCCTGTCATCATCCTGCTGAGCCACATGGATGGCTCTCTACCAGGACAACCACTTGAAAAAATAGGGCCATGGATAGATGGAAACTCATCCAACTCCTCATGCCAATACATAGCCTCCTATGAGTTGGGCTCACTTCATAACCTGAGGGGTATCTGATATTGAAACATGTGTAAGTAAGTAATCCTACATGTGCCCTCTACCTATACTGCCTGTTTTAACTGCTGACTAACGATCACTGATATAGCTGACACACTACCCTAAGGTACCATATTGGAAAACGTTCCATGTATAGAAGCCTCATGACTATTTAGAACATCCTCATGGTCATTCACTGAAAATGACTAGTAGCTAAGATCCCCATCTTCCCTACTAGTGTCTCAACTAGAAGGAAAAATCTAGCCATAGCCTCCAGCTCGTCTTCTGCTACCTAGGAATCTGTCTCGCCTCAAAACCTCGGAGGCCACTACCACTGGAACTCATGCAACATGCTCAGTCAGCATGCACCATCCACTAGTGCGGCTGGTGGTAACTTCCTCCCAATAGGTGGTGTTGCGACAGGTGCACCACCCAAAGGTGCTAACACCGTAAGAGGGACCTACATCGAGGCCTCATCACTCGGTGGGCCATCATCATACACTCTCATAGGAATCCTAGTAGGCTATCTACACAGAGACATCATGGTAATGAACATATGTTCCATGATTATTATGTTATACCTAGTGAGCTGACTTAAGAGAACAAATGAAAGCTTTTCAAAAACACATGATATCAGTGTTTTCTTGCAATGAGTCCGAAATCAGAATTCAGGAACCTATTGTATGGATTCGTCAACCAAAAAAAACACTGGACTCCCTAAATAGAAAACCAAACTCATAACTCTTAATAGTATTGACACACAAAAAATATCAGAGTCCTAGTTCTTCGGTAGAACTGAACTCCTTTGATACCACTTTGTCATTACCCATCCCCCGGGGCCTGTTCCATGACTACCCAAAGCGTGCCTTCTATAGGCTAGGGGCTGGTGACTAGAACCTAAAGGTGTAATCCCTAAAACGCGATGTTATTGTCTTTAAACATGTACAACACATTGTCTGAGAACATAAAAAGAAGAAACAGTGGAGTAACTGCTGCAGAAAAAGGCGTTCTGAAAGTAAAAGAGGCCGGAATACATGCCCAACTGAAAGTACGAGTACAATTGAAAATTACTAAAAATAACTCAAAGGAATAATAAAACTTAAAAAGGTAAAGTAACTAAATAGTAATCCTCCATGGATCCTACCAAAAGGGTAGGTATAGGTCACCTCCTTAGTACTCGACATCCACCCATCTCCTCCCCATACCACCTAGTCCTAGATCCCTCAATCCTCAACCCAGCTACTCGTCGTCTGCAAAGACACTACAAGGTGTTTTCATAGCCCTTGTATGGGGGAGTATAACTTTACTAAGTAGGGATGTTGATATTCCTATGGTCTCTCACAACTCCACAAATGAAAACCACAAAGCATGATCTCAACCACAAAGAACAAAAAAATAGGCACATCTCAAACTTGGTATACATCTCAATGGAATAAGATCATGATTATGACCCCACATGATCGCTATTAATGATAATATCCAAGCACAATATTCCCTATGGGTAGTAAGAAGTATCATTCCAAGCCCAATAGTCAAAAACCTTGGCTGCTGGATAACTCATCCTCTAACGAGTACAGTGGGCATGGTGGGTCACATAGAGGTGCTTCCCACTAACCATGGACTACTGAGGTACTCTTCCTATCGAGTACCTTAGATCTGCCACATAAAATAGAGGCACTACCCAAAATGGTTCTTCCATGTAAAACATAGCTGTTCCCTATCATGGGTCTTCTACGTCACACAGAGGTGCTCCCCACTGGGCCTGTCTAGTCACATCGAGTCGAAACAGTCAGCAGTTGTCAACTCCTCGCCTATCGGAGGGTTTCGTATATAGCACGTTTGGGAGAACTGCTCCCCTAGACATTGGTCGTATTAAAACTAGCACGAAGACTCAAAAATAATTAACTTAATGATCAGTCATTTCATAAGTGTTCTAACGCAACAGACAGCGCGTCAACTAGACACTCGGTCTGTGCATTATAGGCATTTCAGTGTCGAGGGCCTAGTTGGATTCAGGTGCTATAAAACCCAGTTATACTACAACATTCTCAAAAACACTCATGTAATAACTTAAAATGACTGTCCCTAGCCAAGGATCCTGATGCCGCAGATGGTCTATCAAATAGAAGTCTTGTTTAATAGTTAGGGGTCGTTTTGTGTAACTGGTCAGTACTGGGTTCGACTTCGGTCCGTCTTGGTCAGACTAGATCGACCCAGTTCGGCATGGGCGGAACTGGATCAACCTAGGTTTACCCATCCCAACTCGAGTCCCACCCAGCCCTATGGGCCTAGTCTTACCCGGTTGGGATGTGGGTCGACCTGCTGAGCGGCGTGTTGGTCAGCTAGGCCGACCCAGTGGTGCCACCCACCTGGCGGTGTGGGCCACCAGTGATACAAAGACATGGTGCATCCAGGTAAGGCTGATCTGGGATAAAGCCAGGCCAATGGGTCAACCCATAGGGTTTGACCCAACACTATGATGCATGGAACTATGGGTCCTCCGTGTCACGGCCGACGGGCCGCGACTTTGCCACCGGGAGTGCTGTTAGCGCGCGCCCCATCTGCCGACCACCGGCCAAACCAACAGCTCCCTGATCATACC
Organism: Viscum album; assembly: GCA_963277665.1. NCBI lineage: Eukaryota > Viridiplantae > Streptophyta > Magnoliopsida > Santalales > Viscaceae > Viscum > Viscum album. Next base: position 2,008,730,198 of record OY728150.1, read on the forward strand.
ATGGACATCGTAGGAATCACCCTAACTACCGCATGGGAACATCGCACCAACTCCCATGGCCATCCGTTGTTCCTACCACCTTTCTCCAGTCGCCATGACTAACGAGCCACGACCTCCTTTGTAAATCGGCGACACGCAACAGCGCGGTGCACCTCTTCTGCGGCCGACCAGTGTCGGCTACTCCAATGACTACCACAACCTTGCGTTGCGACCACTTCTTCAGCTGTCCATAAACACTCTATTCCAAACGTAGCCAGTCGGTATCGCTGCACCATCGGTGTTCCATGGAGGACAAAAATTAGCAATGTATCAGAGGGTTCAGGTCAGGTTCATTAGGCTGCCACCCTCTATGTTAGGTCGAAATCATGTGGGGGGGGGGGGGTTAAGGGTTTAACAAACTCTTGGAATTTAAATCATGATAACCCCAAAAAAGATACACCATAATAACCTCCTTCAACAAAAATTGAATCGTTGGTCAACCCATTAGTCGATTGACCCATGTTCACTATATTATTCATGAATGGCGAAAGGGAAAACATTTAAAAATAAATAAACAAATAAACCTCCTACTTAGAGAACTCGTTGTAAAGTGTCTGTGCTTAAAGGTAGTTCGTGTTATTCATTCTCACAACCATTTCCCAATGAAACCACTCGTATGTTTCCCTTCAGTTCGAGGTTCTATGTCACCCATCATCTCCCACTGGGATCGGCTCCATCTTCAATGTGTCTAGTGTATCGGTTGCTCCCTCATCACTTAGTTTCTTGGTGAAGCTCTCCTGGTACCTCCCCTAATGCTCCATATATATAGGAGAGGGTTAAGTAAAGTAACAGTGTTGGAGTTTAATGGGTATCATTAATTAAAATTCTTTCTATTTCCCCAACAACATCATTACACAGGGTTGACAAGTGAAGCAATTTATTGCCAAGAAAAATTGCTGGTCACACAAACCTCTTTTCAGTAGGAGGATATGAAATAGAATAATAAAATTATTTCATTTATTTTCTTTTAAATAGTCACACAAAAAACTTTTTCTCTGGACCTACTGCGGTCAATGTAAATCCCCCCTTAATCGAATCCATGCACTTCATATTCAATAGTTCGCTCATATTTTGAATTTGTTGAATAGTTCAAAAGTAAGAAATTGCAGCTCACACATTTACTGAATATTCCTTAAAAAATATTCAATAAATTATTTATGTTCAATCTTGACCCGAACCAGTCACGATTAAGCTCTTCCTAATGAGAACACTCCCCAATTAACAGAACAGTACTCTCAGATTTTCTATCAGAGTTACCATTTAAGAGTTATGGATTTTACTATAAAATAATTGTCACTTAATTATTTTGTTCACATCCAAAAACTAACATGTACAAGTGGCCTGCGTTGGCCAATGTTAATAACTTCTTAATGAGTGCACACCATCAAGAGTCCAGGAATGGTCTCTGATTTTAATCTTAGTCATAATTCATGAGTTATATGAATTTTAAAAATAAAAAATATGTAGTTAATTAATTAATTTATGGTTATTCCATTTTTGGGTTTTCTCATAGTAAGCATGCACCTACTAAACTAAAGACATGACTCGGATTAAACCGACATCCTAAATGCTTCGGTGCCCTCAGATTTATGATCTGGGTAACCATTTATGATTTATTCTTCTTTTTTAGGAAAAACTACTTATGCATGCTAATTAAATTTTTAAAAAAATTGAGGGATCATTCCGGGCACTCTAGGACTTGGAATCACGGATTTTTAGATTTAGAAATCAAGAAATAATTCTATATAATTAAAACAATTATATGGAAATTCCATGGAATTACACTGAATATTTTTTATATTCCATGTATTGGGACATTATCCCTTCGATCGCCACATTTTTCAATCTAGAAAACATTGTTCCCATCATCTTTGGTAGTTGAAAGTTGTCATTTTGAACTATATTTTCCATTTTATTAACCAAAATAAACCACTACATCATTGTACCCCATATAACCCTTGTTTCCACTGGGCTATGAATCCCTTTACTTCATGCTCCCTTTACACTATGTGAAGATAAGTTTCTTCATATATATTCATCATAATAATCCGTAGAGAATCCATGGTCAACTATGGGTTTATCCTCTGAAAAAATAGCACACATACCCAAATTAGATAATTCCTATATTCCCTTTTTCTAAACTGGTCATGCTAACGGCCTATGATCCTGCTCTGGCCCATCTTCATTTTATTCCTAGATTTTATGATGATTATGGTGACATAATTTTACCAATTATAGACATATTATTTACAAATTTAATGTTGGATCACTTATAATCCAAAAGACTAAATAGGTTTATAGATTTAGATAACTAGAAAAAACTATTATAAATAATACCCATGAATTCAAGGGGGAATTTTCCCAATACACCAAGATCATCATATTCCATATTAAGTCTACATTATCGCACAAAAACATCACCACATTTGAAATATTCTTGGATAAAAATAAGTCAATATATATTCTTCATATCCTAGGTAATTGAAACATAATATGGGTGAGATCACATTTTCAGTAAGCTTAAATATAAGTATTAATAATTAAATGTTACTACTGGTAATATTAAGTGATTAAGTTTATGAAAAAACAATAAAACTCATGATCATAATATAAGGATATTGATTCACATAAAATCATATAAAATTTATCATATAAGATTACAAAAATTGTAATCAACCGAGAGTGTGATATGGTCAACAATAACGATTCATGTGATATAAATATTGATCAAAAGAATCCATAAAATCATATAATTTATAAAGAAAATGTATTGGTATCTTGTAAGACCATATTCATAATCCATTTTAAGATCATGTTATAAATAACTAGATATGAGTTAAATAAATATATAAAACCCTTTGGTAACACTCTTATTTTTACACTAATAACAAGGAACATTTCCCAATGAATATGAGCTATATATGGGAGAAATCGTTGAATTAGTTGTATTGGGATCACCAACAACTATATGGGATCATCCATTATATAATCATTATCCGTCTCTCTAAGGGATATCGTGGTGCACCAATCATAAATTCTATATCGGGTTCACCCATGAGAAATAATGTGACTCAACCCTTCATATATGTGATATCGATCTTACTTAAACATCATCCACAATCTACAAGAACCATTCCGGAATAGAAAATTTATATTCCTTAAATTTTAAATTATAAAAAAAATAAATGTTCTTTCATATATCAATTAAACCATTGAATATAAATGGGTTCAATTATAATCTCATAATCCATCCAAAAGAAATAATAGTGATAATAAATACAACATATCCATAATAGAGTGTTTGTAATCAAGGGATGTTAACAATGACTAATATAAATACAATTACATGTTTATTTTAAATAAATTTAGTAAATTTACCATTCCATATTTATTAACCTCAAATTATGTCATATTTAATTGAATATTATTTATAAATGTCACTTCTAACATTTCTTGAGTAAAACATGTTTGCTAATTTGTTTAATATATAAAACATATAAATCAATAAAAAATTGTTGGATTAATTTTCCTTTAAAATAACCATTTTATATAAATAATAATAATTTTTAAAATAGTCAGTTTTCATGGAGGAGTCAATTTTCATTCATTTCGAGTATGTTAAAATAATTATTGATTTATCATTTTCTGAAAAGATAAAAAAGCGAATCATTCAAAAATGTATATGAACACTACCATTAAAAAAAATTCATTAAATATACAATTTTGGGTATTTGTATCTTTAATAAATTATAGAAAACTTTTTTTAATTTTTTTATTAAACATGGATTTGGATGGGTAGTAATTTTTTATAGAAGTATAAATTAAGATACATTTTCATAAAAATTTATTCTAAATTATTTAATGTACAAACGTTAAAAAAATGGTATTATTACACAAAATTAATGAATAAAAAGGATGGAATATATTATATTTGGTTCCATAAAACCATATCATATTATTTCCTCTTAAATAACATTTAATATAATCAATCTCAAAAATGAATAAGATTGTATCATAAATCCTTTTCCATTTTAGTAACTCTTAAATGGTAAGAATCATGATTGAATAACTTACTAAGAACACTATATATCATGACAATAGGGAATATAATTTCATAACATATAATATTGAAAAAATATATAATTCATAGAAGTTGATAGGTGTATATCATAACATATGTCCCAAAGATGATATTTTGAGACGAGAAACCCTTACAATGGTCAAAACATTGAAATATGAATTAATTAATGAATTGAATATGGTTGTAAAACGTAAATCTAGAAAATTTTTGTAAATAATAAAAAATAAAATAAAATATTATTTCTCACCAAATAATATAATATCAAATAAAATCAATAAGTAATATTTCAAATTTGGATGAAATTGAGGTATGAAAATATTTACTTCTTAGTAACATTCACTTAAAATACACTTAAATGAAATGATTCAAATTGGAACATAAAATTTAATTATTTTGGAATTGTTCATGATATTAAATGTATAAGGGTTATTATATTCACTATTTAATAGAAATAAGGTACATAAAATTAAAATATTATTCGATGAAGGAAAAATTAGACGAAGTCCATTACTTTGTGTCTAGATTTCAGATGTATGTGATTTTACTCTGGTATAATAAACATACATCAATTATTTTATTTCATGAAAACCATTTATAGGAATCACAACTTATACATAAAAAAATTATTTTTTATATTTAAATGAAATATTTAAATACATAATCATTTATGTTCACGTCTTGTATTTGGATAATGTTCGGTTTATTTTTTCAAAACTACTTTGGTCCATTTCCCAATGCCCATACGATATTAATTTGAAAATATGAAAAATAAAAATTATAAAATATATATAATATTTATTCATAAATTATACATATAAATCAAATAATGAATAAATTTTATGAAAAAGGAAGTCCATTTCAATCACCGATGTGGTAGGTCATAAAAACACATATGTTACATTTACATTTTTCCACAATCATTATTAAAAGAAAGAAAGTATTATTTTATTTTAAAATAATTATTATACTATAATAAATAAAATATTATAAATTTTAATATAATATATATATCATTAATGTGATATGGTGATGAAAAAACAGTCACATCACATTATGGAGACGATATTCCACATGTTAGAAGGAACGATGTTATCATTTTTCAGTGAGTTGAAAAGTAAGATGTAAAATGATGTATTATCTTTTCAAAATGATAAATATTTCAGTAATATAATAATAATTTAATATATATAACATATATTCATTAAATGCATCCTTATTAAATTTCATGTATAGTGTTAGTGAAAATTGGATCACATTTCATTACAAGGTGGAAGTCTGACATACACATGAGTGAGGTTATCATATACTCGCATAAATTAGAGTGTAAGAAGGTATATATTTTATAATAATAAATGTATATTTATGATACCTATATCATATATATTATTTGAATTAATCATTATATAAACTTGTGATGGGTAATGAGGATAAATAATTTTAATCATTCAGCGTGGCGATAGTCTGTTGTGCCCACAATTAATGATTCTTTTCTATTTTACGGAATATGATAAATATTTAAGTTTTAAAATTTATTTTTTATTAGTATGTTTTATATACATATTTTTATATCATAATAATTTATGAATATTTTAACTAGGGGTATGATTAAATTCAATCAAAATTATTGAGTTATGCCTAATACCAATTCTTCAGACAATCTCCTTAGGTTCAAAAAAACTCATTTGTAGGAATGATTTATGATCATAAATGAGGATCTAGAACATCGGGATGCATGAATGGAATTCATATGGGTTTGAATTGGTGTATCCAAATTTGTTATAATATGTGATGAGGAGAGGAGAGGGGGATAAAATTTATAAGTTAAGATAACGGTACTCTTGAAATATTTTGTAATGAAAAAGGTGCACCCATAATTTTTAAAATATACAAGGATAAAAATGGAACATTATAGAGTATAATAGATAATATTTTATAAATATATCTTTAAAATATATTGTTATGTGTTTTTGGGTTATTTGAAATCCTTTATTTTTAATTTAACACCCTCTAACCCGTTTAAACCTTAACTATGGTAAAAGATTTTTATTATTTCCATTATTAATTATTACAAAAAAATAAGTTGAAATAATTAGAATATATTAATTATTAATATTAATAATTTTTAATAATGTGTATCAAATTAAATTCGTATTATTTGAAGAATATATATTAATAATAAAACCCATAGAAGTGATGAAAAGGTGGGTTTTCAATATATTTATTTTTAAATGATAAGATGATTTTATTTTAATCTTATGACATGAAATAAAAATTCCATGAATTTAGTATAATATTTATTGATATAAATTAGAAAATATAATATAATTTTTTTCATTATAAGGTTTCATAATTATTTAAAATTTTTAATCATTATGAACTTTAGGAAAGTCTTAAGAAAAATCCCATGTTTATATACAATAATAAACATATAGTAAATTATAGAATAAACACGATTTAAATATAATTAATTATATTAAGTAAACAGTAATACTTTGGTTACTATAACAAATTCTATGACTTTTAAATCATCAAATTTATTGAAATCTAAATAATTTTTTATAAGGATCATTATGTTTTCAATATTCATTGATAAACATCATTATTTTGAAAATTAATAAATTTTACCTTGTGTTAGTTTTGACCACTTTATTTCAAAATTAATTTTAATTTATAAAAATTAATATTAAAAATTGTCAATAAATTATTTTTAATATTTTAACACAGAAATTCATATAATCATTTTTATTGAAAACATATTTTTAATGAATATAATTACAATATGAAAAATTGATTTATTATTTAGAATGAATTTATAAATAAAATAATATTAATAAGGGACCACACACACAAAAAATATATATATATACATATATATAGTTAATAATATTCATGGCCATGAATATAACTTCTAGGTTATAGAAATAATATATTTCACAGGGCATTTAAGCTTGATGTTAAATGATGAATATGATATCAAACATAACCATAATCTATTTAAATTTTGTGGAGTAACATTGAAAATAGATGAAATAGTCAATTCATTTCAAATAGGCAACAACTTATTATATTTATAATTAATTATTAACAGATCATTAAACAACAAACAATAAGTCTATGTCTACCATAATATGAATTATAAATACTAATTGTTGAGTTCATAATATAAATTAATGTATATATATATATATGGTATATATTAATTATGGAAAACAAAATGACTGAAATTTAATCCTCATATAATTCAAAATAATTTAATATAGACTCCATTATAAAATTATATATTATATAAATGATAAATTTTAAATTACCATCTATATTAGGATGATTTGTTTTTATTATATTCATTTGATTCCCAATACCATGACATTACAAAATATAATATATGTCAGTAATACTCAAGCCATGATTTTAAATATTTCTTATTTTCACAAATTGTTGTTCCATGACCTCTATTAATTATAACATACCCAATTCATAAATAAAATAATATTATTATATAGACAAAAAATGTTTTATCTTGGTTAAAGGAAACAATCTCCCTAATTATATCTACATATATAAATGAATGAGGTAATATCATCAGAAATTCAATTTTTATATAATCCAATTATCATTTTTGTATCAAGTGATGCATTCAATCACTAAAATTTTACGGATGTTCCTAAAAAACTCATTATGAAATTAGAAATTCAGAAATTCTTCAGTAGTACTCTGTGTGATTCCATGATTTCAAAACATCTTATATACATCATGATACATAATAAACATGGTTTTGTTGAATATACAAACAAGATAAGTAATATAATCCCATCAAATACTTTTTTATACTAGTGAGAACCAATAATATTACTTGAATATAAATGATGGAAATACTTTTTTTTATATTAATAATTGTTGATCATCCACTATGAAAACTCCTATGAACAATGATGCATTCTTATTCAATAGTCTAGATGTCCATTAACCTTTCCAAAACTAATGAATCATGATAAATGGTATATAGGCCAATCCTATTTTAATCCATGGAGATACCTAGTTATAATTCAACTATCATATATAATATCTTCTACTTACCCTTGGCAACATTCACTTTCTTGTGTCTAAAAAGCCAACAATGAGAATAATATTCAACAATTGCACTTATTTTTTCTAGGTAATGTAAAATTCAATGGAAAAAAATATATAACCTACAAAATATTCCTCAAATTTAATCCTCATTGAGAATAGATATTCATTATTATTTTCTTGATGATATATACCAAAAAGCACATAATTAATAAGTTGTTTTCACACACATCAATGTTAGAATTAAAATATATTATTATAAATATTTTTTTTGATAATTACAATTATGATGAAAAATATTTATAGGACAAGAGGGATTCACATAACTGTAAAATATTTTCAAACAACATAGATAATTTGAAGAGGAATCACAATAAAATTAAAACAATTTTCTTTATTCTAGAATGATTTCTATTGGATAATATATATATTTTTTATTTCCTAAAAATTAAACTCAAATGGGTTTGAATAAATTAATCTCTCACCTTTCATTGTTAGATCCACAATATGAGTGGCTATATGAGAGAAATCATGGATAAATCGATTATAATATCACTTATGTACAATAAAACATCCTATCTCAAAGTCATTATTAAGTAATTACAATTACATTATAACATCAATATTTTCCATATTGGACGAAATTATAGCATCAAATACCATTAGATTGATGAATTTAAACTAAAAACTAAATAATTAAAATTTATATAAATTTTCATAGATCATACTATTTATAATGTTTTGAATGTCTACATGGTATGATTACGACGATCATCTGGAGTACTACAGTACACATAATTATCTTCCATTGGAACAATTATTAATGTGTCTTGATATGTATGAAAAATATAATTACACAAAATCCAAAAAAAAATAATCTGTATTATTCCACAATAATTTATTGAATAAATGATAAAAATTACTATACCCACTATAGAAATCATAATATTAATATAATATATTTTAATTCAATGTTGTTAATACCAAAATTACAAATTACTCATAAATAAATAAAAAATTCCATATAATAGATAAAATATATATTTTATTCATAGAAAATTTTATTAAATTTTAATTTTAAAAAAATATAAATTATGATAATTTGAAATGGGTCTTCAGATAATTTATCTTTTCCAATTGAAAAAAACATCAACTTAAGAAGATGTAGTAGGTCGAGAAAAGTCATTATATTTGGGCTTCAAAAAATGAACAATTGGTTCTATTAGTTTTAATAGTGCTATTGGATATCATGGAATGGACATTATCAATTCTCCAAAAACAATATGCATTGAAAACAGAACATCAGGATTCATATATAAACCTAAATTATGTTTTAAATATACATCAGGTTTTAAACCCATGATTACTTTTAGTTCCTTTTTTCATATTAAAAATGTAAAAATTTCCCCATCTAAGGGTGCTTATTAAAATATGCTATCAATAAAACAAAGGAAAACTCTCTTGATACATTCACTCAACATTGAGTGAAAATTGAGTACAATATAGAGAGGAAAATAAAAACAACATTCAATAATTTTTGTTATCTAATTTATAATGGCTTTACCAATCCATTCCCATTACGTGGTAAAATATTTTGTTAATGGGGGTGTAAAATCTAAAAAATACCAAAAAAATTCAATAATAAGAGGTGTTTAATGTAGTTTTTTATTTATTTAGATATGTTTATCTAAGGGAGTGTTAATATTCAATTACTTTGGATATAAAATTAACTATCCACAACGATATATAAAATTATTTATAATTAATGAATAGTAATTAACCATATAAAATAATGTAAAATAATGGGTATAATATTCTATAATAGTTCTTATTAATATTGGAGAACTAATACTCTTTTATCTCAAAGAATTATCATATATAATTACTCTATATTTCTTATTATAATAACTTTTAGCATCAAATCGATGCTTATAAAACATAATAAAAACATGTATCTTTTCACTAATTATTTGTTTCGATGATCAAACCTATCACTAGTCTAATTTGGTGTGGCCTAACACAACCATTTTAAGTAAGTGAATCCCTGTGAAAGATTGTTCCTATATAAACTGTAGTGATTGTAATATTTTCTACAATGATGGACTATTGTTATCTTATGATAATAGCTAGGGATAGTGTAACGACCCAAACTTTTATTAATGAAAATATATCTTTATCTAATTAAATGTCTTATTTTGTAAAATGGATATATGAAACATATGAATTTCCTTGGTTTTATGTTTCTGGATTTTAATATACCATTATGAATTTGCACCTCTGCTAATATAGTTGTTGAATAGTGATTAGATGATTAGTATAAATACAAGGCATTAACAAATATAATTTACTCAAACAAAGGAAATGATGGCCGCAACCAGTTTAATTGCTCCATACAAAGCCAATATGTTAATGCTCAGAAAGGTGATAACATCACTGTCATTCCCTCTTTAAGCATGAATGGAACCACCTATGGGAGAAGTGGATGTTAATAGAGATTACCACCTGAGCAATGTTATTCGAGACACCCCAAGATTCTCTCACCATCACACACATTACCCTTAAGTCTTATGGGGGTGTTATAAGTTTTTATGTAAAAAGACCATAACACTATTATTATGTTCATTATTTTTTTATAGACTAAACAATATACATTCATTTTACTATTGTTACATCATATGTGATTTTTAATTCACAAATAATATTTTTAGTTAATATTCATATTCAATTGAAAAATACATTTTGATCAATAAATGGATTATTGAACAAAATAATAAATTAGTAAAATATTATTAGTAAATTAATTTTTATTAAATATAAATGAACTTATAATTTTTATGAATACCAATTTAATTTTTATTATTGTTTGAAAACTGTTTTGGTCAAAAACCCTAAATTTTCAATAAATGTAGGTTTTTTCTTTAAAAGTTAAAATTAATATATATATAAGTATTTAAAAAAATGAATATTATTTTTGGATTCATTATGTGGAAAGTATCTAATAGTGAATTTTTCATATTCTTATGAGACTGTTGAATTTTTGAGTTAATATTATATACTGTAAAAATATATAATGTGTTTTATGAAATCATAATAACACAATAGGGATGTAATAATATACTATAAGAAGTATATTCTATGAATATAGGTTTTTCCTTTAAAATAATGTGATTTTATATTGGTTTGATTATTTGTATGGTGTCGTAGTGGACCTTCTAAGTCTTATAAAATATGTTAACATTTTAAAATGATTTTCTTCATAGTGTGGCTCACCTCCACATAAGGAAACACAATATTTTAATATTTTTGTCCCTTGGAATTATAATATATTTTATACCACTCCCCATTTGAAGAATCCTTGTGAAAGAACATTGGATAATTTTTGGTTTTCATTAGTTTAATGTTTAGTGTCAAAAACCATAATAATAATTAATTCTCTATCATTTCCAATATAAACCCACCCTAACTCCCATTCCGCATCACTCAAACCATTTAGAACTCGACAAAACTCGGCCCAATACTCCATAGAGACCTCTAATGGTGCCCCAAAGCTCCCAAGTAGCCTCTCCCGAGCCTTTGGGATCACACATCCTAGTATGGGATCCTCAATTTCAATCCTTCCTTATTTATGTTCATGATTACATATATTTTTATACCCTTTTATTTTCAATTAAAAAAAATGGGGTATGATTTCAAAACTCTCATGTACATAACTCATTATGTTTTAAGGATTATATACCCTTTTCCCTCTCAATAATACCTCCCATGTACACTCGTTACCGTAATGAAATTTAGTAAGGGATTTCTCTGTCCTCATTTATATTAATGAAATTATATTATATTATGCATATTTATTCCATTAAATATGTTGGGATATTGTATTAAAGGAAAAAAATACATCCCATTTCATGAATAAATGATGACAGATCCCTTTCTCTCTTATCAACCCCTTTTACGATTTCTATTTGACACTGTTATGCAACGGATGTTACACCAAAATTTCCCATGCCAAAATCTTCATGTATGTGAATACCATACCCATTCATCTATCAAGTGTGTAAATACCCATAAATTTCAAGGAATTTTTTTTATTAAATTCATTGGAATTTTACAAGAATGCAGTTTCGGAAGGCACCTGATTCCGAGGCCCTATGTGCCCAGAATAATTTTCTGACGTTTTGTTATGCTTAAATTAACACACATAAGCAGTTTTCCTGAAAAAGTGGAATAACTCTTAAACGGTTACTCAGATTAGAAATCTGAGGGAACCGTTGTGCTCAGGATGACGGGTATACCCTAGGCGCGACTAATGTTTAGTCAGCGTAGTCCTCCTATGAGAAAACCCTAAAATGGCATAACCTAAAATAAAATAACTAAATAATGTTATTTTATTTTTCATATGCTTGTAACTCACAAACAATAACTCGGATTAAAAATCAGAGACCACTACTGAGTTTGTGAGGGTATGCTTTCATTAAGAAGATACTAACTTTGGCCAGCACGTCCCACCTGAGAAAGTTAGTTTTTGGCCGTAAATAAAATAATTAAGTGAAAATTATTTTATTGTACAATTCATAACTTCTAAACGGTAACTTGAATTGAAAATTGGAGAGTACCATTCAGTTCATTGGGGCGTGTTTCTCATAGGAAGAGCCTATCCTTGACCGCAGTAGGTTGAGGGTGACTGATAATAATTTTCCGAACTTTTTTTCGGGTACGTTTAGTAAATGTACGACTTGTGATTTATAACTTTTGAACCTGTTCTCGGAATCGAATTCTGAGGGCACCGTTGAACTCGCACTGCCGATATTCGCTTACGAAAACTTTCATCTCAATGGTGTATGATTAGGTATGAATGTTAGTTTTTGGGGTTTTACGTGGGTTAATTAAATACAATAAGTGAATAATTTATTTTATTTTGTTAAACACATGAAGTGCGGATAAAGGGTTTAGAAGCTCCACGTGGGAGTTGGTGGTAGAACTACCACAACCTAACCCCCCTTTTAATGGGTAGGGAGAGGAAACCTCTCAAAACCCCCATCAATTAATTTTATATGTCGACGTAAAATTAACTGCACTCAGTTAATTTTATGGGTCGACATAAAATTAATCATTGTCAGTTAATTTTATGAGTTGATGTAAAATTAATTTCTCTCAATTAATTTTATGAGTTGTCATAAAATTAATTGTTGGTAGTTAATTTTATGTTTCGATGTAAAAATTAATTACTGTTAGGTAATTTTATGTGTCGACTTGAAATTAATTGTTGTCAATTAATTTTATGTGTCAACATAAAATTAATTCATGTCATATGTTTTGACGTAGGCTATGTGGGGGAACATTTTTGGCATCCTCCACTCTTAAGTTGTTCCAACGCACCTCTTAAATTGGGCCAATGAAATTTAATTTTCCCGACCCCCTTTTTAAATCAAGTAATAGCATCGTTGGAATTTAGGAAAGTTCCAAATAAATGAACTGTCATAAATTCCACGATGGTTACATACCTCTCCCCCTCTCCTATATATAGAAAACTTGGGAGAAGGTTTTGCGACGACTTCACCAAACGATGAAGAACTGGTAAGGTATTGTGATGCCCAACACATGGGGAAATCATATATTATCAAACGAAGAAAGTGAAGAACACCAACAACGATCTTCCAGGCGATTATTCTTCGACCTTCCTTCCCGAGAAACCTATCCTCCGCAACATCATCAACAAACCGATGCAGCTCATAATTGGGGAGGTGAGGCAGACGCGAAGAATGACAGTGTTCATCATCTTCCTTCGTGACTCGACCAACGAGCAACGAGAAAGAGGTATGGGTTTTATTTTATTTAATGTATGAACCTTTCCCATGTTCTTCCATTCCCTTAAAATGAAGAACGGTTGTTGTTGGGCTTCATACTTGCGAGAACCTATTGCTACCACCCTAAATGTGGAGGGTCCGGGCCAAACCAACATGGCTCGACCCCTTCATTGTTATTTTTTGTGATGACTCCACAATGGCATGGCAATGAGGTGATGACGACGAAGGTGGTGAACAAAGGCCGTGCTACCCGTGGCCTCCGTGAAATGCGCCACCCCAGCGTCTCCCTGGCGCGCACACCGGTGCACCGCACCCATGCCGGCGATCTTCTGGTGCACCCGCGGCGCGCTTCCGGCACACCCCGAAGCCTCGCATCCTTCCCGCGCAATGCTGGTGCACCCGCGGTGCCCTTCCAGCGCACACGCGACGCCTTGCCGGCGCACCGGGGGCCCTTCCGGCCCACCCCGACGCCCTGCCGATGCCCCCCAATGCCCCCCGGCGTGCTGCCCAGCCAGCCCGGTGCCCCGCGCGCTTGTCGGACGCCTGCCCGGTGCCCCTTCCGGCGGCCTACCCGGCGCACCCCGGCATCCCTGCGATGCCTTGTCGTGCTACCCGGTGCCCCCCCCCCCCCCCGCGTGCAGCCCGATGTTCGACACCCAGGATGGCGCCCCCCGCGCCCTGCCCATTGCACTCGCGGCCAGCCCAGAGCCTAGACGGCTTGCCTGCGCCCCACGCGGTCTTCCCGCTGGCCTCTCGGTCACCGGCCTACTGAACTGGCCCATGACGCCCCCACGGTGTCGCTGGCCAAACCAACCCAGTCTCTCGAGCTGAGTTACCTAGCCGCCAACGTGGAGACTATGGGGTCGAACTGCCCTCACGTTCCACTGGGCTGGGCCCAATGGATTGGGTAAAAACATAGCAGGATGAGTCACCAAATGGGTCGGGTCACACCCAGCGAGTTTAACCAGGTCGACCCCGACCAGGTTAGCCCAGTTTGCGTTAGGCTGAATTGGTCTGTCCGGGTTGGACCAGACCCGGGCTCATTACTGGCCCATTACCTTCTTTGGCCATATCTTTGGTACCGGACATCCGTTTGAAAAACCGTCAGCAGCGCCGATACTGTTGGAGCATAGCCGTCCCATTCATCATGCCCTATGGGAGTTTGAGGTATAATTGAGATACAACCGGGATGGTTCCTATATGAAACCAACCGGGCCACTGGAATAAAGAGGATAATAACTCATGAATCAGGCGTCTGATTGACGCGCCGTCTATTGCGTTAAGATACCTGTGATGAGGTGGTCCTTTGTGATACATCTTCATGGGTATTTATGATATGTGTAGTATCGACCGGTGGCACGTGGAGTGGATCCTCCTAGAGGTGAGCATATGGAGTATGGTGACCTTGTAGCTGGCTGAGACCTGATGACTGCTTGTCCAATTTGATTCTGAGTGACTTGTATAGCCCAGTGGAGAGCACTACTTTGTGAGGTGGCAGACCCATGGTAGAGGAGCACTAGATTATTAGGTGTCAAACCCGTAGTACTCGATAGTAGAAGTACATCTGTTGTCTATGAGGGGGAGCACTACTGTGTGAGGTGGTAGACCCATGGCAGAGGAGCACTACCTTGTGAGGTGGAAGACCCGCAATACTCGACAAGAGAAGTACCTAAACAGTCTAAGGATAGCGAGTGACACCTCAGAGTTGTGACAGGACTACTACACTCAACATAGTTGGAGTTCTCCAGCAGCCGTTATTTTCTTCATCGTGAATAAATATCCTGGTTTGAGCTGATTCAATGACCTTTTTGTTTTCCTCATGATTGAGATGGGTTATTTGATAACATAGGTATATGTATAGGAATATATCTAAGTAGAGGTTATATGTTGTGATATTATTTTGTGGTTTATCCTTGTAGGATTTAGTGAGACATTGAGGTTCTCAGGGTCTCTACTGAGTATCGTTATACTCACCCATGCATGGGATATACCTGAACCATGTTGTGTTGGATGCAAGCGATGGAAAACACTGATCACAGTTGAGGCTTGTAGAACTAGATTGTACTCAGAGGTGGAATTCATGAGGAGACGGTACCCGGTTGTGGACATCATGATGATACAGTACCTGGAGGTGGACTTCATGATGAGATGGTACCCGGAGGTGATAGACGGATGTAGAGAGCTATGTTGGCCATCTGTACCTACCCTTCAGGTAGAACTCCGGAGGACGATCCAGTAGCAGATTGACACCTTCCTTCTATTTTGTCTTTTAATTGTACATTACTATTGGGATTTTATTTCGGCCCCCTTTGTACTTTCAGCACACTTGTCTTATTTCTTTACTTCGTGTTAGCTTCTGCTAGTACTCTGGTTGTGTGTTTGTTTGTGTTTCATAAAGGCAATTCCTTCCCTTTTTATCGTGATTTATGCCTTTGGTGTTTGTCTCCAGCCCCTGGCCTATGAAAGGAGGGCTTGGGGTAGTCACAGCACGGGCCCCGATGATGAGTCATGACAAATTGGTAAGAGAGGTTGTCGGTTCTACCGCAGAACTTATGACACTGATATTTTCCTTCTATGAAGAAATAGTGTTAAGCGTACCAAGTGTGGTTATCAGTTCAGGGAGTTCATTGTTGGTGAAAGGCCGACGTATCCATACACCAGGACCCTGACTTCTGATTTCTGACTCAGTGCACGAAAAAATTGATTACATGTGTGTTTTCAAAAGTTCTCCTTTAAGTCAGCTCAAATCAGGTCAGCTGAGCAGGTATAGAATTTTTACCATGTCACATCTGTTTCTTTCAGGATGCCTCAACGAGGATAGCCAGTTGAAGCCCTGAGAGTTGTACGTACTGACAGCCTGCCGAGCGATGAGGCCTCAGTACTGGGTCCTCTTCTATTTGAGGCACCAGCAGGCGCACCAGGATACTACCACCAATTGGGCGACCGATGACACCAACCCCAGTAGCAGGCGATGCACGCCGGTTGGGCACAATGCACGAGTTCCAGCACTAGAGGCCACCCAGGATCCGGGGAGAGACAGACCCACATGCGGATGAGGATTTGATGGAGGCTGTAGTGAGAGTCTATAGGCTAGTAGGGATGCCAAAAGACATTATGGTGATCCTTGCTGCCAGCCTCTTTCAGGTAGTAGCAAGCAGATGGTGGAGCTTGATGCTCCAGATGCATGACGAGGTGACACTTCTGTGGGTAGACTTCGAGAGATTGTTCCGTGCAGAGTTTGTACCAGCCACGCTTCAAGTGGTGCATATACAGGAGCTTCTGCATCTTTAGCAGGGTAGAATGACAGTGGCACAGTATTCAGCGAGGTTCACCTACCTATCACGCTACTCCACTGATATGGTACGAGACCCGTTCTTCAGGTCCCGAACCTTCGAGCAGGGGCTCAGGAGATAGATTAGAGCTTCAGTTGTTTCTCACAGCATCCCGACGCAGACGAGGTTGTTAGAGCGAGCCGTCTTAGTGGATTGTTTCTTTGATGAGCAGTCTCCATCAGTAGGATCCACTACTATCCAGTATGCAGTGGAGTCTTTTACAGCTGGTAGTAGAAATATGACGCAGAGGTCCAAGAGGGCCAGACCTATAGGTGGTAGACTGCATGACTCAGGGTCGGTTGTGTGAGGAACTAAGGGGAGTGATAGAGCCAGACCTGCCATGATGTGTTACACATGTAGAGGAAATGGTCACATGGCTTGTGACTATCCGACCCACCACTCGGTTGATTAGTAGATAGATGAAGGACCTCCCAGGCAGAGGCAGAGGATTGATCGAGGCGGACCGCAGGGAGCTGGAGACCGAGGCAGGGGAACTAGCTGTGTAGCTAGAGGTGGATGACGCTTCGAGGGGTTTCCACCACCACCAACAAGAGGTACACCATGACCATAGGGAACAAGTGGACATGGAAGATCAAAACATTAGGAAGCTGAAGAATACAACTATGAAGCTCCGGAATTAGGGGGACAAGAGTGGGACTAGTTCCATGCATGGAGGCCTTTGTTCATGGTACTTCTAGTTTCCATGATTTTGTTGTTTGTGGTTGTTGTGTGTCTTTGTACATGAGCTGCAGTAATAAAAGGCACTTTCCCTTTGACATTTCTTTTCCTTCCCTTTTTTGTGGTTGATACTGAGAGGTTCTAGTTAAAATTGTTGACTTGACACTTACTTTTGAGATTCATACTGGAGGAGACCCAGTGACCACACAGTGATGCCGACAGTGTGACTCAACCCAAGGCGGAGAGAGTGATGGTTGGATATCTTTGTAGTAGCATCGAGGACTTACGACGTCATCAATGACATGAAATGTACCGTTCATGTTAGGATTGACTTTATTAGGAAAAGAATGTGGTTCATCTAGAGGATGAGACATGATTTATCCATTTAGGAAAAGGGTAAATCTATGTAGATCTTGTAAGACCAGAGATGGTGCAGGCTACAATGGAGAAGGTTCTGATCATCCATGAGCGGATGAAGACAACACAGAGCAGACAGAAGTCCTATATTGATCGGAGACAGCGACCACTGGAGTTCGAGGATGGAGACCATGTTTTTTTACGGGTCTCACCTAGATGTGGATTACAGAGATTTGTCCAGGGTAGAAAGTTATCTCTGCACTTCATCTGGCCCTTCAACCTCATTTGCACCTGGTGATTGACGTATTTACATGTATCTCAGTTGAGGAGGTACATGCACGATGTCACCAACATTATAGATCACGAGGTGATGGACATCGACGACGGGGCGACCTTCACAGAGGTTCTGGTGGAGATCGAGGATCGATAGTAGAGGGTCCTTTGTGTATGGTATATTCCTATAGTGCATGTTCTTTGGTAGCACGGGAACCTCCAGGAGAGCACTTGGGAGTGGGAGGATCAGATGCGTGCTCGGTACCTTCTTTAGTATTCGTAGTTTGTGTTGTAGCTTTACGTGTACGTAAAGACCTGAGGTGGGAGTAATGTAATGACCTGTTAATTTGAAAGAATTTTTTTTCATAAATTATTTTTAATTTTATGAGTACACAGTTTCTGACGGCACTTGATTCCGAGGACCGGTGTGTCCAGAATAATTTTCTAAAATTTTGTTAGGCTTAAATTAACGCGTGTATGCAGTTTTACTGAAAATGTGGAATAACTCATAAATGGTTACTCAGAACAAAAATCTGATTCCACCGTTATACTCAGGATGGCATGTTTACCCTAGGTGCGACTTATGTTTAGTCGTTGCAGGCCTCCTACGAGAAAACCCAAAAATGGCATAACCTCAAATAAAATAATTAAATGAAGTTATTTTATTGTTCAAATGCTTATGACTCACAAACGGTTACTCAGATTATAAATCTGATACCACAGATGAGCTCATGAGGGTATGATTTCTTTAAGAAGATACTAACTTTGGCCAGCACGGGCCACCAGAGAAAGTTAGTTTTTGGCCGTCAATAAATTAATTAAGTGACAATTATTTTATTGTGAAATTCATAACATCTAAACGGTAACTTGAATTGAAAATCCGATATTACCATTGAGTTCATTAGGGCATGTTTCTGCAATGAAGAGCCTAACCTTGACAGCAGTGGGTCGAGGGTGGCTGATAATAATTTTCTGATCTTTTTTTCAGGTAAGTTCAGTAAACGTACGAGCAGCGTTTTATAACATTTGAATCTGTGCTCGGAATCAAATTCAGAGGGCATAGTTGAACTCATTGTGCTGATATTCATTTATGAATACTTTCACCTCACTGGCGGATGATCAGGTATAAAAGTTAGTTTTTGGGGTTTTACGTGGGTTAATAAAATAAAATAAGTGAATAATTTATTTTATTTTGTTAAACACATGCATTGTAGATAAAGTGGTTAAAAGCTCCACATTGGAGTTGGTGGTGTAACTGCCACACCCTAACCTACCATTTAATGGGGAGGTAGAGGAAACATCTCAAACACCCCATCAATTAATTTTATATGTCGGCGTAAAATTAATTGCTCTCAATTAATTTTATGGGTCGACGTAAAATTAATTTTTGTCAGTTAATTTTCTTTGTCGACGTAAAATCAATTGCTGTCAATTAATTTTATGAGTAAAGTAAAATTATTTTTTGTTAGTTAATTTTATGGTTCAACGTAAAAATTAATTGATGTGAGTTAATTTTATGTGTCGACGTGAAATTAAATACATTCAATTAATTTTATTTGTCAACAGAAAATTAATTTGTGTAATATGTTTTGACTTAGGCTCTGTGGGGGAAACCTCTTGGAATCCTCCACTCTTAAGTTGTTCCAACACACCTCTTAAATTGCGCCAAATAAAATTTAATTTGCCCGGACCCCTTTTTAAATTATGTAACTGCATCATTGGAATTTAAAAAGGTTCCAAATAAATGAACCGTCATATATTCCATGATGGTTTCATACCTCTCAACCTCTCCTATATATACGGAGCTTGGGAGAAGGTTTTGGGATGGCTTCACCAAGAGACGAAGTGCTGATAAAGTATTGCGATGCCCAACACTTGGGGAAATCATATCCTCTCCAATGAAGAATGTGAATAACATCAACGACGATCTTCTAAGTGATTCTTCTTTGACCTTCCTTCCCCAGAAACCTATCCTCTCCAACATCGTCAACGAGCCGATGCAGCTCGGAATTGGGGACGTGTGGCAGATGCGATGAATGATGGTCTTCATCATCTAACTTCTGTGACTTCGCCAATGAGCGGAGAGCAAGAGGTAGGGGTTTTATTTTATTTAATGTATGAACCTTTCCCATGTTCTTCCTTTCTCTCAAAACAAAGAACGGTGGTAGTTGTGCTTCATACTTGCGAGAACCTATTGCTACCACGCTAATCACGGAGGGTCCGGGCCAAACCAACAAGGCTCGACCCCTCTATTGTTCTTTTTTTGATGACTCCATGATGGCATAGCAATGAGGTGACGACGACGAAGGGGGTAAACAAAGGTCACACTACACGCGGCCTCCGTGTACTGCACCGCCCTAGTGGGTCCCTGGTGCCCACCCAGCGCCCTGTGCCCCTACCGGCGCACTGCAGGTGCACCCACCTCACCCTACCGGTGCACCCCGGCGCCCCGCACCATTGCCGGCACACTGTCGGTGCACCCGCGGTGCCCTGCCGGCGCACCCGTGACGCCCTGTCAGTGCACCGGGCGCCCTGTCGGCGCACCGCGATGCCCTGCCGGTGCACCCCGATGCCCCCCGACGTGCTGCACAGCCAGCCCCGCGCCCCGCGCCGTTGCCGGAGTCCTACACGGCACCCCTACCGATGGCCTACTCGGCGCAACCCGGCGTC
Organism: Viscum album; assembly: GCA_963277665.1. Classification (NCBI taxonomy): domain Eukaryota; kingdom Viridiplantae; phylum Streptophyta; class Magnoliopsida; order Santalales; family Viscaceae; genus Viscum; species Viscum album. The sequence goes on from OY728150.1 coordinate 2,008,751,497, forward strand.
CCCACAATGCCTTGCCGTGCTACCCGGCGCGCCCCCGTGCACTGCCCGTCGTTCAGAACCCTACCTGGGACCCCCCCCCCCCCACCCACACCCCCCCCCCCCCCCTCGCGCCCTGCTTGGTGCACCCCGCGGCCAGCCCAGAGCCCAGCCGGCCCGCCCGTGCCCCACGCGGTCTACCCGCTAGCCTCCCTATCACTGGCCTGTTGAACGGGCCCACAACGCCCTCGTGGTGTCGCTAGTCAAACCAGCCTAGCCCCCCAAGATGAGTTACCTAGCCACCTACGTGATGACTATTGGGTCGAACCGCCCTCATAGTCCGTTGTGCCTGGCCCAGTGGACCGGGTCAAAACATAGCGGGCTGACATGCCCAATGGGCCGGGTTAGACCCAGAAAGTCTGACTGGGTCGTCCCTGACCAGGTCAGCCCAGTTTTTGTTAGGCTGAATTGGTATGTCCGGGTCGGACTGGATCCGGGCTCATTACTGGCTCATTACCTTCTTCGACCATATCTTTGGAACCGAACATCCGTTTGACAAACCGTCAGCAGCGCCTGTACTCTTGGAGCATAGCCGTCCCGTTGAGTATACCCTATTGGAGTTTGGGGTATAGTTGAGATACAGCCAGGTTGGTTTGTATACGAAACCAACCGGGCCCCCAGAACAAAGAGGATAATAACACATGAAACGGGCATCTGATTGATGCACCATCTATTTCGTTAAGACCCCTGTGATGAGGCAGTCCTTTGTGATACTTCTTCGTGGGATTTTGTGATACTTGGAGTATCGACCAGTAGCTTGTACAGCAGATCCTCATAGAGGTGAGCATTCGGAGTACAGTGACCTTGTAGCTGGCTGAGACCTGATGACTGTTTGTCCGATTTGATTCATAGTGACTGGCATATCCCAGTGTGGAGCACTACTTTGAGAGGTGGTAGAACCGTGGCAGAGGAGCACTACTTTGTGATGTGGAAGACACACGGTACTCGACAAGAGAAGTACCTATGTAGGCTATGAGGGGGAGTACTACTGTGTGAGGTGACAGACCCATGGTGGATGAGCACTACATTGTGAGGTGGAAGACCCGTGGTACTCGATAGGAGGAGTACCTTAGTAGTCCAAGGTTAGGGAGTAACACCTCAGAGTCGTGACAGGACTACTTCACTTGACAGAGGAAGAGTTATCCAGCAGCCGGGTTTTTCATAATCATGAAAAATAATCCTGGTTTGAGCTAAGTCAATGTCCATTGTGTTTTCCTCATTATTGAGATGGGTTATTTGATAACTTAGGTATATATATGGGCATATACCTAAGTATAGGTTATCTGTTGAGATATTTCTTTGTGGTTTATCCTTGTGGGATTTAGTGATACCTTGAGGGTCTCGGGGTCTCTACTGAGTATCGTTATACTCACCCCTGCACGGGCTATGCCCGCACCATGTTGTGTTGGATGCAGACGATGGACAACACTGATCGTGGTTGTGTCTTGTAGTACTGAACGGTACCCGGAGGTGGAGCTCACGACGAGGTGGTACCCATAGGTGGAATTCACGACGAGATGGTACCCAGAGGTGGACATCATGATTAGACGATACCAGGAGGTGACAGACGGACACAGAGAGCTAAGGTGACCATCTGTACCTACCCTTCAGGTAGGAACTTCAGAGGACAATCCAGGAGCAGCTTGACACCATCCTTCTTTTTTTTTCATTTCCTTGTACTTTACTGTTGGGCTTGTATTTCCGACCCCCTTTGTACATTCAACAGACTTGTCTTATTACTTTACTTAGTGTTTTCTTCCTCTTGTACTCTGGTTGTGTGTTTGTTTACGTTTCATTATGGAAATTCCCTCCCTTTTTATCTGGATTTACGCCTTTGATGCTAATCGCTAGCCCTTGGACTATGGAAGGCGGGTGTGGGGTAGTCACAACACGGGCCCTAAGGATGGGTCATGAGGTGCTAGTCTCCATCCCCTGGCCTATGGAGGGCGGGCTTGGGGTAATCATGACACGGGCCCCAAGGACGGGTCGTGACAAAGTGTATTCATCTTTATTCCCATTTACCTATTGATTGAGGACTTACATTTATTTATTCCATAACTCTTGTACTAGGAATAAATTATGATGTTTACTGAATCCATTTTGTATAATCCATGTGGCACACTAATTCATGAAATGAAATTTTTATAAAGGGTATTCCCTAATAGCATTCAAATACATTGGGTGAAGAATATTATCACGAAACATCATGTGAAATGGGTGTTGAAATCAATCTAATTAATGTGAAATTTGTGTTTAATCATGATAAATCAAGTGAAATGAGGGTTTACTCATTCTCCATTTACAATGATCCTTTTCTCATGCAAATATCATGTTAAATGTTGTTCCCACATCTCCTCTTTATAATAATCATGCAATATCATGCCTTAATGTTCATGTTTCTCATATGCTCTATTGATATTCCTATTGTCTAAAATGTATTTTATTATTTATGGTATGACTTGTTTACTCCCATATTGTGCATCATAGCTCCCCCTTATCATATGTATGTACACTGTTTATCCCATACAAGGCTAATTATAAAGGAATTATATGGTCATGTAAAAGATGTTTTCATCAGATATGTTGTATTTTATATTTGATGTTGTCATGTAATTTTCTAATTTCCAAAGACACTAGACCTATCAATTCTCAAAGTTGACTTAAGTGAATTTTTATCTAATAAATCATGTTTAAGTGTGTAAAAATGTGTAGGGTTTTTATGGTTGGTATCAGAATATTGGTTTTGTTATATTAGGGATTATGATTAGAAAACACTAAAGATGGCCATAGGAATATGATTATGTATAATAAAAACATCCCAAAATATTGGTTAGTAAATATTTTATGGTCTATCAAAAAAATATATCCATATATGGATATGAAAAAGTAGAGGAGGATCTAACAAAAATGTATCTAGGTGTTAAACCCTAAACACTCCTTTGAGCTAGACTCAAATGAGAGCTGGTGCACAAAAAAGTGCTATGACACACTCTTGGTTCATCAGTCTTCGGAGATATGATTTGGTAAATTCATATTAATAGTAGTAATCATTATTAAGGAAAAAAATTCCCCAATGAATTAATATTGTAATGTGGATCATGGATAACATATATTGAATCCCATAAATTTATAAGCTAAATAAATAAATGTAATTTATAAGTTAGACCATTTTTCATTGGATTACCCATTATGTGTCACCCCACATAGTAAAATTATTCCAGCTAATGTCCGGTAATAAGAGGACTCTAGATGAAAACTGATATGGGGATAAATGTGATGACTGTTCTAATGGCATGACAAATCTGATGTGAGAAGGAATAAAAAACTTTGTCATGATACTATATCTGTTAACTCATGTTTTGAATACAACCATGGGTTAAGAAAGAATGATCAAACCCCCCCCCCCCCCAATGAAAGAACAAGCTGCAATCAAGAGATTCATGAGACAAAGGCCTCCTACTTTTAATGGATCTTCTGATCCCTAAATTTCTGAATAATGGATCAACTTCATTTACAAGATCTAATACGTCCTAAAATTTTTTAGCTATAGAAGGTTCTTCTAGTTGCTTATTGTATTAAGGGTGGGTCCAATCAATGGGGGTCATTGACTAAAAATATTTATCCCAAGGAAGAGATTAAGGTATTGTAATAAAAGGATTTTCAAAAATTGTTTATTGATAAATATTTCCCTCAAACCCTCTAAATTAATATGGAATTGGAATTCCATTCCTTCAAGAAATAAACACAAAAAATACATCAGACCCTATAAGGGAAACATCCCATGGTTTCATGTTTCCCCTCTAGTATTGTTGTTGCCCTGAAATGAAAGCTTTACTTCTTCTTAGTTGGGATAAAACCTACCCTATAGAAATCCCTAGAAATCTGTGACTTTGATGGACATGATGAAATTGTATGATTTCCCTAAAAGATGAAATGGACATCAGAGAATATCAGGGGTATCATGAATATAAGAAGTATAATTAGACATTAATTATGGTGGTCCATTGGATAAATCTAATGATGCTATGAAATCACAACACCCTACTTGCTAATGGTGCGGAAATAAGCACCCTGAAATTTCTTGATGGGGATGAGGAAATGCTTAAGGTGTAGAAGAGACTGGCAACATGCCATTAATTGTTGATAAAAAAACCTAATCTGACAACATTGTAGTGTAATGATCTGTTTGACACTCAAAAAATTGTTCACTACTTCTACTACAATGAACAAGGGAACTGTTCAAACTAGTGCCCTAATCTATGGGTTTTTTAGGGAAACCAAGAACTTCCAAGGCAGCAAGGGTTAGCTTTTTGTATCACTACTACCGAAGAGAACCTTCACAATGATGTGGTGATATGTACTATAGTTATTCATTTAGGAATAGAAAAAATACTTGTTTTATTATGTTTCTATGCATTCTTCTATATCCTGATCGTTTATAGGAAGAATCCCAACACCACCCCATATAAATGAAGTAGAGATAGCATTGAGAACGAAAAATGGTAAAAAATTTCATACTATGAATTTATCATCTCCCCTATCCCAATTTGTGGATTTAACTTCCCGAAGAACCACGTCATACTCCCTCTTTTGGAATTTGATGAAATTATTTTCATGGATTTCTATCCCTATATAGATCCAACATAAATTTCCCTGCGAGGGAAATAACTCTCCATATGGAGAATCCACCCCTTGATTCTATACAAGTGCAAGGAGGATAAAAAATTTATAACCATGATATCTTGCATGGATAATACTTCCATATGAGAAAGACTATCTTGATCAGATGATTGAGTCTATAGAAGAAACTATCCTTGAATACATGCCTATTGTAAGGGAATTTGCTGAAGTGTTTCCTGAATTATTTTATGGTCTTTCTTCCAGAAGATATGTATAATTCTTGATTGATCTTAATCCTTGGGAATTTCTAAAATCCATGAATCCGTATAAAATGTATGTTGTGGAGCATTAGGAGAGAATGAAAAAACTAATTGATAATCCAGATAAAAGGTTTATATTCCCATGTGCATCACCATGGGGTTCACAAGATCTATTAATTAGAAGGAAGGATAGGTCCATTCACCATTGCAATGAATATCATGAGATCACTAAAATCACGATAAAGATCAATTATCCTCTATCATGAATTAAGGACTTGTTCGATCATCTACATGGAGCACAATACTTCTGCAAGGTGGATCTGCAGTCAGGATATTTCCAAATAAGGGTGAAGAAGGAGGATATCCCCAAGACTACTTTTAATAAAAGGTACATGAAATATGGATTCATAGTAATTCCTTTTTTACTCACTAATGGATTAACAAAATTCGTTAACCGATGAATATAATTTTTAGAGAATACTTCGAAAAATGTATGGTAGTATTTATAGACAATATTCTAATATACTCCAAAACCAAAGAGGATCACGAGGAGCATATATGGTCTATACTAGATATCTTGATAAATAAGCAGCTCTATGAAATGTAAAGAAAGAATGATTTATGTTTGAAGGAGGTATCATTTAGGTGTCATATCATCACATGAAATTGGATATCTGGGGATCCCTGCAAGAAAAATGAAATTTACCTATGTTCAATGAAAACATCTATCACAGATATCTATATCTTCCTTGGGTTATCTATATATTATCACCTATTAGTGATAAATTTCTCACGATTTTCAAACCCTCTTACCAACCTAACTAAGAATGGATTCTTGTTTCCTTGGAGTGATTAATGTGAAGAGAGATTCAAGGTGTTTAAAAAGAGGCTTATCACTATGCCCATGCTCATAGTACCCCCAAGTGGAGAACTTTGTGTGGTATTTAGTGATGCTTCATACAAGGTTGTGGGATGTGTGTAGATGAAAAATGAAAAGTTCATTACCTATGCTTACAGTAAATTGAATGTTAATGAGAAAAAAAATGCAACACATTATATGATGTTTGAGGTAGTTATCTTCACTTTAATAATTTGTGACATTACCTCTTTGGGGAGAAGTTTGAAATATATATAGATCATAAAATCCTCAAGTATATTTTCACATAGAAAGAGTTGAATATGATATTACAAAGATGGTTACAAATGATCAATGACTATGACTGCTCAATACACAACCATCAGGGGAAAGTGAACCAGGTGTAAAATTATCTTAGAAGAAAGGATCCAACTATTCTATCATTTATGAGAATTAAAAAGGAATCAATCTTCTTAGATTTGATGACTATGGACATGGGAATTATAAATTAGGGAACCTCATCAATAATTTCACAAATGATTGTCAAACGTCCATTTTAGAATGTTTAATGTATGCTGAAATTGATGATGTTGGCATTTTGAAGAATGTGGAATCTATCAGAAAAGGGATTTCCTCAGAGTTCAATGTTAATGAAGATATAATTGTGAAATTTGTGTTAAGACTATGTGTTTCACCAAATCCAGAGTTAAAGAATAAAATTTTGGATGATGTATATAATTCGATTTTCTCCATTAACCCAGGAATCACAACGATGTATCGAGATCTATGAGGTAATTATTAGAGGGATATCATGATGAAGGATACAGCTGAGTATACATATATGTGCCTAGTATTATAGTTATTTATAAATGAGAGGTACTAGTATAAGGGGATGGTGAAACCATTACCCATAAAATCATGGAAATGTGAGAACATCAACATAGACATTGTCACTTGACATCCGAATACATCAAAAGGAAACAATGTTATTTGTGTTGTTGTTGATCATCTTAAGAAGACTGCACACTTAATTGCAATTTGAGTGGATTTTTTATTGGATAAAATAGAACAATTATAAAGAACATTATGGTATGAACATTATGGTATGACATGTAGAACACGTTCATGTGGGGATGTAGATGGAAAGTGAAAACTCTTAGGTCCAAAAATGGTCTACGAAATGGTGGAGAAGGATAACACCATCCAGAAGAACATTAAATATCCTTAGTGTAGAAAAATTAAACCCTGATTATTGTCAATTAGACCTAGATATTGATATTTGAGACCTAGAATTACACTGCATATCACCATCAAAGATATTTTTTGAGATTTGGGAAGAAGTGAAACAATATTCCAAGGTACATAGGCCCTTTTGAGATCCATTATCACATTGGAGAAGTGGCCTATCGACATGCAGTCCCGCCAAACCTATCTTTAATACATGATGTATTCCATGTATAACTCTTGATAAAGTAAATTCCTTAAACATCACACATACTAAATCTATAGGTGGTTCCATTGGATAATGACCTCTATAATGAATAGAATCAACTTATGATCATATATAGTTGGGAAAAATCTCTATGAAATAAGACAATACCCCTTTCAAAGGCATTGTGGTGAAACCACATTTTCTAAGAAGCAACCTGGGAGTCAGAGAATGTGATGAAGTAGAGTTACCCTCTTCAGTTTTAGTGTGGGAAAAGGAAATTTCGATGGTGAAATTTTATAAGGGGGAAGATTTTACTGACCCAAAATTTTATTAATGAAAATTCCTCTTGATCTAATAAAATTTTGTATTATGAAAAATGGTTGTAAGAAACTTATGATCTTCTATGGTTTTATGTTTTTGGATTTTAAAATACCATTATGAATTTTTATCATTTCTAATATAGTCATTAAATAGTTAACAAATTACGAGTAAAAATATAGGACTTTAAAAAATAACATTTCCCCAGAAAAAGAAAGTGATGGGATCATCTGTTAGAATTTCCTTATACGAATCCAATTTTTCGGAGCTCAGAAAGGAGGCAACATCATTATTCTTCGCTCTTTTTGGTTGAATAGAGCCTCTTATGGGATACGATGTAGTCAATAGATATTACCAAATGAGAAATGTTATTTGATCCACCATAAGAATCTATCACCATCGCACACCTTACCCATAGGTCTTATGCAGGTGTTATAAGGGGTTATGTAACAAAACTCTAGCACTATGATTATGTGCGTTTTTTATTATATAGAATAAAAAATAAAAATTCTATTTATTATTATTACTTTGTAACAAATTGTTAAATCAGAAATTGTATTTTTAGTTAATAGTCAAATTCAATTGAAAATCTATTTTTAGGAATTAATGGATTTTTGAATTAAATAATATTCTAAAAAAATATAATTACAAAATTTATTTTTATGAAATATAAATGATCTTATAATTTTTATGAATACATTTGTAATATTTATTATGTTTTGAAAACTATTTTTTTCAAAACCCAAGAATTTCCAATAAATATTGACTTTTATTTTAAAAGTAAAAATTCAAAGAGTTAGAATGTTATTTAGATAAAATTATTATTATTTTTGGATTTAGGATGTCGAAATTATCTTTCAGTTAATTTTTCCTTATTTTTTGAGACATCCAATTTTTTGAGTAAAAATAAAATAGTGTTTAAATACATAATGTGTTTTATGGAAACATAATGACCCAATAGTGATTTAATAAAATAATATAAAATGCTTTTTCGTCTAATATATCTTTTACCTTTAAAATTACATGATTTTAGATTTGTTTGATTAATTTTATGGTGCCTTAGTGGACCCTCTAGGACTTATAAATATTTTTAACATTTAAAAATGATTTTCTTAAGGGTGTGGCTCACATCCACATAAGATAGCCTAATATTTTAATATATTCGGCCGTTTGAATTATAAATTTTTCTGTACTAGTTCCCTTCGCTAGAAAACATGGGAAAACCCCATGGGATGGTTTCTGGTTTGGTTTGTTTAATTTGTAGTTTCCAAAACCTAAATAATAAATAATTCCTTCTCATTTACTTTATGAACCTACCCAACCTCAAATTCCTCTTCACTATAACCATTTGGAGCATGACCATGTTCCACCCCATACTCCCTAGAGTCCTACAATGGCACCCCAAAGCACCAAAGAATCCTCTCCCAAGTCTTTAGGATCTCACTTCCAACTAATGGATCTGCACATTCCTCCATTCCTCATTTATATCCAAGTTTCCTTATATAGATGTGCCCTTTTATTTTAAATTACAAATGATGGTGTTTGATTTCAAACATCCCCTATACTAACATCTTTATGATTTAAGGTTAATAGATCAATTTATCTCTCATAATTCCCTACCATGTATACATGTTACATTGTCGAAAGTCCGTAAGGGATTTCTCTCTCTTCTCATTAAAATTCATGAAATTATTTTATATTATGAATCTAAAATCCATTCCATATGTTTGGATATAATATTCCATGACCCCCTTTCATTCAATTTCATGTATAAATTATAAGAGACCACTTTCTCTCTCATCAACCCATTTTACGATTTATATTTAACATCGTTATGCAACCGAAGTATCCCCAATATTTCCCATTCCAAAATCATCATGTAAGTTCATACAAAACCCATTTCCCTATCAATGGTATTCACCTTTATGAAAATGTATATGTTGATTGAGGACAAAAATTTATTTATTCAACATATCTTATTGATGGAATAGATTATGATGTTTAATTAATCCATACTATATGATAAATGTGGCTCACTTATGCTTGAAATGAAAAGATTATAAAGGGTACACCCCAATGGAACTCTAATGAATTGGGTAAATAATATTATAATGATATGTCATGTTCAATGGGTGTTTAATTAGTAGAATTCATGTGAAATGATGGCTTAATCATTCTAATTCATGTGTAATGAGAGTTTACTCATTCTTCAAGTTGAATAAGCCTTGGGTGATGCAATTAGCATCTTAAATTTTGTTGCCACATCTTCATGTTATGATAATCATGCTATATCATGCCTTAATGTTCATGTCTTATTTATGGCCCATTAATATGACTATTCCATAAAATGAATTTTATTCTTCATGTTATGTCTTGTTTACTCTTTTATTGGGCTATATTGCTCACCATATTCTTATGTATGTCCTCATGTTATCGCATGAAATTCCAAGTATGAATGAATGTTATTGTCATGTAATTTTTTTTTCTATAAATATATTATATATTTTGTCTTATGATGTCATGTTATGTTCCTAATATACCATGAAACTAGACCCCTCGATCCTCAAAGTTTTCTTAAGTGAATTTTTATATAATAAATCATGTTTTATTGATTAATAAAGAGCAGCGATGTTAAAAATAGTGTGTGAAGAACAAACACGCTATAAAAATCATGTATTAAATATTGAAGAGGTTGGAGTATAAATTATTCATTGAATATACATCATTAATACACCACATATCCACTCTTACATATTGTACATCAACAAAATAAATAGCCATAATTTATAATTGAATAAAAAAATTAATCACCTACTCTAAATAAATAAAACAATATCTTCATGTATTATATTAATGATAACATATGAAGATGTAAAATGGTAAAATATTACAACTTATATTTATGATGAAACATGTAGACAAATTTCAAAGTATCTAATTATATTTTCCTCATCTCCAGTTAAATAGGGATCAGAATATAGGATTTTAGTATATCACAAAAGAATCTTTATTACCTTAATTTTTTGTACTTAAAAACGAAGAATTCAGAAAATGATTAAAAAAAGATACTTCAGTATGATTATTTATAATATAATACATTTTATCCCATTATATAGATTTCCAAATACTCTTTTCCACTCAACATCACATCGCACCATTGATGAAAATATCCTTCAGGTGTAATGATAGATATGAAAAAACAATGTTATATTGGATTCTTAATAATATCATAAATTGGATGTAAATGATCCACATAATACAAAATACAATTATGATAAACGTTACCCGATAATTTAAATATGTGACAAAATTAATAACTATTTAATTACATTTATGGATATGTTCTCATTTAAATGCATGATTATTTATCTTATTGAAACTATGTTAGATTCTAAAGAAGATGTGGGTAAATTAATGGATTAATAATAGGAGTTTGTTTGTTAACTCAATTTTATATCATAGTATGGGATGGAAAGATTTCATGTACTATAATATAATTAAGAAAGACAATAGATAATACTACTAAACTTATAAATATATATCAAATATAGGTACATAGAGTTAATAATCATGATTGAATCAGTGAAAATTCATGCGGTTTGGTATAGATCCTATTATAATTGGAACATGATAACGATTGAATCAGATTCTCAGATTGCAGTACATGATTTGGAATCAAGAACACGTAGTGTTCCCATGTGACTGTTCCCTCAATGGGTTGAATGCCTCAACAAGGTAACCAATATAAAGATTGCATTACCACATGCTTATAGGGAGGCCAATCAGGTGGCAAATTCCTTGGCCATGCAGGTGATTCTGGTGATGGATATGATGTAGTCTTTTACAACCCCTTATTATTATGCCTCAATAGTAGAGGCAGATATATAGGGTGTTATGCACCTTCAATTTTGTAATAATACCCTTTTTTCTAACTTATTTTTTTATTTTTTCTTAATAAATCTCTTAGGATTAGTTTTTAACCAGTTCATGGGCTTTTGGAGTATACCTTAATATTATTCTAGAATAAAATAAAAAATCATATGAAAAATTATTTTGGTAAAAAAAATAATTCCAGTAAGAGTACATAGAAACCATTCAATGTTTTATATTAATATATCTATCATTAATAAATCATTAATTATATACTATTTGTTTATTATTATGTATTAATTAATTAAAATAATTAATTTGTTAAATGTTGTTATTAAAGATACTGAAATAGGAATATAATAATCTATGTTTCCTACTAGTGACTACAAATATATACGTAATAATGATTAATCTGTCAAAAAGAATAGGATATGAAGAAGAATAAATTAAAATCACTACCGAACTACCCTAAAAAACAAAATATTCATTCCAAATTTTGTTCACTATAAAAAACTTGTATTCATTTTCTATTTAACAATAATATAAGCTCATTTCAACATCCAAATCCACTAGATTAGTATATTATATAATACCATTTTAAAAAGATCTAAATCAAATACCAGAAAAAGAACTCTATAGAACATCTAGTTTAGTTACATATTGCTATAGGCTAAAATAAATTCAATGGATTATAAAAAATATTTTTATGTGATTTAACCGCATTATTTTACAAATAAAACAGAAATTATTCTTGTAAAAAAATTTCATGAGGAAAATGATATTATGTAAAACAGAAGAAATTAATGGAAACTAAATTTATATATTAGAGGATAATATTTTACATGGATAATAATTCACTAAAAATATATTAAATTTGAAACAATATGAAACATTAATTATAAAATATATAATCTATCTATGAATGAATCAAAATATTACACATCATAATCACATGAACAAAAAAGTCACCTACTGCTTTTTTTTAATTCATAAAAATGATTGAGGGTTTAAAATTCATAAATACTAAATTTATATCATATTTAATATGAATATGATTTATTTTTCATATTCATTATTTGTTGTAGGAAAATTAATAAATTTATGTTACTCATTATTGATTGGATGGACATAATACATAAAAATCCATCATAAATTTAGGATTCTATAGAATTCTATTTTTAACATATTAATAATTCATTACCAAGGAATGATGACTATTAAAAAAGAACTATGGTGTGGATAAAATAATTAGCAATATGTATATACATTGACTATTTTCGAACATAAAAAATAATAAACAAGTAATAATATAATTTATGATATGAATATAAATAGAACTAATGTTAATCTTGTCTCTTAATAAATACGTGCCTATTTTTTTATGAATATTTTATGATATTTTTTATTTGATGTGTGATTTTCAATGTATTAGCAACAAATTATGTGTGTCAACTATTTGGAAAAAAAATTAAAATTAAAATAATGAATCAAAAATGGTGAGGGGGTGGCGTATATGTATCATATAAATTTTTTATTGTTCCCTAACGTGATTTATAGTGGTGTATTAGGTGTTAGTAATCCATATACTCCCATTAAACACCCAATGTATATTTAATATGATTTTTTTTCAATTGGTATTATTATAGGACCTTACAAGATATGTAATGGGAACCATGGGCCCCAAAATTTGAAAATGTATATTCATACATTTAGGACTATTTGGTTATGGAACCACACCCATTTCCTCCTTAATCACAACATGACTATGTCTTCTAGTTTTTATTTTTCTTCAATATTGATCTTGTCTATATATAGATCATTCTGTGTTAGAATCAAGTTCAATAAACTATATTGAAATTTCCATAGTAATTCATATATAAACCATTAATCATTTATTTATTTTATTACATATAGTTAGTTCATCACAAATCCCAATTTTAGTTGAATGTTTTAGATCCTGAAATATGATATATTATGATCAATTTTGGAAATGGAACGAAATGATTTCTAACCATTATATTAATGTTATTTGGGGTTTGATATTATCCTACTATTTTATATGTGTACTTGAATTTCTTTACATGGAGGTTCTTATAGGTTAATGTAATGTGTATATGAAATGATATGTGGATATTATATAGTCAAGGAGGGTTAGTGGTAACCTCTGAGAAGTGATTATATTAATTCGACCCTTTGATTATATCTATCATGTATCAATTATATTATGAGAATTTATGATATCTACTATGTGTATATGGACACTGATGAACTCCCATGTGGGTCTTGGTTAATTAACATTTATATTTAAAAAGTATATTATAACAGTTAACTCATGGTATTCTCTTTAATAGGAGTTCAAAAAATAACTATTATGTCAATATTATTGGTTTCATGAAAAAAGATTGATTTAATTAATTTTTACAAACTGAGATTAATAAACAGTTTTATTAAATGTATTATTCAAAACAAACGAGAAATATGGTGATTAAAGTATGCATCTATAGACATGATGTCATGCTATCATGGATTCCAAAATTTAAATGTTTTTCTTCTATTGAATGGAAAGATAAGGATTCCACTACTGTGTCCTCTCTCCCCCTTGTCCAGATTGATTTGATGAGAATATTATTATGTAACACCTCAGGATGGTATACCCTCTATTATATGTGTGTAGTGTTATAAATAGGTTAATAAATTAAGTAGGGAAATACCTGAATATGAAATATTGAATCATGATAAAAAAAATTTAAAAAATAAAATATTAAAAACATGTTGAAAACTACCAATCACTGACCACCCAACCCTAATATATTAAGCTATATATTGATCCAAATTAGTGGATGTAGATATGAATCATTTAGCAATGAAATAAAATGTAATAGAATTAAAACCTCACACCACCATATTCATGATTTAAAATAGTATTGATAACTCAAACTAGATAAAGAAAAATTCATGATATTATTAAATTGAATGAGAAAAACAAAATAAAATCACTTATGTCATCCTCCCCCTTAGCCGATCACTCAATGAAACAACCCCTCTATGGATGTGTATGTAGTGTTTATGTGGGAGACAGAAGAATTTATAAGGATGATAGTAGATAAGGGAAAAATGAAAAAAAGTAGTAGCATGTAAAACTAACAAGTCATCATTCATGGATTCCATCAATGATAAATCCTCTTTAATTCACACATAGACTCTTATTTATTTTAATAAAAGAGGCTACGGGTGTCATAATGGTATAAAAGATGTTATTCCACCTTAATGGCTCATTATATGAAATCATTATGAATTTTATAGCAAATTATAGTCACAAATAAGTCTCTCTTTAATTTGTACAGAAATTTACATGATTTGAAATTGGATTAAGTGACATGTGATGTGTGGGGCTAGGATTTTTATACAAGATTTTTTTTTTCATCACATCAGAAAAAATATATCATTTTTAGGTCTTGTGTTTGAATTACATGTTGTGTAATTTTGATTTACATTAGGTTTTGAAAATTATAGTATCCTTCCTCATTTCTTAGAACTGCCATTATTCCTTGACGACAATACACCTTCAATATATCTTCACAAATTTTTCCTTTTGATATACCCTTTCACGACTCTATGTAAAGCGGTTGTGTCACATCATAATCATCTATTTTTTTCATTTTTATCATTTTTATAATCCTTCTTGAAAACAAAAACTATTATACAAAGGAATTATTAATCATCTAATGTGTAAACACTATGTTTTTAATGTCATAGTATACATGACAAATATAACTATATCAAATCCCAAATCATTATAACTTCTATTTTCTAAAGAATTTAATCTCAATAACATTTCTGCGGACTTTCATTATAGATCCATTTCAACTTAAACAATAAAAAATTAAATGTTTGATAATGGAAAATAAAATTTCTAATTTTCCAAAAAATAATTCCTTCAACTCATCATTCTTAAATGAATCAATTCATTCATGCACTTTCTGTTCCCTCTGTTAAAACAAAAATGATCTCTCCTCCATCATATTCTATTTAATAGTTCATTATATATATTCCATTCACATTCAAATTATCTTAAAATGGAATCTTAGAACACCCAAAAAACATATTAGTCACATGATACATATTAACCTAATAAATTAATTTCCATATTGTACACCTTTTTTATCGTTTTTTCGATAGTTAATCTTAAAATAAATATCAAATCCACCAACTTAAATCATATGGTTCTAAATTATTCAGTCTGTAAATGTTAAATTTTTTTCATAAAAAAACAGTGAACATATTTCATTCAATGATTTTGTTTTTTCTATTATTTTCAGTTATTAAGAGAGAATAATATTGTAAAATAAATATATGTAATTTCCCAAACTCTCCTGAAAATAGAAAAAACAATATTTTACATCTCTAAATACCATAAAACAATACTAGCCACATATAGTTGGGTAGAAAAGGATAAAATCATCATACAACATGGATCATTTTACTTAAATAAAATTAATGTATTATATCAGGAAAAATAGGATTGATATCAAGGTGGGTGCATGGATAATTAGATCAATAATAAAAAGCCTCATTCATGTTAAAAATTGATTCTGTTTAGTCAGAGCCTTGATAATATTCCAAGAAGGTTCATGAAGATTGTATTCCCTAGTCTCTAAAAAAATATACTAATGAAATGGTTGGAAATATTTGTTTTATAATTTTTCTCAAGTATGAGAACATATGGTTTTGTACAATTTCACAAGTTAATACACTGAAACAATTAACAATTCAATATTAATTTCAAAAATTAAAAAATTTTGAACTCTTAAAAAAATTATATTTATATAATAAAATAATTCCTAAAATCATGATTTGTAAAATTCTTCCCCTCATTATTAATTTTACTAACTCATTTAACTATTTCACTCAGCTAATCATGTCAACATTGAAAATTAAATCCCCAAAAAATGATTATCAAATGAAACTGATTTCCCATAGATAAACCCTACAGTACAACGGTTTAAAGTGGGGCATGTAGTTTTATTTTAATGATCATAATAAAATTAAAATAATTTTAGTTGTGTAGAATAAGGAATTGGAAATCATACTCCACTTTCAATGATGATTAATTTTGAATTATTTATTTCAGGTTCCTTTATTTATGTTTTGCAGCAATTTCATTACGTGACTATATTTGATGACGTTGGTTCAGATAATTTTTTCTATTTTTTTCCTTTCAGGATCTTCATTAATGGAACTAATAAATAAAAAATTGATATTTCATTGATATTAATTCTTTTGGGAATAAAACTAAGGGTAAGAGTGGAATATGGAAAAAACATGGGATACATTATAGAAGTGGAGTTTTAAATATTGTTGGCTTGACTAAAAAATATAACTATTTTTTGAAATGATTTATAATAGAACATTCACTCTCACACATATAATTGATATATTATCCTTGGTTCATTTAAATCTTTTTTTCATCTAACATGATTAAAAATATAAATAACTATTTTATTCAAGTGTAAATGAAATCCTAATCTTGAAAAGATTTTATTAGAAATTATGGGGAAGGTTTCCGATCTCATCCACTAGTTCATGATGTATTGTCCCATTGAAATTCATCAGCCTCTTGCCTATTATAATGAGAAGGTTTTATACCCATTTATTTCAAATCTACACAACACCCATGGGCTATACGTGAATACTAGTAAAGACACATCACATCTATAATGATGTATACATGGAATTATATTAAGACAATATTTGTATAACTTCACATGATCTCTAGTGTTAAAGGTTCTTAGTCAAACCATCTTGTCACCATCCATCCTTATTATCCCTTTGTTGATGATTTATCTTTCAAAATATTACCTCTTTATTGCTTCTCACTCCTTCAATATGAATCTCCTCTCTTTCCTAGCATTATCACTGTTCAGATTTACCTCTCTTACCACCTAGAAGGAATTATAATCAAATTCTACAATAAGGTAGAACCACTTTCAAAAAATAAATGTATGGGATCTCATATTCATTGGTGTCTTATATGTAGTTCTTTTATCCCATAATAAATAACATTACATTAGGATCTAATCCCTCTATTTGGGTATAACAATATTTTCCAAAATTACATTTACTTCTCTATTTGATACTTATTCTTTGACATTTGTTTTTGGATGGTATGGTGTTGATATTTTATTATGTACCCCATACGTTTTCATAAATGCCTCTATTTATCAATTTTAGAAATGTGTTAGTTTGTAACTAATGATATCTCATAACACTCCAAACCTACATAATATGTTAGCCAAGAAAAAATCATAAGAAAATTTTGCATCATCGGTACTAGTGGCATTGTCATCTAAGGAACTTTAAATATATCATATAACTAATAAAATATATGAAATTTAAAAAAATAAATTGGGAATAGCCCAATGAATTATATGGATCATACATAAACAATTTATCAAGATGTAATTGGTATTTGTGGAATATCTAATTGATTTTAAGTATTACCAAAAAAATGGATTTTTATTGATTATTTACATTAGTCACATATATATTTGAATGTAGTTAGTGTTTTCCTTAGTGGTAAGCACCCCATAATTTAACATGAATAATGGGTGTTGAAAACCCATGGGGCGTAGGTACTGTAGCAATAATGTAGCGGTGGGCGGTACGGTGTGGTACTTTAGTAGTGAATGTACTATAACAGTACTATTCACAAAAATCGGGATTGGGCCAAAAATATGGGCCTATAGAAAATGTAATGGGTAATTGCCCATTAGGCCTTTGGGATATGTAATGGGTCTTCCTCAACTAAGTTAAAAGAGGTATTTTCATTCATTTAATAATAAATGTCTTATCAGCCCCAACCTTTTAAAAACAGGCATCTTTGAATTAGATGGGGTAATAAATTCTGTATTATTAAATATTTTGGGTTGTCCTGTATAGTCCAAAGTGGAAACTACATGATAATTTATTAAATATTTCAAATACATATTCAAGTTCATTTTCTAGTAATAAACATCTTATTATTTAATCATTAAAATTTTCCACATGAATGAGTCTTCAAATATAATAATTACTGAACATGACATAGTCATCTTAATTTGAACCGAGATTAGATGAGAGGTTACATGATATGTAACCATATAGTTTACAATGCCTTATCTTTTCTTTAATAATAAACTAGGATTTGGCCCCAACCATTTAATAACATGCATCTTTGAATAAGATGGGATAACAAATTCTAGATTATAAAATATTTTGGGTTATCCTATAAAGTCCAAAGTGACCTCTACAGGATTAAATATTAAATAACTCAAATACTGATTCAATCTCACTTCCTGGTAAGCAACTTCTTATTATTTATTCATTAACTTTTTTCACATGAATAAGTATTCCAAAAAAAACAAAAAACCTTGATATAGTATTATTATGTTGAAAATAGATTAGATTAGAGGGTACAGGATATGTAACTAAATAGTTGACAATATCAGTATACCAAGGTAAAAAACCATTGATGATGTATAGTTTTTCTATAGGGAGATCATCTTTATGGGTCTTTTAGTGTAGAATTTCAGCATCAGTTGTAATTGTTAATCAAAATTGACAATCAATGAAAAGGTTTTCAGTTCCATTTTATCATTAATCTAGAAATTGACCCCTTATAAGAGTATAATCCATAAAAATTTACTTTTCATAGAATATTTCATTTTTATAAAATACCAGAGTGTAACATGGTAAGTAAAAACAACAAATTTAGTGAAAAAATATACGATTATAAATTATCCTG
Organism: Viscum album; assembly: GCA_963277665.1. Classification (NCBI taxonomy): domain Eukaryota; kingdom Viridiplantae; phylum Streptophyta; class Magnoliopsida; order Santalales; family Viscaceae; genus Viscum; species Viscum album. The sequence goes on from OY728150.1 coordinate 2,008,770,672, forward strand.
TCAAAAGGAGACTATAAGAAACTCATTCTAAGTGATTCTGTAATATATTTATTTGGAAATAAATTTCCTTAGTATATCTCATACAACTTATGGATTTCTATAAAAATAATTTGAAAGAGGGGCTACCAGAAAATGGTTAGATGCATCACAATGTAACTTGAATAGGTACTAAAATTTGTATGGTATCATGATTGGAGGTGTGTTCTACCTTTTCTTTTGTTTATAAAATTATATCCTTCACACATAATCAACATTAAAGTCATCTTTTTTTAGTAGTAATCTTGATCGAGTGAATGAAATAACACTAAAATCCTTGATGAATCTTTTATAAAACCATGAATTTTATAAAAATGATCTATCATGTTCTAAAAATAATTGATACAAAATAAGAATTTATCTCTTCATCTTTTGATTCATCAATCTAAATCCATTTTTGGAAATGATGCACCATAAAACAATTCAATTTTATACCATGAAATGAAAATTTTTTATATATAAGACTAGATTACTGTCAATTCATTTTTTCAAAAAAATTCCAAATTTCAAGTTAAATGATAACATGAAATACAATAAAATGTGAAATCATTAAAAAATATATCATGGATGTCCTTAATAAAACTTGATAAAATATCCAACACACACCCTTGAAATATATATAGGATGTTTCATAACCTTAAATGAATCACTTAGTAGATGAATATTCCAAAAAGGAATTGTAAAAATTGTCATATCATATACTTTTAGTATGATTAGTACATATAAGTATAATGAAAATTGATCTAACAAATTGTAATGAGTTTTTTTCAGCTAAAAATTTGAGAATATTATTAATGAATTTAATGGGAAAGAGAATTTTTAGTGCACTTGATTAATCATCATGTAATATGTAGAGACTCTCAAGGAGATTTTTAATCTCATGGGGAAGAGTTCATTTCATTCATTTTCAATAGTTTTCAAGACGGTTTTCAACTAGAATATCAGAAGGGGGATACACTAATGAGAATCCTAGATTAGGTAAATGATGTGAAATACTATAAATATTTTCATTATTTTTCTTAACAACCTCCATGATGGTGAGATTTAGTCTTCTCTAACCTTTTATAACTAGTTGGGAATCACATTCTATAAATATTCTATAAGATAATACATTGAGATTAATTCAAGGTATATAACATGAACCCCATCTTATAAACTATAAATTTCTTATTATAAGGCCAATTAGAGTTTATTATTGTTAATGGGATATTTTATTGGAAATTTTTACCTATAATATTTATCCTTCAAATTTTCTATAATAATTAAAATCACTTGTAAATGTCATATGTTCTAGATATGGGGGGTTTTATGGGATGATTTTTATATTAGGATTAATACATAGAAGTTTGGATTCTCCAATATCCTCTTATTCTATTTTAATAATTCATTAATAATTTCATATTTTTCCTATTCATATATCATGAGATATGGTTTTATCGATCATTAGGAATTTTAACATTGAAAAGAAAAATGTTATCTGAATGAAAAAAAGTCATGAATAATACTTTTATATTAAATTCTTTTAATACATTCAACATGAGAGATCACATAAAATGAGTGACTATTTTCTAGTTGTTTCCTTACATAAAAAATGTTTAAATGTATTATACTGTAATAAAACAATTGTGAGTGTTCCTTCATGGACATTGATGATGGTATTTTCTTTCATCAATAAGGGTATCCCAAGGATGATATAATGATAGCCTATTTCTCTGTCTTCTATCATGGTGAGGTCGTAAATATCTACTTTAATTATCAATCATATTCCTCACATGAGTACATGTTGATAAACACATTCTAGGAAAATGTTAGATCTTCTTGCTAATTGTTCCACCACTGGATTAGTTTTTGTTATCCTATCTGAGTGGAAGAAAATATGTTGTGTGGCATAAAATTTATTGAATCTCCCAGATCATATAGTGGATCAGTAAAATTTATAAAACAAATAGTGTATAGAATTTAAAATTTTCCTAGATTTTGATATTTTTTATGCCTCAGTGGTTTGATTAGTTATTAGAAGATTTTTAAGCCGATTTTCTCATTTCAATCACTCCACCATTTTTTTAAAAATGTAATTATTAAATTTTTCATATTTTTGTATTTTTAGGATAGCCTATAGTATTGAGATACTGATTTCTAATTTCGATAAGGATTATTGAATTTTATATTGAAGTCTCCAATCTTCACTCTTTTTAGTCATAGATAATGTAGAAGGGAATGGTACCTAGAAATTTTTCATCTCCCTATGATATGTCTATAAGGGAGTATTTGGTTTTTATTTTTTGAACCATGTTTTTACATTTTCAATTTCTTATCATATTCTCTTTTTAGGATGGTTGGATCCTTATAAAAACTATCACATGTTATTCTGGTGTATGGAGCACTTTTCCACTTTTTCTTGTAATCAAACATACAAAATACATGGGATTCATTTCTATGTTCATAGGATTTTTTCCTTGATTTGTGCCCATAATATCCCTATCGCTATGAAACTTATTATCCATTATTTTTTCTGGATTCTTTAGTTCATAAATATCTATTTCATGGTGGTTCTTATGAGATACAATTAAGTGTTATTCATATAATTTCAACTGGAATGTAAGTTTATAGGGTTTTGGGTATGGAAGAATAATCTGGGGATGTTTCTACTAGAATAAAGGTTGAATGTTGTATTGATTTTGAAAGTGGGATCTATCCTTATTCTGTTGGAATCCATATATTGGTTAGTTTTGAGGGAGATCTAGATGACTGAACCAAAATATTTGTTTCTCATATGAATCATCACAAATTTTAGTTCCCTAAACTTCAAGACTTTGATTAGTGTAGTTATATGGTAATGAGCATAAACCAAAAACGTGATTCAAGCATTTTTGTTTATTCGAATGGTTCATAAATAGTTTTATTATCACACTGGTCATCTCCATTAATATTTAATTTTTATAGGAGATGAGGAATAAAAATTCTTCACCTCATGGATGCTTATATTGTTCTCTCCTGTGATGTTTAATTTTTGGGGGATTTCACTTCCATTCCAATCAGTCCTATTGCTTATATTTGGGACATGTTAATAAAGGATACTCTACATAAGGCACCTATAAATTTTAATCATTATTGAGAAATATATTATATAATAAAAAATGTAAATTGTGTCCCTCCATATTAAAATGTGGTCAATTGGTTCATATCTTATTCAATCTCTCCTAGTACTCATATTGCATATCTCTAGTTGATTTTAGAAAAACACATTTTTGGGGATAAATATAATTATTAATGGAGGAAAACCATTGTGTGATATGTATTTTTATATCTTCCCAATCATGAAACTCACTTTGTTCCATAATGTAAAACCATTACTTTTTCACTCCCCAATGGGAGAAAATTAATTCCCTCTACTTTACCAATTCATCCACAACTGCTTGAGGACTACAATGAGAGATCATGTTTGAAAATTACTGAGTATATCTATTTCTGACATCCCCTAATAGTCCATGGAATATAGTTAGAATATGGATCATAAAAATCATTAATTAAAAATTATTATCTATGTAAAGGATAACTAGTTGATTTTTTTGGATAGTTATTTTTTGTGCGCAGATATTACACATAGCTTGGTTCGAATTTACATCCATTATTGTATTATCATTGTGATCCATGAAAATTTCTCTAGAATATTAGAGTTTGTTTTCTAGAAAACTATTTTTAAATTGTTTTTTTTAATTGAGATATTTTTCTTCGAATTATAAGATTAAATTAATTTAATATTTCATTTGAACTACATTACATTCTACCATTTTTATTTCTATTTAGTTTTTGGTTCTTTGAGAAACTAACACCCTATAAATGATTCCATGTTTAACCAACTTTGTTCATGGGGTTTTCTAATAAATATTAAAATTAATTAATTATAGTTTAGATGTAAAATCATTGTATTCTACGTAAATTTATTTTACAGTAGACAAATTTTGTCACTTTTATTAGTTTTCTAAAAAGATTATTTTAGTTAATTTTAAAAAATTTATTCCAAGAAATAGTTTGATTATATTTTTTAAAAAATTGAGAATGATAGATATTAGATCTAGTTTAGGTAGACATAAGGTCCTTCTATCATTGTTTCCAAAATTTACCCCATCTTTTTCCATGGGAAAATAGGAGAGAGATATGTATAAAGAGTCTTCTCTTACCCTTTTCCGGATTAATATGATTAGAATATTCATATTTGAAACCTATGGTTGGTCTATCCTTGTTCTTGTGTGAGTAGCATTACAGGTAGTTATATTGATTAATTATGGAAATCTATAACTAGGAATTGTTGATTTCTAATTAACCAATATTCAAACATAAAATATTTCAGACATGTTAGTGAACATCGAACCATCATCACCCAGAAATAATTTCATTCACCATATATACAGAATAATTAGTTGGTGAGGGATATGAATCATAGGCCAATGAAATTTAAATTAACAGTACCAAAAACTAACACATTCACATTTTTAATTTTAAAAAAATTATGAATTGAAAATAGAAATGAAATAAGGAATCGATATTATTAAATTGAATGAAAAAGTTTATAAAAGAAAATGGGTAAACTAGAACCCTTACAAGTCACACAATGGTACTAACTCTTCTAGGATGAGGAATTAGAGTTAATTCAGGAGAGTGGAGACATCACAAGAAAAATGTAGATAATTGAAAAAAAATGTATTAGTGCAATACAGCAATGGGGTATCAGTGAGGGATTTCTTCACAGATCATTATTATTCAATCAACCCATAGAATCAAATTTATAATAATTTCAAAGGACAATAGGAATCAAATTAGTCCATAAAAGGCACTCCTCTCATAATAGGTATTTATTGATAATATTTAATAATTTTTATTCAAAATCCAATCATAAATCTGAATTTATGGAAATTTTAGTAGAATTTACATACATTGTAATAAGTTTAATATATGTTTAATGTGTGGGTCCAGGATATTCATCATTACTAAGAAATTATTCACATAATTAAAATATCAGTAGCTATACATTGGGTAAATTAATCACATGACTTTTAATTTTTATATCCAGAAGGTTCCAAAATGTTTTTGTGGGGTTACTCATTTTTAGCTCATGGTATGGTCCTCAACTATGTTGTGTCTTCCATATATTGTTGACAATATGGTGTTGGTGTGGCATGATGTGCATTCCATACACCATATAAATACATTTTTTCTATTTTTCATCAAACTTGGAAACCATACAGAAAGCATAGAATCAATTACATACCTTCATGATTAATTATTTAGAGTAAACAAATTGTTTTTTATATTAATAAATACATTGAAAATATAACATTTTCTGACACCATGTTGGATTTAATTTTTTTAAATCTATCATTATGGATGAAATGTGGTTTCATGAGACTTGTTGTAGTGTTATACCTTATGATGAACGTTATAATTTGAAAAAAAATGGTATCATGTATTGAAAGAGAATTATGGTCATATAAAAAAATTTTACATACAAATTTAATGGGGTGTAACTTATAAATATAGCTACTGATGTATTTATGAAATAATCTAGAATGGATACCATGTAAGTTGTCTCAGTATATTAATGGATAAAAAATTCCCTGGATTTAGAGATTACCTAAGTAACATTAGAGAGATAATTATACCATAATAATTGCATTTTTTTTAATAGTGTATAGTTTTATATATTTCATGTTCCAACAAGATGATGTATATAAGAGGGGTTGGTTATGTGATATATTATAATAAGGATTGTTTTGACCAATTAGAATTATGGGAATAGAACATCTTCATTTTAAGGATGTATCAAACATATATGATAATGATTATTTGTTGAATGTGGAATTATATTGATAATATATTTTTTAGTCACATTTAATATGATGTTTTGAATAAAAAAATGAGTGGTAAATTTCATTTAAGGACACATTTTTTAATATTGAGTAGGAAGAGTCATTCCAAGATTGGATTTCTTGATTTCTAGTTTGTATAAAATGACCCCTATTGTAGGTCACATACTTGTTAAATACTATATAACCCATGAGATGTGATGGCCACTAACATGGTTTCATGTTGTGTGTGTTATGAGTTGATACGTGATGAATGAATTAGTCTATAAGTGATGGATATGTTGGGTAGTGTGATGTACACTTATTTTTTCCACCTAAGGCTAGAGTCATGGAACTATAATGTTTTTTTCTTTTATGTTTAATATTTGATATAGGGTAAGTATGGTTAATAGTGTTCCAAATTAGTTTTTTATTATTGAAGACTATGGATATATGGCGGGATCAAATTTAGTTTGTGATATGTGGTGTGTTTTAAACCTAATATACATAGTAATGGTGTTCCTTCTATCATTAATTGGATTAAATCCCCATAAAATTCTTTTTTTGGAATAATAATTAGAATCATGTATCATATTCTATTGTTTTTCTCGAGTAATTGGGTTTTTTTACACATTCATTTAATAAAAATAATTAATAATGTTCATTTAGTTGTTAGGGATATCATATGTTTCATATTTCTTGGTGTTTTTTATTTATTCCTGATAGATGATATATAATACACCCTCCTTAGAATATATTTTATAGTAAATTTATATGATACACTACTATGTACTTATTTTTCTAACAATGTTGTTTTCGTTTATTATTCATGTTTATTTGATGGTGAAAACTTAAAACACTAATTAATTTTCGTAAGTTATGTTTTTGTGGAATCCTATATAGAACATGATGTCAATGGTTGAGTGTTTGTTTTATTAAAGGTTAATTTAATATCTATAAATCTATATAAATATATTGCATGATTTATGTTGTGGGAATATTGATTTTGTTATAATTAATTTCATAACAACACCCTACACATGTACCATATAAGATGTTAATACTCCATTATTAGATATTGATGTAAGGGAATGATCATTATAAAAATTATATTAACTATGATGGATTGAAATTGAGATAAAGCCATTGTTGAGACATTTCCATAATTTTTTTGAAGTTATGATTCTAATGTTTTTATTATAACGAACTGAAATGTTATAAATACAATCCCAGGAGTGATTTAACTAATCGTCTTATTTTGTAATGTGGTTATAGATAACACATAAATTAATTTGATATATAATATTATATCAAACATAAAATAATACTATGAATCATTACTATTGATAATATAGTGTTTGAACATTGTTCATAGGATTAGTATAAATATAGCGTTTTATGAAAACCAAATAACATAGAAAAAATAATTTCGGTCCTCAACCAATAGTATTATACCCAATGAATCCCATTTATTGAAGCATCTGATGGAGATTGAATTACAACGAACATCCATTGACCAACAGAAAGCTGAGATCCAACAACATAATCATAACAAAAACCATTTATGAGAGAAGTTCAGGATCATTGAGATCACAGCCCAAACCATGTCCACCCCACCAACCAAGGAAAATCTCACTATCATTTACCTTACTCTAAGAGAATTTTCTAGTGTATTGAAGTGATATGTATCAAGACCCCTTAAATTTAACTATGTTCATTATTTTTTATATAGTAATGGATATATCTTCATCATATCATCATTACAATATATAATATTTATAGTTTGATATAATAAAAAAATAAAAAATATTTTTGGATAATATTCAAATTCACCTAATGCATTTATTTTTAGGAATAAATTTGTTTATTAAATAAATAATATATTAATAAGATATTATTATTAAAAAAATTATATTAAATATAAATGATCATGTAATTTTTATGATGCAAAATGTAATATTGATTTGGGTTCCAAAACTATTATGGTCAAAAAATCCAACATTTCGTAATAAAATTAAATTTTAATTTCAAAAGTAAAATAAAAATATTTATCAAATTAGTTACAAAAATGGAATATTATTTTTGATATTAGAAAATTTAAATTATCTAATAGTGATTTTCTCATAATTTTATGAGATTGTTCAATTTTTGGAACAATTTAAATAATATATAAATATTCGTTGTGTATTATGACATATTATTGACCCAAAAGATAGGTAATAAATAATATTAAAGGTATAAATGACCAAATATATAATTTGATATAAATAATATGGGTTTACGTAGAATTTAATTAATTTATAAGTCCAATATGAATCCTCACAATCTTATAATATATTAATTGTTTTTTAAATCACTTCTATTAGAGTTTGAATCACCTACACATAAGTAATGGAATTATTTTATTATGTTCTGCCCTTTCCCTTATAAAATAATGATAACATCCCCCATTTGGAATAAACCATGTGATAAACTATGGTTTTGGTCATTTAATTTTTTATACTCCAAAACCTAAATAATGAACAAATCCCACTCATTTCAAATATAATCCCACCAAAAAATACATTTATCTTCCCCAAAAATCCATAGATCATATCCATACTATTATATAAACTCTCCAGTCTCTTCCAAAGGAACCCCATATTTCTCAAGAGGCCCCTCTAAAGCATTTGGAGTGAAACCCTAAAGTAAGGAATCCTCACATTTTATTTTTATTTATGTTTTTTTATTATATTATGCCTTCTATTTTCATTTCTATACATTAGGGTGTTCATTTAAATGTTCATATTACCTTACAATTGATGTTTAAGTTATTATAAACCCATTTATCACTCATTGAACTAATTTAGGAATTATTATGTGATGTGGGTTTTCTATTGAAATGTTACCATGATTTTCCATGCCAAAACAATTTTGTAGTGAATACGTCACTCATTTTCAATCTAGGGTGTTCATATTTATAAATATATACAGCCATGAAATGGAAATTAAATTTATCCATTCCACAATCCATGGTCATGGAATACTACATTATGATGACTATATCCTTGTTCTATGATATATGTGGCTCACATAAGCATTACAATGACATAAAAGTTATTTGTGTGCCCAAAATTATAAAGAAATTCAATGAATTGGGTAATATTGAAACTCAAGAGAAGGCATATTGGGATAGGCAGTTATGCTGGTTCTTTTTTATGGGAAATTTTATATAATGATTTTTTTGAATTTATCATTTACATATGTTTATGATGAAGTGTTTTATGTTGTTTCTATATTCACATCAATGACTTTATGAATATCATGTTATACCATGTCATATTATACATGTTTATGATTACTACTCATTTATATATTTATATTTCAAAAAATGTATTACTCTCTTCATGTAATTCCATTTTTATTCTATAAGTAGTCTTTGTTGCTCAATCATATCACATTTAATTCCCCAGGTTATACCATACAGTTTTAAGTTCCATAATGTTAAAAATGTTTTTATATAAAGATGATGTTGTCTGATTTTTAATTGTTATATACTGTACATAATTCCAAAATACACCATACATTTTAATGTTTTGGTTTGTATTATATGATTGTTTATGTAATAAATCATGTAAAAAAGTTTAATAATTATACGGTATATTATAGCCGACATCAATGGAAAAGATTAGTCATGTTTTGGTCTTGGATTAGAAAACTCTGGTAAAATCTTTAAGGATAACACTATATATAAGAAAACATAAAAATATTATGGCAATTATATAATAAATAGTTTATTAGTAAAATAAAATATTTTATGAATTCTATAAATGGACGTGGTTCTGGAATACTTGTAACATGGGGTAAAAGCTCTGACAAGGTGTTCCAGGCCTGAATCCATGAAAACTACTACATCAAACATGATTTAATTTGAACTGGGATTAAAAAATAGAGGCCATATTTATTAGAAAAATCCTAATCATAATACGAACCATTATTTAGGCTACAAAAATACCCCTAACAATACAAGTTAGGAAATAGATATTGGATAACAAAGTTCGAGTCATAGAAAACATAAGATAAGGAAACACATGTAATTAATATGTTCTCACTTTAATTTCATTAGACCCCTTTTTATGTGATTTATATATTTAAGATAATCATCAATAATTTTTATATTATTCCATCCAATGGTATGAAATATGAGTAATCGGGTAAATAATCAATGTGATGGGAAATGTGGTGAGTACCATAATAAGATACCCAAAATGATGTGAGCTAGAATCAGACATTTTATCATGATAACATCTTAGATGAATCAGGTTCTGAATAAAAAAATAGGTTAGGAGGATTAAATAATTCCACATTAGCGATAACAAGCTATTTATGAGTCTTTTATTTGATAGAGGCATCTGATAAATAATGGATCATTTAATTTCATAATCAGGGAACAATGGATCATCTCCACTGAGAAACTTTTCTTCATCCACATTTTTTAGAAAATTAAAAAATTATAATGGGTGGTTATTGTATAGAGGGAGAATATGAAGAGTGGTAGTTGTTAATCAAGAATATAATGCTTGAGTAAGAGATCAAAGCAATAGGGTGGAAGGAATTCTAGAAAATGTTTTGTGATAAATATTTTCCTCTCACCCTTCATCTTAAAATGTAACTGATTTACATTGTTGTAAGTAGAAATACAATGAATTTATCATGACGTATGATGAAGACATCATAATACATTCATTATATGACTCCAAATTTTTCTTTTCCACCAAATTCATGGTTGATAAATTATTTGGGGGCTATGACTGGGTATATTAAAACCCTTAAGGATACATGACATTGATAGTTATGAATAAATAGTTAGTTGAGGTCTCAAATTTTAAATTGAGATCAGATAATATCAACCGTATCTTAGGAATAAGAAGATAAAGGTGGAGTTTATTTCTAGTCCATAGATGGATAAATCTAACAGTGTAATGAAATTTCATCATCCAACACGTCAAATGTGTGGAAAGAAGCCCCTCAAAAATTGCTTAAGGGGGTGATGATATTCATCTTGTGTGGGAAGGAATATGAACTATTGAATGATTACATATAATAGAAACCCACTAATATGAAAAAAACAAATTAATTCACTGATAAAAAATGAACATATTTTTCATTTAATCAACTATAAGAAATCCTGGAACTCTGAAAATAAATTCCCTAGGTCAAGGGTTTTTGGGGACAACCTACAACATCCAAGGAAGTAGGGGTGAGATTTTTCAATCATAGAAACTGATGTGGATCCCAAAAACCATTTATTGAATTGTATGCAAATTATTTATAGAATAATACTCAACAACATTTTTGATTCATGTTCTATGAATTTATCCATATCTTTAACATTATGTAAACTATTCATACACCACCACAAATCACTAAATTTTAGTTTCCAGTGAAAATGGAAAATGTGTTATTTGTTGCATCCAATCATTATTAGTCATCCCCTAATAATAGTTATTGGTATGAAATTCCAATTGAACAATTTCATTCTTCCTTCAGTGTAATTTGATGAAATTCCAAGAAATGATTTTATTTACATATATTGATCCAACTTAAATTTCCACAAGATGGAAATCACTCTCTATATTGACAATTAATCCTGGGTTCTAAGCCAATGTATTAGGGATAAAGAATCTTCTATATCCCCAACATCTCATGAATGGATATTATTACACTATGAGAAAGGGTATCCACCTCAATACAATATTACTAAAGAAAAAAACCTTTTTCAATACATCCCTATTATGAAGGAAAATGTTGATGTGCTTCTTAAAGAATTTTATGGTTTTAATCTTAGCTGCTAGATTAAATTTTGAATCATTAATATACCTGGAAGGTTACTATTGTCCATAACTCCATATATAATGTCTATTGAGGAATCATCAATAGTTAAAGAAATAACTTTATGATAATGCAGATAAAGGGTCCATATAGAAAAATAATTCACCATTGGGTGCATCAGTCCTCTTCTTCATGTTGAAGGGTGGGTCTATGTACCTTTGCAATGACTATCATGAGCTCCAAAATATCACGACAAAGAACAAGTATCCTCAGCCACTAATTTATGACTCTTTCAATCAACTACATAGAGAAAAAACTTATCCATTTTGGATCTATGGTGAGTATATTACCCAATTATGGCGTAGAAGGAGAATATCCCCAAGAGTCATTTAATAATAATGTATGGGAACGATGAATTCATAGTAATTACATTATGTATAACTAATTATAAAAAAAATATTCATGCAAAAGATTAGTATAATCCTAATGTATTTGCTAGAAAATTTATTTGTAGACATTATTAAGGATATTGTAACGTTATGTAATCGAAGGAGAAGCATGACCATGATCTAAGCATTGTTATAAATACATTGAAAATAGAGAATATTTTGGAAATGAATAAAAAAATTTGTTCTTTTTTAAGGAATTCTCACTCATTTGAATAATCATCACAAGAAATTGGATTTTTCTGGACAAGTCAGAAATATCATCAAATGAAGGATGGTCAATTCCAACAACCATGATAGATATATATAGTTTCCATGTGATAATAGTTAATTCTTATCGATTTGTTAAACATTTCTCAGGTTTTGTAACCTCAATATCATAGATATAATAGAAGGGGGTTGTGTGTTCTCGGAATTATGAATGTTCTAGGAGATTAAAGGTATTAAAAAGGAGGCATACCATTCTACTTTTTCTTACATTACATACAATTTGAGATCATTTCATGGTTTTAGTGAAACATTGATTAAATGATTCGGTTTTGTGTTAGTACAGAATGAAAAGTCAAATACAATGCATCACGTTAGTTGAATGTTTCTGCAAAAACAAACCAACAAATGATCTAGAGTTTTCTATAGTGATGTTGAATTTGAAAATATTGCAGTTTTATCTCTTTGGGGAGAAGTGTGAAATATATATGGATAAAAATGTCTCAGATATATATTCACATTGAATTAGATGAATATGAACTAATTAATTTGGTTTGATATGATCATGGACCATGACTTCTCAATTCACTACCATACAGGGAAAGAGAACAATGTAGCATATTCTCTATGTAGAAAAGATATAAAAATTATCTCAATGATGATAATTTAGATGGATATATTCATCTTATAATGATAATGTATAGACATGGGAATCATAAAATAAGAAAAATCATAAACCCATCCAAAAATTATTCCAAACCATCCCATATGTGGAGGATAATAGATTCTCAAAGGGATGATATTGGAATTTATAAAAAATTGGAAACTATAAAAAATGAAAATCGTTACTAATAAATTTTGATTAAGAATGTGTTGTGATATTTGGGGCATGACTATGTGTACTATTATATCTCGAGAAAATAAATGATGTTTTAGATGATGCACATAGTTCTACATTCCCCATTCACCATGGAAGTCCACAGATGTAACGAGATCACTGAGAGAACTATAATTGGGAAAATATAACGATATAGATTACTAGATATACATCAATGTTCATAGTATTTTAAAATGTTAAGGTTAGACGAAAAAGTCTAAGGGATGATTCATCCATTACCCATACAAACATGGAAATGGGGAAATATCACCATGGATTTGTCATTGGACTTCCAATAAAATCTAGGGGAAACAATGCTATATGGGGTTTTGGGGATTACCTTACAAAGATAGATCAATTTTCATAAATTCAAGATGAATTCTCACTAGATCAACATGAATAGATATATATCAGAAAATTGGTAAGAGTTCATGTAGTATGACTATCAATTTTTTCGGATCATGATCCAAGATTCCATAAATAGTTCTAGAAAACATTTATATCATTATCTAAACATTAATATAAACTCAACCTTTGTATATCATCCTGAAATGATGGCTAATCTAGACGAACTATACCAAAACTAGAAGACATGTCGTGGACTTGTCTGATTGACATCAATGAAGGATGGGAAAAATTTTATCTATAGTTGAGTTACATTACAACAACTATTTCCACTTGATCATCCTAAGGTCTCCCTATAGAGACCTTTATCAAATGATGTGATGAATAGTATAATTCTTGGATGATGTTTTGGAATGAAAACTATTAGGTCCTAAAATTGTAATGGAAATGATAGAAAATGATAAGACTATTCATTATCACATCAAGGATTCTAAGAGTAGAATGAAGCGCTATACTCAAAATCATTAATGAGGCCTAGTGTTTGATACTATATAAATGGTATTCCATTGCATATCTTCAGGTAATAATGTGATGATATTTTGAATGATGGGAAATGTAATTAAATTATTAATAGACATTTTTTTAGATCCTTGATCTTGTTGGAGTGGTGTCATACCTACATGAAATACCACTAATCAATAATCAAGTATATTATTTGTTACATGTGTGAATCATAAAAAATTACACACTATATCCCACATATGTAATCAATCTAGTGGTGGTACCATTAGAGAATGTCATTTTCTAGGAGAAACATCATATGAAAATCAATTTATTTTAGTGGAAAATTAAATTTAAATAATATATTTCTCTTTGTAAAAGTGTTGTAGAAAATCTAAGAGTTATAATAAGGAATGTGTAAATTTCAGGAGGTGATGAAACAATATTTCCCTTATCTATTGGATTGCCAAAAATGAATATTTATTTGAGAAAATTTCTTAAGGGGGAAAGATTTTAATTACCGAAATTGTTATAATTTGAATTCTCCTATTGAAAAATCCATTAAAAATTAAAATTATCTAAAATAATTTAAATATTTCCACAGTTATGAATTTTTTTTTAAATGTATCCATAGGATGAGATTTATTTCCATCCATAATTATATTCATTTTCTCTCAGTAACCCAATAATATATGACTTTTTTTAGACACATAAAAAATTTTCATGTTCATTTGATACACCTTATTCTTTATAAAAGGAACTTTAGGTTCAACAATGGTTATTCATTTTCATCATTTATTAAAATACATAATAATGGTTTGTAAATAAAATATGAAATATCCAATATACATCCCACATGATTGACAAACTAGGTGTCCAGTAAGCCCAATGGTCACATACTATATGATGATGTTGTTAAACCAAATGTGGCATTTTTGGAGTGAATACCCCTTGCTATAATGGTTCCAAAACAATTTTCACTTGAAGTATTAATACATAGATTTATTTATAGGAATAACTCATAATATCTAAAATACCATAATTCAAGGATGTTCTTCTATAAAAATATTACATGTTCCTCATTGGTTTATGATACACACTATTTTTTATTAATTATATTTATAAAGTATTTTAATAACCTATATTTGATAAAAAAAACTATATCAACCCCATACTCAGTAAACTAATGATAATGTATACATTATTTAATCGGTATATGGCATTCAGAATCACATCCCAGATGACCAAATGATTTAGTATCTTGGAAAACTATATATATACATTATTTCCATATTGTATTTTCAAAATAGACCATAGAATAAAAATTTTATATATAATAACATTATTCCAGATATGTTATCCTCGAAAATAAATCATTGAACACTATTTGGATTTTAGGTAAAGGAAAAAATTAATGGTGAACCCAAATGATTTTTAAGGAATAAGTACAGGTTGAGAAAAAATATTCTATTATCTATAATCAACAAGGAATTGTAAATTACTAAATAATCATTCCATTTAAATAACATGAATATGGATAATAGGAAAATAATAATTAATATGTCATTTTAATAAACTGAAAAAATGTTCCATCTAATCAAAACATATTTATAAATGAATTTACAGATAATTCCATCGAAACAATATCATGGATAATAATAAATAATTTCTTAATGAAGGAAATAATTAACATTTTAATATCATGTTTTTAAGATAATTATTCCTTTAATGTCAAAACATTATTTAATATGGTTTAAAACTTCTAGTAGAAACCAAATTATTGTTATCATAATAAATTCCTCATGATATTACAAATGCATTGAGGGGAAATATAATTCAACGCACCACCCACCACATCATGTGAAAATAATTCCTTATATATTTAATAATTGGAAAAATTCATTAACAATGATCCTTATCATCAAATATTTTTTATTATGTAAATAATATAGATTAATAAATATCTCCATTGATATAAAATTAAATTTCAATGTATAAATCCATGTGTAGGAATGACATTAGATAAATCTATAAATATACCATTGATAAATTATAGGGATACTTGTGGGAAATTTAATGTACAATCATCATTAAAAAAATTAACACATAAAGTTAATGTCAATGTCTACAAAAATTAATCTTGAAAGTGAATTTCAATACATTTAGTGGTCAAAATGACAATAAAACATCCAATGAATGAATAAGAATAGTATCAATATATTATATCCCTATTGTATGATATGGAAAATAAATGGTTGTTTTTATTGAATAAAATAAATACTAAAAAAATATAATTTATTTTTAATGAAAAAATATTATATTTGATGAAAAATTATACATTAAAATTATGATCTCTTAATTTAATTTAATAGATTTAATCGATGATAAAAATTAAAACCTATAAAAGAATTTTTTTAATTTTTTTTTATAATTATGGTATTATATTCCATTTATATCATTCTTATTAAAAAAATATTTTGTCTTTTTTAGTAAAATCTAATATGGAATTGTTTTGAAATTGAAATAAAGATTCCACTAAAATTATTTTGTAAAATAAATAAATATGGGTAAAATTTACTTTAACAAATCATTTTTAAGGTGATTAAAATGTGAATGTTTTTTAGAAAAAGTGCTTTTAGATAAAAATGGACTTGCGACAAAAGAGGCGAATCATGTTGAAATTTACTAAATATATTTTCTCAATCATTTTATGTCCTAAAGAATGGATTAATGGAAAAATTACATGAAATAATCACTAAAAACTGGAGGATATAAAAATTAGTGTTTTTTATTAAAAAATTATTATATGTTTTAATTCAATGGAAAATCATGTATAAAAAATCATGATTAAAATGAGATTGTGAAATAAACCCTTATAATGATCAAAATTTTGATGTTATATTTAATCAAGGAACAAATTATTTATGTCAAATAAAAATCAAACTAAATATGTTCAAACACATACTAAGATAAAAAATGTTATTAATAACATAATATTATAATAATGAAAACAATGAATAAATAATATAACTCAATGAATTGAAGTTGAGTTATGAAATTAATTACCACCTAGAAATTTTCAATCCAAATTATATTAGTTGAAATAATTCAAATAATTAAAATTGAAACACAAAATAACATGAAGTGTGTAGAATTATTGATATTATATTTAATCAGAGGAATTATATAATCCGTACTAAATAAATTAGGACTATAACATTATAGTACTCCACCAGGATGAATAATTGAGACAGAATCCCTTACCTTGATTTTGATGTGTCTCAAAAGTTCTATAACATCCTGAATAATAAACTTGTGTACCTTATTTAATCATATTAAAAAAAATTATTATTATTATATTTTTAATTTCACATTTTACCATGTAATAAAAAATTACTCGATCAATTAAATTTTCGTTGTGTTTTTCGAATATATTTAACTACATGCCTCAAACATGAATTTAGTAGGATGAAAATTGGTCCATGTGATAATTATATAAAAATAAACTTAATAATAATCATGAAATAAATAACACAATTATATATAGAATATAACTTTAATACCAATCATGAGTGACTATTCTCCCATGAGAGTTTGGACTAGGTGATATGATCCCTAGAATAATTCCTTGGTGTTTTAGAACATTGATGAAATATGTTCTATTGAATCCTAATAATTTACATTTTTGTAATGTATAGATGTATATGGGTTTAGAGGTATCATGAATGATAGTATTGTGAGAATAGTATTGAGCTATCTTCATGTATTCCAACCATGATATAATGTGGTGTCTAAGTGTCATAGTTATTAGGAGACTTGAGACCATTGGTAATGGAGGATGTGCCCACAAGTCCATCACTTAGGTGGATCAATAAAGATAGACTTATGAAATATAATACTATGTCAGATTATTGGTTGGGTATGTTTTTCATGCTTCTTATATGTGCTTGAGTTACTAAAATTCATTGGTGATTTCCATAAGTGTTGGTTGGGCATAGTCCATGGAGTGGAAGTGAATTTCCTTATCCATCACATATTTTATAGGGGATGTCATTTATAAATAATAATGGGATTTAAAAAAGACATAATGTTATCGTATATAGATTTCCATATTATCTTCTCATCTCATATTTCATATTTTATTTGTATCATTCAATTTGATTAATGTAAATTTTATTAATAGATGTTATTAAAAAGAATGGTATGAATGTTTACATTAATTTACGATGTTATAATTTTTATATATGGAATAATTTATTTCATTCCATGTTCAGTAATATTTTTGATTTTTATTATTTATCTAGTTTCACTAACCCCTATCAATAAAGTGTACTCCTACTAGGTCAGCAATCTGAGAATGGAGATAGTGACCCCCCGAGCCCCCCTTTCAATAGGCCTTGAGTTGGTGACAAGAACCAAGGTTTTAGTGAACACACTAATGGGGGAAATTACCCTCTTAGAGAAAACATACATAAGAGAGAGATAAGGTAGACACCAACAAAATAAAATATAGAATACAATATATTTGAAATCCCATGTACACATATGTAATTTCATGAAATAACTACTACAAATGAAAAGGGAAAACTGCAATTACAAAAATAAAGTAACACAACAATGACCACAAAACCCGAAACACTCTTATAAAACCCAAAAAATAGTACTTACCATAATGATTGACATCTTTCTCAATGTGACCTGAAAATAGATTATATAAAATAGGCTTGGTATAAAAGTATACTCAATAGGCTCTTCCCCAGATCCTCTCGTACAAAAGTAATGAATGCATGCTAAAGCCCCATGAACAAGAAGTTAATGTAACCTATCACCTAAATAGGTATATGTTGTTCCAAGTCTCACCATGGATACACTCACCAATTATCACATTAATGAGTATGTTATAAAATAATTAATATCAATGGTACCCCTCTAACACATCCCCAATATTTTTCTTCTATTTCCCCATCATCAAATGTCCTAACCATCTCTCTCCAAAAAGGTTTACTAGTAGACACCTGGGTTATGCACCACAACATGCACCTCATGCGAAACAACATCTATGTCCACATAGAAAATATAACTATATAGTTTCTAGGATCCACCATTACTCACATAAAATTTATAATAAATTAAGTATTATAACATTACTCAATATAGCCGATACACCGAGTAAGGATCCTCAAGGAGTCATAGCCTACACATGATGCACATATAGTAGTCCATATAAAACTATATACAGAGTATATCTGAGTGAAAAACCCCAAGATATTAAATTCTTCTACACACATATATAGGAAAAATTAAATGACATGCCTACAATTATAGTAACTACCATGATAAGTGAGAGGGGACAAAAGGGTTAGTCAGCCATCCATCCTCAGTCGTAATGCTGGGGAAAAACACCCTCAGGGATCAAAATCCCTATTTGATAGTCACTATAAATAACAGGGTGGGGTATCATATAAGAACCAAATAGTACATCCTATAATATAGCTCACTAACACACTATAGGAAAAACCTATTCATAGACTAAACTGTAGGTAATGTCTCTCATTTTCCATGATGCCACTACTTAATCTAGGTATCCTATAAGTGCACAACAATTTAAGGAGATTTATTAAATCATATCTTCCGTTTTTAGAAATTTAAAATTATCTAAATTAATTATTTAACCATTAATTAGTCATCATAATTTCCTCAATTCATTTTTTAGCATCACAACAATGTTCCAAGCCCTTCTGATATAACCAAACTGAGTCACCTTTTTCGAAAGAGTACAACCACATCCTTTCATCCCAGCAAGTTACAATCCCCTGAGGTCAAAAAAATTTAATCAAAAATTTATTAATAATGTTATTAATTCCCATAATTATAGTAATAATATAACATAATTCTAAACTACCGAACACAAGGGGCTCAATACAGAGAGTAGATGAACTACCCATCAAATCATTGCCACCTATAATAGGAGCATAGATACCTTATTTCTATAGAATCTAACCACATAATGACCATGGAATACCCCACATATATTCAAACCTTTTTCTATGGACGGTATGATATACTAGATGCCTTATGTAATGGGAAAGTTAAATAAAAAAAGAACCAACAAGATTCAACAAGCATCCAATATTCACATCCAACCCCATTCATCATTTTTGGAGTCCTCCCAAAAACAAATATGCATAAAACGCTGCATATCACAACTCTATGTGTCTAACACTACCACACAAACTATTCCTCTATGCCCCCACATCTAAAAAATTCATCCAGGCTCATATCACCTCACAAGAAGGAGAAAAAATACAACACAACTGGGATCATTGAGCTAAACAAGGTATTCATCCCTCACACACTACAAGCTCTAATGGATCCAAAGTAGAAGGAACTCAGCCTTACAATAAAAAGGAAATATTTGAACCCTACATGGAAATAACTTTTATTGATCAATCATATTTTTAATCCATCATGAACAAAATGATTTATTATTAGCAGGTTCCAACTATAGGTAACCAAAACAGCTAGCTATCATAGCTATCAAAAATTAATTAATCATGTTTACTTCATCAATCTGATTATCATCAATTTACAACCACACATAATGGATTCATTTACATCTCTCTTTATCATGGAAGAATAATTTACATTTAATCCATGTTTACATTATTTAGAAATTTGTAACATGTATGATGTGCTAAACAAGGAAAGCGTTGATATCACACTATCTAGAAAAACAAGAGGAAATAACAAAATATTGACACTATATCATTAATTCTATTTAAATAATTATTATGTGAATGAAATTATGATTAATTGGATTAAACAAAGATAAATATAATTTTTCACGTAAAATAATAAAGAAACCCCGAATCTCGTACCTCCAAAGGATCATGACATTTTTCATACGATGATGAGCCAATCCAACGGAACTCGATCACCTTTCTCCGCAACAACTCCATCCACATGAGGATGTCATGTCATGAACACAACAACAAACACTGAATTAAACTCCATTAGAAACATTTATATCACATTCAATAACATGTAAATGATAAATATGAGAAGAATGATTGAATAAAACACAAGAACAGAGGTAGATCATACCTTCTGCTGGTGGTGGATCGACACATGATGTATTCACTAAAACAGGGGGTGTTTATGTAACACGAAGTAACATAAAGGGAAAAAGATCCATGGATTAAGGATTGGTCACACCACTCTTATCTGAATAATGTCTTGGGGAACCTAAAAAAGAGAGAATGGAGACATAATGAGTGATAGGAAGGTGTCCGACTATGAAAAATTATATCTGAGACTAACAAGATTTGAATCATTTTAGAAGTCCATTTAATATGGATCACATGAATCCACATAGATTGAAAAAGTAAAGGCATCCGAAGAAATAGTGAAATTAAGATAGGAGTTATGGTCTTTCAATTTGTCCTTAAATCCCTTAAAACATGGCCTTAAATTCATTTTTCATCAATGAAAAATTTAAAGGGGTGAAACAGTAGGAATATGAAAATACTTTTAACATCTGTCTCAATGATGCCGACAGATGACGTTAACTCATTGACACCAAATATTCAGAAAAATCAATGACTAAATTAGTAAAAATGACTCACTAACACGGATAGTAAGAAAAAATAACCCCCACTAACTATAAAAATGAATCACTGACACTGACTGTACAAATGACTCATAAACACCAAAAATTCAAATGAATCACCAACGATGATAGTACAAATGGCTCACCAAATTTGATAATAAATATTTCTTACCAACTCCAATACTAAAAATGAATAACGGATGCCAAAACTACAAATGAATCACTGATGCCGATAGTAGAAATGACTCAATAATGATGACAGTAAAAGCGACTCACTGACACCCAAAATATAAATGACTATCCAACATTGAAAATAGAAAATAATATTCAGACATTGATATATCAAGAGAAGATACATCGACACCAACAATATAAATGTCTCGCTGACATAACTATTCAAAAAATAGGCAAAATTTTTCAAAGAACTAGATATTTGAATATATTTTGGCGATAAGTCAACTTGAACTCTAATAACACATTAAACTCCAGAATTTATAAAAGTAATGGACTACAGTTGTCTAGGATATTACATCAGATACCTCTCAAAAAATTATTGTCCTCGAGAATTGAAAACTAACCTAAATAGCAAAATAAGGGGACTGAACAACCACCCTTTGAGAAACCTACAATGTCTCTCTCCACCAAAGGAGTTCAACAGCATCAAAACGGTACACACGAAACCACAATAAAACCATAAACATTTTCTAAACACTCTCCGGACGGACATACCACTCAAAGAAGAGGAATCCAAAAAAATAAATAAATGAAATACATCTCATAACCATGAATTTCTTTCTACAACAATGAACATTTTTACATTAAAGAAGTCAAAAATAAAAAAACATGGCGTACTGATCACATATCTGTCACTAAAATTCCCATGTGTTATCCTCCACTCCACCATGAAGCCACAATACATGACCCAAGGGGACAATATTCCTACACAACAATGTCTCTTTGTAGTCCTAGACAACTACATGCCACTCTATGAAGGTCATATCATCATCAACATCGATCCATTCCCAATCAATGATGTGAGAGTCATCATGAAGATAATTTCGAAGTTGTCACACCGAGAAAACATCATGTATCCTACTCATATGAGGAGGGATTCCTACTCTAAACTCCTTGACTCCAATATGATTCGACACCTCGGTACACCCAACAAACGTGGGGGAAAGCTTACTCCCATGACCAAACCATCACTGCCCATGATGGGGAGTTTCCTTCAGAGACATATTATCCCAAAAATTAAAACACTCTAAGTCTCCCCCTATTATTTTCATATGATTTCTGACGATCCTAAACTACCTTCATCCTCAAAAAAACCACTCGAACCATCTATGTCATGTTATGTAAAAGTTATGGCCTGAGAATTACTGAATGTCTGACCCTAGTCTAGCATAATAGAGAATGGCAGGGTAGGCTGTTAATGGATTCAAATGGTTCCATTCCAATGCTGGTTTAGAAACAATTTTTGTCAGAGAACTCCACCAAGGGTAAGTGACTCATCCATGAACTTCCAAAATATAGGATGTAAGAGGGAAACATGTCTTCCACAATTCAGATGGTTTGATCTTTCTAACCATTTATCTTTAGATGAAAATTATTTCTAGGGCATAGCTGAGAACCAAAATAATAATGATGAACACTCAACATGCTAGAGGTAAAATGAGTATCTCAATTTGAAATTATCATCCTCCGGACACTGTGGAGTCTCACAACCTTCTCTAGATACTACCTTGTCAAAACCTCCTCTATGCTCAACTTCATCATTTCTATGAAGTAAGATGATTTCATAAAACGATCCACTACCACCCATATTGTGTCATGGACTCCCTAAGGCCATGGAAAACCTATGAAAAAGTCCATTCATATTTCCTCCCACATATACAAAGGAACACATAATGAAGAGTGAAAACCACCAAGGAAACAGTGCTCGACCTTAACGTTATGGTAGATCAAATATCGAGACCCAAACTCTGTAATAGCATGATTCAACCTAGTCCACCAAAACTGACTCCTCAATTCTCGATAAATCATTGCCATGCCAGGATGTACTGTTAAGGGTGAAATTTGGAACTATCTAAGAACCATATCACACTTCACCCAAGGAACAAAAATCATTCCCTAAAACAACACATGGTGTTGTATGTCCTCAGACCACCATCCAGGGCCTCACAAAAAACAACTCAATCTCTCTAGACTTCCACCTCAAGACCCTTTAACCAGGAATCTTGTACAAACTGCACTAGAGATGACTATACAATCTTCTTAAAAAGACAACCTTTACCTACAACATCTCACATATAGAGGGGAAATTATTAATATTCTTCTATCACTCACCATGAATCACTAGATTCACACAATGTATCAATACATGACCCTGACCAAGTGTATAAGAGATTTCAATGTTGTATTCGTATAAAAAACATCTACTAATGTTGCCGCAAGTTTAATTCACACTGGGAGAAAACATACCTCACACTATTTTTTTAAAAGAAAACCACAAAGCGCTTTCCAATGAGGTAATGTATCAACATATATAGGAAAACACCACTACCACCAAGTCAATATCATGGGTAACATAGTTATGTTCATGGGGAAGCAACTACTGAGACCCATAAGAAATTATTGCTATTTGTTGCATCTGTATACAACCTAAACCCATATGTGAATAATCATTGAAAAAATCAAACTAAACTCCCTCTACTAGAAGAAAATAAACCAGAGCACTAAAATAATTCTCATTCAAATAATTGAAAGTTTCCTAATAGAAATTAGTCCAAATGAACACTTGATCATTCCTAATCAATTTTTTCTAGGGAGTCACTACCAGAGAATAATTGGTTACAAACCACTTGTAGTAGCCTATGAGACCATTGATCCTTTTCACCTCTGCCACTTCCATGTAGGTTTCCCAAGAAACAACTACATCAATCTTTGTTGGATCCATAGATACTTTATACTAGAACACCATATTCCCATGGATATTAACATCTCGAGCCCAAAACAAACACTTTATAAAAATCCAAAACAGTTATACATGATCCTCCTCAGATGTTGAGTACACAAGGATGTCAATGGTGAAAACGACCATGATCTTATCCAGGAACTCAATAAACATAGTATTAATCATGTCCATGAACACAATTGGAAAATTATTCACACTGAACGACATTACAATGAACTCTTAATGCTAATGATGACAAGAAAAATTAGTCTTTTGGATATCATAATCCTTCATAGGCTTATGATGATATAATGACTGCAATTTGATCATTGAGAAACATCATGAACCCCTCCATTGATGAAATAAATCATCAATCATTGGTAGAGAATAATGATTCTTCACTGTGAATTATTTCGATGATAATCGATACACAACCACTAACAGGCATCTACCTTCTTCATTAACAAAACTGGTCCACCCCATGGTGACACACATGGCTGATAGAAACTACACTATAACATAGCATAGAGTTGTATACTCAACTACCATAACTCAGAAGGGGTCATCATATTCAAGGAAATATAAAATGGAGTCTCTACGAGATGTTTTCCAATAACAAAACACAATCACTCTTTAAGTGGGTAATGATACAACATATCCTGTAATGATATCCTATAATTCTTTTATAACTCTAGGAAACTCCGATGACTAAACCTATAAAGAACTCTGCAATATTTCATTCATTAAGGATAAAAAAGAAATAACACACATGTCCCACATATGAGGGGCTCACTCACTGGAAAACACTGTTGGCTCTCCATCAAAATCAAAAAACACCACCTACCTCAAAAATAAATCCACAAGTCCTTCACCGAATACAACCAATCCATGCCATGGATGAAATTATATAGTTATATCCATAAACCAATTAAATATCTCCAAAATAGGTTCTTCCCTAGAACTAGTTCATAGTATCAACAAAATTAAAATAGGTTTTCCTATCCTCTGACTGGAATAATCAACGACAAGATCATAGGAAGCCTCTTTAACTCATATTTGAAAGCATGTATAAGAAAAGTTGATATGAATGAGTGTGTGGATCTTGAGACAAATAATGCATATTCCCATGTAAAAAAAGTAGAAGTGTACCTTGAACGACATAATGATCACCTGGAAGTGGAAACACTAAATAATGAGGCTGACTACAACCTACTCTAAAGACTCTTTGACCCCATTGATGAACACAACCACAACCTCACTATGATATTTTAGAATACAGTGCATCTTGAGGATTTACTCTACAAGATCTAATGGCGCCATGCTGATATAAATATGGTGGAACCTGCTGTTGCTTCCTCGGCTGGAACTACCTCAATGTATGTACTTGAACAGGAACACCTGACAGACTCATGCAGATCATACAGGTTGGGTATTAATGTTGTTTATGATATTGGCATCCTAAAGAAAAAAACAAGCACCCAATACCTTATAATAGGTTTTAGATCTAATGCTCCAACTGAAGAAAGATACTAAGGGTCGGGACATACCATCGTCCGAACATAACATCTTCTTCCATTTAAACTGGTAACCATGGGCCATAACTCTACATGATGAGAAATCCTGAGGACTCCCCTCTCTATAATATCTGGTTCTAGATAACTTCCACTTGATGAACTCGACCCTCTATAGCCCCACATGATACTTCATCAGTATAAATGGGGTTACCTAGAACTACAGATTTGGATACAAATCCACTTTGAAATGCCTTGCGGTGGACTACTCATCTACAACAGGTTTGCTGAATATAAAAAAAGTTTCTTAAAATAGATTACAAACTCTCCAACACTAGAACACTCAAATTGAATGGTATATAGCTCATGGTGACTTTCCTCCTATGTGGATTAAGAAAGAAACATGACTCTAAACATGTCTTAGAACTCCTCCCAAGAGATTTTAGAATCCTTGTGATCCCTGAGAAACAACAACCAAAACTACCATAATACTCCACACAACATGTCACAACCCGTACCCCGAGGCCAGTGTCGTGACTACCCCAAGCCTGCCATCTATAGGCCTTTGGGTGGTGAATAGCACCGAAAGGCATATTCCCTAAAAATGAGAAGGCAATGCCTTTATATATTTTAAACACACATGACCAAGAACACAGTAGGATACAAAGACAAGTAAAATGAATAGTAAAAAGTGTGTGTACAGTATGTAAAAGGGGATAGAATAAAAGACCAATAAGAAAGTTCAAGAAAAATGGAAAGTACAAGTAAAATGGAATAGCTCATGTGGACACCCAATGAGGATCCTACCTGAAGGGTAGATACAACTCTCGATCGGTCATCTCTATGGTATATATCGTCTAAGGTCCACCTCCAAGCTACCTCTAGTCCTGGTACCCTCGTCCTCAGTCAGCGATGTCCATCGTCTACACCAAACACAATGAGGTGGGGGTATATCCCGTGAAGGGGGGAGTATAACGATACTTAGTAGGGACCACATGACCCTTAATGGTCTCACATAATCCATGAAGGATAAACCAGAAATCATGAAAACAACTGTCCACCCTACATAGGTATATACCCATACATGTACCTATGTTATCAAGTATAATAATCTCAATCATAGGCAATCCCAAGGGTCAAATCAAAAGTCAAAAGATCAAATATCCAATGTAGGATGGAATACCATGAAGGAAACAACATGAAGGTATGTACTAGAATGGTATGCCACATAGAGGAATACCAAAAAGGTATCACCACGAAGGTAAGTACAACAAAGGTACGCCTCATCGAACATTACCACGCAGGTAAATACTCAGATCACACCATTTATAACATAGGTACAATAGTAAATATAATTACATGTAACTACTGAATCATCTTCCTCTGTTAAGAGGCTGACCCAGGTAGGATCCTAAATCATTAGACCCACATAGGTTCCAAAATCATCAAAAAACCGATATAGGATCCTAGTACATCATCAAACAGACAAAGAATCCTAGCACATCAGACCCACGAAGGATCCTAGAGTTGTCTTGTATGGATTCCTATAGTGGATCCATGTGGGACACTCAATCATAGACCCATGTAGGATCCCATGCTCATGTTACAACCAACTACAGGGTTCTCGCACTATGATTTATCATCTCCAATAGGGTTCTCTTCTCAATCCACTGGTCGATACTTCAATTTCTATAAAGTCCAATGATGATTTTTCCTAGAGGACCGCCACATAAAAGGGGTCTCAATGCAATAGACGGTGCGTCAATCAGATGCACGATCTATAAGTTATTGGCCTTTTAGTCATGAGGGCCCGGTTGGACTTGTTATCAATCCAATTAGGCCATCCCCCCACCATTACTGAAAACTCACGTAGGGTATAACAAAAATATAGTCTCAATCCATGGTTTTTGTTCGACATAGATGGTTCATCAAACAGATGCTCGTAGATCATGATATGGATGAAAGAACGTATAGTGTCAAAACTTGTATGGGTCCCATCTGGCCTGGCCGGACCTGGCCTGGGCTGACCTGACCCAGTTCGGGTCGGCTCGGCCCCACCCAAGTCTGGTCCTGGGTCAGACCCGGCCTTCAGGATCTGTCCCTACCCACAGGTGCGGTGCGACCCTTTGGGCGTCCCGCGGTGGCGGCCGACAGTGACTGCCCGCGGTGGCGGTCCTCGGTGGCTCCCTATGGTGGTGGCCTGTAGAGACCCAAGCATGACATACATGGAAAGTACATTACTTTTACGGAATATATAATACATGAAAAAAACAAATTCCCATAGAATGAAGTAGTTTAGTGTCTTTGGAAACTCGGAACATAATCTTCTAATTGTTGTGATAGATCTTCAACATCTCCCATAATGAACTTTGCCTTTTGTTTTCTTACCTTAAAACGCTCTTTATATCTTGGGGAAAAGAAAAAATTTAAAGGGTGAGCTAAAATGCTCAGAAAGGGTATGCATGGAGAAAATAAAACAAACCATATACATTTAAACTTCAAAACATGAACATATTATTTAAACATCAAAATCTTGAGCAATGACATAAAACAAGGCAGTACGTAAGGCATAGATCATAACGAAAATTAATCATCATAAAATAGCATGGGAATAAAAAATTTAATTTTAGAAAAACATTAAACACATGAAGTGATTTCCATAGTAGCCAAGACATTTCTGCCAAGACCATCTTAGTGGACAAAGACCCTTTCTGAATCGAGTTCACTCTTCGTTTCAGTCCTGTAACACTGAACCAGATTAACTTGCCATTCCAGCCAGGTCTGTCTCATGAGATATAAATCTCTTCCCAATTCATTGGAGGGATATATAGGTCCCACCCATATCATAATGAAATAATTCTTACTTGTGCCAAAATATAAATATAAATCATTCATCTAATCCCAAGGAATAAAAATTTGTTTCATAAACATCATCCCATCATAACATAATCCATATAAAATAAATGGATATCATTTCATCATAAGAAAATTAAAACCATTTAAATCATAGAGATATTATACATGGAACATAAACATATGAAATAATTTCTTCTTATATGGAAAATGGTTTTGATAAAACACTTGAAACGAATTCTTGACGAAAAAATCATTTCTTATTAAAAATAATTTTATTTTCACAAAATTCCATGCAATTTTAAAAGAAAAGGATTTTATTGAAAATAACCATGAAAACATGTAGAGTAAACTTCATGAAAATAAGGTGTTATGAAATCGTAAAAATCCGTTCAAGCAGTATAAGATAAAAAAATTCTCCTTGTAATTTTGTCAACAAGGTCAAAAAATACATTGTATGGTAAACAAAAGAATGATTCCTTCCATACGATGTGGTAAAAGTAAAAAGAGGGTAAATATGTCTTTAAACATAAATTTAAGAAAAGTTAAAATTTTATTAAAACATTTTGAGAACATATGGAGATGGATAATAAACATAACCCCAGTAAATACTTACGAATACACAATCTCAGATAAGAATGAGAATGGAATAATTATCCCTTACCTTATGACCAATTTCTTTCATATGTGTCCGAGACTTGTGTATAATGATTTAAATAATGTCATTGACTTATTGCAAAAACATACTCATTGTTGTGATATCATATATGGTTCAGTTATGACTATATATTACCCATTTTATTTGGAAATTACATGTTAAAGCAGCATTTTGGGAAAAACCATTCCATTTATCCTCAGTGTTTTGACTTGTAATTATTAATATGATTAAATAGATCTTTATTACATAATTACAGAATATAAAACATGATTTATATATAATATATAATCATAATATACATATATATAAAAGTTTGATAAATAGAAAAAAATACACAGTTCATGGAGACGGTAGGTCGTACGTACGCATGAACGATGTTTTTCGTTTCCTTATTGAATTGAATGGAATTAATTAGATGACATAAAAATATATATATATAAATATGTTAGCATTATTATGGAATATATTTCATTATTACATATTATATATACTTTATAATCATTCCAAAATTGTTAACATGGAAAATGAATCTCATCGCGTCATGGAGACGGTAATCCGTACGTACATAGGAGCGATGATATAATTACTATATTTATTGCATGTAATTGGAGTGGATGATATAAAATATTAGAATTAGTATGATGTTATAATAAAAATATATTGTTATTATTTACACCATTATACCCATCCTTGTAAGGTGGTTGTGGAAAGACAGATTACACCACGACGTGCATACGATATTCTGTATGTACGCACGCGTGGTAATTTATTTTTACGTAGGATGTATAGAAGGTGAAATAGGGTTGTTTAATATTTATAATAACATATCAGTATATAATTAATACTTATGTAATTACTTTATAATGAGACAACTAAATGAGAAGATGTTGATGAAGAAAGAAACTTGAAAGGATTGGTAGAAAAGATTACCTCTTCTTCGACACACCTCCTTTAAACTTCTTCTTAGGGCACTAGAGTTTTTTTTTGAGAATACCAGAACCACTATGATATATCTAGAGAGGTTTAGAAGAGTAATTTTCAGGTTTTGGCTTAGCTTCAATGCTCAAAAGGGTGTAAAGTGAAGAGGAAAAAGGTTCCCTTTTATAAGGGAGGAGAGGGGCACCTTAGGAAAACATAAAATATTATTATATAATAGAGTTGTATTCAGTTTATAATAGCTCAAAATTGATTTATTTCAAAGGTAAGGTGGATATGGGGCCAAATACTCTCAAAAAATATAATTTATCCATGTTTATGTTACTATTTTATCCTTATCATTTAGATTTAACTCTAAGTTAAATAATTTAACTTTTACCGTGTCTTTTTGTTTTCTTACACTATATGGTAAATAAACATGATATAACAAGAAAAAAGAACCCAAAGTGGTTCATTATTAATATATATATCCTTATCTAAGTCATTTGGACGAATCATTTATTTTTAGGAACAAAATAACAATTAATAATATAATATTTGTTTTAAAAACTATTTTCATTCAATTTTGGCACTATTTGGTAATTGATTTTTGTGAAAACCATAACAGCATTTTTAGTTCGAAAAAAGTTAATTAAATCAATACTAACAATTCATATTAACCTATAAAATTAGTTTAATTCATAAAAAGTCTAATATTACATTTATTTTCGTATTTATAATTTCAATTATTTTAATATTTCATTATTTAGGTAATTACTGCATCACCATTGTGTCATAAATAAATTAAATTATTTAATGTGTAAAAATTATAAATAAAATACAATTATGTAGGAAATCTTTTTAGATTTCTAATGAATATTTATAGTCAATTTTAGCTTATGGATAACCCTAAATTGAAAATGTTTTTGGTTATTAAACAATAATTTTAACTATTTTAACTCTCCTTTAAAAATAATAATAATAAATGACCTAATCTAATCCATGTGGACCTAATGGGAAATATTTTATTCCTAAGCTTGTTTTTGGTCGAATTAAACTTATCCAATAGAATTAGGACATCTTTTAGGGTAAAAATTATATCATATTTACCCTTAATTAACCTATTTACTTTTAACCGTGGTAAATAAAAGAAAATAGTTTCTATTCCCAAAAAATATTTTTATCTTATTGATCCACATTTTCCACCTTGATATTAACCGTGTCTCTCGGATTTTCAAAATTACACTCACAGAAGTGGTAAAATTAATATTTCTGTAAGTTTTCAAAAAACTCCAAGGAGGTAGGTAAAAGACGGTGAAACGTTTAATAAAATTTTTATATATCTAAAATAATTTTAAAATGACTCCAATGAATTACATTGAACATATATAGGTATTATGACTCAATTTTTAACTAAAATAAATTTAAATGAAATATATAATTATTTAAATAAAAAAGACGGTTTTTAAATAGTAACCTAGTGTTTTCACTATTCATCAAAAATTGAATGTTTTCAGAAAAATACCAAAAATTCACTCTAGGCTAATTTTGATATTCCGAATCCAAAAATGTAGTCCATATTGAAAAAAAAATTCAAAAATTGGGTATTAATATTCATATAGGCTAGTTTATATAATATTTTAAAAACATATCATTGTTTAGTGAAACTCAGTATTGCATACAACACACGGTATCATGGAAGGATGTGATTGGTGTAAAGCAAGCCAAGTCAAGGTTGCGTATAGTGAAAGATGTCTTTTTTTAGAGTATAATTTAATCCAACTGTATTTCATTTATACGTTGAATATATATATATACACTCAATGTTTCGTATAATTACTTATATCAAACGAACATTAAATTTTGTGTAACACGAACCAAGAATAGTGTTGCATATAAGGTGTTGCATATAGAACAAGCTATTTTTGGTGGCACGTACAACAAAAGACATCAATAAAATTAAAAAGAATATTTATTATAAAATCTCAGATTTTTTACATTCTACCCCCCTTAAAATGAATTTCTCCCTCTAAATTAGTCGAGGTTATAAATGGTTTACAACATGAATGTTTTAATAGAAACCCACATCATAAAAATGAATACCAAAACATGTCATTAAAAACTAAAGTATAAAATGTAACAGTTACCCAAATTTAACTAATCACAGGGTTTCCACATAGGAGAACATATGTGAAAATATAGACATGGAAGTGAAATCTAACCATCAGGTTCTGATGAAGAGTGGTAGAGAACATGGCTATGAAAAATCCAATAATCACAAAGCCATAAATTTGGGATGATCTAAGGTACCATCTGATTCATCGAATATAAGGGTACTAAGACGACATTTTTGGATTTCAAGATGATTTCCCTAAAGTTGAAGAATTTGAATTAGAATAAATACCTACTTTATATCAGTATATTCTAAACTGTGTTCATGCCTTGAACAATTTTCACTTCATCTGTTAAAGAAATGAAGTTGAATTTTCATTGGTGACGTGTTAGCAGATCATGTGATAGAATGATGGGTCATTCCATATGTCTCAAACAAAAGGATATAAAAAGCTATTAAATATACATAAGTCTATATATGGTTATTTTAATCGTATATGATTCCAAAAATAGACTTATACATCATCTATCAGACTGCTTACTAAATCTAGTTTCTACTAACTAGGGACTTCTTGTAGGCTAGTGGTAGGCGATAAAGGCCTGCCACACTTTGGTTTTGGGTTTGATTCCTGCATCCTTGTTCAACGGGACAGGTTGTCGCCCGTCTTATGAGTTTTCCATTTTCTAAAACTATACTATTATAACATAACAAAAAGTTTTATCTTTAAACAATTCCATCTGATATCTAAATTAATCAATTCCAATATTTAGGTTTTTCCAAAATACTTATGTTCAATCACATAGTATAATGTTATTGATTACTTAAAATGACATCTATTGTGAATGTGAATACCATCATTTATCAAACGATATATCTTTTCGGTCACATTCCAACCATGTTAATACCTTAATCATGTATTCTCGTGAAAAGTGAATTACGATAGAACCTTAGTGAAAACATGAGTATTGTCAAAAGTTAACTCTTTCCACATACCAAAATACAAAAAATTCTATATACTCAATCCATGATATCACTTAGTCCTTATATCAATCATGAGCTCATGAATACTATCAAACATCTCATTATCTCCTTATCCCATAATTTTGTTCATATCATATACTTTTCCAAAATATCTGAATAACCTTTCATGGGTACCGGTACCATCCAACATATACATTCAAATTATCTAAAAAAATAGTGTAACAATCCTTATATGTGTCTTTATTCCATAGTACCATTACCTATACTACATAACTCTTGATAAATATAAACCATTCCACTACCTACTTAAACCATTGACTGAGATTCAACAATTCTTTCATCTCACATATGATTTGTAGTCTCTTCATTATCATCAACATAAATAATACCCATACGACCATTCTAATTCTCTTCATGAGACTTTCCCTTAGGGAATTGGTTTGCATAATGCCCATACATTCTACATTAAAAACATTTAATCATTGTTGATCTCATAGCAATAACATTATCCTTGTCCATAGGGTTAACTAATGATTTTCCTTTGCACTTATTGGCTTTGTGTCATTCTATTACACAACCAAAGCATCTTCTAGTTCCTTTGAAACATTCTCCCTAAGGCCTCTTCCCACATGATTTACATGAAGGAAAAATAATCTTTATTTCCTTTATGATCATCACGAAACTCCATCTTTCTCTTATTAGCTGAGTTAGGATACTTACCCAATTTGTGATTATTGATCAAATTATGAGATTGCTGATTCGGCATAATAACGATGTTTGGACATCCAAATCCCGTTTCATTTGGTTTCTCATGATGAATATCATTCCATTGTCCATCATATCATCCATTATCTGGAATCTTCATGTTTCTAGCCATTTTCTAAAACCCAAAAAGAATAGTGTGAGAGGAAAAAATCATGCGAGGGAAACCAACATAATAAAGGGGGATTGCCTTCAATATATAAAATATTAGGTTTAATTCTATGATCGTTTCCATAATTCTAATACTATAACCTATATGTATACTTTACCTTAAAGACATACCTATTTATACCTTATAAATATCTCTAGGGATTTCACTAATGTTTTCGCATCCTAGTTTCCGAAGGTTAACTAAACCTTCGCTCTGATACCAACTATAGAGACCTAATCTTGACGTACATGGAAATTACATTACTTTTGCGGAATACATAATATATGACAAAAACAGACACCCAAAGACCGTATTAGTTTAGTGTCTTTGGAAACTCAGAACGTAATCTTCTATTCGTGGTGAAAGATCTTCAACATCTCCCATAAAGATCTTCCAATTTTGTTTTCTTACCAAAAAACTTTCATTATATCCTAGGGAAAATAAAAAATATAAAGGTTGAGCTAAAATGCTCAGTATGGGTAAGAATGGAGATAATAAAACAAACCATATACATTTTTCCTTCAAAACATGAACATAACATTTAAACATCAAAATCTTTTGCAATGACATAAAACATGGCAGTACGTAAGGCATAGATCATAAAGAAACATTAATCATGATAAAATATCATGGGAATAAAACATGTAATTTTGGAAAAACATTAAGAACATGATGTGATTTCTATAGTAGCCAAGGCATTGCTGCTAATTCCATATTAGTGGAAAAAGTCCCCTTGTGAATCGAGTTCACTCCTCATTTCAGTCCTATAACACTGAACCGAATTAACTTGCCAATCTATCCATGTCTATCTCATGAGATATAAATCTTTACCCAATTCATTGGAGGGAGATATAGGTCCCACCCATCTAATAATGAAATAATTTTTACTTGTGCCACAATATAAACACAAATCATTCATCTAAACCCAAAGAATAAAAATGGTTTTCATAAACATCATCTCATCCTAACATAATCCATATAAAACAAATGGATATCATTTCATCATATGAAAAGTGAAAACATTTAAATCATAGAGATATTATACAATATGCATACACATTTGAAATAATGTCTTCTTAGATGGAAAATGGTTTTGATAAAACACTTGAAACAAATTCTTGAGGAAAATATCCGTTCTTCATAAAAATCATTTTCTTCTCACAAAATGACACACAATTTTAAAAGAAAAGAATTTTTTTGAAAATAACCATGAAATATTGTAGAGTAAACTTCATGAAAATTAGGCATTATGAAAATTTAAAAATTCATTTCAGCCATATAAATTAAAAAACATTCTCCTCGTACATTTGTCAAAAAAGTCAAAAACTAACTCGTATGGTAAACAAAAGAGAGATTCCTTCCATACGATGTGGTAAATGTAAAAAGAGTGTAAAAATGTCTTTAAACATATATTTAAAAAATGTTTACTTTTTATGAAAACATTTTGAAAACATATGGACATGGATAATAAACATAACCCCAATAAATACTTTTGAATAAACAATCTCGGATAAGAATGAGATTGAAATAATTATCGCTTACCATATGTCCAATTTCTTCCGTATGTGACCGAGAACTACTGGTAACTCCAGATCAGGGGTATCATAGTTCTATTCATGTTGTGTCAGTTATCGAGAATCGTAAGAGATTACTACTTGCTCTTGCATCAAGAAACATCCAAGCTTGGACCCTGATGCAACGCAGAAGACTATATACCTAACACCCAGCACCGTAAGCCTCAAGATAAGGGCACTAGTCTGTATTTTACTCAGATCATGAAAGCACCTATGGAATATCTCCGACAATATGAATTGTTTCCCCTTCACCTTCAATGATGATAATGGTGCTCCATGTCTGGAGAAATTTGGAACAAACCTCTATTAGTATCTAGCCAATCCCTAGAAACTTCGTACCTCTATCACACTCCCGGGTGGCTCCCAAGAACGTACCACCATAATCTTCACCGGATCCACTGCAACTCACACCTATGAGATGAAATGTCCCAGAAACTGAACTTATTGCATCTATAACTGGAACATTGAGAGCTTACCATAAATATGGTGCTCTCTAAGTGTGCCCTGAACTATCTGCAAATGATAGGAATGCTTATCCTCTATATCTGAGTAGATCATAATGACGTCGATGAAGACTATTATAAATAGATCAAGGTAAGGCATATATATTATGTTCATGAGTCCCATTAACACTAGTGGAGCATTGGTCATGCCAAACAACACGACAAAAAATTCATAATGGTCATACCAACATCTGAAAGTCTTCTTCTACAGATCATTGTCTTGTACTCTGAGCTAGTGATAGCCTGATCTGAGGGTTATCTTCGAGAACCACTGTGCTCCATTCAGCTGATCATAGAGGTCCTCATTCCTCGGGAGTGGTTACTTATTCTTCACAGTCACCTAGTTCTGGTGATGATAGTCAACACAAAGCCTCAAGATCCCATCTGCCTTCTTGGAAAAGAATGTTGGGGCTACCCAAGGAGAATCACTGGGCCGGATGAACCCCTTCCCATGTAAGACCTCCAACTGAACCCTCAACACACGATGCTCCTGGGGAGCCATCTGATATGCTGGTGTAGATATCAGTTCCATCCCAGGGTACAAATCAATATAAAAGTCCAACTCTATTTGAGGAGGTAGACCCAGAACATCATCAGGGAACAAATCTGCATATTGGTCCACCGCTATAGGATATCATAGACTCTCCACATCAACCACTTAGAGGGTAATTCTAGCCAACTGATAAGTGATCAGTTGCACTCTCTTCCGGGTAAGTCCTTCTTGTGCTGTAATGGATCCCTTTTTACCAGTGATGGTAGACCTAGTCCCATCTGTGTTGAAACACCATACTTTTCACCCAATATAGTCAATATGAGCATGGATTGTAGATAACCAGTCCATAACCAAGATGAAATCATAAGTCCATAACACTGCTACTAGGAGATCCTAGCCCAAGCTCTCACATCCTAATTTAAGATCACACTATAGGCACTAGTGTGTAATGGTAAAATCCTCTATCGGAGGAGTCTCTATCCATATGGATCGACCCAACGGCTCCATCAGAATCTCTGATCTCCAAACTAGGGTATTGGTAAAAAAGAATGACTGGAACCTATTTTTATAAGTACATCTACTAATGTGGAGTAGACAAAGATCATACCTCGTATCATCTCTGAAGTGCCATTGTCATTGGCCTTAGCTTTTTGGAGTTGAGGTCACCACATTCCACCTTCTTCCTGTGGTCAGGGTAGACCACCATGTGTTGGTGGAAATAACATCCCGAATCATCTCCCACCACCAACTGCACGGTCTACTCCTCTGTCATGTCACCTGCTCCCTCTGGACCTCCTCGGTCGAACATCTGTCTCTACATAAAGTAGAATGGTGGCATGGATCACCATGAGATCATCTGGTGTCCCTACCAGTCAGAAAACTCTTAGTACAACCACTATCCAATCCTCAACATGTTGTGGGTCTGTCTCTCCTCTAAAATTGGGTGGCCTCTGGTGATGGATCTCATGCAATGTGCTCAAGCGGTGTGAACCCTCTATTGATGAGGCTGGTGGCATCATTTTTCCAATAGTTAATGGTACTGTTGGTGCCTCTTCTGGTTCTTGTGCTAATAAAGGGCCCTGCACCGAGGCCTTATCACTCAGTGGGAAATCATCACGTACTCTACCCGAAACCATGGATGGCTATCTACATGGAGACATCCTGAAAGGATACATGTGAGCCACAATCAATAAGTTATACCCGGTGAGAGGATATAAAGAGATCACAAAGAAAACTCTTCATAACACACACGTAATCGGTCTTTTCATACATTGAGTCGGGAATCAGAAGTCTGGGTCCTGTTGTATGGATATGTCGGTCTCCACACAAACATTGGATTCCCTAAACTGATAACCAAACCCATAACACATAAAATTATTGGTGATAAAAAAAAACGGATTCCAATTTTATATGGTAGAACTGACTCCTCTGATACCAATTTTTCATGACCCGTACCCCGAGGCCCAGGCCATGACTACCCCAAGCCCATCTTCCATAGTCCAGAGGCTGGAGACTAACAATGAAAGGTGTATTCACTAAAATAGTAAAGGCATTGCCTTCATATACTATAAACACACATGACCAAACATGCAACAAGATACGAACAGAAGTAAAATAAATATTAAAAATAGTGTGTACAGTAAGTAAAAGGGATGAAAATACAATACTAAAAAGAAAGTACAAGAAAAATGGAATGTAAAAATAATATATAACATCATTTGGGAACACCCACCAAGGATGCTACCTGAAGGGTATGTACAACTCTCGAATGGTCATCTCTACATTACACCTCATCTAAGGTCCACCTCCGAGCTACCTCTTGTCCTGGTACCCTCGTCCTCAGTCAGCGCTATCCATCATCTACACCAAACACAACAAGGTGTGGTTGTAGTCCGTGTAGGGGTGAGTATAACAATACTCAGTAGGGACATTGAGAAAATAAATGGTCTCACAAAATTTACAAAGAATAAACCACATATCATGAATAAAACTGTCTACCGTACTTTTGTATATGACCATACATATATAAAAAAGTTATCTAGTATACTTACCTCCATAATGAAAAAACACAAAGGCCTACCATATAGAAGAGCTGAAGAAGTTCACAAAATGAGTAGGTGATTCTTTCATGGGTTTGGTTCAGATGAATCATAGATATAAGGGGGTTCCAATCCAATTATCCAAACAAAAATTTATGGGGGACTCCCTTGTAACCATAATATTGGAATCATTTATGATGGTTGTAAAAGTTTATTTTAAAAGATTACCATATAGAAGAGCTGAAGAAGTTCAAATTTGCTTCCTTATGTTTTCTAAGAATTCTATTTTTGAGAAAAGATATTGAATCTGGATTATTACAAAGAATCTTCCAAGTGATTCTTTCTTGAAGGGCCTCATTAATGTATCTAAAATTTTTGTGCTAATCCCACCCTAATCAATATATATGCAACAAGTCGACCAGTGGACAATCAAATGATTTATTTCCAACAAACTATAAGTCCAAATGAAATTTTTGATTAAGGTATTCATTTTTTTGATAATTCCAATAATCCATTAATAATCAATAATTGATTAAACCATTTTAAAAACAATAGTGGATTTGACAATGCATAATATTCATTCCCATGAAAGGTATTTCCCTTTCCAAGAAGATAGTTGGTTACATACATGGTCAACAATTGTAGAAAAGTGAAAAGGCTTGGGTCTAACCTAAAAAAATGGGATCGCTTTAGTATGAAAAGGGAAAGGAACCCTCTTTGATTCCTAAGTCACTGATAAGTTTACCTTCTTGGATAGTAGGAAATCATTTTCAAAAGAAGATAGATGATTTATTCCAGCTAATTTTTTGACCAGAATCCTCTTCATAGTGAGATAGATCATTTTTTAGGTTTCATATATTTCTTTTATAACCTTGCAAAAAAAGTATGATATCATCATAATAAACGGTATGTGTGGAAGCATTCACATTCTTCGAAACACGAATGGGTTTTACTTTAGTCTGATCCACAAGACGATTGAAGAGAAGACTATAATATTCCTCTGTAATAGAGAAAATAATAGAAGATAGGGGATCACCATGTCGTACACCTTTTCTACATTTTTAGTAACCCTTTTGAGAGACATATATCAATGTGGAAATAAACAAAGAGTTGAAAAGGGTTTTAATTATAGTAATAAAGGAGTCATTGAAACCAAATCCTTGAAGAACCAAGAAGAATAATATCCAGTCCATGTTATCAAAAGCAATTTTGATGCCATATTTAATTGAAATATTACCCCATCTGTTAAATTTGTTATTAGTGTTGACTCACTCAGATGTAAGATAAATACAATCTTGTATGGATCTACCTTGGATAAATTCAAATTGGTTCTATGAGACAATTTTTTCAATGATAGTTGAAAGTCATATAGAAATGATTTTGGTGATGATTTTAAAGAGGGTGTTCATGATAATAATGGGTCTAAAAGGGTGGATCTAAGAAGAGTTTTCTATTTTAGGAATCAATGAATTAAATTGAGAATTCAGACCATGAGGAAGGACACCATATGGGGAGAAAGATTTGACAAGTTTTCAAACATCCAAATGTATAACATCCAAATAATGCTGAAAAAACACATTATAAAAACAATGAGAACCTAGATCACTATCATGATTCAGCCTAAAGATTGTGTCGTTAATTTCAAGATCGTGAGGTATGATTAGAAGGAACGTGTTATCCTCATCATTAACTGCCTTCATAAGGTCCTTTTGTAAGAGGTCTTTTTTATTTTCAAGATAATTAAAGATGGATTCAAAGTAAGAGACAATATGTCTAGTAATATCATCATCACTATCTAAGTGGTTGTCCCTATATTATAACAAAGATAGAGGTCTATAATAATTATTGACATAATGAATTGAGTCATAGAACATAGTTTTTCCTTCACCATCAGATAACCTTTAAAAATTATTATTATGTTTCCTCATGTTCTCTTTAAAGGTGACCAATGAATTTAGTTCAACTGAAATATAGAGTTCTTGAGTTGATTTAGTGTTGAAATCAGATCTAGTGTAATTGTATTTTTGTTTACTAAGAACGTCTTCAAGAAGAAATATGTCATTATAAAACTGTTTAGCGGTAGAATGACACCAATATTTGATAATCTGTTTGAGTTTTTTTAACATAATAGAATAGGCAATGGAATCATTAATGTCTGACGACGAAGACCAATTTTTTTAAATATCAGTGTATTCATCATTATCAAACCACTAATAGTTAAAAATGAATGGAATCTAGGGTTTCATAGTTTTGGTCAAGACATTGAGAAGAATTTGGTATTTGTTAGAGTGTAGCTTGTGGTGTGTGATGATGAAGATAATATCCAATTTAACTTAGGCATGGATGTTCTTGAAGTCTCTATCCAAATTAGAGGCAACCACACTATTGTAGTTCCTCATATACCAAGTAAACATGTAACCAGTAAGATTAATTTCAATAAATTTGTTCTCATAAATAGTTGTTTTGAATTCTCTCATGAAAATAGCATCACGAGAAGGAAAAATTTACTCACTTGTATTTATAAGGGAATTAAAGTCCACAATCAAAAACCAGGGAGTAATAATTTTTGTACCTAAATAGGTAAGGTCATTCCATAGGGGAATCCTATCTTGGTACCTATTTTTAGCATTAATAAAGGAGTAGAATTACTAAGTTACATTAATTATGATGTCACAAGTAAATACATTCTCAAATATATTAAAGAAATTAATATTTTAAGTGAAGTGTGTGAAAAACCTAAAGGGTTTCAACATTGGAGGAATTTTTTATTGCACCAGAAAAATAATAATCTTGTTGGCATAATTGGGAATATTTCATTGAAAAATTATTTTTGGGTTCAACAATAGAAAAAAATTGGAAATGAGAGTTTTTCATTATTTTTAAGATGATAAGAGTGTTAGAGATGTCAATACTCTGATAGTTCTATATGAGAATCTTCATTTATACATATGTTTGGAGCTAGAAAACCCTTTATTTGGATAACTGAGTGCTTTTTCCTAGAATATATTCTAGGTTTTTTATCATTTCATAGACTATTATTATATTTCAACTTATTTTTTGATGCATCCAAGGTGTTTATATTGAGATTACCATAGAAGTATCCATGTGAATGTCTAGTAGGGAGGCATTCACATAGGGAACTACAATGTTCCAGA
The DNA here is from genome assembly GCA_963277665.1 of Viscum album. Taxonomy (NCBI): domain Eukaryota; kingdom Viridiplantae; phylum Streptophyta; class Magnoliopsida; order Santalales; family Viscaceae; genus Viscum; species Viscum album. Next base: position 2,008,813,008 of record OY728150.1, read on the forward strand.
TAAAGGTATTGTTATAAACCAAACCATGAGTTATAATAAGGTTTCTAGAATTCATGGAATTAACATTTTGATTGACAGTATGAGAAACACCAAAATAATGAGTTATTACTTTAGAAGAAAAAGTACCCGATCCTATTGTATCCATATGTGTAGTATCACTCATTTTTGTGTTTGAATGTGGAACTAATTTACTCTTTGGAGAAGTCAATGGTATCTCTTTATATACAACCAGTTAGGTTTTTAGTGTAAAAATGTTAGAATCGGTAGTTAGTTGTGTGTTCTTTGTTTTATTAGTGACCTATTACATTCCATCACAAGAGCTAGAATTAAAATTTATATAGTTATGTGAATTGGGTAGATTAGTAGATTTTCAATCATGCTCAGACTATTTGCTACACACTTGTTCCAGTACCTCCGTGGTAGAGATGGTATTTTCAAAACTATATGATATAGGGGGAATTCAGTATGGGAAGTACTATTTGAATTGAAATTATGTTACCCATAAACAGTAGTTCTTGATATAGCAATTTTTAGTTTTTCATCAGATTGTTTATCAAAACTAGATTCTTGAATAATCTCGTCACTATTGGTATTTTCAAGATTGTGTGTAGCAGGGGGAGGTCTGTTGAGTTATGCTTTATAATATTGTCCACTGATATAACCTTTTCCTGACCCTATGATAATTTTAAGCGGTCAACATTCAAGTAATTTATGATCCTAATGGCTAATTATAGATATTATGATATAAATTCATACATTATACGGGGTCTCCATGTCCGATAAAAATCCTTCAACTATTTTCTAGGATATCTAAGATTGGATTCCAATGTTGCAGATTCTAAATCTGATTGTTTTTTTAATGATTTATATAATAATTGTTTCAATTTAATTATTTATACATTGATCTTCGACTTCATTTTTCTATTCCACCACTATATCAGCCCAAGATTTTCCCTGGTCAACCCCTAATGGAATCAGGGCCTTTGATTTGATAACCCACTTTTAATGTTATTTAAAGAAGATTCAGGTTTATCAATGGAAGAACCTTTACATCTCATTGGTTTTTTTGGTCTCGTTTCATTCAATACCACTTGGTCGTGAGACATGTTTATGCATTACCCAACCATTTAGTATCTAGTGACCAAGGATTTTACAATACTAATAAAAAGGGAGATTTCTCTCATATTCATACCTCACATCAATAATATAATCCTGATTATTACAGGAAATAGATTGTGGCAGTTTAGTTTTTAGTTTCAATTATACAATAACTCTTGAAAACAATCCTAACATTCCATTTAATGTTCTTTGAAAAATGTTTGTGGGGTACCAATAGAAGAGGTCAATTCATTTACGATAATCATATGCTAAAAACCCCAGTTGAGATTTTGTAGTCTAACCCATACATGTTCTAAATTGTTTCCATGAGTGTTCAGATTTAAAGCAAATTCCCATTCAACAATATGTACCAGAACATGTTTGAGATATATATTAACTATCATCTATACCATATATATGTTCTAATGAGTAGAACACTATTCTACATGCATGAATATGTGAAAATCAGAATACCCTATAGTTATATATATTGTACTTGTCTTATAAGAACATTAGTCTAAAAATAAGAATATTATAGTTTCAAAAACTCTCATGGTCTCACAATCATATAAATCCATTCAATTTTTTTTATCTTAGTCAAATTAGGAAAAAATTCATATCCACAAAATAATAAACACCAGTGTTTCATTCATCTTAACCTTCCACAAAGAAACCTTGGGACCACATGTTAGGTATATATTTCTTTGGTGGGAATATAGAAAAATTAAAAGATGATCCTTAGAACCAAAAGAAATACTTTTAAATAAATTTCATCTCAACTAAATCATGGTTTCATGTAATATCCCCTTTTTCATCCTTGTATAAGTATCATAAAATTGTATTTAAATATTGAACTTCCTCTCATAGAGCCACAATCAATATAAATAATAATCATTAAATAAGGGGAATTACTGTAGGTGTAATAGATATCATGAAAATCTCAAATATAACATTCCAAGCATGACATTTTCAAAATCAAATAATAATAAAATGGCATTTAACGCAATTTAAAACAAACATAAATAGTATCCTTTTAACCATTCACTATAAAACTAAACAAATAATTTTTGAATTACCATACCATATTTCTATTCAAATGAATTCATTTTCAATAATAGTAACTTATTTTCAAACATGGTTTAACAACCACATTACTCACATTCCATATACAAAATGGGTGTCAAATTAATTTGAAAAAAACATTATTAGAAAGTGTCTATTTAGCTATTTCTAAAAAACATGTAATTAAAAAAATAGGATTTAAGAATCAATTACTGTGGAATTATGATAGTTATATATAATATTAATGGCATTTTTGAAATCCACAACAACTATCATATTTAAATTTACATAATTAAATAAATCTATATAAAAGACCAAGAATGCGTTGAAAATTTAAATAAAACATGTGTAAGAAAAAACAAATCTCAAAAATTTAGGGAGCAAGTATCATTGAGTCTCCTTTGTTTCTAAACCCAATAAATTTAAAAATACACAACCTATAAAACCAAATACATTTTTTTGGCCAAGAAGGAAAACTAAATTTATCGTAAGAATTATTATATTTTCAGATATAATGATAATATAATAGAAATTAATAAATGAGGTTGAGGTTGAAATAAACAATGGATAATTAAGAATTTATCCAAAAATTCCAAACTTGATAGAAGAAGTGATGATACAAAAATATATGATTAAAGAAGAGAGATATATGACAAACTTCCTCCAAGTCATCAGTATAACAATAGGGAGTGAAAAAATAGACCCGAACCCCTTAAATTCATATAGGGGATGATAATAAATCTCATTAATATTTATACCAACATAAATAACTCTCATGTTGTGGTGTTTTGAACAACACCATGGTAAAACTTTACTCAGAAATTGAGTCAACAAATTAATTTAAATTAGAATAACAATTTTTTCATATTATTAATTTCATATTTAATATTAAAAATATGTCACCAATGTAAATATTAGTTACCACTATGTATCATTTAATTTTTAGGGATTTCATTAATGATAATTTTTGTTTTTCTTCAAAACAAAATTATTGTGAATTATTTTAAATTGAATTTAATAAAATATTTAAATAATTATATAAATATATTATAAGTCATTTGATTTGTAATTTATTTGAAATAACCATGAAAAATATATTCAATATAAAAAAATCTACAGAAATATGTTTTTCTATATGAAATGCATAATTTTTAATATTTAATTTCAAATATTTAGATATTTAAATATATTAAATAGAGTGCGAAATGATTCTCCTGAAGTTGAATTTTGAATGGGGTCATCTTATATTGTAAATAAAAAATATCTACAATAGTAAATAAATAATGATGGTTAATAACGGTACAAAGTAATATCTTAAAGTGGCTTTATTTCATTCAAGATTACATGACATTTAGCACTTATATATAACCAATGATAGGTTATAAATTCATTCTAACATGTACAAAAAACTATTACTCAACTAAGTAACACAAATAATATCTGAATTTATCCTTACCAATAACATAATATACAATTCCAACAAAATACCCCACCTTTATAAAAGAAAAAGAGGTCATTGTCTCTTAAACGAAGGCACAATTATCCCTCTAAATTACAATGATCCTCAACATATTTTACATCTACTACTTCCCTATTCCAATTTTTATTATATTTTTGATAAAATCAATTTACCAAAGACATCCATTCACAATAGATCCGTCAATAGATGTTGTATTGAGTCAATATATGTGTTACACATGTTGTAAATTTTCTTATCTATTAGTTTCATCCACCCACAAAGTAAAATATTATTCCCAAACTAGTATAATTTAAAATTTTAAATTATTATAAAAAAAATTTAATATACTAATCTAATAAATGTAATAGCCTCCATTTTGAATGGTCACTATGTTCGAAAGTGTATACAACACACAAAAAAAGAGCATAAACATAGCACAAAATATTATTAATATTTAAATATGACAATTATAACATTATAGATGAATTTGTGGGAGTAAATAACATTAACCAACTTTTAAAATAAATTTTAATTAACTACCAAAATATATTTATGGGTTAATTCTTAGTAATTTGACCTTCAATAATTTGTAAATTCATTTTTATTAATAAATTTATTTTTAATGGAAATGGATTTTTTATATATAATATTTTAATAAATATCCAAAATATGTAAATATTTTATTTGATATAATTTGTATCGATTTTTTTATTCACCATGTAAAAATTAATTGAGGGTTATATTTATTATTTTCCCATAAAAGATTTTTTTTACTCAACACAGAAAAATACTAATTGGTATTGAAAAGTATATATTCATTTCAATAAATAACAATAAAATACATTACCTTAAGAACAGTTAAAAATTAAAATTAGTTCAATTATGTTATGAATAAAAAATATGTTCATTTGAATTAATTTTATTGTTTAATTTGGAAAAAAATTATGGCATATTAATAATTAAGTTTTTGTCAAAAAATATATTATCATTATTTTTTTGAATTTAAATTGTAAATAAAATCTTCCATATCATCATAATATAATATTAAAAGATGGATTTAATTTATAGAATCATGAACTCTTAATATGGTAAATATGTCCTTTTATGTATGGTCATTATTAATTTTTACCAAAGTAATTTATTTTCAAGAATTTATGGTTAAATGTGATAAATAATGATAAAAATAATATGGTACGACAAAATATGTACCAAAAAACAATAATTTAATACATTGAATCTGCTTTTATTAGAAATTTCATTTCATTTATTTAAAATATTTTAAACTTTTCGATTTTCAATTTTTTAACATTTTTAGATTTATTTATAAGATAATGACAAATATGTCAAATTCTTTCTTTTAGTATCTTTAATTTTTTTTGATAGGTATAAGCTGAAATATGGTTCATTAAAATGGTTATGTGAATTATAAATTTTTTTTATCATGGTTAGTTATTTTTAAATTTTATTATATGCTGATGATATTTTGATTTTTGGGGAAGCTGTAAAAAAATCCATATATGCGATCAAAGCCTTATTCTCACACTATGAGACTGTTGCTAGACAACATATAAACTGGAATAAATCCTGCATTGTTTTTGGTGATGGGATCACTGTTGGAAAACAAAATAGGGTCACCAGAATTCTCGGAGTAAAAAAAGTCTATCTGCCTATTATTTATCTTGGAGTTCCAATCTTTTGTGGTACAATACGTAGGGGCTACCTTGATGGAATTTCCTCTGGTATCATGAATCAGATGGAAAAATGGAATAGTAAATATCTGTCTCAAGCTGGAAGGGTGTGCCTCCTTAATTTGGTGATCACATGAATGTTTGTCTATTCCTTTTCCATTTATAAATGACAAAAAAAATCTTCTCAAAGAACTCCAATGCATGATGAGGAATTTTATCTAGACAAGCTCTATTAATGAAAGGAAGTTGATCACCATTTCATGGAAGGACTGCATCAAACCCATTGAGTTGGGTGGTCTTGAATTCAAGGAACATCAACATTTTAATGAGGGACTTATTAATAATTTCACATGGAATCTGTTAACCTATAATGACTCATCCCTGGATTTTCATTCTTGAAGATTTAAAATGATGCTTATTAATGGCTACCATCATTATATGTCATCATCAGAATGGAATTCCCTATGACATTCCTTCAATGATGTGATTCAGAATTCTATATGGCTTGTCTGCAGACAATCTGGTTTAACTGTTTCAATAATCCTTTGTTGGACAACACCGTATATATTGGGGATATTCCCCCATCCAATTGACACGACTATTGCATATTTTCTAGATCATTATCATGGCCTTGAAAACATGATAAATTCTCAGGACAAGTAGGAAATCCAGACCTACTCTTTCATGGACATCGATACTCTGGTCTGGATTCCCAACAGGAATGGACATTTCAATCTAAAATAATTCTACAACATGAATCTTGTTTCCTCCACACAAGCGCCCCCATGGATTCTCACATTTAACGTTCATTTTAATGAGGCCTCCAGACTTCTCCTTATTTGGAGATAGTAGAGAAACCAGTTTCCAACGCACAATCAATTAAGGAAGGATGGCCAATGTATTATGTCTGCCTGTTATATGCGTCTGAATGAAACTGAAACTGCACAACACCTTTTTATCTGTTTTACCTTTTCTCAAGAGCTATGGAAATACATTGGAGACATATTCAACATGGATCTCTGCTCATATTGGTTTCTAGAAGACATGATGGTGTTCATCTCCAAGTCTAGAAGGAGTGCGCAGATTCATAACATGATGCTGGTTGCTCCATTGGATATTTGTCATGCCAAATGGACAACCCAGAATATCCTCTTTTTTGTCAGAAAGGCTTAGTACTTTCATGAAAGCGCAATTGGGATTCATCAGGGCATACATGCTGGTAATGCGATACAAAATGGTTGCATTGAAAATACCTGCATAGTTTTAAATGCACTGCGGATGCTTGCAATTTTAGATAAAATGAAGAAGCCATTGGTGGTAAAGTATATTCGTTGGATACCACTTATCTCTCCCTGTGTTAGGTTAATGTTGATAGAGCCAAATCTAGAGTGCTGGGTAGATTAGGCTGTGGGGGTGTCTACCACACACATCATGGATTCATCAAGGGCTTCATTCATAATTTTATTGGGATTGGACATGCTTATGAAGCAGAATTGTGGGCTATTATTTATGCCATGGAGAATGTTGTCTTTCATAACTGGAACATTTTATAGATTGAATCTGACTCTGAACATGCGGTGAATTCTCTCAAAATGCATACTCAGGATGTTCCATGGAGACTTCTGCCTCACGGGATCATATTTCTTAATTAGGTAGAATATCTCAACTTGGTAATCACTCATGCATATCAGGAGGCCAATCAAGTGGTTGATGCCTTTTCCAAGAACGCAGTCATGGAGATGACTACCATGTGGTCCTTTCGAACTCTTGATTGTTTTGCATCTTTGGTTGAGGCTGATATGAGAGGAGTATCCCACTCCAGCCTCTGTAAAACCCCCTGCTCTGTAATACTGTGTAAATTTAAGTTTTATTTAATATTTTTGGGGGATGGTTTAACCAGACCCGACATTTCGGGTAAATATCTATACACTTATTGAGAAATAAAAATCTTATCATGAAATTCATCAAAGGGATAAAAATTAATGATAAACTAAAAATATATGGGTGAAAAAATCACCCAAAATTTTCCAATATTATTTTATGATATTATGATGATGCATATTTATCATGTCATTCAATTCTATGCAATTGGATCTAATTAAAAATAAATATTTATTTATATTAATTCAATACATTATGATATTCCAAAAATGCTCCTCCTTGTGTTATAAAAGCGCACACCACCCCTTTTTATCATAGTTAAATATCAATATAGATAATCAAATATCATCCCAAATATCTTCTTAAATTCCCCTAAAGCATATTAGTGGTTGAATTTTTCACATAACACCATCCTCTGAGTGCATATGGTGTAACGAAAATGAGGTTTTCCAATCAAAAGGTATACCATTTTCCCGAATGTTTTGGTCATATTAATTTATCTACTCCCTAAAATATTCATTAATCCGGGTGAAATAATTAATTCAATATCAATGTAATAGTGAGATGTTTCATATTAACCGAACAACATATTTCAATCTCTTCCTTAATCAAATGGGGAACATAATTGTTGTTTGTCGGTATGATGGGAAAACGCCTCCCAAACCGATGCCATTTTAACCAACACTACCTCTCATAGTTGGTTATAAAAATAGATTTTATGTTTTTATATATTATTAATTTAATAATTTTCTTTATTAAAATATATTATATCATATAATTTATTATGTTTTATTGCATTTAAAATTTATATTTTCATTCATGTGTATGGGTGGACTACCACCTTTATGATGTGATGCAAGTTTCAGTTTATCACTAAAAAACAAGGATGTTATAAATTAGAATATTTAGATAAATAATAAGGAATTTATGTTATAAATATCATTATATAAATATAAAATAATACTTACCCATTTTCTATCATGATCATGGATAAATGGAAATGTTTCTCTTGCGTATGTACAACATACAATATCAATGATGCTATATTGAAATATATTACCGTAGTCAACCTACTAATGTAATTTTGAATGTACAACCCAAATATCATCAAACATATAATGTGAACATAAATGATTGATTAATATAATATAACATGTTGAAAATTTATTGATAAATATGAATTTTATTAATATTGAATAAAATAGTTAATATAGTTATTTATTGGGAATCGTAAAGAATGTACTTGATGAGTCAGACCTAAGGTAAGTGATTGCATATAAATTTCATTTATGTGTGAATATATTATTATTATATAAAAAATTTCAATTATATGGTGTATATGATTCCCATTTTAAATATTATATAATTAATTAAGAATACATTAATGTATTTTATTTTTAAATTAATATTATTTCATCTAATTATCATTTACATGAATGTTACCATGTGGTAATTGTTGCAAAACTTAATTATTTTTAATTTGGTTGTATGAATTTTTTATTGATTTCATTATAATCCATTTATTTCAATATTGAATTTTAGAGATAAATTTATTATTTCATCATACAATGGTTTATTCATTTTAGGATTTTATGTGCATTTTTATAAATTTCTTTTTGTATATAAATGAGGAAAATATTTTTAGTATTATTTTGATTATATTGTCTATTAGAAGTTTATTTTAGTACATTTGGAATTAAAAATTCATGATAAATACTCACAGTTTACAGTGAACGATGATATTTTAGTTATAATAATAAAAATGACGGAATTCAACATTTAACTCTGTATGTTTACTTATATTATCTTCTATATGTTAATGAATTACCTCAAAAATAGGAAAAATGTTCTTGTAAAAAATCATATTTTATATACTTATGATGAATAAAGTGTCCTTTTCATGCCATGTTAATTTTGAGTTTTGTGTTCGTTAACTTTCTCTTGGTCATTAATTTTATTCTGATCAATGTTCTTTGTCAATACCCATATTTATTTAAATATTTCATTTTATGAAATGCGTATATATTCAATTACAAATAATTTTTTCTTATTTGGATTCCAAGTCATGGGATATTCAAGATGACCTCCATATAACTTTTTCCCTGTTCTAAGAGGAAGCTCTATAAAACCATTTTCTGATGTGGGTTGTCCCCAATGGTATATTGAAATTTAATACCATTTATTACTAATGAAATATTACTTATTAAACATTGAAATTTATTTAGGGGTGATAATGTTATAACCTAAGAATTCACCAAAAATATTCTTTGATAGATACATATACGACACACAACACCATTATTAAACAATGAAAAAAATATTTATTATATAAAATAGGACATTATAAATTAGCCATTAAATTATGAATAAGGAATAATATTAAAAAATTAAAATATATTTTAAGGATTAAATCAATTTTAATTAATTTATTAATTCTTCTGAAATTAAAACATAACTTTCAACTACCTATATTTTAAACATAACAACAGTTTTCTCCAGATATGTTTTTTAGAAAGATTTTTATTTTATATTATAATTAATTTCTCCATAATTCATAATTTATTTTGAAAAAGATTTATTATATTTTGAATTAATATGATAATATTGAAATATATTTTTTCGGATAAATCATTAATGATTGATTTTTTAGAAAATTGTGAAAAATATAGTTTTTTATAATAATTTTTTTTTCAAGCTTATTAAAATTAAAATTTTTGTTTAAAATGGATTAAAAGAAAATTAAGATCTAATATATTATTATTATAAAAAAATAACCAATTTGAATAATTTTTTTTCTTAATTTGTTTTAAAATAGTTTTATACTTAAAAAAGAATTTTTCTAGAGAGCATTTTTTGTTAAAATTTTAATTTTTTTTATTTTAATATATGAAACCATTAAAAATTGAGTTTGGAAACTGAATTCTACGTTTAGAATCATGATTTCCACATTCACTTTATATGACATATATTTTTTATTATATTTAGCAACCATAGTAAATAGTTGTCTCCCCGATAAGGGTAAATCGACTAATTAAGGTTAAAATTATGAAATGGAAACAAACGACACTAAAATTTAAATTTTTACATGTTGATAAGTTTATTTTGTGTATTTGAAAACATATTTAGGAAATATGGAAGCATTGTGCGTTATTTTAATGGATTTAACAATTATAATAAATAATAAAATGATAAAGTAAAAAATGTCACATTATTGTATTTAATATTTAAAATATATATCGAAAAGGATGAAAACTACTTATGTTCATATATAAATGGATTCATAAAAGGTAATTTTTTATAGGTAATTTATTTATAAATTATAGTAATGAAATTATAATATTAAATTCTCATTAAATGCCTACATAAAATTTATTCATTGAATTAAAAATCAATAAAATTATTATAAAAATGATAATAAAATAATATTTGAATTAATTATAGTGTTTTAGGAATTATGTTGACAAATTTAACATTTTAAGGAAGTGGGAACATATTATATTCTAATTACATTATAGTATTGTTTTATCAATGGAATTTTAATTTAATAGATTGGAAAATGATATTAATGAACATTTTTAATAAAAATATTTTTTAAAATGATTAAAAATTCATAAAACAAATATATATGGTAATGTAATTTGGTTATTATTAATAAAATAAACTATGGTATATTTATATGAATTTTTTTCTTTTATTGTATGTATCCAGATCCCCAAAGAGTAAAAAAGATCTTTATCGATGTAATCATCCAAATGTTTATCATATGGTTATAAAGGAAATCATAAACATGAATATATCACCTAAACTAGTCCATTTTTTATGAGAGGATTTATAATAGTATGATTATTATATTATAATTATTTTAAAGTGGATATATTTTTAAATGGATATTAATTTGTATTAATTTATCACATAAATAACTTCATGAAATCCCCTCCCCACAATATAGAAGGGAATCCCATCTAAACTTTTTTCCACAAAAAAAAACCTGTTGGGTTTAACAATAACTACCCAGATCCCTTTATAACCTACAATACCATGTTTTATAGTTCTTATTTTTGTAATAACACCAATATTAGATACAATAAGGTATACAAAAATGGCGTTGTCTAAGTAGTAGGTGAAACTTTAAACATAATGTTCTAGTTTTATTTCTTTTTTTTACTCTTTAAAATACTATTCAAACATTAGAAAATAGTAGAAATAACTTCTTAATATTTCTTATATGTTTTATTTTATATGTAATTCTCTATATCCATCATATATTCCATAATCTAGAAAGAGAAACCATCATTCATCAGCATAATGGACTACAACCTCATGAACCGATGAAATATTTTGTATATAACTACCCCTCACGACAAGGTATGATGATTTATTTAATGTTTATATATGATATTAATGAAATATTTATCATTATTTAAACATAATATAGCCTCCAAATTATTACCCTTACATCCAATGGATAATGATAACATGATCCATGCATATGCATGGACTACCACCACTACTACGCTATGTGATTCATTTTCCATGACCACTTAACATGGATAATATATATTAGTTTATTTAAAAAATTTATGTAATATCTGATTTAATGTTAATTATGTAATTATATAATGGTACATTCCTTCTAACCATCATGATCATTAAAAAATGGAAACACTACTAATGCTAATGTATGTCACGCCATATCTATGATTCTAATGTAGTGCATTTTTCATAATCATATTTCCTGATGGGATTTAAAGATATAATTTATTAATAAGTACTATATTTATTAAAATAATATTATTTTTGGGTTGGATAAATAATGTATTTTAATACTATAGTTAACCCAGAGATGTCATTTTAGAAATATGAATCAAATTTCAATAAAAATTATGATATAAAAGGAATTGATTATGTGATTCAATATAACTTTATCAAAAATAAAATTAATGAATTATTAAAATCCAAAAGATTCTAATGAAATTAAATAATAATTACATTCTTATAATTTATGAATATAAAAAACGTAAATGGAGATTTAGGACCTAGAAAAAATATTTTATATCAATCTCCATTCATGGCGGAATATTTTAAGGTGACACAACTAATTTTTATATGATTTATATTTTTCCTAGATTATATTTTATATCATGATTTCTTAAAATTTCATTGTATGTTTTGTTCCATTAAAATTATTTCATCCAATGGGATTTGATATGATTTTTACTAACTAGTAAGTGTTTCATAACTCAATTTTCATTTGATGGGTAATACCACTTCATCATTGATTACAGTATATAATTATGATTTTTGAAATGTAATTTTTTTTTGATTTATTCTTTTTATATTGAGTTATTTTTGGATATATATTTTTTAATGACAACCACATTACTATTCAAAATTAATTATGATTAATAATATTTTGGTGGAATTAGGTTATTTTTCTATATTAATTAAAATAATTTATTATTGTAATATGGATATTTTTAAATTTTTTACTTTCCTCATGTTTTTCACTTTTTTGTTATCAAGGGATCCAAATAATGATTATAATGAAAACTATGTGTTTTTTTACAATGAATATTTTTCATCCTTGTAAATAATTTAAATAAAATATGTTTTTAAAATTTTAAACAATGTAACATTTTTTTATCAATGATAACTCTAACCAGGATTTAATTTTTTATAAAATGGTATAAATGAATCCTTTAGTCAGTTATAAAAAGAGATTCTATTATTATTTTAATGAAAATTTGAAATGAATATTTTTTTAATATAACCAACATGAAAATAAAATCAATCCATTATGTACTCAAAATTTATAAAAGATTACTTAAAATTTTTTAATGATTTTTGTCATTAGTATTTTTCATAATATTATTGAATTTTTTAACTTTTTTAAAAGTTAATGTCAATGTCAAAATTGTATTTTCATTTAGAATGATTTTAATAATCATATAATACAATTTATATTCATCAATGAGAAAAAAAATTATTTTACATAGATCCATTTAACATATGTTGTAATGATACAATCAATATTTTTAATTAGGATGGTTTGTAGTTTTTTGACTAAGAAATTCAGTGACATATTTTATTTATTTTATTCTTTACAAAAAAATTGATTATGAGGTAAATTTATTTATTTGTAATTTTTAATGATTTGATGTATCCATTAGAGTAATTAAGTTATTTTATATTCTTATTACATACCATTGATTCATCAGTACATCCAATGAAGAAAAATATTATGGTTATTTGGTGTACACATTAACCCTTTGGATATGATGTCTTTTCAAGAGGCCTTGATGAAATTTTTATGATGTTTAACATTATCTATTACATAATTATGAAACTAATTATTGATTTATACATGATTATTTGAGATGTTATAATATAAATTAATATGTTTGATGATATTATGAATATTTATATTTCATTATTTGATCCATCTATATTATTATGCATTATTTTGTTATTGATTAAATTGAATGTGTTTTTTGTAATTATCTATTAAATATTTAACATTCCTTATTTATTCTATGATAGGTTACACAATTAATAACCCCTTATATAAAATCTAATGTAAACCAATATTATTTTTTCATTTTCCCCGAATATCAAAATGTGTACTGTGAAATATAATAAATAAAAAATATTATTGTTATCTCTATGTTTTTATAGTCATAATGAAATATTAAAATCATGTATTTATCGTGTCTAAATTGACTTATGAAATATTTTTCCCATTGGGATTTCATAACTTTTATGTAGTCTTAATGTAAGAAACTGACAATCGACTATGAGATAAAACAGATACATCATTACATATACCAGAATCATGGATTAAACCTTTTATTGAAAAATAAATAAATGAAACTTTTTTTAGGTATATGGTATCACATATATGAATGACATGTTTTAATTTTCACTATTCCGTTCCCCAATGTTTTAAAACAATTTATTTTCCAAAAAATTATATTTCCGTAATTATTAGGATTCAATAAATAATAATTAGTGATTATTTTAATTTTTTACACATTTTTAATATAAAACAATTCATTAAATAAATAAATTACAAAAACAAGATCATAACTAATTCTAACATCACAAATAAAAACTGAAAATATCATGGAATTAAATTAGAAACGTATATGAAACCAAAATTTTATATACTAGTAACATTAAAAATATTGAAATGTTCAATCAGTATCATTGTATGGGAATAAAAATTGCAATTACAAAGCGTGTTACAAACAATAAATTGCATTAACATATATTGATGGAAATCAGAATTATGAACCAAATTAATGAAAAATTAATTATAATAAATAAAGAGCAAAAAATAAAATATATATGAATAATTTTATATAATATGTTATTAAAGGGGTTTTTATTTTCACAGAATATTTTAAAGTTATTTAATTTAATTTTAATGTGAAGATAAGGGTTTAATTTTTTTTATTTTATATAATGGATATATATTCCATATTCACCACTTGTTTTATATTATATGGTGTATATACTCCCATATAGACTATTTATATCATAAAATTAACTAAAATAATTTAATATTAAAATTTATTAAAATTTACCCTTTTAACAGGGTTTTTATTCTTTTGTTACTAATGATGTAACAAATATTCACATCTCTTTTCATTATAGTATTAAATTTTATCATAAATAAATTTCATTTGTGTTTGTTATATTCCACCATAATAAAAAATTATAATCTAATTACTCTTTCTTAATCGATAAGGTTGCATTTTGAATTAAATTGTTCTTCCTATATAATTTTTTACTCATAAACATATAATATTATTGTGAATTATTTCCACCAACTCAAATAAGCCTCCACATATAAATTTTTATGTTATTTCATTGAATATATTATTTAATTATTATATTAAAATAAATCTATGTATTACATATTTTAATATTCATATTGCACATCATTTTCTTAATGGATGATTTTATCCTTCTTATGACATGGTTTTAAATAATGTTATTGGTTTTAAAAAAGGGATTTTTTTCATTAATTATAATACATGTTACCCCTCACTCCAACCATACATAGGGTAAACTATATTTAATTTAATGGATAATTTATTTATAATTATTTATAATTATTGTTAATAATGTGGTCAAATCATCGTTAGAAAAACAAAATAATCATTTTAAAAGTTACTCATAACATCATCTCCATGAAACAACATTAAATTTATTTATAAAATTTATTGCTATTATTTTTTTAAAATCAATAATTTTCTTATAAAATGATGTATATTATATAGAGTATTATTTTTTAATAATCCTCTAGAATTTTTCAATAAATATTTTGTGATTAAATTTTTGGTATCAAATAATCAATTTTCTTTAGTTCATTTTATGTTCTACCATTTAGAACATTTTTTGATACCCATTTTGTTTTGATATATTTTAATAAAATGATAAATTATTGATTAGATATAGACAATAAAAGTATTTATATTAATCGGATGTGAGTTATATGTCCCTCATATTCATTGAATATGGGTTTTCATCTCATTTGATAAAAATGGGCGAGATGATATTGATGACAATTAAACTAATAGGTTGTATATTTTTGGTACCTTATTAAAGAATGGTTCATAGGGTTTTTAATCATAATACACTAATGGTTAAATGGTTTTTAATAACTAATAAATTAATTTTGAATTTGGTTTTCGGTTTATACAAAAATAAATTAATGGAAAAATGATATCAATCTTCAATCCACAACATAATGTTCTCATATTATTAGGTTTGTTCCATAGTTCCTTGTTATAGAAAAGTTCATTCAAACAAATATTTTCTCTTGATATACCCAAGGTTATGATATATGGGTCATAATTCATCTCTCATGTTTCCACACAATTTTACCATGATATAAGATCACCAATTTGAGATTACACATCATTATCTCTCCACTTGGGTAAAATTTTTATCTTTCCCTGTTCATTTAATAAATAATTTATTATACAACCAAATATTCTAATATTATTATCATATAACATTTTTATGAATCATTGAGAATTTATATTACCTCAATTTTGTATTTTAGGTCCCCTGTTCTTATGTTTCCAATTTCAATAAGACATTATAAATAGTATTATGTTTAGAATGAAGTTTTATATAGGTATTTTGTGAGATATGTAGATGAAATTATGAAAAATATGATCATTATTTTGTATAGCTATAATGAAAAAAATTAGATCTTATGTTTTTATGATTTTAGTTATAATTCCACATTTATATGAATATAATGAATAGAAATATAAACAAATTTAGTACATGGTATCACATTTTGTTTTAGATATTGTTAACATTATTTTTGGTGATTAGTCAAGTTATTTTTATAGATTATGGGTAAATAACATTTTTGGAAACCCTTGGGATATTCATATATATAGGTAAATATTTTATTTTTTGAAAACTATATATTTTATGGTTTCATTTTAATAAATCCCCTGTAGTGTTGTAATAAATTTGTTAATGTATCCAGATCATATGAACCTCATGGTAATAAGTATAAAATATATTTATTTTTTATTAATTGTGTCTCCACTCAGTGGAAAACATATAGGCCTAACTGAACACTTTTGGTTGACACTCCATGGGGATATTATTTGTTGATCTACCTATTGTTTATGAAAAATTATAAATTGTTTAAATTAAATAAGAGTTTATAATATTCAACTACTTATGTTAAAAAATATATAAAATCCAATAAACATTTCCATCCTATAATTACAAATTTTAACATAAATATCTGAGTACATAACTTCTCAGTGACATTTAGTATTATATTATTTAAGAATTAAGAAAAATAGAAAAGCTAATAAATCCCATGAATTTCTCAAATAATAGAAATTATTCTTACTAATCCATAAAATTACTCAACATCTCCAAAAATAACCACATATTCTCTTTTCTTCTATAAATGTCATGTGTAATACTTTTCTCTAAATCTAGTTGAAATTGTAGCATAATAATTTTAAATATAGGCACTTAATAAGTGAAAATTTATGTTATAATGGATCATGGATAAAATAATATGATGGGAATAAAAAAGTGTCAAATAATACTATATAACTGAAAAAAATTGATACAATGAGGTTTTTATGTTTTATGAAACGATAATATGGTGCTTTTTTATAAGTTAAGGGAGGGATATACAAGGAATTATTCAAAATAATAATATGAATTAATTATAAATGATAAATTGATTAAATAATTATATTATAATATAGGAAATTGATTGGTTGAAATAAATTCATCGAATAAAAATAAATCATGTTTTGATTTTTTTAATAATTATATGTTTGTTTTAACACATTTCTATCCCCTTTAACTCTTAACAATAAATATTGTTATTTACGCATTAAGGGTACATATAATTACTATACATTTAAAAAAAATTATCATTCATTACAATTTAATACTCATAATAATTATATTGATGAATTTTATATATTTAGAAATTTTATATCATTTAATAAAATATTTTTAATTTTCAAAAATAATTAATGTCAATTTTGACACGTTTCGTTACATAACAATTTATAAATATCATAAAAAAATTTTCTTTAGGGAATCCTCTTATAAAACCTCACAAACATGTCATTTTAATCTATAAATTTTTTGTATGTCATTAATGATATCATATTAAAATAATTTAAATATTTTAAATAAATTTTTTTCGATATTTCCATTAATTAAAGAAGTATGACATCATTATTGTGCGATCCCTTTATTTAATTTTATCTTACGTAAAAATTTAAAATAAACTATCACAATGAATAGAAAAATTTCCTAATTCTAAATAATATTTATAGTCAAACATACCAATGATAACCCCATATTAAAAATATTTATCTGGTAAAAAAAGTACGAGCATGATGAATTTTCATTGAATAAAATACTATAAATGGATTTAATTCATCCAAGTGGCATCAAGAGCTCATAAAATCTATCCACACATGGTCTAGTTAAATAATAAACCATATAATAAATCTTGGACAAGTGTTATGGATATTTTATAATATTTGTAATATTATATTTACAAATAATTAATAGATGTACCAATATTTGTTTATTATTTTGTAAAGTTTCTATTCATACTGTAAAAAATAAAATTGATCAATTGAATATATTTTAACCTTCTATTTCAATATAGGAAATATGCTTTTTAAAACTGAAACCCCAAATTAGAATAAATTAGGTCGAAATCAATCCATTTAACTAAATGAGAAAATGTGTTCTTAAAGTGAAAAGGTTCAAAATATGAAAATTATATTATATTCAAAATCAATATAAAATTATTAAAATTACCCTAATTGGATTAATATTTTTTTATTGTTAAGATTTTACACTAAGAAAATTTGAAATATAACTTTAAAGTATAAATATATAGATGAAAATCCAGATTTCAATTAACATGAATTTTTTCATTATTCATAAAAACATGAAACATATTAGAATAATAAAAAAACAAACCATGGTAAAATAAAATATTTATATTTAAATGGTAATGCTTATTTTTCAAAATATAATTTATAAACGTGTAAAATACTACATATAATACAATTGAATCATAAAAATGTTTCAAAGCTACATTATTAGAAAATATATATTTTATAAATAAATTTGGATTTGTTCTTATATCATTTCATTTAAACATATTGGAAGACATACAATCATTATATTTAATATATTATATATAAATTTAATTAATATATTCCATAAATATTGTTTTGTATAAAATTCTTCATAAAAAAAACTTCTCCACATTTAAATATGTTTTTATAAAATCATTTCCTTTTATATTTAAAAAGGTTTTAATTTAATTAATAAATAATTAATCAATTATGAATTAATTATATATTCATGTGAAAACCATATTATTATAATTTATTTAAACCTTTTAATTCCCTACATTCTATAAACTGTATTATAATTATAAAACTAAATAATAATATTTACTTTTTATTTAAATGATGATGTGGTGTATCATGTACACTATAAAACACCGAGTTTACTTATAAAAATCTGGTATTTTGCCTTATCTCCCATTTAATAAATTTCATCCTTGTGATTTCAAATCATATTTGAAAACTACGGTGTTGAATTTTATAAATACAATTGTTGGAATACCATATTAGAGAAA
This sequence comes from Viscum album, assembly GCA_963277665.1. NCBI lineage: Eukaryota > Viridiplantae > Streptophyta > Magnoliopsida > Santalales > Viscaceae > Viscum > Viscum album. The sequence goes on from OY728150.1 coordinate 2,008,832,374, forward strand.
TGATAAATGAACCTTCTACATTAATAAAAATAATGTGAAGTTTGATGGTTTCTTGAGACAGCATATACTAGGTTTCCTTGTAAGAAAACATGGGAACAGATGAGAAAAATTACTATCATATTTTTATGAGAGTGATAATAAACATGCTCCAAAAAAATATAACAATCAAAGAATTATCAACCACTGAAAGAATAAATGGTAATTTATTTCTTAGTACAAACATTTAATGGGTATGTTTTTTTTAAGATCATTTTCCTAGATTTATGAATTTTTTTAACTACTTGGACTAGATAAATTTGGAAATATACATACTGGACATGTATATTTTCATCCATAAATACAATTCCACCACAAATTCATATTTTTTTCACAACCAATGAGTATTTAAGATGAATTTCTTACACCTGAAGCACTAGAGTAAACATCTAAGTATCAAAAAAAATACACAATGTTATTACCATCTATTCATAATTTATTTATACATTAACCTCAAACATAGTGGTATGGATAATATTTGATAATCCATAAAAAATTAAAAACCATTATATGTTGGAAAGAAACTTAAATCTACAAAATTCTACAGTTATAAACAATGTTAAACATTAATTATTTTGAAAATATATATCTTTATTTAAAAAATATAGATACCAATTTAAACTCATAAATCAAAAGGATTTGACCACATAATCTTCAAAATAATGTTAAACATTGTTAATGTCTAAAAATAATAATAAAAATTTCTTAAATAGAAATTTATCCCTGAAATGAATAAAATATCAATAAATACCCTGAATAACAATAAATCAATTATAAAATCATACTTGACAGAAATGAAAATTATACATTTATTCCTCTTAATATTATGGTTAATTTTATCTTATTAGATTCTATAAATAGAGTATGCCTTTCCAAATAATGTTATTCATTTAATAATGAAATCAATTTCCATTCCAAAGGTCTTCTATAAAACAAATTTAGAAAATGAAATTAACTATTATCCATCATATATTTCAAATAAATGGGAACAATATTATACTAACTATGACATTACATAGACCAATATAATTTGATGCACCCTTGTCTCCCTTATGTTGTGGGTTCAATTTCCAAGACCTTTCTAGAGATTACAAGTTGACCCATAGATTACGGGTTGTCATTTTTCTAAACATATTTTAAAATATTCTGTACAAAAAAATCCATAAATATGAGAAACAACCCCAATAATTGCCTTAATATGTTATAACATAAATGTCTATTTAAGACCACTCATATTTCATAACATAAAATTTAATATTGTGTAATTATGTTCAAATGAAAGATCATATAAACCCTGAAGGTTATCAATTTCTAAATAATAATGTCTGTGAAGGAGAAGATATTTTTTACTCAAATAACATTTTAACATAAAAAATAAAATTGTTAAATACAACCCAAACTAAAAAATTCATCCAATTTACTCCAATCATCAAAACAGTATTGATACAATTAACCATTATATCATCCTTCAATCTAATATAAATTTGTAATTATATATATGTAGTCATCTTAATAATTCAATCTTCATTATAATACATTACCAAAATTTTCATCTTTATTCCATTAAAATTATTTTCCTAAAACTAAATCTTATCATATGATTTAATAATTGTAAAACATGAACCTTGAAATAATCCATACCATTCATATATAATTTACAGTTTCCTCAACATCATTTTAAATGAAATTAGGTATTCCTAAAAAGATAAATGTAAAATCCTACTAATCCCACTCATGAGGTTTCTTCCTTTTACATTGGATTTCATAACAAACATAATCCCAACATTTAAACCTTAAATTGATAACCCTATAAGAATGTCATTCCATTTTATTAGAGTGAACAAAATTATTCATCTTTCCATGGAAGATTATTTCATTATGACTTCCATTACAACATGTAAAATAACAACCCATTAAATTAAATTTTTTTACTATTAGTTTAATTCATCACTATTGAAACATATTTCAATTAATACATTTAAATTTATGATCATTTCTACTTAAATATCCATTGGGATTCATTACTCTCATATATAATGAATTATAAAACTCCCCAATTTTCATGTGGTGGAAAAATACTCAAATTTTTGTTTCTATAATAACCAAATGATTTCTCATTTTAGTTCCCAATTTATTCGGATTCTTATTTTTAAGACCACTATATTTTTTCACAAACTTTGCTACTTTGTCCCTCTACTTGATCGATCCATTTAGAAAAAAAATAATGTTAGTGTGAGCAATAAATTCATTATGTACCATATTATGAGAATGATACACACTAAAATATCATTATTCATGTTATCTCAAACTCATTCAATTTATCTAATATTAATATAACCCCTCCAACTATGATAAACATTATTGATATATACATATTGTAACTTATGGTTGTACAATATCATAACCTTTAAGGTTATCCAATCTATACATTAATACTAACATTAAGGAACTAGCCATATATACTGACTAATCTTGAATTTTAGGAAATAATTTAATTGCATTTACTTTGAAGATATTTTAATATTTATATTTTTTTGATAATTTGGTCAAAATTCTTACATAAAATCCAACATTTATAAAATGTGTATAGTACTAAAAAAATATTATTTTTTTCCATAATATAAATCATTTAAAATAAAAAATGAATTATTTTTCATGAAAAATATACATAACACTAATCATGTCATCCTCTTATATATTATAAATCGTTATTAAGTATGAAAAAAATTAATACCTTCGGTGAGAAGCAGAATCATAGAAATGGATATAAAAAAACTTGAATATAATAGTCCACGAATACAAATAAACACATTTTTTCACAATGGTATACTTTTCACCCATATAACATGAGGTCATTATCATTACACATGAAATCATATGTTTCATGTAATTTTTACTAAAAAACAAAAATTTCAATGGAATCGTTGAGATTATTTTAATATAACTCTTGTATTTATTTTTGATATCCTGGCTATATTGGTAGAAACCTTCATGGTTACCTTTGTAATACACAAAATAATATATTCTCTTAATATCATAGGAGAAACCCTACCATTGAATACTTTTTTATTAATTAATTAATTAGATAGATATAATTGGCTCACCCTCTCCCATTTTATAACAAAACCACATTAACATAAAAATAACAAAGAAATATATAATAAAATAAACATATCTTTTCCTCTTTCAAATAAAATATAATTTTAACAAAGACACACACTCATTAATGAAAAAAATTATTTGAAAATAATAATGTAAACATGTAAATGACGAATAAAAAATTTAAGAAGCACAAAATATGTAATGTCCCTAAATTCAAAATATGATAAAATTTTAACATTTATATATTGTAAAAATAGTTGCATGTGTCAAATTAAATTTTTTTATAAAATAATTTCATTTACCATTAGTCTGAATCTTCATGTAAAATATTTATATTATATAATAATAAACATTGGATTATTATTTACATTCATGAGAACTTTTTTAAATTTTCTTTTTCATTTTTATCACTTAATATCAAGTAATAACATTTTACTAATTATTTAAGTTCATGTCAGATATTCTGACGATATTATGTACATATATACAAAATGAATTTGGTATAATTTATAGTGGAAAATTAGTAATTTCTACACCATTAATAAAATAATATTCATTAAATAGTAATCACATAAATATATAAATTATAATTTTATATTCATTTATTACATATGTATATATAAAATGATGTACTTTATAATCATGTACATGGTTATACATACAAACACAAGCGTAACATTTCCATTTTAGTGATCTTTATAGATATATAAAAGTTATTTTTATATCTAAATATTTATAATAAAATAATCTATATGGCCCCTGCATTAAACATTATATAATCTTAAATTGTGTTAATAAATCAAATTGAGTAACTTTTCAGTTTCAGAGATATAGAGAATTAGGTCATAAGTTATAAATAACAACATAAATATTACATTTTTACACTTCTACTCAGTATCCTTTATTTCATAATAATAAATCTCCTTAAATAAAAAAATAATTATTTTTTTGATATAAATCATCTTTAATTCTTCCTTTACTTTGACCTTCCTCATAATTTATGAAAATAATTTCTAAAACATCAAATTAGCATAAAAATCTCCGGAAAAGATATAAAATAAGTAAAGAAAACATTAGTCCATGGATAGATAAAATTAAATGAAATCATAATTTTCAATCATTAAACATAATATATTTAACATAACTTAAAAAATCACATGATTTATGTATAACAAATAGATATCATAAATCATAATGGTAACTTGTGGCATCCCAAACATACTTACATTATAGCTTTCCCAACTACATAAAGAGTTAAATTTAAAATAACCATCATAGTATATTCAAAAAAACTCTAGGGAGACACATTATTGATTATCTCCATCATGTTACCCAATGAATTGAAGAGATATATTGTGCTCACACACCATATTTTTATCACCTAACCACTGATATATGTAAATAATTCCCATAAACCATAACATAATCCTTACACATAAATCAAACAAATGGAAAGATAACATTTCAACATTCCAATCAAAATATATAATTTCATGATATTGAAATAATCAATATATTCTCAAAACCATTTCCAAAACAAAAATACATATAAAGGGTACTTGTTATTTATTTTCCATTTAAAAATAGTATGACTTGTTATGGAATCCAAATATCAAATAATACTCATGGTGGTTTAAAGGTCATCGTAACCACATACGATTAAAAAATTCATTAATTCATTTAGTAAAATCATTCATAGAGAAAATATTTCATTTTAATGAAATTAAAAGTCATGGGGGATTATACACTATATAAAGGAAAGTTGTGTAAAAATTAATGTATGCCTCAATCAAAATTGTTTGAGATTATGTACCTTACCAAGATTGTACCATTAGATTGAGGATAAATTGATGACATAATTATGTGTAAAAAATATAAATAAACCCAATATATGTGTTTATTATGTGTAAAATAATCAAAGTTCATTAACACATATTTATAGAATTACATAATCAAGAAGTAGTAGTTTACCCCAAAGAATTGTATTGGGTTATGAAGTTCCCTTACAAAAATTCGATAGCCCAACTACGTCACATTAAAAATAAGAAAATGTGTTGATGAGAGAGAAAGGAGCATCTCATCACATAGACCAAAAATTGAAAAAATTAATTATAGAGAAGACCATATAGAAAAATATGAAAATTAAATTTTAAAAGACATAACATTAAAGAAGTCTTTGACTATAAAATAATGGTGAAAGGATATCTTACCATGTGTCCGACTTATCAGGTTCGTTCTTTATCTCCCTGAATAATAAAATTATGTTAATTATACTAGTGTCATATCAATTTTAAATTTTATTATTAATTTTATATAACTTATTACCTTTATATAATAATCATATAATTATTCATGTTCATATCCATCATTTTGTCTATGATCGGTACTTGAGTCAAAAATGAACTTGTTATAATTACAAATTTCCCATTTGGTGAAAATTACATTATCACCAGAATGATATTTGTGATTTAGATCTCATAAATATCATATATATTATGTATATATGTATGTATTATTTTCCATATAATTTGGATATATGAAAATAAAATGCACCATTAATGGAGATGGTATGTCGTACATAAGCATGCACACTACCTTTTTATTCTATTATTCATTTTTAAAGGAATGATAACAAAATTATAAATTGGTGTATTATAATTATAGCATAAAATAATTTTTTATATATGTTACATAATTTCATTAACACCTTCCTTTATACGTTTCATGTATTGCATGAATGAGTCATATCACATTGACTGAGCAGTAGTCTACACACCCTTAAATAAAATTATCATATATATATACAACATTAAAAGCATAAAATTTCTTCTAAATTGGAATTATAGATAAATAGAGATAAAATATCTATCATATACTTCATATATACATTTAGTTTATTCATAATGGCCACCATGAGAGGTGGTAGGGGAAAATCAAACAATCATCATTTACTAAGGTAGTAGTTAATCGTACATAGAAACAATATGTATGTATCCACTAGACGGAGGTGTGTATAATAGTAAATAGAATCCTTTTTATAAAATTAACCTAGTATATTTTGGATACTGGTGATTCATTTAAAAAATTAATAATAAGATCATATGTAGTTGAGAAGGAAAAATAATGGAAAGAAACTTGAGAAGATGTTACCTCAAATCAAGTAACATACTCTGATTTGAGACAAAGGGCTCCATTGAATTGCCTTCTCCATAATGGAAGGCATATAGGGGAAATATATGGTTGTTGTGAACTTATTTTAGTAGTGTTTTGGGGAACTAAGGGGGATTGAGAGGTTTGACTAAGGGTTAGAGATGATGCCCTTTTATATGAGGAAGGATGGTCACATGAGGAATTTTTGAATGTATTATTTTATTATAAAATTATATTATGTTTAAAAAGTTCCAAAACTCATGAAATTATAAAATAAGATGAATATCAGTCAAAATAAAATAATTAAATAATAATTGGATCGGGTTTGGATATATTTTAATCCTTATATTTTTTATTTAGTCTTTTGTTAACTTATTTAACTTTAACCATGTAATTTTTTATATTCATACTATATGGTTAATATATTTACATTAAAATTACAATCAATCCAAAATGTATAATTAATGAAATTTTTATCATCATATATTTCATTTTATTGAATCATATATTTTTAGTACTATTTTATCATTTAATAAAATATTAATTGATTTAAAAACTCATTTTTGTCAATTTTAATATTGTTCATATCATGAATTTTTAATATTCGCTAACAAGTTGATAAAATTGAAAAAAAATCACTAATTAAATCATATAAATTCATAATAATCCATAAAATTAATTGATGACATAAATACTATTAAAGTAAATTTATTATGAAATTTATAATCTCATCTATTTTAAACATTCATTAATTATTTAATTATTAAATCATCATTGTGTCATAAATAAAATTATTTATTTTATGTCTAAATATTTCAAATAAAGAACAATGATATATGAAATAGTTTTATCATTCAAATAAATATTTATCATAAATGATATAAATTATATAACCCCACATTATTTTTTTAGCAAAAAAATACATGTTTATGATAAATTTTTTAACATAAAAAATTTTATTAATCTAATTATATTACCCATGTGGCATAAAAAAGAAAAAAGATCGACCCAATGATTATATTGGTAAACCATGACCCATTTAATATGGTTAGGACATGTTTTATGGTAATTTCATATTGTTATAATATTATTTTTACCTTGAAAAACATTATTTACCTTTAACCATGATAAATAAAAATCAATAGTTACTATTATCTAAAAATTATTTTAATTTTGTTTATCCAAATTTTACATACTAGTGAAAACCAAGTATATTGGATTTTTTAAATTCAATTCATAGATGTGGTAAAATTTCATTTAAATGAAAATGGTTGTTTTTTAACTACTATGTAGTGTTTTTTAGTATTCATAAAAAATTGAACCTTTTTTGAAAAATACCCAAAATTCACACAAAGATAATTTTGGTATTATCAATTCAAAAGTTATGTCTATTTTATAAAATAAAAAACATTGATGTTTCATTAACAAATTTAAAATTATTTTTTTTTCAATACTAGAATGTTTGTTTTTAAGATGTAAAAACAACAAAAATGATTGACATGTGTTTCTATCAAATTTCAAAGTGAAATTACATATAATGATCAAAATTATATTAAATTATAATAATGAAATCCAATTACTAATTAAATCCATTTAAAAATATAATCTATCAATATAAATAAATCAGATGAAAATACAGTTTTGACTTAATATGCAGTAATTTTCACTATTCAATAAAAATGATCTTTATCCGAAAAATACCAAAAAATTAACCGATGTAAATTGTGATATCTATATTCTAAATAAAAAAATTATTTCTTCAAATAAAATATATAATGATGACAAAAAATAAATTTAATAAGGGTTCACAATCAAAAGGTGTCAAATCAACCTTTTAAAGAATATTAGTGTATTTAATGTTTGAAATATTATTCATTCTTATTTTAAGGGAAAAAATTTACTAGATAAATGTAAAAACATTTATAAAACATGTGTAATAATATTATAGTTATCTATGTTCATTCCCATGAATACCACAGTTATACGTTAACTGCCATTCAAAATTATAATATTATTATATTATTTATTGGTATAACTCAAGGTTGGGTTCAACATAAGATTTCAATGAAACCCATTGTTGTGTTTTGAGTATGCTATAGAAAAAAAGTCATATTTAATAGAAAATTAATATCTTCTTCATAAATATTAATAGATATGAAAACATTTTATTTTTTAAATACTCAGGTCATTACATCATCACCACTTTTTGAAATTGTGCCCTTGTAATTTTAAAATTGGTCTTGGAAACATCATTGAATGTCTCAAATCAAAAAAAAAAGATTCAATAAAACTATCACATTAAAAGACAGAAAGAGAATTACATAGGTCACCCAGGATAACCCATACTAGGATTCCATGTAAGAAAACATGCATATGGAAGACAAAATATGTGTAAAGTTCTGATGGATAGTGATGGAAAAATGACCAGGAGAATGTTAACAACATGAAAACCACAAACATGTGACGGGTTAAACGACCATTGGTTTCCCAGTAGAAAAAGTAAACAGATGATATATTTATTTTATGTTCCGTTTCATAATGTTTTCATAATTTATTTTTTGAGAATGACTATTGACTTAAAGAAATATACTTACTATTCAATTAGAGTTTTATCCATTAAAAAGTTTCTACCAAAAATCTCCTCTTTTCTCCAATAAATGTCTTCTCAACATAACTAGTATTGGTCAAAGTGGATTCTCTAGAGGTTAGGGGATGAATTGAGTTCCTACATAAAATTTCTATTAAGAACTTGTTTTATAAAGATCCCCCAAATATTCAAACGACCTAGTTAATTATGGAAGCGAAGATATAAATGTATAGTTATTAAACATGTTTCTCAAAGGGTGATTAATCCTTAGTTGAATCATTGTAAAACACTTACTAGACTTTTGAAACATGTTTACTGAATTAAACAAATACACACGCAGACCAAAACTAACTATCAATGTGAATGAAAAATATTTTTATGTTTCGAAATTATAAGCCACAGAAAATAGATAAAACAGAGTATAACAAAAATATAGTTAATAGACAATTTAAACAAGAGGATTAGTATTAAGAAAAGACATAATCCTCTCTACTTGGTGATCACATGCCACCAAGAATATTATATAACAATAAACATGATACAAAACCTCTATCATGATATACAACAATTTTCACAAACTTTTCAGGGTTCACAACCTCCACCATAGTTAATCATTAGAATGGAAAAAATAACACAACCCCTACACATGGTCTCTGCCACATTTATATTTAGGAAACAAAATGTAAGTATATTTTGATGTGAGGATATTCTATATCCTCTATTTCAACACATGATATAGTGTGTGAATTAGATAGACACACTTCTCTAAAATCTAAAATAAAGGAACAAAATAGAGAAAATATGATGTGATTTATGATAAAAGGCACTATGTCTTTGTAAATTTGATCTTGACTCTTGGTGTGATGTAACTGTAGTCTGAGGGAAGCTGTCCTCTAAAACAATGTGTCACAACTCTAGGTTCTATATTCCAGAACTGAGAGTTCTACTCCTCAAGTTGTTTGAGAATTGAATCACCCAAGAAGGAAAAAAAGAGTTTTTCCCAAAATGATCATTTTGATGCTCGTGGGATAACATAAAAAGCGTTGAATGGTATTTATTTTAGGTATAAAGTATTCTACTTGAAATGTATAGTTGTGCTTTATCCCACAGTTATTTTCTTCCTCAGACTTCTCTTTTATATTTTAGTTCAAACAATAGGAATGAATAGATCACGTGCAGTCATTCTCATACCTCATTCTGTCCCCAAACATGGTCTATTGATATGACTTCAATCAACATTAATTAATGTAGAAGCATAAAATTTATAAAATATGACCGTTATAATAATATTTAAAATTTTTAAATATTATTGACGATTATGCATCAATAGACTAGTAATGGTAGCCTTCAAGTCAATATACTTTAACAGTAGGTGCACAATAGAAACCTCCAACTGTATCCTTCTATCAGTAATGTTTCATCAGTATCATTTAGCAGTAACCTTCAACATTAGGCTTTCATCGATGAACATGCATTGGTAACCTCTCCCTCAGTAACCTTTTCATCAGTGGACTTTGCATCGGTGACGTTTTCATGGGTAACCCTTGAAACGGTGACCTTTGCATTGGTTAAATTTTCCTTAGTGGCCCTTGCGTCGGTTAATATTCATCGACAACCTTGCTGTAGTGACCTTTGCACCATTGACCTTTACATCGGTCAAATTTTAATTGGTGACCATGCATCAGTGAACATTCACATAGATAAAGTCTACACTATAAGATTAAACTAGCAAGAAGTGATATTAAAATTATATGAATATTACATGATAGTAACACATATCATTAATGAAACAATATTAACCTAGAATAAAAACATTATTATCACATTTTGGATTATCAAAATACGTGAGTTAAACAATATACCCCCTTTTTAAAATCACAAATGATGTCATTGAATTTTTAGGTTTATGTTTTTTTGAATCGAGGATAAACACATATACCAATTTCATTAGTGATGTAAGTTGATGATAAACAATTGAGATAATGAACACTTCTCCTCTTTTATGATTAAAAAAGAGCATACATAACAAAAAAGTGATAATAGAGAGTGTTTGTCTTAATAAAACAGTAGTACAATAATAATAAATGAAAAAATTGATCTCTAACTGATAAGACAGTCCACACTCAATCCATATTAGATATATTGATAAGATATTTTTCTTTGGAAGATGAGGATACAGGTTTTGAAGGTGGATGGATAGGCCAAGGAATGGATGTTATCCTCTTAAGAGGAGTAGCCACAAAGAAATCAGTAGACATGTAGTGAGTATATCTCTGAGGAATCATTGGGGTCAAAATTCGGATGGCTTGAGTAGGAGTCATCAAAGGATCAATAATGATGGATCCTAATATAGTTGAGGTAGAAGAAAATGCTGGAGGAACAATGATGGGAGTGAAATCCACATGAAGGAAGGGAAGAAGAAGATTTATTAAGTCCATAATAATACGTCTTCATCTCTCCATATCTAAAATAAAATCATCCTTATTCTCCATAAAATTCTCCAAGGCCAGAGTCAGTGCCCTAATCCAACTAACATGATCCTTAAACACCTGTTTCACTGGTGTATTCCTCTAGCTTTCCAACAACAACATAAAATGACCATCCAATTGATTCTTAGTGTATACCCTTTTGTAATAGAAGTCAAATTGATCCTTGATGGCCTTCTAATATAGAGAAGATTCATATAAATAATTTCCCACAAGCATATGAATTTTCATGGTAATGGAATTGAATTGAGTCATAGACTGAGGATACTAGGTACTGGAACATGAGAATATTTTTACTTCATATCTTAAAAAAGATCTAAAAACCAATATATCAACTTGAGGATAAGCTGATGGGGAGGAAGATGCACCTTGAGGTGCTAGAGAGAAAGCAACTATCTCCTTGAAGGATTCAGTCAGGCCACTGATCAGCCTTCTCACATCATCATCTTTGCCCTTCACAAGTGATTCGACGAACATTTTAAAGATCTCAAACACTGTGACCATTTACTGAACCACAATTATAATATATCTGATATCATTGTCCACCTGATCCCTTGAATCCATATAGGATTCCAAGATTGAAATTGAATGTTTCACACATTCCATAGACACTACTATGGTTCAGAGATGATTCTGAAAGTCCTCTACTTTTGGTAGCAGGATAGAGTGAGAAGTGGAAACTAGTATTTACATTGTAGAAGATACAAATTCTTGATTGTGAGTCATAAATCGTTCTAACCCAGTAATTCTATTATCAAGGTGGCTGTTCAGATCTCAATTCACTGATTCTAGGTAATACTTCTTCACATATTCTTGAGGAAAAAGATCCACTAGCTGCACTATAGTGGTTTATGAATTAGAAGGAATCAAAGGACTTATGATAAGTTGATCATCATCAGAGTCTCCATAATATAAACCCTGAAGTAAAAATCCAGGTTCTTCTGAATAATATTTTATCCCACGATAAATAGCAATAGAACCTATGGAAACAGGTTCTTCCCCCATAGGTGGATCATTCTCTTGATCAACAACATTTATCTATTCCATACTTCCTTATTCGACAACATCAACTAGAGATACCAATAAATCTTCTTATACTTAATCCTTAACTAATTACATTTCAACTCTAGCTTCATCTGTAACAACAACTTCTTCATCAACACATTCTACCCTTTCTGTGTGTCCTATTAAAGTACTGAGACTGAGACATTACTCTTTACATTCAGCAGAAGCTATCTCAAAGACATCATGACTTAAATTAGTGTCCTCATCCTCATCTGGGGTTTCTCTAATGTCTCTTAAGACCTGGTATACCCCTTCTAATTCACTAATCCCCTCAGCATCACCTTCCCATAGGAAACTCTGTCATCCAGAAAACCTCTTTGGTGGACTGGGAACCCAAAAGGATATAGTACAAGCATGAGGATTTGACAGAAAGACATGATCAATACTATCATCTACAAGAGAATATTCTCTTTCTTGCTCAACATCAGCTTCTTCTTCATCAGATAATAATGACTCTTCTTCATAAGGCTTAAGACTAGGGTCTCACTTATTTTAAGAAAAAGTAGGATGAGTAACAAGGTTATACTCTTCATATACCTTAGCATTATCTTTCACCCATCTCCTCAACCATAAATTCTTGTTGATCATCATCCTCTTGAAAATTACATTGGGAATGAAATGGTTATCCCTCACAAAAATTTTTTTCCCCTTTATCTCCAGCTACTCCTTTAACATCCAACATAATGCATATCAAATTTGAATGAAATAGAACATTGGATTTGGAAATGGGCGTGGTCATATCTTCTATTTGAATCATCAAACACCAATATAAGTTGACAATTTATTCATGATTTAACAAATATAATATAAAAACATCCAGTAACATTAAGGTTGCAAAGTTCCATCACCTGGGACATACAACATGATGGATAAACATGAACAACCTCTTATCTTCAACTACCATTTCAACAATAATTACTTTCCTAAGAATACCATTCTATGTCAGTTCAGATAAGGCATCTTCATAACTTAAATACTCAGTAGTTGAAGGCACCATTCCTGAGTAATAATCACAAATCCCTTCATGTGGAACTCTCTAGCTGTTCGCCCATCCAATAGAGGAGAAACTCACGCTTAATACATTTTCTATTGAAGTCATCTGGTTCTCATTCTCAGACTACTCAAATAATATATATTCATAAAACTCCTTCACATGATTTGGATAATAAGTTATATTATTGTTTTCCATGATCTCGACCCGACCGTGTGCATCATGTTATATCAGCACTAATGAAATGCTCGTCAGTAGCCATTCTGATCGAAGCTACCTCTCAATAACTGTTTGCTTATTCAATAAATGCATGTTAGACACACATTCCACTGTCTCGATTCCACTAATAGAGTCAATTCATGGTCTTTTAGGATATGGAGTGTCTCCTTTATCAGCAACCAATTTCCTTTTCACTATTTCCATCGATCTCGAGTGTTTTGAGGTTTCAGTAGTGGTTTAGGTTCAGGATTAGGGAAAAAAGGTTTGGGAGATGGTTTTATATAAATCAAAATGTGGTCTGTGTTTTATTTTTATAATTTAGGGATATAGAAAACAAATCGATATATAAATGGAAAGAAAAAAATAAATAAAACTAAAAATGTTTCAGATTCTAGTAGAAAACCCAAAAAATAAAAAGTCCCCAACATAGGTCAACTACCAGTAAAGAATCATTGAAAAGGTCCTAACAGTGAGGTCTTATAGGTACGGTCCTATAGGTAAGGTCTTATTAGTAAGGTCCAACAGTGTGGTACTATCGATAATGTCATAAATGTTGGGTCTATCGGGGAATTGATAACGGTGAGGTCTCTCGGTGAAGTTTTAACAGTGAGGTCTATCAGTGAGGTCCTAATGGTAAGGTCCATAGGATTAACAGTTTGTCATACCTAACTCATGAATAATGAAATTTAACCTCTCATAATTCAAAGGCAAGGGGAATATATCTACCAATTGATGTTCAGTACCAACGAATTCAATAGTGATGTAACCTCTTTGATAATGATCTCTCAAAAATTGATGTCTCACATCAATATGCTTTGTACTTGCATGAGATACTCGATTTTCAGATATGTTAATAGCATTTTTGTTGTCACAATTTATTGAAACATGTTCGAATTTATATCCATAGTTTACAAAAGTGTGTTTCATCCATGAAATTTGAGCACAACAACTACCAATAGATATATATTCATCTTCTGTAGTAGATAATGCAACAAAATTATATATCATACTACAACATTATACTAGATATTTTCCTAAAATGTGACATGTTCTAGATGATCTTTTTTTATCTAAATTGCAACCCACCAAGTCAGCATTCGAATGACGTATTAAATCAAATGGTTATCCTCTTGGATAAAATGGTCCTAAATTTATAGTATACATGAGATATTTAAGAATCCATTTAATAATAGTTAAATTAAACTCTTGGGATTATATTGTAAATGACCACACATGCATACATTGAACATATTGTCGGGTCTGCAAGATTTATGGTATATCAGACTACCAATCATACATCGGTAATTGGTTTGATCCAATGATTTACTAGTTTCATTAGAATATAACTTAAAAGTGGTACTCATAGTTGTATCACAACCTTTACTATTATCCAAGCTATAATGTTTCAAATTATCCTTAGTATATTTATATTGATTAAAAATAATACAATTTTTATTAAGAAAAATATGAAATCCTAGATATTTTCTCCTCATTAAACTCATTTCAAATTCATCTTGCATCATTTTTGAAAAAACAATACCAAATGAGTTTTTAGAGGATCAAACAATAATATCAACCAAATTAATATGTACACTTAAAACATACATTAAAATCCTTTTAATAAACAATGTAGGATCTGGTATCCCTTTCGTAAAATATTTTTGATATATGAAAGGAACTATATCTATAATACCAGGCTATTGGATCATGTTTTAGACTATATAATTATTTAGAAGGATTAAAAACAAAATTTTGAAAATGGGTATTTTTAATGATAGGAGGTTGTTCAACAAATAAATCTTTAACTATATACCCATTTAGAAGTGCACTTTTGACATCCAGTTGATAAAGTTATAAATTAAGAAGAGTTTCATATGCAAGTAGTATCCAAATGGCTTCTAGTATAGGTACATGATCAAAGGATTCTTCCTAGTATATTCTTTTCTTTTAACTATATCCTTATGCTACTAGACTAACCTAGTTTTTAACTATGTTTCCAAATTCATGATCATTATTTATAAACACCCATTTAGTGACTACAGTCAAAGTGTCTTAGGTCTATCTACTAATTCACAAACATTGTATCTTTCAAGCTGATTCAATTCACCATGCATAACTATAACCCAAAATTTAGTACTGATTACATCATTAATATTTTTTGGTTCAGGATGTGAAAGAAAAGCATGATGATCAACCTGGTTTCTGAGAGATGATCTAGTTTGTGTTCATATATTTAGATCACCTACTGCAGAATCTAAAGGATGATTCATGAGAGTAATAATACATCTAGAAAGAGTTGAACTAGAGTCCTCCTGATTACCTATAGGTTCTGATTCATCATGCACAAATTCTGAAAAACATCCATAACTCGTCGTTTTTACTAAGGGTTCACTAACATTATCATTAAGGTCCAGAATTGACATATGTTTCAAAATATTTTAAACAAGGCTCTTGGGTTCATGTGGATCAATCACATCAAATTTGATATGAATTGATTCTTACACAAATTTGGTACTCTTATTGAATAATCTATATGATCTACTAGATATTTTGTAACCTAGTAAAACTTCTAGATCACTCTTAGAGGAAAAAAAGTCATGATTGTCCTTAGAGTTAAGGGTAAAGACTTTTCAACCAAAAACTATAAAGTAATTAAACATAGGGTTCCTATTATTACTGATCTCATAGTGGGTCTTCTGAAGAACAAGTCTAATTAATACACTATTGATAATGTATCAAGTTGTATTAACAACTTTCTCCCAAATATAGATAGGCATATTATACTCATTAATCATAATTCGGGAAATCCCTTAAAGTGTCCTATTTTTTCCTTATACAATCCCTTTTTGTTAAGGTATTCTAAAAGCAGATAAATTTAGAGTAAAAAAATTTTGTGGGAAAAAATAATCAAAATCCTAATTTTCAACCTCACGGCCATGATCACTTCTTATGGTCTTAATTCTAAGACCACTATGATTTTATATAGACTTGGAATATTTAATGAGAGAATAGAATTATTATCTCATTTGTGCTATAAAATATTCCCATGTATATCTAGAAAAATCATCTACCATAACATAAACATAGTGCTTCCCAATTAAACATGAAACTCTAGATGGTCCAAACAAGTCCATGTGAACAAACTCAAGTGGTTGAGAAGTAGAAGTTTCAATATTTTATTTGAAATAAACATCATTTTTTCCCTTCTGACAAGGATTACACACATTATAATGAGAGAATTCTAATTTTGGTTAGTTTATAACTAAAACCTTCGTAGTCAGTTTCCTATATGAGTGCACATTGCAGTGTCTTTATCTTCTGTTCTATAACCAGTATTCCTCATTAAATATACTTAACGATAAAATTTTTTGCATGTATAAAGAGTTTAAATCAACAACATATACATAAACATTTATAAGAGCAGTAAATATTAAATCCTTTTTAGAGGTAATGAAATTTCAAGCATCATTTTCAAATTTAACATTGAAGCCACCATCACACATCCGAGAGATGCTTAGAAAATTTTATTTTAACCCATCAAAAAAAATTACTTTTGAAATTAATATATTATTTGGGATACTAATTTGGCCTATGTTGATGATATTCTCTTTAGCATTATCACTAAATGTGACATGTCCACCATCATCATTAATTAATCATTTAAAGCATGAGTAGTTTTCTTTCTTGTGTCTTGAACATCCAATGTCCAAGTACCATAGAGTTTTCCAGGAGATCATCAGACTAATTTGCTGAAAAGCAGATTAATTGTAGGGTATCATTGGTACGAAGATTTTATTGGGTCCAGAGAGGTTAGGAATTAAAACTTTGGGAACCCATATTTGTCTCATATGTTTCGAATAATCAACAGATATGTTTTGAGAAATAAACACTATGTTTGGGCCTTCAGTGAATTGTTCTTCCAGTGATTGTCCAGAACATAACCTAGTTGTGAACTATCTATTTTTGGGAACAAATATAGTTTTAATAATCCTTCTTTGTCCAGGTAGATATCCTATACGAGTTGTTATTTTGATGCATTCTATTTTCCTAGGAAATGAGTTAGGGTATCTCTACTAGTAGTTAAATTTTCCAAATACATTTTTTATTTCTAATTAGAATATTCATGTTTAGTATTTTCATTTATCAACTGAGAACATTTTTCATTCTCAATATCTAGATCTAACATAACATTATTATTTAAATCATGTTGTCTTTTCATCAGTTTATATTTTTCATTTAGTTCATTATTGGTGTCCTCAATAATTACAAAATATTCAAAGAGTTTATCCTTAGAAATATTTTAATCATTGTTTGATTAAATTTCATTCACCAAACAGTATGTATTATGTGTAGGAGAATTGGGTATTACATTGGATGTTTCTATCATGATACATAGATTTGTACATTTGTTATTGTCACTATTAGAAGTTTCAGATCCACTTGAACTATCTTCTAAGGCACTCCAAGTAACTTTCATACCCCTTTTATAACCCTTACCCATGTCTTCAAACATCAACATAAATTTGAGCTTTGGGAAATGAGACTTCACATAGCCTTTTCATTTACACACAAAGGAGACTATCTCATTTGTATTGTTATTCATTTTTCAATCCTTTTTTAACATTCCTTTATTATCAAAAGATCCCTTATAGTTTTTTCATTTTGAATAACATCTTCTTCTGGTAGAACATTCTGAACATTATAGCATGATGAGACATCTCATCATCATTATCAGACTCTGAGTCTTCACTTGTTGATGTTTCTATAGGAGCGTGAACATTTTATTTATCATTGTCCTTTGATGTAGCAGTCTTCATTGATATATAATTATTTCATGGTTCTTCTACTGATTCATGATTTACCTTAAACTCTTCTCCATACATCTTATTCATTCTAATTATCTCTTTCACTAGAAACTAGCATATGTCAGAAGATTCTGTGATAGAAATAGAAGTTCGCCTCCATCTGTCAGGTAGGCATTGAAGTAGTCTCCTTATTTTGTCCTTGATGTCTATTGGTTACCCAAGAAGACACATGGAATACACTATTTCATTGAAACTGAGATACATTTCAGATATATGTTCAACATGCCTCATCTTAAAATTATCATATTTAATAATATAGATATTTAATCTCATTTCTTTAACATTGGTCATTCCCTTGAGGGAAATAGCTAGAGTATCCCAAATTTCATAAGTATTGTTTGCAAGAAGATATTTTATTAAATTATTCATCACCTAAAGAATAGTACAAAGAATTCATTTCATTACAGTAATTATTTATATATATTTTGTCTAATTAGACAATGTGTCCCTTGCAGTAGCAGAAAAAACATGTTGTTCTTCAATTAGGTCCCAAATTTCAAGACCTGTGATTTCTATATACATTTTCATATTTAATTTCCACAGAGTATATTAATTTCCATTAAATCAAGGTGGCCTATTTTAAGAGAACCATCAAATCTATTATCCATTTTTAAATAGAATTTAAAAATCTGAAAATTTAGATATGACAGAAATGTTAAAGTTTCTAATACACCACTAAAATCACAGTGAAAAGGAATTTCACAACCTGTACAACCACATAGATAGTAGAAGTAAAAAAACTCCTCTAATACAAAATTTTGGTCGTTGTGTAATCTTAAAGAGGGGAGGGGGTGAATTGAGTACTTAAATAGAATTTCTGTTACAAACCTATTTTATAAAAATCCCCCAAATTATGAAACAATCTAGTAAATTAAGGTTGTGAAGATGTAAATATCTAGTTAGAAAACATGTTTCTCAAAGGGTGATTAGTCCTCAGTTGAATCAGTGTAAACACTCACTCAAATTTTGAACCATGTTTACAAAATTAAAAAAATAAACACACTAACCAAAACTAACAATCAAAGTTAATTCAAATCAGTTTTATGTTGATCAATTATAAATAATGGAAAATAGATAAAACAGAAGTTAACAAAAATACAGTTCATAGAAAATTTAAACAAGAGGTTCAGTCTCAAGCCAAGACTTAATCTTCTCCACTTGGTGATCAACCACCTCCATGCAGTTTATATAAACAATAAACTTGATACAATTCTTGTATCAGGCTTTACAAACCGTTTTCACAAACTCTTTAGTGTTCACACACTCTACCAGAGTTTTTCATAGGAATAGAAAAAATAACACAAAACCCACACACGGTCTCTTCCACAGTTATATGTGAGACACAAAATGTAAGTGGATTTTCATGATAGGATATTCTATATCCTCCAGTTCAGCACATGAGATAATGTGTGAAATAGATAGACACACACTTCTTATTAATTTAAAATTAAGGAACAAAATAGAGAAAATATGATGAGATTAAGGTTAGAAGGCTTAATGTGTTTACGACTCATCTATTGACTCCTTGGAGTGAAGTAATTATATTTTGGGGGAATTTTTCCTTAGAAACAGAGTCTTGGAACTCTAGGTTCTAGCTTTCAAAAAACTGGGAGTTCTACTCCTTGAGTTGTTTGTGAACTTATGCACCTAAAAATGCATAATAGAGTTTTTCCAAAATGATCATCGTGATGCTCATGGGTTCATAGAAAAATCATCGAATGGATCTTCATTTATGTAGCAATTAAGCTCTTTAAAATGAACAGGTGTGCCTCAGAACACACATCTTTTCTTCCTTGGTCTTATCCTTCATATTGGAGTTCAGACAATGGGAATGAGTAGATCGCATTCCATCATTCTCATATCTTGTACTATCCCCATATACAATCTCATAATATGTCTATAATCATCATTAATTAATTTTAAAATAAATAAATTTATAAAAAATGATCGTTAGAAAAATCTTAAGAATTTTGAAAAATTAATGGAGAGTAATCATCGATAGAATGGTAACGATAGCCTTCACATCGTTTGGCTTCAATAGTAGGTTCTCATTGGAAACCTCCTACTGTAACATTCTATCGGTAAATTTCCATCGGTACCCTTCAGTGATAACCTTCAATATTCGGCTTGCATCTGTAAACTTTCATTGGTAACCTTTGCATCAGTAACCTTTGCATCAGTAACCTTTGCATCTGTGAACTTTACATCGGTAACCAATGCATTGGTAACATTTACATTAGTGACCTTTGAATTGGTGAACTTTACATCGGTGACCTTTGCATCTGTGACTTTTTCATCAGTGACCTTGCATTGGTGACATTTTCATGGGTGACCTGTGCATTGGTGACCATTGCATCGATGACCTTGCATCAGTAACATTTCACATAGATAAATTTTACAATTTCTACTTAATCCAACAAGAAATTAGATGAAAATTATATGAATATAACTTGATAAAACAATGAAAATTAATGAAACAAGATTAATATAGAATTAAAAAATGAAAACCACATTTGGGATTTTTAAAATATGTGAGTCTAGCAACATAGCCACCCATGAAGTGCTAGAATCAACCTCTAGAGAATCTCATAATTCAAAAAAGTTGTACAATATATTTCCCCTATCGTTAGATATTATCCAAAACCAAAATGTTTACTACAAGATCAGATAATCCCGAAAAATGATAATATGTTATAAAAATAAATACTACACTAAATCGAAAAAATTGAACAAACAATCCCAAATGTTCAAGAAAGACCATTCAATAAATAATTTTCCTTAAAATCGATCAATATAATGAAAACTAAGATTGAGACCAACAACTCAGAAGAATTTAATCTCATAGTCTTCCATAGTAAATCTTAACATTTATCTGCAAATAACATAGACTACTCTTAAAGTCTTATACTGATGTGTAATTAACCATATTACATATTCTCTATGATAGTTTAATAATTTCAATAAATAAACCAAATAGCCTTATTTCAATAATAAAAACATAGATTCTTCCAAAATAAAATTTCAACCATTACTCCAGAAACTAAATCCCATAGTATTCTATTTTCTATAAGAAGATAGGGTTTCCCCAAAAGATATAATGCCTTCTAAAATAACCATTGTAACTAAATCCCAAAATCATTATCTATTTTTAATGATATCCATTTGATAAAACATTAGATCCCATTTCAAAATAATCTTGATCAATAAAATCATTTAACTAAAATGAATAAGTCATACTAACTAGAGGCTTCACGTAGTCCTGTTGTAGGCAATGCACCTTTGTAACCCTTTGGTTGTGGGTTCGATTCCAGCAGCCTTGCCAGACATGATGGGTTTTCACCCATCTTGCATGTTTTCCCTTTTTATAAAACCAGAAATATAACCCTAAAATGATTTATCCTAAATGGTTTCCTTATACCTCTAATTTTCATCCCAACACATAATGACCTCAATATCATAATCCATGAAGTCTTATATATATTGACATTTTTACCTCCATAAAAACATAATATTCAAAAAGAAAGAACACCGTGCCTTGATCATGGGGTCCACCTGGTCTCATAATTATCTTGTTCACCTAAATATATGGTTCATGCACTGAAAAAATGAATTAGAGATCCTTCAAAATGATCTCCTTCCTTTATCCAAATACACCTCATTCAACTTGGGTCATATGGGTCTTCACAGGAAATTAGTTTAGGAAAATAATCATGTTTTAAATATAATATCAAAACATCTGATTAATGTTTTTTTATTAAATAATCAAATTGATTTTTTGTTGAAAAATTCAATCAATGCTCTTTTAACAATACCATAAGTATGTTTTGAATGACTATAATTTAAAATAAAATATTAAATTTTTGTGCAATTGTCTCATTATTCAGCACCATTTTCAAAATCATAATATGCTTCAAAATAATGTGATAAGGTAAAATATTTGAAAATACCTTGATAATATTTACCTTTCTTGAAAATATTTGAGTTTTGAAAAACCTATAATTTGATTATATAAACCCATGATCCACGACGGTATTGAGATATAGCAGAGGTGTGTGACATCTCAAATAATTTCTTATAAGTGAGTTGTATATTAGAATGTATTTTCGAGTCATCTGGACATGAATTTGGAATAGTTATTGCAAGAAAGTCATCCAGAAGTGATAAAAATGTAATTTTAGATCATCCTCCTTCCATTTTTAATATAGTTTTTTTATCTGAAAAAGATACAAAATAAATATTTAACTTAACGAGTAGACATAGAGAATAACCATGTGTCTTACAAAACTCATAATCCAAAGTGTTGTCTCAACCTACCTCTAATACCAACTATAATTCCCTAGGCATAATCATAACATAATCTTGAATTATGTTTATAATTCACATTGAGGGTATTTCTAGGATTAGAGCATTAAAGAGTCTGGTCATAACATATACATAACAACTTGAATATTACATGTAGACACTTCTACTCAATATCCTATTTTTCACAATAATAAAACTCCATAAATAAAACTATAATTCTTCACTTGATATAAATCTTCTTTAATTATTCTATTGCATTAAACATCTTTATACCATATGAAAAATATTTCACAAACATCAGATTATCATAAAAAGCACAGTAAGGGATATAAAATATTGAATGATAAAATTAGTCCATGAATACATTCAAATCAATGAATTAATATTTTTCATTTATAGAACATACTATCTTTAATATACAATACAAAATCATTAGATTTATGAATAACTCATAGAAATCATAAATCATAAAGGAATGTAGTGTCATCCGTAACACACTTACATTGTAGCTTTCATAACCATATAGGGAGTTATATATGAAATACCCATCACAGTATATTCCATAAATATCTTAAGAGAAACATTAACATTTACATCTGTTATGTTACCCAATCAATTGGAGATCTATCTCAGGATCACACTCCCAAGGTTTATCATTGTGCCACCCATATACGTAAATAATTCCCAAAAATTGTAAGATAATAATAACACATATTACAAATATAAAGTAAAGACAACATTTCCAAATTCCAATCACAACATAAACATTCATGATATTGACATAACAAATTATTTCTCAGATCCATTTTCAGTAAAAAAAATAAAAATTGAATATGTTATTTATTTTCCTTTTAAAAACACTACGGTTTGTTTATGAAACCAAATATAAAATAATAATTAAGGTGACAGAAATGTCATTGTCACAGTGTACATTAAAAAACATTCATTTTGTCCTTTAGAAAAATGATTTGTAGAGAAAATATTCCATTTAAATGAAATTTATAGTCAATGGGGTAATAGACCATATAAAGAAATATTGTGTATAAATTAAATTATGCCTCAATGAAAAAATACTGAGACTATGTCCCTTATAAATATTTTAAAATTAGATTAAGGAATAAGAAATGACATAATTATGTTTGAAAAATATTAATACACCTAATATAAGTGGATATTCAGTGTAAAACAATCTGAGATCATTAACATATATTCATTTTACAATATAATCTTGAAGTATAAGATTAACCAAAATAATTGAAATTGGTTTATGTAGTTCCCTCACAATAATTCAACACCCTGATGACATCACATTAAATTTCAGAAAATGAGTTGTTGAGAGAGACAAAGGTATCACATCACATAGAAATAAAAAATACTGTAATAAGTATTTTTAATAACATATACCAGCATAATAAAATGGAAATTATAAAGGCATTACAAAAAATATACTTTACCTAAAAGAGGATGGTGAATGGTTCCCTTACCTTCTGTCCGACTTGTGTAATTCTTTATTTATATTTTTGAATAATAAAATTTAATTAATTATACATGAGTTTGATCTTTTTTAAGGTTTATTATTCCTTTTATATCACTTATAACCTTTCTATAATAATCATATAATTATTCTAGTTCAAATCGGTTTTTTGTCGATGTTCGGTACTTGAGTAAAAAATGAAGTTGTTATAATTACAAATTGTCCATGTGGTCCAAATTCCATTATCTCTAGAATTATATTAATAATTTAGATATCATATATATATTTTATATATAGTATAGATTTATTTATAATTTTCTATATCATTTTCATATATGAAAATGAAATGCACTGTTCATGGAGATGGTATGCCATAAGTACGAATGAACAAAAATTTCATTTTTAATGAAATGAAACACAAATGATACATTGGTATATTATATTTATAATATAATATAATATTTTATATATGTTACATAATATAATTAAGACAATCCTTTATACATTCCATGTATGTCATGAACAAGTGATATCACTTTGAAGGGCAGTAGTACGCATTTCGTTAAATGAAATTATTGTATATATACAACCTGAAAATCATAATGTTATGTTTTAATGTAAATTACAAAAGAATGGAGATAATATATATATCATAAATATAATATATAATTTCATTTCCCTCAAAATGGCCACCATGAGAAGTGGTAGGGGAAAATAGTACAATCATCATTTCGTGAGGTAGTAGTTCACCGTACACCGAAACAGTATGTTCGAATCTATTAGATGGACGTGTGTGTAAGTGTAGATCAAATAAATCACATAAAAAAGTATTATATAGAGTTGACTATTGTTTTTATATCAAAAATTAATAATAATATCATAGGGAGTGTAGAAGGAAACATAATTGAATGAATCTTGATAGAATATGTTACCTAAAATCGGGTTACTTTTTTTGGTTTGAGCAAAAGGGCTCTCATGAAATGCCTTCTGCCTTGGGTATGAATTCTAGGAGTAAGAATGGGATGTTGGGAGATTTTCTTGGTAGAGGTTTTATTATCCAATGGAAATTGAGAGTTTTAAGTACGGGTTAGAGTTCTACTCTTTCATTTGAGGGAGGAGGGCCTCTTTAGGAAGGTTTGAAAGTATTATTTTATTTTAAAATTATTTTAATTTTGAAATGGTCCCAAACTCATTAAATATAAATATTAAAATAATATATATTTAAAGAAAATCATCCAATTAAAATTATAAATGTTTTGGATAATTTTAGTCCTTATCTTTTTTATTTACCTCTCTGATAAATTATTTAACTTGTACTATGTCTTCATTTATATTCTTACTATATGGTAAATATATTTACCACAAAAAGAGAAGCAACAAAAAATGGAACATTAATGGAATTTTAACATAATATTTTTCATTTGGATGAATCATTTATTTTTATGACTATTTTATCATTTAAAAAAATATTAATTGATTTCAAAACTCATTTATTCAAATTTTTATACTAATCATATCATGAATTTTTAAAAATCCATAAAATCTTGATAAACTCAAAATAAAACATCATTAAATCAAAGATAAAAATTCATAATAACCCCTAAAATTCATTGATTCTATAAAATATTTAAAAATAAATTTATTTTAATATTTATAATCCCATTTATTTAAAACATTCATTAATGAGGTAATCATTATATCATCATTGTTTCATAAATACATTTATTTATATGATGTCTAAGAAATAAAAATAAAATTCCATGATTTAAAATATATTTTTATATTTATCAAAAATATGTATTTTCAAATATATCAATTATATAACCCACATTAAAATTGTTCTAGAAAAACAAATTTTTTTTGGATATTTTAATTTTTACATTAAATAAAAAGTTATTAAAGTAATTATCTAACCCAACTGGCCTCTAAAGGCCATAAGTTCTACCCAAGGAATATATTGTTCGGAAATGACTAATAAAATACGGTTAGTAAATGCTTAATTGTAAATTTAGATTATTATAATATTATTTTTAACTTGAATTACCCAATATACCGTTAACAGCTGCAAATAAAAATCAAAATTTATTATTCACTAAAAATTATTTTCATCATATTGAACCAAATTTTATTTAATGGTCACAATAATTTATGTTGTATTTTTGAAATTAAATTCAATGAGGCAATAAAATTTAATTTAAATGGAAAAGTTGGTTTTCTAACTACTATTCTTTTTTTTGATTATTCATAAAAAATTGAATGTTTCTAAAAAACCCAAAAAATTCACCCTAAGATAATTTTAATATTAGAAATTCAAATACGCTCTCTATTTTACCAAAATCAAAACATATATGTTACGTTTATTTATTTAAAATTAATTTTTCCGTTAAAACGTGAAAGTGTTTTTTAAGATGTAAAAACTACAAAAAGTTTGTCTTGGGTTTCTGTCCAATTACAATGTGAAATTATGTCCAATGAACAACATTGGATTAAATAATAAAAATATATTCCAATTAAACATTAAAAAAATTTAAAAATTTAATCTAACATATATAAATAAATCAGATGAAAAGGCAATTTTAACATAAATTATAGTATTTTTCACTATTCATTAAAAAATGACATTTATCAGAATAAAAAATTCCCAATGTAAATTTTTATATAAGAATTCTAAATAAGAAGGTTCCTTTTTCATATAAATTATATAAAAGTGAAAAAACCAGATTTAAAAGAGGGTTCAAAATCAAATGGCGGTAAATCGACCTTTTAATGAATATTAGAGTATTTCCTGTTTAATATCGAATTCATTCTAAATTTAATCCTTTAAAATATATTAGATAAGTTTATAGAAATTTCACAAACATGTATAATAATAATATAGGAATTCATGTTAATTCCCATCAATAAAATGACTATGTGTTAACTAATGTTTAAAATAATACTATTATTATATTATTTTATGGTATAACTAAAAGATGTGTGCAATATAATATTTCAAAGAAACCTATTTTTCCTTGTTGAGAACTCTATAAAAAAAGTATCTTCTTTAACATAAAATTAACATATTATTCATTAATATCAATAGATATGAAAAAGTATTTTTCTATTAATAACTATGATGTTACATAATCAATATCATATTAATAATTTAATTAAATATATATATAATCCATGTTGTGTTTTGATGAAAAACGAACCACAATGCTTCGTAGAGGAGATAGTTCACATGTAATCATGAACGACATTATCATTTTTGTGTTCCTAAGAAAGTAAGAAAAAAATTATATATTATCCCTTCATAATGATAAAAACGTTATGAATATAAAATATTAAAACTAATTCAACCATTATTAATAGTCTTGAGATATGATGATAGAATATGAATTTTTATCTGTTCGCTAGATGGTAGTAAGATTTACAAAAAAATGAAAACATAATTTCTCTTTAGATGGTAGTGGTGTTGGATTTAGGGTATTATATGAACATAATAACATCTAAGTATAATTTGGATACATGAATTTTTATTTCGTTATGGTAAAAGAAAATTTTACGAATGTGAAAGAATAAATAAAATAACAATACGTGATTTTATTAAAAACTTTTTCTTTTAATGATCTCTATTTATTAAAACGTTAATACCCATAAGGCTGGTTTTATGCAAAACATAAGGGATTTAGAATTCAGTGAGAGTCTACAGGATGTTGTTTGGTTAGATAATGGATGAACTAAATAGGTGTTTACGTGTGAAGAAATTCAAAGAAGAGGTGCCATTGGAATTATTCAAAATTTAAATATTAATTAATTTTATATTCTAATTGGATACAAATTTTTTTTTTAAAATTTTATTTTTATTATAATGGATTGAAATACGTTTATGTAATGTAGATAACATGTTTTTTTACTATTTGTTAATTCTTATCTTTTTGTTTTAAAAATTATTTAAACCCTTTAACACTTACATTGAAATCATGTAATTTACATTTTCATTGTTAATATAATATCAATAAATAACAAAAAATATGAATAAATGAGTCATTATTGGTATTTTACTAGTTATGCATAACCTTTGTTAGTATTATTGTTTTTATCAATTTTATATTAATTAATTTAATTTTTTATATTTTTCGATACCATTAATGTCAATTTTGACACTATCCCATTCATGAATATTTAATAATATCCAAAAAACATTATATATTTTAAAAAATAAGTACATTGTAAAATTATTATATTTAAATAACAGATTAAATTAGTCTTGCCATATTATATTAATTTAAATATTTTTTGAAACATTTATATCATTTTTTGTTAATTTAACAATGACTACATAATCATTGTCAAGGCCTTTTATATAATTATTTCATCAATAAAAAAAAAAATTCATAATTAAGATAAATATTATTTATTTAATATTATATTTATATTAGTATATATATATATATATTAGATAACCAAATATTTATAATATTTCACTTTTCAAAAAAAAGTATGACATGGATGACTTTTCATTGAATAAAATATTATAAATGGATTGAAGCCCTCCAAATGGCTCCATTATCACATAAAATAGATTTTTAGATGATGATGGTAAAAAATAACTATATAAATAAAAAAAATTCAAGTGTTAGGGTATTTTTAAAATAATTATAATTTTATTTTAACACATAATTATCAGATTTACCCTTAATCGTGGTATAAAATTTACTAAATAAATAATAAATATTGATAAAAAACAATTGGAAGTTATTTAAAATAATAATTATTATTATTATAAACATGGGATCCTTTTTTCAAAAATCAAAAGGATTTTTTTTGTTACTAATTGAAAATCAATCTAATTGAAAGAACAAGAAAACATGTTTTTATGTGAAATGGTTCAAAAGATAAAAATATATTTATATTAAAATAAATTAAAAGTAAATTAAATTAACATTTATTGTATTAATATATGTATTATTGATATCATATGACATTAATCCCAATTTAAAATATAAAATAAATTTAAATATTTATTTGACGAAAATTTATTTTTCAATTAAACTGCAGTATTTTCCATTATTCCTCAAATAATTAAACTTATCAGAAAATAATGAAATGTTAAACCAAATATTTTTTCATTTTATGATATAAAATAATTATAAAATTTTTTAAATGTAATATATATAAGTGTAATGAACTAGATTTAAAATAGTATTCCATAAAATGGTATAAATCTGTCCATTTAAAAAAATGATTCTTTTATCCATAATATTGGATTCATTCTCCAACAATTTCTAGAACATTATAGTATGAATGAAAAAGATAGATTGAATATATTATATATAAAAATAATTAACATTATTTATTAAGTGTTATGTGTTTAATTATAGTTATAAAAGACATTTGTGCACATTAAAATATTCTTTTTTAAAACAATTTTCATTTAATTTAAAAAGGACATTATTTTAAATTTTAATTAATTTGTTACATGTTATTTAATTATATTAAAATTTTTATACAATATTTTCATAAATACATTAATCATTCTCATACTATCCATTTCGATGGATATTTTATAACATTAAAAAATTTATATTTTTTTTATTTATACTCAATGTGGGATATCATTTTTTCTATTGAACATTGTTTATATTCTGAAATAATTTGGATGATAATAATCATAATAAAGATGAAATATGTATCATGAATTTAAATTTAAGAGCATAAAACCCTTTCCATGATTCTGTATTAGTCAATTCGAACTCTAAACTATTATATAAAGACAATAACTATCTTAATAGCAAAATTTCAAACTATATCGATATATTTCTCACATTATACATTAAATTTAGAAAATATAATTATAAATATATTATTTTTAATGTGATTTTATCCAACATCATGTTATAAAAACTTATATTGGTTGTTCCGTTTTGGGGTTTTAAAAGAATAATTCCTATTTATTAATAGAATGTGTTAAATTACAATATTATAAAAGAAAATGTAATAATAGTAATTTAGTGACTGATTATATATTATAATAATTTAGTGATTTTTAATGTTATAATTTGTAAAAATAGGAATTACAATGAACTAGTTTTGTAGGGTTTAATGATCATAATGTCATTTATTAATAACTAGATTAAATATCATGAAGAAATTTCCAGAATAATTACTATATTTTAAATGAATTATTATGTAATTATTTTATCATTATATAATATTACTTAATAAATAAAAATATAAATATTATTAAATCATTCTCATAGGTTATGAACCATCTAAATGTGACCGTGTTATAATGATTTTTTGAGTAAAAAATTAATTTTCGATAATAATAATATAAATTTAATAGAATGGTAAATATTACAATATTTTAGTTAAATTAAATATTATATCACTCCTTGAGTAGTGGAAATGATAAATTATATTCATTAATCATGGATTTTATAGTCCTCACATTCCCACAATTAACATTTATATTTCACAACTAATTAGATGAAAAAAAATTCTATATATTAAACTGCAAATCAGAATCATAATTTTGAAAAAGGGAAAATTTTATTTCATCCAATACATTCTTATACCATTACTATGATTCATTTATAATAAATAAACTACATCACTTAATGGGGGAGGTAATCCGCCCCTACACATGATTAATGGCATTTTTCTAATTAGTGGATAGAAAATACTTAATCATGGTTTATATAGAAATTTAATAAAATTTTAGTATAATTATAAAATTTATTCAATTATATTAGTGTTTATTGAAAATATCTTGAAGATAATTCTATAGATAAAAATAACGAGGAATAGAAAATAGTGTTTTTTAGAGCATGATGTTTCATGGAAATCACCTAGAAAATAGAAGAAATATGATAAAAAATTTAGATAATAAGATAAAAAATGATTTAGGGGATTATATGATGATAAAAATGAAAGATTTTAGATATTAATTAAATGGAACTATTATATTGTGAAGGGTTGTTTTTTTCCACCATTATAACTGAAAATAATGGTAAATGTAGAAGAACTTATTACATTAAAAAATGGATTGTAACTATTAATGTTCAAAATGATCCAAAATTTTGAAATAATAATTTTTGGGTTCATATGTGGTAATTTTAACATCTAAAATTAATTTTAACACATATTTTAGACACACATCACGCCTTTTACTCATATTATTTAAAGATTTACATTTTTTTAAAATGGACATTAATTTTTTCCTATGTTATTAATTTTTAATGCCAAAAATAAAACGTCCCTTATTGAATAATTTATTACTAATCGTTCTAAATATTAGATCCATATTATCAAAATATATTTCCAAATTTATAAAAAATTAATTTCAACATTAGTTCACATCTTAAGTAAAACCAATTTTTTGAAAATTGTATTATTATGCATTAAATTTATGTATATGATGAAATTAAAAAAATTGTATGTTATTAATATATATTAACTTATTAAAATTCAAATAAATTTTATGTTTCGTTCAGATAAATCTGAAAAAAAATTTATTATAATATTATTAAATACATAAAATAATAAATAGTTACATTAATTGGGAAATACTAATTATATTTTTAAAATTTTAAACCTTCTTATTCAAAATGATACTTGTAATTTAAAATTTTTATTTGTACTCTTTAAATTAAAATTAAACAGTTAAAAATATTTTATATCATTAAACACTATAAGATTAGTAAAAAATTATCATTTTATAAATTTGAAATAAAAATTGATTATTTTATAAAAATAATTAAATTCACTTATTCTAATTTAGAAATGTGGAATCCAAAAATTACATTATTTTTTTAAAAAATATTACAATAACTTATAATATAACTATTAAATAAAAACATATATATATTATAGAAATCATTTTCAAGGAAAAAATAAAATTTTAAATTATTAACTATTTCAGATCCTTTCTCCTCCCAAATACTAATAAAATTTATTATTAACATGCCATTCGTATAAAAAATATATTTGTTCAAAAATATATATTGATTTTAAAAATTAATCAGATTAAATATTTTTAGAAAGATAGAATTATGAATGAACAAATTAGTTTTATAAATTATCAATTCCATATTATTATTTAGTTAATTTCATATAATTATTAAGGAAAATGATGTTTTTACTAAGAAATATTTTTCATAATTTTGTTATGTCTATTTATTCCCAAAATATATATATTTAAATTTTAACAGTTTTATATTTTTACTTGGTTCTTAGTGGTTCATTTTTTTATGTGATTAAATATATGAATCACATTATGATTGAAAAGAATCTATAATTTAAAATCATACTATTTTACATAATGTGATTTGAATATATCAATGCAAAACTGACGCTGAAAATAAGAAACTTATAATCTTGGTTTTGAACAGTAGTTATTAGTAAATTTTTATAATTTTATATATTAATTTTATAAAATTATCAATTTTTGTATTTTTCATCTATCATATATTCTTCATTTAATGTAATAACTATTTCCTAAATAATAAAATTTAACATTTCGCTCCAATGATTAAGTGGTTATTAACTTATCAGTAACCATATGTGATTGGATATAGTGTGAGAAATATTATGTATATTCTATGACAACCATAAAACTTTTTTATGTTAAATTTGATCCTTGTTTAATTTATAAACACACAAAATAAGAAAAAATGGTGTCTCTTGTAATTTCATGTTATAATAGCCCTATAAAAAGAAAGATGTTGTTTAGCGACTTGTAATTAATGTGGGAATACGAACCCTGTGTATTGTCTCAATGAAATTTAGAGATGATTTGTTTGTGTTAATGGAGGTAATCATAATCCATCAATTGATGAAAAATGAAGTTAAAGATTAGTAAAACATAAAAAAATATTTTATTCCAAATGTATAACTAACAATTTAAGGTTTTATATTCAATGAGATTTTGAATAATAAAAAAAATTTCCCTAATATTATGTATAATTTGGAAAATAGTCTTCAATGATCTCCAAGTTAATGGAAACAAAGATGTAATTATGCAATACCTACCAGTGAAGTGTTACATGATAATTAATGGGAAAAAATCATTCTAAAATATATATTTAGATATTATATTGGATTTTAGTTCTAAAAACAATATTATATATAGAGCGTACTCTATGATAATCATATCACCACACTAATTATTTGATTTTGGATTAATGTAGAAAAACTCAGGTTTTATAAATAATGTATCACATGTTGTAATTTATAGGAGTGTGCTCCCTGAAAATATTATTATTCCCCCATAATATGAATTTTATATTATTCCCAAATTCATTTAAAAATATACACATATAATCATATTAAATTATTGTTGTTAGGAAATCACATCACATATTTCAGGTCAACATATATATATATATATTATTGTGAGGTAGACTTGAAACTCTACATGGAAAAAATAAATAGTTATATGAGTCCTAATAAACAAACATATGTTGTATTTGTATCAAATTACTTAATATTAAATTAATATTCGATATATTCATATTATGAGGAAAAATATGTGATTCCTTATATGAGGTGTGAATTTTGTGTAAATATATCCTAAATTATTACTACTAACACCATGACTACATAACAAAATACAGACAACTCTTTTCATCACTAGAAAAAACTAAAAATTATCTGGATTAAATTTGTTTATGGGGGATAATTTACAAGGAATGTTTTATTAAAATTTATAATTATTTAAATTATTTGTTTATAAATATGAACCTATTTTTTATTCTTTTTAATGATGTTAATTTTTTTAGAAAATTATCCACACATGATGTGAATAAAACTAATGACAATTAATTCAATCATAATAGAACACTAACACAATGGTACATGAAAAAATGCAATAAAATATAATTAATATTCCATACCACTTATGATTACATCCAAAAATTTGTATATATTAATATGAAATAATAAATAGATAATAAAAATATCATAAAAAGTACACGATCCATAAATGATATTCACCCTTGAGAATAACAGATAATGGAACACACCCAATAATGAAACAAACAACACAAAAATATAATCTGTTATACAAAAACATTAATATAAATATATCAAATGATAGGATATAATTAAGATGTAACCATTGAATTAATTCATTGGATATAATAGGGCAAATACTTCCATTATGTTGGTAAATATGGTCATTTTATATGTTGTGAATGAAAATATAGTCATTGTAAATATGTTCATTCAATATAGTTATTTCCAATATTTATTTGAAATTTCTGTAAAATTTTTTTACAAATTGAAAATAAATTAAAAATAAAATGTAGAAAATATAATTTTTATTAAAAACATGTTATTATACAAATATTTCCATTTCATATTTTTTATGGAATGATTTCATGAATTTATATTATAAAAGGTAATATTTTAGTATGAATTTATCAATAAATATTTATACAATGGTTATTAAAAAAACATCCAATGATAAAAAAGTATAAATAAGTCCATTTAGTAAAAATAAATAAATGAATCATACATTATATATATTTATATTTTCCAAAACAAAATTATTAATACTAAAAAAATTGTAATATATTATTATCATATTTATATATAATAAAATAATGTTCGTATATTAATTTAATCCTGGAAAAGAATTACTAATAAATTATTTGTATTCATTAAAAGTATATTATTTCAAAAAATTGTATTTATTCCATTTGAAAAATGAATTTTAATTATATTATGAAGTATCGATACTCGGTATAATAAAATTACATTAGATTATAATTATAAAATATTTTAATAAAATAACTATGTTTTTTTTGACATATAAATAATTTACCATAGAAAATATTAGTGCCATGAAAAAATAATTATTTTTCCATAAATTTTATTTGTATATTTTTTAAATTTTTTATTCAACATAAATATATTAAGTATTTAAAATTACAACTAATAATATTATAAAATATATATATAAATATATATAACCCATATATAATTATAAATTAATAAGAAACAATAATTAAAAATACATAATGTATAATAAGAAATTTTCTGTTAAATTAGTATTTTTTTGATCATGATTTTGAATATAAAAGTGATTTTTATATTACCTATATATTTAAATAAATTAAATTCAATAAAAATATGTACCCATCTTAAAAAAAATATTTTATCGGGGATTATATATTATTAAATTTTTTTACCTTGGTAAATATTTAATTATTGTTCATATGTGTAAAATTTTTTAACATAATGTGACTAGAATTTTGATATGTTTATTTGATATATAGACCTCCTAGAATTCATTTTCTCGGATTAAATTTAATGAACACAATTATATGTAACCATTTATAACCAAACTCACCAAAATCAAATGTGACTCCAACATTTTCCACCTTATTCAATTAATTCCAAGACAATATCTTTCTTTTAAACCTATAAAAGGAACTCATATGAACCTAATTTAAGCCATATATATCCTTCATAATTCTCTTAAAACTATGAAAAATTTATATCCAAAATATATATCCTTACCATTTTTTTGGCCAGAGTCTCTTGAATCATACACATATCTAGATTTTAAAATTAATCATTTAAGAGAATATTCAAACTACCAATGTATGTATTATCCACTCAATAACATTAAGTTCCATATTATCATCATCCATCCCCAAAATAAATATATTATAAGAATAATAATGTTCTTACAATAGAATTATTAGTAAATGTGATGTCCATTTTTAAGGGAATTTCCATTTCATAACACCCTCTCATTCATATGAAAAATGAATACATTTCTTGTAATACGTGCAGACTAACATAGTCATAGAAGATGTATTTTTTATTTCACCACCACAACAAATGTATTGTTAAAAAGTTTAATTAAATAATAAAAAATATATTTATGACATGATTAATATTATGTAAATATATATTGGGAAATATTTTATCATGAAACACATTATAAATATCAACCCATTGATTCCATTATAACCATCATACCAATATCATCATCAATAACATAGTCACATAAAAGTACTAAACAATGATTTTATATAAATTATAATATTATATAACATGCTAAAATATTATTATATTATAATAAAAAATCTATGAATAATGAATTTTTTTATCAATGTATATGGATTTAAATAAATATTATAATCTATGTATGGTCTAATGAGAATTTACAACATTATATGATGAATATAAATATTACCCAACAAGAAACTATTCTAAAATTAATAAAAATTAAATATTAATAATGGTTATATAAATTATATAATTTCATAGAAAATTTATTCAAGTTGTTATGAATTTTATTCAAGAGTTTAAGGTTCTTTCATGTAATTCTATGTTATAGGTAAGGAGTTTTCCAATGTAGATTTTCTTATATGATGCATTTTCCATATTTACCAATTGTTTTATTTTTTTGGTGTATATACTTCTCAATGGATAATTTTAAAATAAGAATCATGAAATTTCATTTTATTAATTTCTAATTACACGACTATTTGTTTTGTTTTTGATTGAAATGTCATTAATGTTTATAGGTTATTTTCTAACTATCATATACATTCAATGAGTTATAATGTTTCTTAATGAAAATATTTTGTTTATTTTACATTCTTATAGTTATGATGACACATGTATCCCTAATAAGGTGTTGTAAAACATTCCATTAGCATAAAATAAATGGAATGGTATCTCAAAACACTGATCAATATCATAGTCTTGGTAAATTAGACACTTCCAATAGTTTTAAGATATATTTAAATACACAAATTAAAACAATATATTTTTTTCATGAACAAATTTATTTTATCTAGTGTATAAATTTCTTATCATTCATAGTAATAATTATGGATACTTGGGGAAATAAAATTAAATAATAGTGATATGAAATGTTCAAGAAAGGTTAAGTACATCTGAAGAAATAATGAATCAGTGTGTATACTTAATTTGGAAATGTAAATATCTTAAAATAAAATCTATTTAAATAAAATTATTTCATTAATAGATAATCCATAAATAATATTTAAATTTCATTATCAAAACACATATTTTATTTAAATATCATGTCTATATGAATAGATAATTTACAATCACTATGGAATGGTAAATAACTTAACACACATGACATATAATAAATAATGTTATAATGAAATGTGTCTTGATGTAATATGATTCTTAAAATCTCCAACATAATAATAATAACACAATGGAAGGAAATTGTTAATTATTGGACTTGATTTATCCAACACGTGATATATCTACCATCAAGACATTCCACATGTCGGTTTAAACTATATGAAACCCCCATTTAAAGGTGGATCAACTAATTTTTCTTCTTGACACATATTGATGCTTCAAGGGGATATATAATTCCAGATCACACAAAAATTGAGGTCTGAATCATTCATCATATTTCTAATAATCAATTTAATTCATTAATAAATATTCATTAACATCACTATTCTGTATTGACTTACTATATTGAAGTAATCAATACATACATTATTAATAAATAAAAATTAAAATTAATAACCATACGTAGAGATAATATATTTTTTAATAATTAATAATATCCATGAAAAATAATAAGGATATTTTTTTTAATTTAATTTCAATTGATCATATAAATTTAAATACTTCATGGGGATGTTAAAAAGTACAACAAAAAATCAAGGAAGTGAATGTAAATACATTACCAGTTCAAAAGGATTAAAAAATCCATAGAAATAGTATGGATGCTATAATTTCAGAACAAACCCATTAGATGAAGAATAAATGGATGTTGCATTTAATTAATATAGTTAACAAAAAAATATATTCTAAAACAATTGTGAAAAAAATATATTTTTTAAAATAAATATTGAAAATAATTTTCCTTGAAAATCACATAGAAATTTAATTTCTGAAATATACCCTTGAACATGATAATGGTTCTTTAAAAAAAAATTGTTTATTAAGTACTAAATTTTCAAATAATAGGAAGTCGAAATTCATATTTCACTAAAAAATGATATGCAGTGCACAATTATAAAAACAATAAAAGAGATGCCATTCAAACTTGAATGAAAATTAAAATGATAATTTTATGAAAGTATATAAATCATACACTTAATTTTGATGAAAATTAATCTGTTAATAAATTCTTTTTCATAAGGTAATAAAATGAACACATTATTTAGAAAACACAGCTTTGGTAGAATATAGATTTTCAATATAAAAGAGATATGATGTCAGATTTTGTTAAAAAAATTACCAATTAATTTTACTAGAAAAGAGTGGGTAATGGTAATATTATATGAAAAAAGGAATTAATGACCATAATATAATAAAATGAAAGGGGTTAATAAGAAATTATCAATTAATTTCAATCAATGGAATTTCAATTTTAAACAATCATGATTAAAATGAGATTTTGAAGTAAACCACTACAATGATCATACCGTTGAATGAGAGTCAAACAATGAATAAATTATATTAATCATAATAAAATGATAATAAATTTTTTACATAAAATAATTACAATTAAATATCATTTTAAACAAAATATGATAATATTAACCATAACATGGAATTAATATAACTCAATGAATGTATATTGAGTAATGAAATTGTTTACAACAAGGTGAAATTTTAATTAAATACATAAACATTAAATAATTAAAATTGAAAATTAAAATAAAAATATTACTAATTATTCATCATAGTAACTGAAAAATGAATTTAATATAAAAAATATAAAATCAATTAAAGGAATATTGATGTAACACTCCTCAATAAAATGATGTTGAGATGAAATCATTTACCATATATTTCTTTTTGGTTGGATGTGCATTAAAATATTATATAGAAGTTAAAAAAATGTTATTATCTTATTTTGGAATAATATTAATATTTAAAATATGGTATATGATCCTTATATAATATATTATTACCTAGTCATTAATTATCTATCATTATGTTAATTATTTCAAGTGTTAAGTTCCATGTTTTATCATGCATGTTTTCTCTTGAAATATCCACTTCTTGTGAATATTACGTAGTTATGTCATCCCCAAATAAATTATCATGAAACAATTATGATATTTGAACATCAGATATACATTTAAAACCAAGAATTAGTGATGGTTATGAAAAATTAAGTGTTTCATTATCATGGAGATGGAAGATCATACGTTTTCAAATGTAACTTTAATATTTTTCCCCAATCATCTTGGATATGTTGTAAATCAAATTTCACCATTAGAACTTAATATGTTATAAAATATACAATATTATTTACATATATATATTATCAATATGTTTTTGTGTTGAAGATAGAGTCACATTGCATAATGAAGGTGACAGTCCAGATGTGCACATATAATTTTATCATCTTTACAAGAATAAAAAGGAAATAAAGAATTAAATATATATATTATTTTAAAATAATTAAAAACAAGTGATGAATTTAATAATTACATGATTAATATCCCTTATAATCATTTAATTTATTTTCATCGCCTTCTATGTGAAGCATTAGTTAAAGACGAATCATATCTCTTCTCGAGGTGATAGTCCTTCATAAATAAGAGTACCACCATTGTACCTCCTACAGAATGGATGATAAAAAGTTAAATATCATATAGAAACATAAAATGATTAAATATATTTTAAATATTACATATATATATACATTATATCTATTATTATAACCAACATCTAGATATGGATATGAAAAAAAGACGACATCTGTTTGGAAGGTTGTAGTCCACCGTAGACAAGATCATTGACTTCCCAACCGATTTGATGGAAGTAGAGATGGTTGTAGGTCATCTATTTATTATAATAAAATCCTATAATAAGTAATATACTATTTCTATTATAT
Source organism: Viscum album (assembly GCA_963277665.1). NCBI lineage: Eukaryota > Viridiplantae > Streptophyta > Magnoliopsida > Santalales > Viscaceae > Viscum > Viscum album. The sequence goes on from OY728150.1 coordinate 2,008,872,507, forward strand.
CATAATATTATAATAATTGGTTAATGAGGAAGATAATCAATTAATATGAAGACATTTCTTAAAAAACAATGCATCTTGTTCAGGTATCCTCTATAGGTTTTCCCTAAAACCTAAATAGGTTGGATCTAAACCAAAAAAAGGTACTGAAATTTGGCTAGTAATGTAGTGATATTATTTTTATTGGGATTCTTAAACCAATAAGGTTTGAAGGTATGAATAACAGAGTACATAGGGACTTTTATAAGTAGGGGAGAGGATATAATTTTTTTTTTGAAAATAATTATGTGATGCCACATTCTTCACATCACAGATGGGTCCTAAACTGAAAATAGTCTATCATTATATGGTTCGTGGGGAATCTATTTCAATAATATAGTTTTTTGACATGTTTATGGTACATTTATACCCTTATATTTTTTAACCCCTTGCTAAATAAATTTTAACCTATAAATTCAAAATAATTTTTTTTATTAAATTCAGTATTTCTTTTGGTGAAAAATAAAATTTGATATAAGTAGACCATATAAATTATTATGATTAAAAATATAGAATCTTTTTTTTCAAAATTATATTCATTGAAGTGGAAAATTTTCATTTAAATGTATTCTCATATACATAATGTGAAATTAGGTTTGTAATATGAAAATGAGAAAAAGATGATAATGTTTTATTATCTAAATTAAAAATTAAAATTATTCCAATTAAATAATTTGAATTATTAGATTAATTATGTAATTAATTTTAATTTTAAATTAGTTAAAAATAAAATTTAAAATTTAATATCTTTTAAAAAAATGCAGTTTAAAATTAAAATTCAATACTATTCACAATTCCTCAAAAAAGATATATTTCTGAAAAATATCAAAATTTACCATAAGATATTTTTTCTATATTTAAAAAATAATTTATAAATTATAATTTAAAATTCCTAACAGTTTACAAAATTAGTTTTAAATTGTGTGAGAAATGTTTGAGTAAAACATTTTTCAATAAAAAATTGTGTTTATTCTAACATATTTTTTTTTAAATTATACTTATTTTATTTATAATTTATAGATAGACAAAAAATGTATCTAAAATATATAGCATCATAATTTTGTTAATTCTATTTATACCTGTAATTCTCAGGTCATTGAAATAATTTTTATAGTAAATATTAAAATTAATTATAATTTTTTGGTTTGGTAAACCTCAGTATTATGTGTAATTCATAATCAAAAAATCATCATTGTGTGTATTATATGTTTTCAAATATATAAAATTTATTCTAAAATAAATATATTTCAAAATTATGGTGTGTTATATTCTCTTATATTCTTGTTGTTCCATATCATACACAATTTCAAATATGATTTCCATAGTTGAAAATTATCTTGTGTTACATTCACCCCACCATAAATAAATTTTGTTATCACAATAGAAAATTTATCTCAGCAATAATGGTGTCAACATACAGATGAACCATTACTGAAAATACCACATCATGAAAGATTTAATTTAATAACCCCCCAATATAAAACAAATGGTAGTAATAGGGTCATAGTAAATAATAATGAAATACGTTTTTATGTGGGAGATCATTAGTGGAACATGAAGATATAAACATGGAGGAAAATAATAAATAATTATAAATAGTAATTGAGGTCAGTGATCACATGAATGTTAATGATCATTGGAATGTAAAGAGCCTCAAAACCAAAACATTTCCATGATAAATATGACTATATGATTCATTGACCAATAATTTAATTGGATAAATATTTTATTTCAAATAAAATATTTATAAAGACATATAATTATTTTACTATATATGATTATTTAAAAATTTAATTAAATGATGCATTGGTTATTTCATAAGTGAATTTTTATCCTCTAATTGTGCTTTTATAAATTCCCAATTAATCTCTTACTTCATGATATGAATATCTAAAAATTATGTTTTTATTCCTAAATAATTAGCAATCACTTTTAAATAATATTAATATATAAAATTCATGGGAATTTTTTCACTATAACTATTATACTGAGAAAATAAGGATAAAAATAGTAATCCAAATAATTAACTCCTAAACCTAAGAATTAACACAAATTGTTCATCATTAAAATTTATTATATTTAATATTTTTTTAAACCATTTTACTAAATAAAATGGTATACTTTCCAAGACATCAAATAGGGTAGTCTTAGGGGGAAACACATATCATTCTTCAATCAAGGGTTATATAGCCCCGAAATTACTAAACATGAATTTCTTGTCACCAAGCATCTTGGTTGTGTTTTTCATAAAATAATTTATATAATTTCAATACCTTTTCCATGATAATATTAAATGGCCCAAACCTTTCTAGTCCATTACTTTGTGAAAATATAGTGTTTGAGGTGTTCTCGGAAGTCAAGGTGACTTATCTCCAGTTTTTTTCAAAATTTCAAATTCTGTGAAAAGATCCATTAGTGAACAGTCCAATCGATAACCTCTAATGGTATCCTCTATTTCCTTTTCCAAACTTCCAATTCTATGAACATTTCCATCAATTAATAGTTCTATTAATAACCTCTAATGGTAACCTCTCTTTCCTTTTACAAATTTTAAATTTTGTTAACAGTTCCATCAGTGAATTGTTCTATCAGTAACCTCAAATGGTAACCTCTATCTATAACATCTATCGGTGACCAATAATAGTAGGTGTACCGTGTTCAATCTTTGAGGATAAGTGAACAGTGATCTATCGATGAGGATTTAGTGAACAATGTTCTATCAGTGAGGTTCAGTGAACAATGTTCTATCAGTGAGGTTTAGTGATTAGTTTTTAACCACTGAGGTTCTAATTGTAGAATTCTAATAGCGGACTTCTAAATGTGGACTTATAATAGCATAATTCTAACAACAGACCTCTAACAGCAGACTTCTAATAGTGGATATCAAATAGCGGACTTCTAACAGTAGACTTCTAACAGTGGACGTCTAACTTCCGACATCTAACAACGGACATCTAACAGTGGACTTCTAACATCGGACTTCAAACAGCAGACTTCTAATAGTGGACTTTAAATAGCAGACATCAAATAGTGGACTTCTAACATTGGACTTCTAATAGTGGACTTTGAACTGTGTTTCCAGCTTCCTACAGTTTCACCCCATTGACGTTTCATTTGACCTAAAATACATTTATGTCCTTGTTTTAAGTACTCTTATGGCTGAATCATCGACCATAAATCCTATATTAATTATTTCTATGGCTCGGGATATTTTTACATGGTCAAACCGTGTTGGTTAATACGGTCTTCTTTTAATGGAGAATTCAGCGTATCTTAAACTGTCACCAAATTAAATATTCAAAAGGGACAAGATATCATCCTCCATTGTTATTACTCATTGTTCTTGTATAGACCCGTAAAATTCAAGGGAAATTTTTTCTTAATTTTCTTTGGAATTTTAAAAGAGCGTGGTTTCTGACGGAACCTGATTCTGAGGCCCGGTGTGCCCGGAATCATTTCCCGAAGTTTGGCTCGGGTATGTTCAGTGAACGAACGAGCGGGTTTTTCTAACTTTTGAACCGGTGCCCGGAATCGAATTTCGAGGGCACCGATGGAACCGCAACTCTAGTAAATGCTTAGAAACTTCTGTCCCATAGTTGCGTTTACCGGAGTGTTGATATTAAAAATTGTGGAAGTTTATTTTGTAAATACACTACAATTTTTATTATTTTACTCTAAGTGTTATCTCTTGATGGAAGTTGGGTAACCACTCAACCTCCCTTTGATGGTTATGAGGGTGGTGGGGCCCAGACGAACCCCACCTCTTCATATCCTCTAAAACCCCCCTCAACTCCCTCTTAAATTATATTAACATAAGTTATAACCTATGAATTAATTGTTATGAGTTTAATTAGGTGAGTTGTGTGTGGTTATTGAATTTCAAACTCTTGAAATTAAAATGTGTTGTTGTGTTAATAAAATAAGAAAGAGTCTTATTTTATTTTTGTTAGAGTTTTGTCTCCTTGAGAGATTTGGGAAGCTTTCTTCATCTTCTTCAAACTCGACGAAGAACGCGTAGAACACCATTCTTCAACGAAGAACTTCTCCGCCGAAGAACACGGTTCTTCCGCGACGCCGTATCCATGACGCGAAGTTCATCTTCCACATCGTCTCTTCCGCGACGGTTTTCCGTGACGAAATCGCCGTCAAAGAACATCGAATCCCCGCTTCGCGACGTCGACGTTCTTTACCCGCGACGCCCGAACTCCATGACGCTCATCTTCTGTGGGTCGTTGATGAACACCACTCTTGAAGCTGAGGTAGGGAAATATTGTTATTTTATTAAATCTTTTCCGTTCTTGATTCTAGCATGTCAAACTTTGTGTTTAATCGACTAAATGTTATCATTTAACGAGAGGGGGTTAGACCGCACAAACACGGCTTAACCCCCTCCTATGTTCATGTCTGTTCCCTTTGCGGATGGAATGGGATGGCATGGTGACGTCGCACCAGGCCGGAATCACACGACAAGTATTGCGCGACGCCGTCGCGCCGCGCTTTGGATAGAAATTCAAGAATGCAGCGCCGTCGCGCCTCATCGAAGGAAGTCGAAGGCACCGCGGCCATAGTGGGGCCGCGGCGGAGGGGCATGGTTCCATCGCACCACGCCGGACGACAAGGGCCACGGCCGGTTCTGGCCCATGGAGGAGCTTGGTGAACGGCGACCATCCGGGTCGCCGGTGTCGGAGCCGGAAAGGGACCGGCCACTGCCGGTCCCGTTGAGGAGGAGTCGGCCGGCCAGGTCGGGGCGGCGGAAAGGAGAAAACCTGGGGGAATAATTTCCCCCAGCCAGCAATCAACGACCCCCCATTATGAGGGGGGGCTGCGGTTACCAAGGGGGGGCAGGCGCCCCCTTTATTTCCAACAGCTCGGCCGAAGGCGGAGCTGGCAGCGCGCCCAGCGCGCTGCGCTGAGCCGGAGCGGTGCCTGGCCGGTCTGCCAGGCCTGGCCGCACCGGGCCGGGCCGCGCCTGGCCGGGCTGGGCCTTGCCATGCCGGGTCGACCCTGTCTGGGGTAGGTCGACCCGGTTCGGGCCGACCGGGGGGTCTTGGGCCGGGTCGGCCCGGGCCCGAAACCTCCGATACCGAACTGTTTAGGTTCAAATTCCCATAACTCGGGCTACAGACCTCCAAACGACGTGCTGTCAACAGCGATGAAATCCTTGGATCGGGATGGTCGTTTCGGTATATTGCACTCAAGGTTTTGGAATACTTTGAGTTCGGCGGGGTTGGTTCGTACACGAAACCAACCCTCGGAGCAGAAACACTCATATCTTGATCTACGAACGTCCAATTGACGTGCCTTCAGCTTTGTTGGATTCCTCTTAGTGAGACGGATCTTTTGGCATACTCCACCCAAGGTTTGGATGCAGGTGGTGTATGGTCGGGTTGGTTTTTCCATAAAAACCAACCTGGCCCCTTGGACAAAAAAGCCAATAACTCTCAGACCGGGTGTCCGATTGACGCGGTGTCTGCGACGATGAGTTCCTGTTGACGATACGGAACTTTTGGATACATAAACTCTGGACTATGTGTCAGTTGATGTATCAGCCTCTCGGCTCATGGAGCGGACCCTCCCGAACGAGCTTTCTATGTGCGGGAATCCTAGAGCTGGCTACGACTGCTACTATGACTTCGACGACGACTGTGCAGAGATCCTCAGTGGATTCGACGACGACGACTACAGCGCTCAGCGATCCTGTGTGGATCAGTGCTACTGATCCTGTGTGGGTCCGATCCTGTGTGGGTCAGCACTCAGCGGTCCTGTGTGAACCAGTGCCTACAGATCCTGTGTGGGTCCGATCCTGTGAGGGTCTTTGCGGGGGTTAGTTTCTTACCGATCCTGTGTCGGTCTTTGCGGGGGTTAGTACCTATCAATCCTTTATGGTTCCGTTGACTTAGATGGATCAGTGATCATCTCTATCATCTACGAAGATGTATACCTGTGTGAGCTGATTCATGTTTACTTTCCTGTGTGGATTGTGTGGTGCTTTCCTGTGTGGATTACGTTTTCTTTCCTGTGTGGAATACAAATACTTTCCTGTGTGGACTAAGTTGTACTTGGGCTCGGAGGTTGGAGCGTACTGGAATTGATGACTTAGGTATATGTATGGGCATATACCTATGTAGTGTCGGTTGTTACTTCGTGTTTGTATCTTTCCTTTGTGGTTTATCCTTTGTGGATTTTGGGAGACCTTTGGGGGTCTCGGGGTCCCTACTGAGTAGCTTATACTCACCCCTACACGGGCTATGCCCGCACTACATTGTGTTGGTTGCAGACGACAGACATCGTTGATCGTGGTTGAGGCTTGCAGAGCAGGACGGTACCTAGAGGTGGACCACTGGGCGGGACGTACTCGGAGCGGACGGCGGGACCCGAGGAGCAGTGCAGCTATCTGTACCCACCCTTCAAGTGGGATTTCTAGTGGAGAGCTCGGCATAGCGACTTTACTTTACATTTGTTGTTTTCCCTTTCGAGTTGTACTTTATAGTTGGGCTTGTATTTCCGGCCCCTTTTTACTTTCCGTACTTACTATTGTACTTAGTTTTTACTTAGTGTTTACTTCTTCTGCTTGTACTCTATGGTACTTGTTTACTTAACAAAGGCAATGCCTTCCCTTTTTACCGGGATTTACGCCTTGGTGCTAGTCGCCAGCCCCTGGCCTATGGAAGGCGGGCTTGGGGTAGTCACGACACGGGCCCGAAGGACGGGTCGTGACAGTTCTAGTCTATGAGATGCTATAACCTTTCAATCCTTGCTGTAGGAGTTTCACAATATAACAATACTCCTCATATTTTTTCCCATCTATTTTGATGCAACTGAGGCATATTGGTCAATATTCGATATAAGGTATGTTTTATAGTCATTCCATTGCGGATCGTCTCCTCATGTTTCTCCATTCCATGTTATAGCATGTAATCTCAATGATTATAATGGGGCTTTTCAAGGGGTTTTGTTGGTGCAGTTATACTGTGGAATCCTCGGGTGGATGCAGTTGTTGCGAGAGGAGGATCGTGACCTGTTGTGTGGATAAAGAACGTGAGGAACTTTTTGAGGTAGGGGATTCATTTTTTCGCTTTATTTTACGTGAAACTATATGTGTTATCATGTTTAATACCACTAGATGACAATGGAATTGACATTAAAAATATTTTTAAAATATAAATAAATTTATATCAATCATATGTTATTTCCACTTTTTTTGCTAGATAGTGTGATATATATTCTTTATTTTCTTAGTTGTCTATTCTTGATGAATATTAGTAAAGAACCTAAAGAATTATTAATTGATAATTGATGGCTAAAGATAACGAGGCATGAAAACAAATCTATTTCTTGTTGTAATTTGATGTTAATCAAATTAGTGCTGTAAGAATGTTTTTGTGTGATAACTTACTTGTTAGGTTTCCCGAATTTGGAACCAATGAATAATAAATCGGTTACCCCAATATGGATTAAGGAACTCGAGGTTGTTAAAAGATAATTGCATTTAGGATTATGAGTTACCTTCTTTTTTTAAGGGCCAAGAGCCCAATTGTGAATATGGTTGTTTTACTATAACTTCACTTTTAATGTGAGCCTGGATGGTTGTGGTAACATGTGGAGGCATGGGGTCCCTCTTGGATGTGGTAGCAGATGACACCTAGAGTGGCGAGATGCATCAGTTTATGCAAGTGGGTGTCGGGGAGGACACCAGGGATGATGGAATGGGATGGATGTGATTGTTGGATGATTTGTAATTTTTAATTGGTTTTTTATATGCTTTAATTATCCTTACTACTCAAGGAATCTAGTCTTACTTACCCTTCATACTAATGAGGCGAAGACACGCAGGTTATGCCACGTGCTTTCTGTGTTTAGATTCCTAAGGAAGGATCTGTATATGCTCTTGCTATAACTGCCAAAGTCTCGACGGGTAGTACATCTACTCACCGTGTTGAGCCCCTTGTGTTTAGTAGCATATAATGTTTTTATAGAATGCCTAAGAAATAATAGAGAGTATTTATATCATGAATAATTGAATAAATGGTGTTAACCCATGGGGATGGAGACACTGGTACTTAATGACGAGGTTGTAATTTTTGATGGAACAGTTGACTTAGGTATGATGCTAATGAAATTTAATGTGGAATTGTTCATGATTAAATAATTTTTAAAGAATAAATTAACTTACAGTGGAACTGATAAAAAAACAATGAAGTAATCTAATAATCCTCTTTAAATGGTTGTGTGCTTATAAGATACCTAGACTTAGTAGTAGCAGCCCGGAGTCTGAGAGACGACAGCTGCAGTTGTGTCTAATACAAGGTAATGACCATAGTGTGGTTGTGAGATATAATATATCTGGTAATTTATGTGTTTCTATACACTAATCCACCCTGTCAGTAAGGGAAATATACACACTGTGGATTCTAAGCCCTGGGGGGTGTTTTCCCCAACATTCTGGTGGGAGGATGGATGACTGACTACCCCTTTGGCCCCACTCTTTTACCTTGGTAGTTACTGGTTCTTGCAAGAACATTGGTTAGTTTTCCTAATATATGTGTGTGGAGGTCTGTAAGTGCTTTTCATTATTCACACAAATATATTCTAGATATTGTTTTTTATGTACTACTATAGGTATAACATGTATTGGCTGTGATGGCTTGAGGATCCTTACTCGGTGTATGGGCTGTAATGGCTTGAGGTATAATACCCAACATATGATACACGTTATGTGAGCTGTGGTGGCTCCCAAAAACTACCTGGATACTTTTTTCTATAGACATGGAGTATTTGTTGCACGAGGTTCATATTGTGGTGCATCGTCCAGGTGTCTGCGGACAAGCCTTTTTTGAGAGAGATGGTTAGGACGTGCAATATTGGGGTAAAGCGGCAAACCAGTGGGGAAGTAGTAGCTGGGTTACCTTGATATTCATTATTATAAGACATATTCTTGTATGAGGTACTTAGTGAGAGTATCCATGGTGAGGATGGGAACATAGTATACCTGTTTAGGTGACGAGTTAGTTTCACTTGTTGTTCACTGTGCTTTAGCATGATTTCTTTACATTTTCATGAGATGAATCGAGAAGGATCCTACAAAGTATACTGTTATACTCACCCAATGTATATGTAAACTGTTTTTTAGGTCACTTAGAGTAGGTTGGAGATCAAGTTGGTTTCTACTAGCTGGGGGTTGCAGAAGATGTTCGGGCTTTTAGTTGCTATTATTTTTACTTTCTTTTGGGTATTTGCAGTCTTTCCACTTTCCATAGTAGTACTTCTACATTAGATTTCATATGTGTACTTGAGTTTGCATTTATATTATAGTATGAGTTGGAGTTGATTGGTGTATATCTTATCTCTCTCTTCAGCATGTGTTCTCTTAGAGGGCAATACCAACAATTTTGTGTGTTATTATACCCTCAGTGCTAGTCCCCAACCCAGGGCCTACTAGAGGTGGGACTCGGGGGTCATTATCTCCTTTCTCACATTGCTGACCTAGGAGGGGTAGACATTGTGGGGAGGAAGTCATGACATAATATATATTGAACTTCCATAAAATAAAATTAATTACTAAGTAATATTTATATTGAGGATTTCAATAGAACCTTTTTTTGCAACATATACTAATATTATTTGAGTGTTATTAAAATTTCATTAATGATCATATTAACCCTAAAGGTTATAAATATATTTTAACGTATTTGAATTTAATGTAAGGAATTATTCCGCCAATTACAATTTCACTATACCATATATTAAATAAATGGGTTATGTTTAAAAAATTAATCCCAATATATATGTAATATTGGTATAGTCAAATTACATGAAACATAAAATCATGTGTTCGAGAGAGTGAAATTGTGATTAATATTACCCTCATTAACCCATTATTATATTTATAGCACTTTTGTTAATTAATACAAATAACATTTTAAAATTAAACAAAATCCATAGACATATCATAATTCTTATAACTAAAATCAAATTGGTAAACTACATAGAAATTTATCTATAAATCCCACTACATAATTTCATCATCCATTTTATTTCCAAATGTGTCATTGCATGTTCTAGGGTAATCCATTGGATCTGTTCCTAAATTTCGATAATTCATAGGAACCCCACATTTTTTAAAATTATCTAAAATAGATCCTCAGTATTATATTTATTTCCTTCCATCATACTATTCATTTTTTCAAAGAATTTATTTTCCTTCTTCTCATATTTTTGACACATAAATCATTTCTCGAATACTTCAAGTCAAATTTTTGTGTCTCTATTTCTACATACCTCACATGAAAGAAATTGTGACTTATTTCTTCTATGATCTCCACCACTAGAGTTAATGAATCATTTATCCTACTATTCTATGGTGAGTTTGAGAGTGGGATAATATATATGTAGTTAATCATTATTATTTTGAAAAATAATTAGGAATAAGTGAGATATCATTCACTCATATAATCATCACATTTGGTTTCTCATTTTCCCCATATATTTTCTTACATGTTATCTATTAATATCAAACCTTTTTGTATTATAGATTTTGTAGAACAAAAAATTATAGTGTGAGTGTCCATAATCATAGATGGGAAACGATATAATAATTTATTTGATATCTAAACCATTACACAATATCATAAATATAAGATAACATTGGTTTAATCTATAATATTCTTTGTACTCATATATTTAAAAAAATAAAAATGGTTTTTAATGAAAAAGTTAATTATACTCACTATATCTCTCAAGAGTGTCGAAATAGGTTTGGAATAAGGCACATTTTCTGGTTCCGGACAACACATTAGTCAAGGATGAAAATGCTTTTTCAGAGATATTACACATATGCACATCTTTTCTAGAACCATATACATCTATATTATCGAAATATGTTTTCATTTACTTCAATACCAACATAATATATACCACACCAAAATAGTGCGACGTTCTTCTATTCAATTCCTCAGTGTCTATCATTGGGTTACGTAATATATTATTTGGTTTCCAAAATATTATTCCATAATATTGTACTAAGATTTTGATGTTACCAACTATAGAGACCTTAACCATAATATCCCATATCATTTTTTAATTCATTACATTAGATTATTATAAAAAGGAATCAAATTTTAAGACCAAATATTTTAATAGTAATGGTATAATAGATACATACATAAGATCTATATTACATTTGAATACATAAATTAAAAAATCTTTGTTTCAAAAATTAAATTTTCTATATGGAATATCCATGAATATAATTCATAGTAAACTTCATGGAATCCATGAAAAATGAGAAAACCAAGGTGGGCATAAATTATCATTGACCGTAATATATAGTGGAAGAACTTGTGAATAAATAAGAATAATATATATCACAGTGTAAATAATGAAACATATATGATGATTAAATAAAATTTATTCATTATTATATAAGGATTAATCAATATCAAATGTGAAATAACTGAACACCAATAAAATTTACAAACACTAACTTTTGGATTTGATATGGCATATTCAATGTGGAAAGATAATCAACTGAAAATATATGAATTATATTCACTAATTAGAAAATAAAATTAATCTACAGATTATATAATTTTGCAAAATCCGTGAAAATAATAATTACTAAAATGAAGTAAATTATTAATTATTAGATTTCTTGTATTATGCACATAATACCTCTATTGTGAAGTCCATTCATAAGGTGTTTTAAATAATAGGTTGAAACCAATTTAATGGTTGATTTACTGATTTATGACATGAGACGTACTCACACACTGATGGGATATAGTATTTATTTCATTACCTATCACTTTAGATTTAAATCATTCCTCACATATCGAATATATTATTCATATCATGAATAAATATTACTTTACATCAAATATATATATTCCGTAAAATATACAAATTTTTCAATATTTCAATTATTAATAAAATAACATTCAATGTAAAAAATCATATATATAAATGAGATACATTATAAGAAATTATAATATCCACTATAATTAATATTTTTATTAAGTGGATATTTACTCTCTAATGATCACAATAAAGTAAATATTTCTTGTGAAACATAATAACTACAAAAATAAATCAAAAAATAATGAATTTTAATACAGTCCATGTCAAAAATATTCATAAAAAACCATATAAATAATAATTGTAGAATAAATAAATCATATACCAGGTGGAGTAATAATTAAGGGTTTTTATTAATATATATATAATAAATGTTTTTAAAAAACATTCTCATTGAAAATTTCCTTTTTCATGTTGGACGAAAATTATAATTTTTTTTCATTGAAAAAAAACAAAAGTTTGTTACAAATATCATTATAATGTTTTAATTGATTTATCAAATAAATGATGATGTGTAAATCCATACATGTTGTATAATATAAAAATTAATATTCCTTCTAAAGTGAAAATAGGATAGAAATTGTCTTTTTAAAAGGTGATTGGAAGGTTCATTTAAATGACCTATAAAATGAAAACATGATTTTTTTTAAAAAATAAATATTAAGATTACCGTGCAAATATTTTTTAAAAGATAATATAATTATTCAATTTTATTTTCGTTAAAAGGAAATTTAATATTATTTTAGTAGGAGATTATCCGGATTGAAATATATTTACATCCGGTGGGGTAAATTATATTTGATTATGTAAAAGTAATTTATCAATTAAATAAAGTAAAAAATAGTGGGAAAATTTCAATAATATTTGAAAAAGAAAATTAATAACTATAGTAAATTAGATTAAATTATTTGTTAAAAAATATATAAAATATTTCCTTCAATGGAAAATAATGTGTATATAGCCCTGATTAAAATTTTATTATGATGTAAAACCTTGAAAATATAATAACCTTAATGAGACAATAATCCAATGAATCGATTATGAATATCAAATATAAATATCCATAATTTTTTAAAATTACAAATAACATAATAAATTGTTATTCTTCACATAATAATAGAATATTAATGAAAAAAGATTTTAATATAACCTAATTAAATGAAATTGAGTTATACAATTATTTACTACTTGGTGAAATTTATTTCAAATCCCCATATGTCAAATAAATAAAATTAAAAAATTGATACCATATATAATAAATTAATCATGATATTAAATTTTAATTATAAAATATATGTACCATATAAATTAAATTAGTTGCATAAAAATACAATACTCAATGAAACGAAATTGAGATAAAATCCCTCACATTATTCTACCATTTGGTTAGACATAATCTGATGTCTGATATAGTTATTTTGATTATGTTGTTTAATTATCATTTAACCATATTAATATTTATTATATGATATATAGTCATTTAAAAAATATTATTACCCATTAATTAATAATCATTCATTATTATCATTATCTCGGATATTAATTTCCTTAAATTATCTAACATGTTTTCTAATGAATGATTTTGCTCTGGCACATATTATGTAGTTCAATCATATCTAGAATAACAATAATTACATAATTATTATATTTTTACAATAATTTACTTCTAAATCCATTCATAAATTATTTTCACGAAAAATTAAGTATGTTACGATATAAGAGAAAATATGTCAGATGTATGCATGAGTAACGTTTACATTTTTCACCACTCAATATGAATATATTGTAAGGGATATATTAACATACCATAATTATTATGATATCATAAATATTTTATTATATAATTATGTAATCCAAAAAATTTTTTGGAAATGAAAATAGATTATCACCACATCTTGATGCTCGTAATCCACACGTAGTGGAAAATTTCCATCATCATTAAATTAGTGATAAAAAACAAAAAATAATATATATATATATATATATACAATATTTATATAATAGTTAATATTTAATTAATGTAATAAAAATTTCATTTATATGACATATTTCATTAATGTTTTCTTTATCACCATCCATGTGATGCTTCTGTGAAAGATGACTCACATCGGTTTGCAAGGTTGTAGTCTGACATAGATACATGTTACATCGTCATAGCTCATATGGAATGGAATGAAAAATGATATATCTTATATATTTAATAAACATTTAATAAAACATTATAATTATCATCTAAATAAGTTATATAAATAATCATTCCAATTATCAAGTGTTTTAAATGAAAAGGTGGATGACATCAGTTCATGATCCAATAGTATACTCTAGACCCAAATGATATTTTTTGTAAACCATTTGATAGAGGTGGATATTGTTTTAGGTCATGAAATTAGTTTTAAAAAAATAAAATTATTAAAAAAATATTATTTTATGATATCATCATGGTATAATAATAATTGATAGTGGTGGATGATGGATTAATATAAGGATTCTTGTTGAAGAATATTACATCTGCTTTAGTAATTCTTCTTATGTTTGGGGAAAAACATTGCTAGGTTGGATTTCTAAAAAAAGTATGGATTCATGGATTATTGGGAGTTACTTGGGGATTTTATTTTTTTAGTTAATTATTGAAAATGAAATTAGTGGGAATGCAGATGAATAGAGTAGAGGGGTTTCCTTTTATTACTATGGGAGAGGACATACATGGTTTTTTCAATATTAATTATCTTCTCCCATATATTTCACATACCAAAATTGTCTCAAATGGACAATTATATTACCATAATGTTTTAATTCTCAATACAGAGCAATAAAATATATATTTTCAAATATTATAGGATATATATCCACTTATCGTTTTAGTTTTTACCACCAATACATCATTTTTTTATTAAATATGGTAATTTGTTTTTAGTACATTCACTATTAGTTTTGGTCAAAAATTATGTTGAATTTACATGTAATTATTTAATATTCGGATTCCAAATTTGGAAGTAATTTTTCCAAATTTAATTAAATGATGTATAAAATAGTAATTTAAAATTAATCCCACATATGTGATGATAAAGAGGGATTTGATGTTGAAAAATCGAAAATATTACAATGTTTTCATATTTAAATTAAATATCAAAATTAATAAAATCAACTAAATTTTATTTATACATTTATAATTGAAATATTTTGACAATAAATATATGAAAAAATATGAAATATAAAATATAAAATATAAATTATTTAGACAAGATGGTAGTTTTCAATTAAAATTCATTATGTTTCACTATCCCGCAAAAACTAAATATTACAGAAATATACTAGTGATTCAATATATGATAAATTTTATGTAATAATTTAAAATTTAAAATTTATTTCATTATAAAAATTATTCAAAAGGGGTCAAAATAATTTTTAAATTATGTTTTCAAAGAGTTACAAATTATCATTTTATAAAAATTACATTTTTTAGAAAATGATCATTTTTATTTTAAACGGTTGTTATTATATGTATATTGAATAGATAGATAATATATTTTTGTAAAATATATATATTCATATTTTATTTCATTCTATTCACTATAGTAATTCCAATATTTTTTCTATAATTATCATAATAAATATTAATATTAATTGTATTTCGTTTTTTGGAAATAGTATATCTATTGTGTAATGAATAATTTCAAAGAAACTATTCTTCCATGTATCATATGTTGTCAAATGAATTTACTGAATTATAAACTTAATATATTTTAATGTGTTGGGGTATTATATTCATTTTTAATATTAGAGTTTCATTCGATACACACTATCAAATATGATGTGATTATTATAAAATTCTATTATTTTATATTTATTCAACCCTAATACATCATTGTACATTATAATCTACATTTATCCATGAAAATGGAAATTATAAGATAATTCTAATTAATTGATTAATTTTTTCGCATGAAATTATATATTTATTATGAATGATATTCAAAAAGTCAAATAATCTATTTTTCTTCAATGTCCACATTAATTCCTAAAAAAATCACATTATTGATCTAAAATAAAAAAATAAATATTCTATCTTGTATTATTAATATTTATCTTAACCATTTATAATTAAATTAATTTTTCTTCTTCATTTATAATGAGGAATTCAATATAGGTATTTTTGTAATAGAAAAAATGTTTTCATTGATTCATAAATATATATTTCATATTCCACTCTATAATTCCTTTAAATAAAATATATTTCATTAGAGGGTTATTTATCTATATTAATTGTAAGTAATTTTAAAAAGAGGTATAAATTTAATTGATAATATTTTTCCAAAAGTCACTCATTTAATTTTATCAATTTGAATGTTTTGAGAAATTTTTTAAAATGAATATTTTTAATATTAATTTTATTATTCACATCATCTAAAATAGTATAATCTACTACAATGATATGATTCATGTACCACACTATAATTACCTTTATGAAACATTCTACATGATGATTGATGTTTTTCGATCAACCAATTGAATTATTAATGTCATTTTTTATTATTATTTTATGTTACAAAATACACTAAATTTACATTGGATTTTATTATGATGTGATAAATAATTTTTTTCATATAGAACAAATATATATGGATTTTAATGTCTGGGTTCCTAAATCACATTCCAATGCATCAGTTAATGTTATAATACATAATAGATAATAAAGGGATTTAGGTTTGTGATACCAAAGAACTAATGAGCAATAGTTTTTTATGTATTATATAAATATATGTAAATTTTTGTAGATCTCAAATCCATTAATAAGCGATATGATTATGATTACAATGAAATTAATGTGTAATATTAGTTTCATTCCAAAAATATATTTAATGGGACAAAAATTGTGATGCCAAAGTCACTATGTATTATGTTCCTATGAATATTATCATTCCATAGTTACTTGTGATGATATATTTTTTTTCTTAACTATTTTTAAATTTATTCCAATTATTATTTTTTATGGATCATGTTTATTATAAAAAATTTTCATTCAAATTTCCCATTATATATGTTTTTTCATTTGTGATTAATTTCCATTTATATAGACTTCTGAAAAACTCTTTTTGTTCCATATTATTTTAATGAAAATATTGTCCCATAATCATTATTTTTCATATTCATATTAAAAAACCATTATATTGATCATTGAAATTATTTTATATTAGATTACATTTTAACTAAATCCTTTTTATTATTCAAATTTAACCATAAAATTATAATTACAATTTCCGTTATATGGAAGTATTATATAGAGAGATTTGGTTTGATTTGTAAAAAAATATGCTGAAAAGATATTTTTATAGATAAAATAAAAACAATAAAACATTTTATATAGGGTTATGATGTTATATTTATGATCTATATATATTTAGTGGAATAAGACACCAAACCAAAACAAAACAATATCCATATTATAAATGAATACAAAATTGATGAAATTAAGAATGAGGACATAGAAACGTTTTTGTAAATTCCATTTAGTCTAATACACAATATGTATTTAAACCAAATTAGAGATAAAAGCAAGGCAATATGATTGAGAATATAAATAAATGGATATAATTAGAGTGTATTTTAATTTAAAATATAAAATTACCATACTTAAATAAATGAAATAAAATTTTTATTAATTTTATTTAGAAGAAATTTATATGATACATTTATCTTGATTTTATAATCCATGATGTAGAGTTATACGATCAAATATATGGTATTTTCACTAACCATTTATATAATTTCATAGTTGGGAAGAAAAATTATACACATAGTGGATGAACCTAATGAAAAAAATATATTACTCATAGATGTTAACACAAAATATCCTCCAATACCTTCAAAAATGTTATAATTAATGAATATTTATCCCACATTACAATATAATAGATTTAAAACCTGGGAATGAATCATTATATAATTTCATTATTTAACTATAGAGCATGATAAGGCATAATCATTTCCATCTATGTATCTGGTATTACTGCCACATAAAAACCCATGTAATATTAATTTCAAGTTAAGTTAATTCCATAGAAATATTTATGGATTATATTTTATATATTTATATTCCATGTATATATTCTATTCATTTTGATAGTCAAGAAGTAATTAATTTTTATACTCCAAAATTTGATTAAAAGAATATTATGGTCTACTTTTAAAAAATAAATTCAAAATTTGAGAAAATTGGTTTTAAAAATGTTTTTAAGTTTTCATATAATAATAATCATATTATATTAATGTTAATTTTTGGAAATATTATTTAATATTTTTTACACTTCCTGGATAGTAGAAAATCATTATTTTAATGAAAAAACCATATTCGTCATATATTTAAAAAGTAACATTCGTTTTTGTTATTTTATAGTTGATCAGTAGTTATTTTATATTATATTTTTTCAAATTGAAATCATTTTAATCAACATCAAACATGAATTTTTTATGAAACAATTATTTACTTAAAAATTCATTTTTCTGGAATAACGTTATTCATCAAATTTATTTGAATTTATTTTATAATTATTTATTTAAAATTATAGAAATTCAATTTTATAACTTATACTGAAAATTTTTAAATAAATTTATAATGTTTTCAATGAGCCTATTTTAATTTTTGTTATTTTGAATAGTAAATTTTTTAGAAAAATATAGTTACCATGTTAATAGTTAAAATAAGATAAAATAGTTGAAAGTGAAATGATAAGGATTAAAATGGAGAAAAAAATATTAAAAACTTTTAATATAATATTATTTTAACATTATTTTACATTTTACATAGAAATGTGTCATTTTGAATCCACATCGCTAGAGTAACGCATTAATATACATTATTCATTTGAAAAAACTTATATGCATCCTATATCTAACATTCAAAAGTGAAGTACCACAACTATAATACAAACACAAACACAGACACACACTATAATATCCTCTATTATTATATAATCACTACCATAATACCATCCATTCACATATCCCTAGGTTATAAAGGTCTGTGTATGATAAATATACTAACCTAAAAATAAATTATGTGTAAATTTAAAGAGGTTGTTGGATGATGAGGTCTATGTGTTAACTGAGTGTTTTATTATAATTTATTCTATAAAATATTAATGATCACAAATAAAAATAATGATATATAAACATAAAAATATATCATATAATGAAATTATATTATTCTTAATGAATAACACTTTTCTATAACATTTTCAATCTTATATGAAATGGAATCATCAATCAAGTAGTTATGTGGAATACCCCCACCCTGAAGGGATGCATTATATTTTTCTTCTCCAAATCATATTTTGTGTAAGAACCGAATCCTTCATTTCATGTATGTTTTTTCTTTTTTGGTCTTTTTGAGAAAAAGGTGAAAACCTGGAAATTTTCAGAGTACACACCGTGTACATTATAAGTATATGCTGTGGACTTCGACGCCGCATGATGTCGTGTGATGACCATGTCTGGGCTGCACACACAGCCATGTGGGGTGATGTGGTGACCTCTTATAGCGGAGTACGAAAAACCAAAGTACACGTCATGTACTATAAAAGTACACATCATGTACTTTTCTTTTTTATTTCATTAATCAGACAGGTTTCATGTATTAAACCTGTTTTCGTCTTCTTCTCTGCCTAATTCCATACAGGGTTTTCGAGGAGGTCGAATCTTCTCTAAGCCACCGATCCGTCACCTATTCTCCAAATCGAACACCGTTGGTTACAATCGAATCGAATCGATCTACTACGTTCTAAGACGATTTACAGGACGAGGTTAAATTATATCTATCTAAATGGATTGAGGTAGGAGTTTTGATTCCCTACATTGAATGTCCTTGAGTTTTTGTGCAAAGGTGCCAGATATCCTTATATCAGGTATCTCAAGTAAGGGATTTGAACCTGTTTTATTAACTGGCTTAGATTTCGTGTGTGATTGAGGCTATTAGATGAATAATGGTTGCTTGTTAGCATGTTAATGGATCACCCCATGGATGTTTTCCTTCATTTTGGCTATTTACCGCTGTTTGTCTTAGGTTGCCTATGAGGAAAACCTTGTTTCATTAATTGCTTGCCTTGGTATGAATGATTGCATGTGTTGTCTTCTGTTTAAATGCTTTTTTTGAACTGTAGCTGTTAGCCAAGTAGTTTTTAAACATACTTAAAACTACTATGAATCATTTACGTACGATTTCTTTTACCCAGGGATGCAGGAACCGATTGTAGTTAGACCATATGGGGAATTGACATTGACTACTTCCTCAGAGGGCCTGTTTAATTATTACCATTACGAGACCATAAGGGGGATTCACTTTGTGATATCTTAGAGGGTCTATTAATTATCGAATCGAGCCTAAAGTGGGAATTAACGTTGAGTGCTTTCTCAGAGGGCCTATTTAATTATTACCATCACAAGACCATAAGGGGGATTGACTTTGGGCTCTGTCAGAGGGTCTGATAATTATCAAATCCAGAATAAAGACGTAATTAGTCGTATGTTCTTCCTTACAGAGTCTGTAGTATCGCTGCAAGACCATAGAGGGAATTGACGTTGAGTGCTTCCACAGAGTGTCTTTTCCTTCATTTGAATTCTTAACATTAAGGGCCTGCCCACATGAGCCACCCAGATGGTTACTGTAATAAATATTATTGGTTGGTTGTGATGAATCCACCAAGCCAAAGAACAATCTTGGGTTTGTACTACTTGTAGTTTAGGTTGTCTGTTGAGATACATGTTGTGTTACATGTTATGCCTTTGGACTATAGAGGTATTTCTATATTATTTGGATGATGATTAAATGATTGAATTATGTTTATAAATAAATGTCAATGGAGAATTATAGGATTGTATACATTAGTGTGCCCTGTTTCTCTACTGCATTTCTTTCTATTACTTTTTCTATATTGCTCACTGAATGTAGGGCACAAATTATTTGGTGGTTTCCTACTGGGATTAGTCTCACACCCTGTTTGGGACCTGCTTTTCTGCCCAAAAATGTTATATGGCTGCAGGTGTGGATAGGGATTTTCGCCCTTCTACCTCAGGTGAGTTATTGCTGGTTAGAGATGGAGAGCATGGTACCGAGCATAGTCTTGCGATGTTGCTGGAGTTTATTATTTACTTTTGCTACTTGGGTTTTAGTTTTGATTCAGCATGTTGTTTTGTTTACTACTTTCCATAGAAACATGTTTCATGCCACATCATTATTATATTACACATCGCTTCTGCTGTTTAGTTCAGTTGTAGTGTGCTATTTACTTCTTCTGCCATTGTTTATTATTTCCTTCCATTACATTATTTACCAAATGAGGGCATAGTTTCACCACTGACTAATCAAGGCCCTCACTTCTAGTCGAAAGTCTCTGTCGTTTGGGGAAACACGCTTGAGGTCATGTAGCGAATCGGGTACGGGGAACTAGTTGAGTGGCTCTAGATTCACGTCGTTACAAAGTAGTATAATAGGATTCTTCCTTTTTTTCTATTTTACTTACTTTTTGGCGACAATAGACAGGGATAGGAAGAGACTTGTAGTTGGTACATAACTATGCCTGGGAGTAATACACCCTTGTACAGGGAAAATCTATATTACCTCATAATTGCAATTTTTAGTTTTTGAAAGTGTTACAGTTGATTATATTTCACCGTTGGGTGATGCACTTGTTTTGTGTTGTTACAGTTTATATGATTGTGGTTCTATTTTGTGGCATCCCGATGAGATGAGGGTATGTTATCTCATGCATCATATAGGCACTGGTTAGAAAATCACATCTGATGCATTTTACCATGCCATCAAGTGAGCATTGGAAATTTCATGCTACTGTGATAGATGTCGTGATAGATTATGCATGATGTAGAGATAATAGCTGTGATAGATATACCTACTATGCTGATAGGGTGTTGTTTATTTTACAGCTTATTTAGCATGGACACCAAGCTTTGGTATTAGACGTGTTATAGGCCCTCGAGAATCGTAATTTGGCAGATCACGGGATTATCATTCTGTTTACTCATCATATGCATTGTTATGATGCCAATCTTTGAATATCAGGATGTATGGGCCCCTACAGATCAGAATTTGACACATAGGTGCTGGTTTTCAATGTTTTTTAGTGGTTTGGGGAGATTTGTATGCCTACTACCCAGAAACCCAGATAACATGACATATGGCCTTATGAACACACGCCATGTGTTCTTCTGTTTGGGACGAAATACTTTTCACGGTTACACACCATGTGCTTTGAAGTACACGCCATGTACTCTTCTTCCATGTGCTCCAGTCGTGTAGTTGAATACATGGGCAAGAAAATCTATGGAACAACAGACCTTCTACCTTGTTGACATGCCATGTAGTAATGGTCCATATGACCCAACTGTGTAGTTGATTACATGGGTTGGAAAATCTTAGGGACAACATGATGTGTACGTTGTTGAACCGCCGTGTAGTTATGGCCCGTGTACCATTCCTTGTGACTAAGGACACGAACATGGGAAAAACCATAGGTACACATCGTGTAGTGGATAGACACACTATGTAGTCTTTGACTGGGACATTCCATGTGACTTAGTCGTGTAAAAGTAACCGGGCAAGAGGAAAATGGACAGTACATGCCGTGTATATTAAAAGAACACACCATATAGTTGGGGTTTACATAGCCTGGTTGGCTGGTGTACGTGCCCAAGTAAAATCTTTCTGGAACACGCCGTGTAACTATGTTTTTCCAGTTTTAAATTTTTTCCTCCTCATTTCCATTTTCTCTCCTTTGAATTTTCAACTGTGGTTGTTGTTAATAAAGGTGTTCTTTTAACCTTGCACATTCATGCCACCAAGATGTCCTCTCATTGCACGTTAGGGATCTGATGATGACCATACGCAGGATATGGCACAGGAAGATATCCCGAATACTGGTGTAGACGCAGAGTTCCGTGAGGGATTCATGATGTTCATACAGACCATTCAGGGAGATCTGTAACCTTCCTAGTCTATAGTAGAGCTTACATGGTCTTCCAAAAGTAGCATCCTTCCACGTTATCTAGGGATGGAGGACCCCAGGCTGCTAAATATTTGTTCGAAGCGATGGTTTCTATCTTTGATCATCTCGAGACACCCTCGGACAGAAGGGTGAATCTTACGTCTTACATGCTGTGAGATTCCACAAAGAGAGGGTGGGAAGTAGTTTCTCAGGCAAGGCGCCAGTAGATAGTTGCTTGGGAGGAGATTCAACGTACTTTCTATGACTACTTCTAACTAGAAACACTAAGGTCTGAGAGAGCCAAAGAGTTCATGAACCTGTAGTAGGGCACTCAATCAGTTATAGAGTATTCCTCCCATTTCACTGAGTTACAGTGTTTCACTCCCGTTTTGTGAAATGATGTGCTGTTTTTGGCAAGGAAGTTTGAGGAGGGCCTCAGACCAGAGATTAGATCACAGGTGAACGTCTTCCAGTTGACCTATATTTCTTTGATAGTCAACAAGGAATTGATCACGGAGGGGAATCATTGAGATACTAGAGTAGTATGTCAGGGAGGTTCAGCATCCAGAGTCATTACTCCTTCTACTGATAGTAAGAAGTGCACCAAGAGTCTACATGAGCTGACTCGATGAAGCGAGATGTTCCTTCAAGTAGGAAGGTTGTGTGCTACCAGTGTGGGAAGGATGGGCATAAAAAGTCCCAGTGCCTGAGGGACCCATTAGAGTGCCGATCTTGCAGCAATATGGGTCTTCTTCAGTGGTTTTTCATGGTTATTCTTCCAGCATCTAGCGATAGAGGGTTAGTTTTGACTCCGCATACATGAGCAGGTTTACCAGTTCCGCAGCAGACTAGGGGATCGTGTTCTACAAGTCGTTTAGGCCAGGGTAGAGGCTGTGGATACAGTGGTCAGGCTCAGGGAAGATCAGATCATGTATCTTAAGATTCTACACAGGGCCACGGTATTGGCCAGACGTTTGCGGTGGAGCAGATTCATCAAGAGAAGGATCCTAGACCTTCCACAGTGCGAGGTACGATCTTGGTATCCTAAGTTTTATATTCTTCACATTTTGATACATGAGCTTCTCATAACTTTATTTCGGTGCACACTGTGGATTTTCATAGACATACTATCTTTACTTTCGAGGATATGATGACAGTATACAGTCCCTTTTGACATAGAACTACTAGTGTGAATCAGTTCAATGAGTGACCCCTTGAGGTTGGTGGGTGTCAAATCATGTGAGATATTTATTTCCTAGAGATGGTTGGTTATGATTTCATTCTTATAATGGACTTGCTAGTTCATTTTTAGGCCCTTGTCTATTGCTATCACTGGAGGTTGAGTTTCACGTCATCAGAGGACAGATCCTTTCTTCACAAGGGTTAATGGGACGTCCGGTAATGTAGATCGAGACTAGAGCATCATGGGTTGGGTTGTGTTACAGCACAGATTTCTAGTTTATATCTAGATGATCATGGGACTTCTCAGATGGATTATCCACCAGTGGTTGATCATTTTCCGGATGTCTGTCTAAAAGACTTTTCTGGGTTGCCTCCAGAGCGTGAGGTAGACTTCCCTATTGAGCTTGTGCCAGGAGCAGCACTGGTATCCATACCTCATTATAGGATGGCTATGCTTGAGTTGCAAGATCTCAATAAGTAGTTAGAGGATTTGAAGGTAAAGGGTTTTATCAGACCCAGTACATCCCCTTGGGATTCACTATCTTCTGTTTGTGAAGAAGGAGGATAGTACATTATGGCCTTGTGTGGATTATCGGAAGCTGAACCAGTTAACTGTCAAGAACCAGTATCCCTTGCCGAGGATTGATGATCTTTTTTATCATCTTCGAGGAGCCAGGGTGTTCTCGAAGATCAACTTGAGATCCAGCTATCATCATTTGCACATCAGACCATTGGATATACCTCTTACAGCCTTCCGGAGTAGGTATAGTCTTTACGAGTATTTGGTAATGCTATTCGATATCACGAATGCGCCACCAGTCTTCATGGCACCGATGAACCACGTTTTCAATCCTTACTTGGATTCCTTCTTGGTTGTTTTCATGGATGATATGCTAGTGTACTCTCACACTCGACATGACCATGAAACCCATCTTGAGATCATATTGAGTACAATGAGAGAGCATCAGTTATATGCAATGCTCTAAAATTACCACTTCTAGATGGATGTGATTCACTTACTTGGTCATGTCATCTCAGAGACATGAGTATTAGTGGACCCATAGAAGGTGACAACGGTAGTCACCTGGGAGAAACTAAAGAATGTCTTAGAGGTACGGAGATTCATAGGACTAACTTGATACTACATGCAGTTTATACAAGACTTCTTACATTTTGAAGCACCATTGTCGGGCTTGACTAAGAATGTGTGAGGTACGCTTGGTCAGAAGCCTATGACTTAGCCTTTCTGGAGCAGAAGGGCATATTGACTTCATCACTGATTCTAGTTTTACGAGATCCGGGTAAGAGTTACACAGTTTTTTGTAATGCATCTGGAATCGGTCATGGAGAAGTGCATTTTCAGGAGGATCATGTTGTTGCATATTGATCTCGGAAGATGAGGCCACATGAGAAGAACTGTCTTACACATGACTTGGAGTTGGATGTTATTTTTTATGCTTTGCGTTGTTGGTGACACTCTCTTTTGGGAGAGCATTTTGTGGTATATAATGACCACAATATCTTCAATTATATCTTCACGTAGTATGAATTAAATCTGAGATAGAATATGTGGGTCGAGTACCTATAGTCTTATGACTATGAGCATTCCTATATTCCTAGATAAGGCAATGTTATAGTAGATGCACTGAGTAGAAGAACTCAGTTACAGGCAGTTCATTTGGTCAGTAGTGAGTGGCAGCTTATGGCTCTATTCTCTGGGATGGACTTGGAGGTGCTCGAAATAACGGGACAGATGGTTCTTCATTTTATTGACGTTACCTCAACTATTCTGGATTGAGTTAGAATGGGGCATCTATCAGACCCAGAAGGACTAGTCCTATGGCAGGATGTATCTGATGGAGACACCACTCCAGGGTGGACAATGGGCAATGATGAGGTTTTACTTTTTCATGGCCACGTATGGGTTTCGGCATACATACTTGAGTAGTTGATGTGGGAGTTTCATGGTTTAGCTTGGATAGTTCATCCTGGTGTCACAAAGCTGTATCGAGACTTACGTCGTCAGTACTGGTTTCAAGGTATAAAGAAGGATGTGGATGGTTTTGTTATGCAGTGATGCACCTATCAGTAGGTGAAGGCAGAGCATCAGCGTCCAGAAGTGCTTCTACAGTAGTTACCCATTCCTGAGTGGAAATGGATTGATGTCGCGATGGGCATCATGATAGGGTTACCGAGATTGCCTCGAGGGAATGATGAGTGTTGGGTTGTAGTGGACAATATCACGATGGTTGCACATTTTTTACCTATCAAGGAGACCTTCGGTGTGGATGAGCTTGTGAGGTTGTACATCCGGGAGATTGTGCGCTTGCATGGGGTTCTGAGTTCTATCATTTATGATAGGGACGCCCACTTTACTTCGCATTTCTGGTAGGGGCTACAGAGGGATTTGGGTACAGAGGTACATCTAAGTACAAATTACCACCCCTAGACTGATATCCAGTCGGAACGAATGATTCGTGTGCTGGAATACATGCTACGAGCATGCATCCATGATTTTGGAGGTTCATGGGTGAAACTTGTACCTCTAGTGGAGTTTTCATATAATAATAGTTTTCATGAAATTATTCAGATGGAACCTTACAAGGGTTTGTATGGTAGGTCATGTTGGTCTACCTTGTGTTGGCTAGAGGTAGGAGAGGCAGCTGTGTTGGGACCTCATCTTGTTCAGTAGACCACAGAGCTGGTGGAGTTGATTTGGAAGAGGATGGATACTACACATTCTCGACATAAATCTTATGCTGATAAGTGGAGATGAACATTCTATTTCAGGGTCCGAGATCAGGTTTTCTGGCATGTTACCCCGAGTTTGGGATAGAAGAGGATTATGAGATAGAAAAATATTTCATCAAGATTTGTTGGGCTGTTTGATGTTTTGGACATAGTCGGGCTGGTTTCTTACATATTGTAGTTACCTCAGGGTATCATGATCCACACGACATCTTCCATGTTTCTCAGCTTCAACAGTATTTCTTTGACCCGTCTCATGTATTTCAATTCGAGGAGGTTGAGTGGGAGCAGGATGCATCGTTCGAGGAGCATCCTCTCAGGATTGTTGATCGTAGTGAAAAGGTACTTCGTGTCCTATCTGTCCCTCTGGTACTTCTGTTATGGCATCATTTACGTCTATAAGACGATACTTGTTAAAGGTAGGCTGACATGTGATCGTAGTGGTAGGAGTTGTTCGAGGGTTCTTCTTCTATGCCTCATTAAGAAATTCAGGGATAAAATTCTTTAAGAGGGGGTGTTTTTAAGAACCCAGACCTTTTTTCAGGTATGTTTTTCCATTTCTGTTCATTTTGAGAAAAAGGGGAATACCTGGAAATTTTTAGAGTACACACCGTGTACATTATAAGTACACGTTGTGTACTTCGCCACCACACGAGGCAGTGTGTTGGCCATGTCCGGGCCTCACACACTGCCGTGTGCGGTGACGTCGAGACCGCTAAAAGCTGATTATGGAAAACCAAAGTACATGGCATGTACTATAAAAGTACATACCATGTACTTTTATTTTTATTAATCGGAACATGGTCACGTCTTAAACCTTTTTTCGTCTTCTTCTCTGGATAATACCATATAGGGTGTCCGAGGAGGCCGAATCTTCTCCAAGGCACAAATCTATCTCCGATTCTTCGAATCGAACACCATCAGTTGCAATATAATCGCAGCGATCTACTGTGTTCTAGGCCAATTCATAGGCCGAGGTTCAATTATATCAATCTATGTGGATCGACGTATGTGGTTTGATGCCCTACGATGAAAGTGCTTGAGTTTTTGTGCAAAAGTTCCAGATATCCATGTATTGGGTATCTCAGGTAATGGTTTTGAACCTGTTTTATTTATCTGTCGTAAATTTCTTGTATGACTTAGGCTATTAGATGAATAATTTTTTCTTTTTAGAATTTTCAAGGATCACCCCATGGGTGTTTTCCATCATTTTGTCTTTTTACTATCATTTGGATTTGGTTTCCTATGAGTCAAACCTTGTTTCATTAATTGATTTCCTTAGTATGAATGATTGCATGTGTTGTCTACTGTTTAAATGATTTTGTTGCATTGTAGCTACTAGCCAAGTAGTTGATGAACATACATAGGGATACTATGAATCGTTTATGTAAGATTGCTATTACTCAGGGCTTTGGGAACATGGTGTAGTTAGACCACAATGAGAATTGACATTGAGTGCTTCCTCAAAGGCCTT
This sequence comes from Viscum album, assembly GCA_963277665.1. NCBI lineage: Eukaryota > Viridiplantae > Streptophyta > Magnoliopsida > Santalales > Viscaceae > Viscum > Viscum album. Next base: position 2,008,900,794 of record OY728150.1, read on the forward strand.
GTTTAATTATTACCATTACTAGACCATAAGGGGGATTGACTTTGTGCTCTCTCAGAGGGTCTGATAATTATTGAATCGAGACTAAAGGGTGAATTGACATTGAGTTCTTCCTTAGATGGCCTGTTTAATTATTCCCATTATGATACCATAAGGGGGATTGACTTTGTACTCTCTTAGAGGGTCTGATAATTATCGAATTGAGAGTAATGGGGTAATTACATGCAAGTTCTTCCTTAGAGAGTCTATAGTATTGCTGTAAGACCATATGTGGAATTGACATTGAGTGCTTCCTCAGAGTGTCTTTGCCTTCTTTCGAATGCTTGAGCATAAGGGCCTTCCCATGTGAGCCACCCAGAGGGCCAGTGTAATAAATATTTTTTGATAGTTGTGACAAGTCCACCAAGCCAAAGAACATGCTTTGGATTGTACTACTTTTAGTTTAGGTAGTCTGTTGAGATACCTATTTTGTTACTTACTATGCCTTTGGACTATAGATATTTTTCTATATTCTTTGGTTGATGATTAAATGATTGAATTATGTTAATAAATAAATGTGAATGAAGAATTGTAGGATTGTTTACATTAGTGTTCCATGTTTCTTTGCTGAATTTATTTCTATTAGTTTTTCTATATTGCTCACTAATAGTAGGGCATAGATCCTTTGGTGGTTGCCTACTGGGATTAGCCTCACACCCTATTTGGGTCATGCTTTTCGACCCAAACAGGTTATATGGTTGCAGGTGTGGATAGGGATTGTGGCCCTTCTACCTCAGGTTCTTGATTTCTAGTTAGAGTTGGAGAACATGGGACTGAGCATAGGCTTGTGATGCTGCTTGAGTTTACTATTTACTTTTTTTACTTGGGTTTCAGTTGTGTTTCAGCATGTAGTTTTTTTACCGCTTTCCATAGAAACATGTTTCATGTCGCATCATCATTATACTATACATTGCTTCCACTATTTAGATCAATAGTCATGTGCTTTTTACTGCTTCCATTATTGATTATTATTTCCTTCCACTGCATACTTTACCAAATGATGGAATAACATCCCCACAGACTCATCAAGGCCCTCACTGCTAGTCGTAAGCCTATGGTGTTTGGGGAAATCCGCTTGAGGTCATGTGGCGAACCGGATATGGGGTGCCAGTTGAGTGGCTTCGGATTTGGGTCATTACATTTTGTGTAAAAAACATTGTAAAATAAATATATTTTATACTAATTAAATGATTATCATTCTATAATTGTATGATATCATATATTTTCTAACCATTCAACAAATTGAAAAATGAAAACATCAATCACACAAATGTGTGGAATACCACCACCACGAAGACATGTTACTACTTTTTCACTTTTAACTTATAATGATTATAATAATTCAATATATAATGGTTTAATATGGAATTTATAAAATATTAAAGTTTTTAATGTATATTATCTACTTCATTTCTCTTTCAACCATTAGAAAAATTAAAATTTAATTCTTAATTACATATGTGATACTAATCAATGAAATGATTTGGTTTATTTTTCATGTTGGAAATTCACAGTTGTTATTATAATTTTAAATAAATTGTAAATATTATAAATATTATACTTTCATGTATTTTAGATAATAGAAACATGAATCCTTTGAAAATGGTCAACACAAAAATGGGGCTTTGAAGTTATTAACTGAACAACCCAACAAATCAAATGTGAAATTAAAGATTATAATATTTGAATAAAAAAAATTTAAAAACCAATTAAATGAATAATAATAGTTAAATATAAATGGGTATATTTATTTATAATTTATAAATGTAATTTAACTTCATTACTCATGTCTTAAATGATGTTGTAAGATTTAGGGGATATATAGTATGCGATTTTCATTAAGGAATATATTTAAAATATATTAAACTGATTATAATAAATATCAATATTCATTTATATATTTCTTGTATATATTTATTTATTATTAAATGTTATTTTAAGGAATTTTTTTAATATTTGTTATTATCTACCCTTATAATTAATGAGTAATTTTTTTTTCAATTTATTCTATAAGGGTTGATTTTAATTTTATTTACTCAATTGAAAAAGAACATTTTAAAACATATAAAACTTTTTCAAATTTTCAACATTAGTATCCATTAGTTTTAATATATATTCTTATAGAATAATAAAATTTTATTTTCAAATTATATATATTTATAAATATTTCATGGATTTTAAATTTTAAATTTTTAATGAAATGATATATTTTTATCATTCTTATGAGATAACAAAATTATTTTTTTGATCATTTGAAAATAATTTTCATGGGATTTATTATGAAAACATACATATTTATTACGATATGTTACTTTTTCATTATAGAGTATAATAGGTCAGACCAATAAATATAATACAATCGATCATCCAGATAAATATTATTCAATGGTCGAGCTAGATATATCTCCCTAATGATTTGAGTAATCTTCCATATTATTTAGGGAATAAAAATGAATTAATTAGGTGGTATTGAAAATAGATTTTACTAAAATACAGTAAAATTTTACATTATTTAACATTTATTTTCAAAATAATGAACTTATATACCTAAATAAGTTTAAATTTTCTTTTTTCCGATCTTTAATGGAATTCATTTTGAAAAAATAAATTTTTCCATATTGATATGACTTATTTAACATACTAAATGAATGAGCGGAACAAGGTTCAATTTTTTTTTCATGTATATCATTGGAATAATTGATTGATTTCATTTATATCAAATAATTTACATTCTTCGATATCCCACATATTCAAATTTCATTCCCAGGTTTTATGTTTGAGTATAAATGACATAAAAATAAATAAGAACTACATGATGTTTTTTTCATTATTGGATATAATATTTCATTGTAAATATATATTATTTATGGAAAAGATAGATACTGGGTGGATGTGTCAAATATTTTAATATATGTGTTTTTATATAATAATTGGGACATCATTAACTAAATCTCTAAAATGTAATGCTTCTTGAATGTAAAATCGTATTTTTACGATAAAACTGAAGATTGAGAAATGTTTTAATGTCAAGTGCTAATAGAATGTATTATATGGAATGTATGTATAACATTATAGGTTAGGTTATGGATAATAAGATACCCATAATGCATTATAATTTAATTTTCATTTAAAATGGTATATCATTTGAATATTACCGTGTCACATCATGCAATCACTCTTAGTTCAAAATGGTTTTCTACAGAGTTAATAAGGAATGTAAAATTGTGATTTTTATATATATATAATCTACTTCTAAATTAGAATCCTATAATAGATGGAATTATAAATTATATGTTTATTATAGTTATTTATTAGGAAATATATTATAAAATGGGTTTCAGAATCCATATTATTGGGGAAATTTATTTACTAAAGCGGAAAAGGTCCATTGTAGGTCATTTTTTGAAATAGATCCCTAATGAAATATGGTGTACCTTAAATTTTTTTTCCAAAGGATGGTTCCATTATTTTTATATGAAAATTTATATAATTTAACATGATAAATATAAAAATTTATTAGTTTTTAGTTATCAATATTTTGTTAATAATATTCATGGTTTTCATTGATTAAGAATGAAACTCGATTAAATTGTAATGTAAGAATGCTATATTTGATTGTATGTATCACACGAATCTCTAAGAGAATGAAACAATATAATATTTCAATATTTTATAAATTATACATTATTTTAAAAATAATATATATATATTAAATATATTGTAATGCATGAAAAAATGAGTTAGTGTGCATAAAAAGCTAGTGTGTATTTATTCGGTATATTTCATTGAATGAAAGACTATGTTTTATTGGAAGACTATATATTAGTAAAATATAATAATAATTCATAAAAATAATTATATACTTTAAATTTAATGTAATGAAATTAGATAACTATTTTATTAAAATATATGGTTTACTATAATATAAAATTATTTAATTGGTAACTAATTAATCATAAATGAATATGAAAACAACTCAAATATAAATGAGACTAGTACTATTTTTATGCTCACAATACAATTTGATGGTGATAAATTAAATTAATGAAAATTATTCAGTGATATTAATATAATAATTATATTATACATCAATCAAATATTTCTTATTTTCATTAAATTGATTTGATAGGTGTATGAACAGAACAAACCTAATATCATACAAAAGCGCATTATTTTTATTAAGGCATTTCTACAATAATTTAATAGAGAACCCATTTTAAATCAAAATTTTTACAAAACATATAAAATTAATATATCAAAATAAAAGTCATATTTGGGTGAATTGATCATATTTTTTCGTGATGTTTCATTTTTGGTGAGTAGTTTAACTAATGTATTTTTTTTCGAAATATCATTTTCTGCAAATCTTTTTATAAGGATATATTTTTAATTGAATTAGTTTTGAATATTTTTTTATAATATTTTTATCAAGAAATAAAATTAAATTCATTTATAATAATTTCACAATGAAATTAATTTTGAAAACTTATCAATCTTTTGGACACATTCTTCTCAAACCGGTATTGTCGTCCTGCCCATGGGATGAATTTTAAATTATTTTATTCCACTAATGTGATTGGGAATTCAAAAAATGGATTCTATATGTGAAATTGAAATAATTTATAATTTCTAATAAGGATAAATTTTTATATCCTTAAATATTTGTTAAAGTGATTACAATTATTTACAATGATTAATGTTAATTTAAGCTTAATAAAGGACTAAAACATAATGTTTTGTAAAAAATAACATATACACTTCTATAAAAGGAAATTTATAGCCATATATCTACCCTATACTTTCTTTTATCTAATTATTTTTTATATAATACACCTAAAACAAAAAAAATATGGGAATAATTCTTTTGTCAAAATATTACATGATTTCCACTCATTCACCATTATAAAAGGCCACCACGTATCCCACTTCCTCACACCTCTCAAACGACCTAGTTTTTGGAAAAAATATGTCAAAATATTTCCCAAAATCCATCCCCTATACCTTGATGAAAACATTATGGTCATAAATACATCCCAGGGCGACCTTTCGTATACACCAAAAGGAGTTATCAGATTTTAATGTAACATTTTCCAACAACAAGTTTTCATTCATTTTCATATCCAACCCCTATAATATTTTTATTATATAATTACATAAACGACCTATATCCTAAATATACTAGGATTTTTTAGTTATTATTTCTTCCTACACTTACAAAAAAATCCATATAATCAGTCTTGAACATATACTTTCTATGTGTGGTGAACTGCGGCCTCATGAGATGGAGCCTGATCATTTTTTCCATTTGCACCCCTCATAGTGGACATTATTATGGAAACTATGTTTATATATTATATATATGATATTTATTGTTATTATTATTTATTATTTACTAACATATACCATTAAAACATCCAATTTTCTATTAATACGATAATATCAATTGAGCAAGTGTGGGCTACCTCCCTTAGAAGCTATGTGATTTGATCACGTAATACATGGAACATATTGAATATAAATTTAATAATCCTATGTAACCTATATAAAAAGATATGAAACTGGAATTATAGTATAAAAATGTATAATTTTTTTCATTCTTTAAATAAAAAAACAAATTAATGTAGCTTTCATGGGCACGTACAACCTATCATTCCCATTAATAGTGCACTTAATTTATTATCTCATAATATTGTGGAATATTATAAATACAAATGTACTGAATATATAATATAATTGGATAATTGCATAAATTTAATATATGATGAAATAATTATGTATGATATAGGAAAAAAATTAAAAATTAGAAACAAACATTAGAAAATATAGAAATTGGCTAATGAAATAGTTAAAAAACAGTGTTAACAAAACGGTAATAAAATATTCAACGGCGTTAAATTGTGATATTACAAACATGATTGTGGTTTGTTATTATTAATTAACATATTTGACATTAAAATTAAGGAGGATAAATACCACACCACAAATGTAATGTTTATGTAAGGGATTTCGTCCCAATTTACATTCCATTGAGACTAATCTTTTTTCACCAATTATCCTTTTTAGGTGTATAAAATTCCCTTTAACAAGATATATCATGAATATTATAAATTTAATGATATTATAATATTAATTTAATTCAAAAGGAATTATAATTTATTTTTTTTCAATGTAGTATGAGTATTTTTGGAATATCTAATGTTTATTTTTCTACGATAATTTTTTAATGTTAACATCCATTGTTTTAACTTGTAATCTATTGATGTATTATTGGAAAAAATAAATTATTTATTTAATATATATATTTTTTATGAAATTATTTTTATTTAATATATGAAGAGTTATTTGGACATTTAATACATGGTTTGGATCCATTTAAGGTAAGTACTATGGGTTGGGGAACATCTATTGTGAGCCCCTCGATGCATTAGAAGTCTAATGAGATGAATTGGTCGAAAAAATTAGAAATATTTAAACATTCTTATGAAAGAAATGGTATACTATTTCTGGAAGTCCTGGGGTCTAATAATTATTCATTCCCCTTACTGGGAATTTTTTTTCTTATTGATGAGATTCAGTGTCATCATATCTATGGATTCATTTCATTTTCATTTTATAGAGTAAATGAATTGTGTTTTCAAATTCTAATCATTCCATATTTATATTTATTTATATAGACAATTGAATGTAATATGTTATGATTTATTAACATTTCTATGTTAATTTATTCCCATTTTTTCATTATTTATTCCACTATACTTACCCTTAGAATTTGAGCACACCCATATTATGTTTCATTTTTCTAGGTTATAGAGAAAAAATAATTTCATAATCAGTCAAGGATACTGTTTATTTATATTTATTATGTTTCATATTTTTTTCTTATTTCCCAATTAATTAGATGTATCATGTATTTATTATAGCCTTCTAGGATTTATAAACTTATCATCCCTTCGGGATATGATTCCTTGTAATCATGCTAGTGTTGTCAAATAATGCACTAGAAATGATTATTTATGATCGGGCATAATAGTTGGTATCAATGGAATTTCAGAATCATAAATGGAATATAGATTTAGAAAAAATATATTAGTGATCAAAAAACTATGATATAGATTGAGGATAAATATACAAGAACATCCGATAATTTTAGTATTGTAGGGATTTTGTGGGTATTCGTTGAAATAAATCTCAGACTGGATACTACATATAGACATGGTTTTAGTAAAGATTTACCCAAGTGTAATAACAATGAAAAGGTGTTCCAATATGGACTTAGGGTAACCTATTACATGAAAAGGTTCCTAACTATTCTATTGGTTTGACACTCCTAGGGGTAATCCTAGGGTAATTAACATTTTATTTTCCCACCATTATAATTGATTTAATTGAATGTATTCCCCTAATGTACTCAAAGATTAGGATTATAGGATTTTTTTAATACATTAATTGTAGGTCATATATCATGAATATATTTATAAAATGTTCATAAAATTATTATCTAATCATGCATATACCACATTTAGAAATAGTGGATGGAAATTAAATGGTAACAATAATCATGGCCAATGTAGAATTTTCATGACTGAGAATGTCAATGATTATGGTATTATAAATGATAATGTTATGGACATATTAGGTAGGTATAGTCATGTTATAAAAATGAACATTCTTTAATGGAGTAACCTATTCCACTGATAGAATCTCCTATACTGGATCACATTATATAGATGAAGCCCCTATTGTTTCTTGGGAATACTAATCCATTCTTTTTTTGAGAAAATGCTTTTGTATCTCGAGTTTATAATTATGCAATGGAAATGTAGATAAAATGAAAAGGTTAACATTTTAGTCTATTATCTCCATATTGATGATTATTAGTGGTGGAAAATGATCTAGAATATATGGGGGGAAGATAAAATAAAAATAATTGAATGGAGAACGTTTAAGGAGACATTCTGTGATAAATACAACCCTTTTGTCAAAAATTTGAGATGAATAACATGTTACTTTTAATAAATTAGATGGAAGAAGAAATTGTTTCAGATTTTGAAGTTACATTTTCAAGATTAACTAGGTATGATTCTAATTATATATGAAACCTTGGGTGCAATATCAACCACTTCATTTTAGTTCTTAAGATATATCATTGATAGATGTTGGTTTCTAAAAATTCCTCATCATTGGAAGAGATAGTTTTATCTTCCATCAAAATAAAGAATAAATTCTTGATATCTAATGTATTAATGGGACACCAAAAAAATATGAGGTATTATAAACACCATGAAAAATGTATTATGTCAATGAAGATGTAGAGAATGAAAGATTTGTATACTTGTGATACCTATAGAAGGAATCACTTGGGTAATTTTTGGAAAGGGTTGGAATATTTTTATAAGTGAGGAGAAAAGTGTCACAAGGAAATATAATGTAAAGGGGAAATGGAAAATAATGATATTCAATGTTAAAAAATCTTAGATATGGGATACTATGAAAAATAATTCCCCAAATTTCAGGAGACTATGCCTTCAAAGAAACTAAGTGATCATGGTGAAGCATATGTCACTGAAAAAACGAATGTGTAATGAATAATGAAAATCAACATTTGGATATAATAAATAGTTCTTAAAATTATATTGTTTATGATGTTCTATTCTTATAATTTATTAAATATGTAATGATTACAATGATTTACATTTTCATTATGGTTTTGAGGATAACGATCTGAATGGTACCAGGAAACATTATTAAGTAGAAAACTAAAAATTTCATAAAATACTCAATTGGAGGAATGAAAACCATTAATATGTTCATAATGTTTTGATAATTTTGAATAAATAGTATATTTTGGAATGTGTTGGGTACCATGGATCAGAATAATGGATCTTCAAAAAATGTTCTATTCTGTAACATATGGACTTTACAAAACATTTGGATTTAAGGGATATATACAATAACTTGTGTCTTAATTAATCAATAAAAAATATTTAATTATTCTAGTAATGTTTTCTAGTAATTCATGTTATGAAAATATTTAAAGAGTATGCGTGATTAAGGTGTTCGCATTTTTTTTATGTGATGATTAAAAAAATATTTCATATTAATTAAAGGATAATGATATGTTATTTTTCGAAATTAGTTGGAATTATTTTTAATGTGTGAGGTAATAATATTTTGAAAGGTTAATCATTTAGGAGATGGTTAACATTGGACATTGGATCTGGTTTTTTATATTGATATATCACATCACTATATAATGATTTTATTCTATAAGTAGAAGTCTATATAGTTAATAGAATAACCAAAGGATAAGAATGAACTTATAAAATGAACCATGTTTGTATATTTAACTATATTCATAGGGAGTGAAATAATTTCCAACTATAAGAAAAATGATATTAAAACCCAAATGGTTTTCCTTGTACCTTTGTCTATTAGGAATCAAATTTACTTATAGGTCATCACAGAATTAAGGATTCATTGAATTTTAATATTATCCAAACCATGTTCTCTAGAACTATCTTGCTGAACATGACTGTTGGATTTTTTATTCAATATCAATTACTCCATTTACCACTAATGTTCTTTTATATTAGAATCTTGTTACTAGATCACTATACATTATATAATCATTAATTATGAATATGTGATTTTTACCCTTTTTATCATGTGGGTCTTTCAATTATAATTTATTTTCAAATATCAATACCTTGATCATGTATAAATTACTAGAAAGTAATTTAATTAATATTGGGAGAATGTCACACCCCATGATTTTAAATTAATAGAATTCTATTTGATAGTATATATCACATGCTTCTCCAAGTGAATGTGATAATACAGTATCTCTAGAATTTTTTATATATAGTATATTATTAATATTAAATCAATCCAATATATTCTAATTCATACAAGACTTTGTTATCATGTGTTACACACAACATTTGATTTCTTTGATAGCGTGCATTTATACAATACCGTGTTTTCATGATTATTGAAATATTATTAAAATATTATAATAAAATATAAAAAATATAGTCATTAAATTAATACATATGATAATGGTTAACAAAATTTTAAAAATTTATGGTTTACAAAAATGTAAAAGGATTATATTGGTTTTAAATTAAATATAAATGTATATGAAAATATATTAAATATAAATTAAAATATTATTATTAATATGCTCACACTAATTTTTTACAATAACTAATTAAATTAATTAAAATTAGTGACTGATATTTATTTTATATTTATATTATACATTCAATCAAATATTTTTTATATTCATCATGTAGATTTTAAAGGAATAAAACAAGAACAAACCAAATTTTATAAATAAACCAATATTTTTATGGGGTTTTACGGCCATTTTATGGAACATGAAATATAATATACAATATTTGACTCTTTTATTAATATAATATTTCAAAATAATTTTCATATTATTAAGATAAACATAAAAATTCCTTTAGGATTATTTTTTTGGAATTTTCCAGCATGATTCAATTTTTACTAAATAGTTTAAAGTACTAAATTTCAAATTCAAAAATAATTTTTCATATAATATATTTGTGAGGCAAAATTATAAATTTATTTTTTAATAATATTTTATAGATAATATTGTTTTAAATTAAAATTATTTATTTTATTTGAATCAATTTATGTTTTAAATTTGTTATTAAAACTTATCAAACTTTTGGATGTATTTACATATAAAACATGCATTTTCTTCCCGCTATAGGGGTAAATTTTAAGATAATTTATTCAAATTATTGTAGTTTGTAAAAATTGATTCCATATATTTATTTAGAATAATTTATAATTTAAAATAATGTAAACATTGTTTTTGACCGAAAATATTCGTGAAAATGATTAAAATTATTTACATCAATTAAATTTAAATTATGCTTAGTAAGAGACTAATCAATAACCATAAGGCCTAAAAAGCTTATAAAATATATAGACAGCTATTTTATGGATATATATTTTCCTAAACATCTGATTTGTTGAGTTTGGATCATTATTATATCACCTTGAAACATGAAAAATGTGTGAATAATTCGATTGTCAAAATATTACGAGAGTGCAACTCCTCATCAACTATGAAAGGACTCTACATCTCGCACTTCCTTACACCTCTCAAACCAAATAAATTTGAAAAATAACTATCTATATAGATTCCAAAACACCCTTCCCATCACCATAATTACTTCTTTTGTGTATAAATACTTCTCATGGGGCTGTTAGGTATAAACAAAAAAAGAGTTACAAGATTTTAACGTAATGTATTCCAATGATCAATTTTCATTCATTCTCGTATCCTCTACCTATAATATTCTTATTCCATGATTAAATAACAAAAAATTATATTCAATAAACATGGATGTTTTTTAAAAAAATTTCAAACAACACTTATAGACACCTCTGTATAATGGGTAATGAAGATAATATTTCTTTTTATGATGAACTATTACCTCACGAAATGATCATTGTTCATTTTTCATGTAACACATATCATGATTTCCATTATGAAGGGAAGAATATTTATATATGATATTTAAAATGTCTTTAAAATTCCTTAATTATTTTATAAATAACATCTTCAATACTTCCAATCTTGCATTAATTTTGTAACATCATTTGAGGAAGTAGGGACTACCACCCCTATAAGCGATGCGATTTGTTAACACTATACACGGATAATAATAAGGATTTTTTTTAAAAAACCATATAGAATATGATAAAATAATATGATAAGGTAATTAATATATATATATATGTAATATTTATTTAATTATTATTATAATATGAAAAATAAATGAAATTAGCGACCATTCGTACATACGACCTACAACTTTCATGAATGGTGCATTTAATTTCATATATCTGAATGTTATGGAATATTATAAATACATATGTACTAAATATATAATATAACTAATTAATATTATAAATGTAGGATATGGTTAAATAATGATTGGAGAAATATTAACAATATGTATCAAGTCAAAACATGCGTTCAAAAACTATGTAATTAACACCATAAATAGTTGAAATAATTAAAGAGTGTTAATAAAAGGGTAATAAAATATTTCAAAAAGGTAATATATGATATTATAATCATGTGTATGGTTATTCTATATGTTATTAACACATATTTAACCACTGTACACTAGGATAAGTACCACATAATAATATAAAATATATTGTAAGTGATTTTTTCTCCATTTAAATTCCATTGATAGTTATTTTTTATATTCACTAGTTATATTATATTCGGTGTATATACAACCCTTTGAAATGACATATTATGAACCAAATTATTATCATGATATTAACAGATTCATTTAATTCAAAATAAATTATGAATAAAATGTTTCCATGTGTTATCAGAGAGTTCGAAATGTTTAATGTTTATATTTCATCATAAATGTTTTAATGTTAACATCTTTTATTGTAACATTAACTCCATTGAGGTATTATTGTTAAGTTGATATTAAATATGAAATATTGATATCTAATAATTAAAATTTTGTCTTATACATTATTTTAATTATCTAGGCATGCAATATATGGGCTGTGGACCGTTTATGGAATGACATACAGGTTAGGGACCAGTTAATGAAAGCCTCTCGATGCATCAATAGAGTCTGGAGAAAACTTTTCTAGACAAATTAAGAATGATTAAACTATATGTTAATGATAAATATATCATGTTCTTATAAAAATTTATTTACTATAACAGATAATTTATTATATTGATACTTTTTTATTTATGTTTATGCATTATATTTTTCATCCAAATTTATATGGATGCATTTAATTTTCATGTCATTGACTAAATAGAATGTGTTTTCTAAAAATATAATTTTCTTATAGATATTACCTTATCCAGTCACTTGAATACAATGTGTTATTAGTTATATAAATTTCTATATTAATTTAGTCATATTTGTTTATCACTTTACTTACCATTGTTTAGAAATTGTTCTCACCCTTATTATTTTTCCTTTCCCCTGACCATGAAGAAAAAATCATTAAATATTTGTTAAAGGATTGTGTTTATTTTTTATTATATATCATGTTTAAATTCTCTATTTCTTAATTTATGATCAATTTCATGTATGTAATCGGGCATTCCAATAATGCTAAATTAATTTTACCTTTGCGATATAATTATATTTAATCATTAAAATGATTTAAAATAATACTCCATCGATAAGTTTCTAGGTTGGGGAGTTATAAAGAATACTAGAGAGAAATAGTTATGAGAATTATTCAAGGAAATTTGATAAATTAATGAATAAATTTTTATATATTATTTCCATATTGTTCCTTGATTCAAAATAGAGTACATATATATGGAATTGAATAAAATTGAGGTTAATTAAATAGTTGTTTATAAAAAAAAACTTTTAATAGACTTTGCAGTAATGAAATGAATTTTAATTAGTATATTAATTAGAAATATAATATATTTTCCTCTATATTAATCATAAATTTACAGAGATCGTTTGGATTATAAGAACAATAAATTTATGATAATTTATTTCAGTATAATAGGATGTTGTTGTATAATTTTTTGACATTTATCATCCATCAGAGGAAAAAATAAGGAAATTGTCAAGGTTATATGAAATAGAAGATATATAATATTACAAATCTTTTGGTAATAACCAAACATATTAAAATCATTATAAAAGAAATATTGGTAAATACAAAATAAGATATTTATTTTGTCTCTGATGTAATTTGTTTGGTTATTTAGCTTATAACAATAATTAAATGAGTCATTCTTAATCTAGTAATTGATAGAATATATTCATCATTTTGTGGGTTGTTTTAATTCTAAAGACATCAGAAAATATGATATTTTGTTTTTTAAGTTATTGAACATGGGAAAAAATCATCAATATTGAATGAAAAAAGGTATAAAAACACATTTCGAACTACAACAATTTATATTTGTCCATCTACAGAAATGTTGAATGGTACATTACTTGTTTATTAGAATTATTATGATATGTTTTTTGAATCTATATATTCAGATTCCTCTATTTTTTCTATATTTTTTAATAAAATGTGTATATCAACACTAATAAATATAATATAACTATGGTTATTATTAAATGTGGTTGTTTATAGATAAATTGGATTCATAATTATAGATTTTACATTCTATAGTTGACTATTAATTACATTACATAAACACATGACTAAGAAATGTAAAAGTTATGTTCCTTTGTAAACATGGAACTAAAAATTTTGATTTCTTGAAATAGCTTCAATGTATCCATTAAATATCGTAATATTTTGTAATACCGCATTAAAACCATAATTAATAACATAGGTACAAAAAAATAAGTAGTAGAGAGATCAGATTTTTATTTTGGGTAATCATAGGAGATATTAATTTATGATCATAAGAAAGAACAATATAAAAATTAAGGTATGTGATAATAAAAATAACATAAATTTATCATTCAAAAACTATCATGGATCATAAACAAGATTAATGGAATAACATTTAATCACTTCATAAAATTCCATCCATAAGAGTGAGAAATCATCATAATGAAACCAGTAAGCAAAGTAACATTTCATGAAAGTGTCTCACCATCATAAATATAGAGAAAAATTTTAAATTTCAAGGTAAACATCCTAGACAATCCACAATGTTGGTTATTACCTATCCCATGTCTCCAATTTTATGTTATGGAAAGATTGTCATCCATTGTGATATGAGTATATATGTTTCCTATAGTGGTTTAAGATATACCTATTTCCAATAGTGGATTGATAAAAACATAATTCCCATAGTGGATCATGATTATTTAAATATTTACAGTTTTTATATCATTAGTTATATATAATTACAAAATCCCTTTTAGGGAGATATAGGTCACTCCTATAACATAATTAATATCATACACATGTGTGCCACAAGATGATAAAAAATTAATCATATCAAAACCCATAAAAATAAATGATTTTTTATAAAAAATTCATCATATCATAACATTTGGATATAAATTGGTTTTATAATCATTTAATTATAGATTAACGTGTTAAAAGAAGAGGATTTCATAAGAATTTCCTTATGGTATATACCATGGAATAGAGACTTGTTCCATAAGTATCAGGTCCTCAAAATATAAAACATTCAGAGAATGAACATTAATGGTACCCTTCAAATATTTACCTATTAAGGGATATATAACACAAATAGACTCAATATAAAATGGAAAATAATTTATTAATATCATTTGAAGAATTTCATGATGAAAATATCATTTCCACATTGAAAGTTTCGTTTCAAATAAATTAATTATTTTGAAAAAAAAATCATTGGAAATAAACATATAATTTTATAAAGGGACCAGTTTAATGTATTTTAAAACAATTCATAAAAATATCATAATTTATTCATTGAATTGATTATTTTTAAATCAGTTTTTAAAACATTTCTAGAAAACATATTTTTAGAAGAATGATTTTTTTCGACTGAATATATTTTTTTCATAATTTTTTTTATTAAACTATTGACTCTATAAAGAAAGGAAAAAAGATTTTTTATTCATGTATTATCATAAAATAATGTTACCTGACTAAATTTAGGATGAATTATTTTGAGTTAGATCCTCATATTTCAACATTATATACATATTCATAAATAATCCTTATAAATGAAGAGATTGTAACATAAAATCCATACCAATTTTGTAATATTAATTCAGAATAACCATTAACAAATAAAATAAATTTAAACATAACTTATTATTAGGATGAATAAATTCTCCATATTACATTCTAGTGGGGATTTTTGTACAACCCATGAAATAATATATGTTCATAACATTACATAAGTCTCAATAAAGGTAAATTGAGAGAATAATTTAGTATTGAGTTGATAGATTTAGAACATAATCCCCATGTAATATAAATCCTCATATGGATATGTAAATCCACTTAATTAATTCAGAATAACCCATATATATATATATATTAATTGATAAAATATAAAACACATAAAATAAATAGATTATGAAAATGGCATGTGTATCAAAGATGTAAAATGTGAGATATAAATCCCTTACCTTAGGTATTAAAATCTATCTTACTCTTGTAATGAAAATATATAATAAATATATTTTTTTTATAAACATATTATTGAATAATATTAATTTATTTTACACTATATATGATTTTATTTTTACCTTTTATTACCCATTTAATTAAAATTCTATGTAAAAGTCACTTTTCGGGCTATAACAGCTTTGTTTCTCTTGTATATATGAAATTATTATCTATGGTCATCATACAGAAATCATGGATTAATATTCACCAGAATGTTGTTAGATGGTATAAATATCATATATATTTAGTATATGAAATTTTATTGTGTCCCATAATATTTAAAGTTAAAATATGAAATCCCCCATTTATAGAGATAGTTTACCATACATATTCATGAATTCCATTTCTATTTACTGAAATATTGAACATAATAATGGTAAATAATATTCAATACTTAAAAAATAATTTGGATGAAAATATTATATATATATATATATTAAGGAAATATATTTTTATTAAATTCCATGAAATGAGTTAATGAATCCCATCGCCTCACGAGGTGGTAGTCCTATGTATACCTAAGCGACATTATAAAAAACAGAAAAATTGATTGCATGATGTTATGGGTGATATATTAAATACATAAGAAAAATTATATCTTAAATAATGTGTATAAGCTATAAATATATTAGCATTTCTAATCATGATATGTTGTAATGGAAAAATGAACGTCATTAGTTCACGAGGTAGTAGTCCACCAAACATAAGAATGATGTATTCCTACCCTATTTTATAGAAGTTGATATGGTTTTTGGTAATGGAAATAACATAAAAACTTCATAATATATATAATAGACAATGTTTAATCTAATAATTGTATAATAATATTTTGTGGAGTTTGAGGATGAAATTAAATAAAAAACACATTGAATAACGTTAAACCATCTTTCACTATCTTTTTTATGTTTGAATCTAATTACTTCCAGGATATATATCTATAAATAATAAAGTTTCTATTATGAGGGTATGGAATTTAGTAAGTAATTTCTATTAGTTTTTTTGAATCCAAATTTCTTGAGTGGTGTGAATTTGTAAGGGGACTAGGTTTCATTCTATAATTTATTAAGGGTGAAAGTTTTATTTATTCACAAAAGTATTAAATATTGGGAGGTTGATCTTATCTCATGCTCTTAATAATGAATAAAAATGGATGTTAGGATTGATTTGGTGTATAATAACCTCTATAAATCAAAATAAAAACATTATAATAATGTTCTCTATAGTCTTTAATCATAGTCAAATTTACCATTTTTGTTTCTGAACCATGGAAAATTGTGTCTTTTTATATATGTAGTCATATATTTTAAAAGAAAAATTAAATTATTGGTTACTAGATATATTAATAACTAATTATTTTAATTATTCAATTCAATTTTTAATATAATAATCTAATGTGATTGTAATATTTATTTTAATTTATAAGCTTGTAATATGAAAAACCTTATTTTAACATTAATTGCAGTAATTAATGTCAATTGTTTATTATAATCATTATTCTGAAAAATTATGTTCTTATTAGTATATATTTTATATTATTCTTATTCAGAATATTCAATCCATTTTTATAATTCCATTTAGATTTGGGGAACAATTAAATTTATTAATAGTCCCACAAATGTAATGATAAAAAGGGAAATCAAAAAGAAAATGTTCAAAAGTTTTCAATGGTTTTATATAAATCCTAAACTTAAAATTGATTAAAAAGAATAAAAATTGACTATTTTTTGTATTATTTTACTATTTTGACTCTTAATCCATTAATAAATATAATTATTCTTTATAAATAAATAAAATCAAAATGAATATATCTATTAATTTTTTTATTATACAATATTAATTACAAAATAAATTACATAAAAAGCAAAAATAAAATCACCGTAATAAAATACCGAAATTATTATTTAAAAACTAAGTTTTATTTTATCACATTATTTTTATGATTAATCATAATACTACATATAAAATATGTGCACAATAAAAAGAGGAAAAAATTTATTTTTTGGAAAAATATAGTTTATAACCATGAAATTTGATTTATTCATCTCTATTTTATATAATTTAAATACATGGAATTGTAATTAGATGGCTGAATATATTAAATATAAAAATGGTTAAAATAATTCTCAAAAGGTGGATTCTTTATTTTATTGCAGTCAAACATTTTATGTTTTCAGAAACCTTTAGAAAAAAGATTCCATTATATTCCAAATAGTTGTATATTCATCTCTAAAAAAATTTCATCAAATAATTAATCTAATATAATTGTGTATAACATATTCTCATATTTTAGTCAATCATTCCAATAACTTTTTTCCCAATGTCTAAGAGTCAAATATCATAATAAATAATAATATTTTTTTAGTATTACATATTTCTTTTAAACTCAGGGAGGCATTTAACAAAATCTAAAATGGTTATTGTGTGTAACAAATGAAATTCATAGACTCAGATATAATGTATGAAAAATCAATGTTATGTGTATTTTAAATTATCAAAAATATAATATATATATTTTAAAAATAACAATATCCTAATGTGTTACATTCTACCCCCCATAAACTGAATTTCACCCTCAAAATCCATGTTTGTGAAAATAGGTATACCATTTTTATACACCTTCACAAAAATCCACATCATAAATGGGACTAACAAAAAATCATCTAGAACATGTGAATTCTATAAGTGTTAGTAATATTTAATAACACCTACTATGTTTCCAAATTGAATAACATATATTGGAAGTCAATAAGTGGACTTAAAAGAGAAAGATAACACCCAAATACTTATGGATAGTGATAGAGAACATAATTGGGAGAGATTCAGGGATGAGAAACCCCTAAAAACAAGAGTCATGAAAAAGTTCTTTTATGTCATAATAAATTATTTTAACCTGGAAAAAATTTCATTCTATATATTTATCGTAATTTTGATGAATTTTAAAAAATGAGATACATACTTTATTTCATTCCTTTTCATAAGCTGAATATTATCTATTGGTTGTGCATTGATCAATTTGCCCATTATATATTACACATTGAGTTGAATGTTTCTAGTCAGAGGAATACAATTGGATAAATAATAGTATGAAATTTCATTACAAATATCTATAGTTAGAAAGAATTCACTGGTAGTCCTACATTAATAAATATTCATTTAGTGAAGTGATATATAAAATTTCCAATGCAAATATAAATATCAAAATATACCATTAAATAAATGGTTAACCATATAATGCTTACAAAACAAAAAATTTATTATTATTTCCATTTAAAATCAAAAAAACATAACTCTAATTCGCCATATATGTAAAGTATAAATTGAGTGTCACGCACTAAACAAGTTAATACAATTATTATTCTTTCTTTGAAAAGATGTTAATATACTTAATTTCCAAATCACCTTATTAAAAAACATAAATTATTCCATATTCCTTACCTAAAAAATATATTATTTGATATATTCCATTAAAAAAATTATTTAATATCCATCTATGACTTCATAAATCTTTTGTAAAAAATTAATTATTGAGTACCAAGGTACTCACTACTAACCAATTTAGACTATTTATATCCTTCATATCTTTATCCTAACATCATCAAATCAATATCCATAACATATTAAGGATTATATTCCCTAAATAAAAATATCACTCTTCTATTCAATTAATACCTTTAAAACATTCCTGGAATTCCATAATCAAAAATTTCAACAATAAAAAACATATATATATTATGATTCATAGATCGTAATTAGGTAATTCCAATACCAAGACACATAAATTATTCAAAATCATCTATAATCCTAGAACTAGGATTCATTATTTCATTCCTTATTACTTTATTCCTTATAAATTACATTATTCATCTCCTCATCATCAGAAGTATAACCAATACTTGTAACACATTTTGGTTATATACAAGATCATACCCCATATAAAATCTATTTTTGTACATTTAAATATTTCACAGTTTGAAACATACAACCATATTTGATATAATTAAAAGACCAATATTACCATCCATTAGTGTCATGAAGTAAACCTTCTTTACCTTTAACTGGTCTCTTATGTCGACCCACTTCATGTACAAAAGTCCATTTCTAATCCCAACTTGTTTGAAACAGTATGGGATATCAAAATATAATAGTTGGGAATAATTTATCCCATAAATTATAGAAAAATGAATAACTATGTACATAAAAATTGATAATCACTATAGGATGAAAAAAATAATGTTCAACCACTAAACATACCTCATAGTCACCTCATGTGTCTCTACTAATCATAGAACCATGCTTCCACTAAGAGATATCCAAAACTAGTGGCATCTGAAATTAAAAATATAGAGTAGGTAAGGACATCTATATTCTTAGTAAGAATGAAAATTATTAACAACACCATATTACTATACATATAAAAATAAATTGAATACATAATAGATTAAAAATAAGATATAATTAAATAATATTTTTCATAATTTTCAAATAAAAGTAAAATGTTTTCAATTTCATTAAAATAATTTCCCTTCCACTACATTTTCAAAATATTTATCAACATGAATTAACATTTCAAAAATTAATATAGGATAATATAGATTAAAAATATTGTTTATATAAAAGAGGGAAGAATAATGAAACATCTAAATTCAATGTCATATCACAAGAACCATGGGAAATCACTAATCTACTTCAGTCTGTTGGGGATCTAGGATCATCATAAATCAATGAAACCTGGTTTATAAACCATGTCCATCAACATTCTCTTGAATGATCAACTAGAATGGGACAACCCAATGGACTAGGAGTCTCTAATCATAACTAGTGATTATTTATTGTTGTAGTGTCAAGCCTACTTGACCAAACAAGGACAAACCACTTACCAATAAACTAGCATACATGTCCCAGTCTAGACACCAAGGTACCTATGATTACCCTTGTTCTCAATTCCAGATGGTGGTGAGTTTTTATTATGAAAATATATATGAAAATAAAACATTCCTTATCAAATGTCCCTTCAACCTCTCATCATCATTCAACCTCTATATGTGCATTAATCTTATTACATCACACAACCATGTGCATGCCTTTGTTGTAGTCACGTATCACAAATCACACATAAACACTTGAATCACAATTTTCCAATTAAGGGGAATGCCTCAAGAGAGGTCATTCCAGATTCAAAAATCATTTTCCATGGTGCCAAACGTGAATTGTTACATCAAAAGGAGTACATTAATTTTTAGAAAACAGAATTACAGAACACATTTAATTTAAATATCAATAAAAATAATAATTGGAAAACTAGTGTACTACACATATTCAAGAAATATTGAAATCATGCCTAAACCAAAGATAACTATTTGAAAAAGTAAAACAACCAATAAATCTTCAATTACAAAAAAATACAAGATATTTTTCAAACATCATGGGGATTCCCATCCACACCCCAAACCCATTTTTAAAGGCTCATTTAGGAATTTAATATATCATTATTTTATGTATATCTAAAATTACTCTACACACTTCAAAACATAAATGTGAATCATTAAAAATAATGTAATATCCTTTATCAAGCACCACTAATCATTTAATCTAACATATATACTATTTAGTATAGAAAAATCATTTTAAAACACCCAAGAAATTATGGAATTCAAATTAAAGGCATATGAATAGGGGACCTACCTCAGGGTGGAACCAAACTGATCTTTTAGATAATAATGCTTTGTAACAAGAAATAGTTATTTCCCAACAATAAATATGCATTTTCACATACATATAAAAACACATAACCCCTATTAACACACTAACATTCCCATGAACATGTCCATGGGGATTTATAAATATACAATAATATTTATTTACTAGTCATCACTCACATACATATGCATTTTAATAATTAAGAATGTGAACACCTTTCCCCAGACATGTATATTTACTACCATGGATGATCATACGTGTAACGGGGACCCCCCCCCAATTTCGACACAAGTATATATATATATACACACATAGACACACACATACCTATTCACAGACATGCGAGTTTCCATAGACCTGGTGACTCAATACCAAAAAAGGGACCACAAACTACAAATATAATTTAATAAATAAATTAAACACTTAATAAAACAATTATATAATGTGAAAAAAATGATTTTTTATAAAAAAAACTGAAATTATTCTCTTTAAAATCTAAAACACAGTATTGTTTTTTCCAAATAGCATTTGCATCAGATGCATAATTTAATAAATCACATAAAAATTTATAAAATATTTCTATATAACACTTCAAGGTTTTTCACCGATAAAACACATAATTTCATGTAGATATTCAATATTAAAACCAAAATCATGAAAAAGACACATTGAATCAAGCATTCCATTATGAAAAAAACCCGTAATTCTTACCATAGTGATCTAAATAAATAAAACATACAAAAACCATAATTGAAACATGTTCCACACCACTTGAACAACTTAATAAATCATAATTATGATTTTTAAAACATTATCACATTACCCATGATGTCATTACACATGGATGACACCTAAATTCATAGAGGAAAATAAAATTAATTAATATTATTTTATGTTTAAAATCATATAATACATTCATAGGAAATATATGCACATGATAAAATTAAAAGTTGTTGAATATGATTTTTGTTTCATATAAGTAAAAAAGTGAGATGAAAATCTATTAGGATATGTTTTGAAATATATCATAATATTTAAATAGAAATTTATAACAAATATAATTTTGTTATAAAAATATTAAATAATAATTTTCATATTTATCATACCATATTGGACTTTGTATTGTAGTTTTATTACATATTTATTAACAATTACATGGTAAATCAATGCCTGGGGAAAAACTACTATGTTCTTAAAGTTGGTTTTAACCTATTATTTTTTCTACTAATGAGTAAGCATGATTTCATAATATATAGAATGATAAAGACTATATAAATTTAATATATAATAATAAATTAAATTTTAATAGAACACTATATTATTTATATATAAAAATAAAATTTACCATTATAGAGAAATATTTCATATATACATATAGAAACTGTTTACATTTTCATGAAGGAAAAAATATTTGAATGGTAAATAATCAATCATGCATAAAATCATTATGTGTTTGTATATTAAATATACATATCATATAGATATATTCTATATATATATATATCAACTAGCTTTTTACTTTTATCATTCTATGTAAAACGTGAATGAATCACATCGCTTCGTGAGGAGGTTGTCTTCCATACATGAGAGATGTTATAATATTCCAAAAAAATAAATAATGAATTTTAGTGTGATATATTAATTCTAAATGATTATTTATACCATAAATATCCTATATAAACTATAAATACATCATTATATGTAACCCTAATATATTTTAATTGAAAAAAGAATGACATCTGTTCATAAGGCGATAGTCTATCATACACGTGAACGATTATTTCATAAGAAATTTTATGAATGAAAATATTTATGTAGGTAATGAACATAACACAATAAAAGAAAAATATATTAATGATACTGCTGTTATTTTATCATCATAGTGTAATGTGAATTGGTAGATGTGGAGGAAGAAATTAAATAAAAACACTAATTGAAGAACATCATATTTTCTATGATTTTTTTTAATTTTTTTTGAATTGTATTTATGTCATTGATAAGGAATATAAAATATTTGTTGTGAATTTGGGGGGTGAGTTCATCGTGGTTGGGTAGATCCAAATTCCATATCTATTATGATGACGTGAGGAAAATTATTGTAATTTAATAATTGAGGAGGGGTGGAATTTTTCAAAATTCAAAAAATTATTCACTATTGGTAGGTCAGTGATACTATATGATCCTAAAATATTGAATAGAAATGGAGGGTAGGTGTGATTTTGGTCCATATATTCCTCCACAGAAAAATTAAAGGATTTTTTTATCATGATTCGAATTATATTTAGACTAACTCAACTATATCTTTTTTTTTGTTTTTTTACCACGGTAACTTATATATTTTTCGTTACCTCTGTTTTTTAACCATTAATAAATAATTAAAATTACAAATATTAGATTATTTATACCTATATATTTAAAATATTAAATCATATTTATTATGAAATCCTATGTCTATTTTTTTATAACCAATGTTTTTATATAAGCTATAAATACCTTTATTTCAGAATAAATGTTTAAATATGTAGTAATGTGAATTCAATTATAGGAAATAGAGCTACCAGGGGTCTCTAGGGCATGTTCAGATCATGGAACATCATTTTTGGCCTGAATATTCCATGGTGTTTAGTTTATTCGAATCGTGTGGGGTAGGACGCACGGTCTAATAAACTGTTCAAGGAATTTGAAGAGTGTTAGAGGAGGTTGAATGGTCTAATAAAATCATGTGATTTGTGATGTTATACCATGTGAAAACCACTATAAATTCAATAAAATATTTTTCATGGTTTTCGAATAGTTATTCAAACCGTGTGGGTGCCCCTTCCCCACTAAAAATCGGGTACTATTCGCACATGTTTTTTCAAATCATGCATGTAATACATACAACCACGCTACATTGGATTATTTTTATAATATTTTATCCAATTGTTATCTATTTTAAACAAAAACTCTCATTTTATCCTATGAACATGAAGGCGTTATTTTTTGAAGCTTCCTTTGAAGGCAATTCTTAGATTTGATGTAACTCATTCATCTGATCACAAATTCAAGAACATCTCCTCTCATTGAATACTAATTGGTGAGTATTTGATTATTTATTAGTCTTTATTCGCTATTCTTGATATTAGTTACACTTTTTTGGTTCAAAATTATATTCCCATATTTTGGGTTCTTCATCCAAAATTCACTTTTTACATGATAATGACCGAATTAGGATTTTATATATAGAGCATCATAGTATTTGTAAGCTATAGAAGATGGTCTCTACATTCCCCATTTTTTTAATGATTTATAGGCATATATTTGTTTGTTCTTCCATCCATACATCCCAAGCTTCCTAAATATTAAATTTAATATTTTAGATAAAATAATTTGGACATGTTAGTGAATCCAAAATACACCATGGAGATGAGTTGGTTATTGTCACCCCAACCAAGGCCACCCACGGGGTCTGTCATTTGTACATTCTAGATGCCAAACCACCCATGAGGTGTTAATTATTTATTCATAGTTTAAAATTATAATGTCTCATATTTTATCTATATTATTTTGTAAAATATTATATTGAAGTATCTTGTGATCGGGCGCGAAGACAGAACATCATTCTAAGGCCCAGTCAACCCAGAATGGTGGTTTATACTTTTTTTATGTTATGTGAGTCAGGACTTGTGTGCGGTTGTGGCAGTTTCCAAACAAATGCCCGGATTGAAAACATAAGGGCACTGTTGCATACAAGATTATGCCTTTACCTATGAGCAAGCCTAACCATGACCGGTGCAGGTCGATTAATTTTTTTAATTTTTTGACGTTTTATGTAAAATAAAATAAAATAAATTCTAAAAGTTTATTTAATTTATTTTTTGAAATATACACTACATCACAATGATGGGGAAACTGTTTCAGTCATTAATGTCATGATGTAATGTATATTAAATAGAAACGTTTACTCATTAATGCAGCAACGTGATGGGATTCCAAATATGTTTACCTTTTCATTAGTATAATTGATTTTTCTCAATGGCGATGATTGAGATAAATCTCTAAAGAATCCATGGAGTGCTGGAGTAAATTCTCTGCTACTAATGACGATGGATCAAAGTTGATAATCATTGTGCCAGTGATCTTGAGGGATCTCGACGATGACGACATCATAACATTTTCTTCAATGATCGATCCTTCCTTAAAGGTAGGGGTTGTTATTTCAAATCTTATTTTCCCCAATTTTGATTTTAAATGAAGAACGCAGATCAACCACGAACAATCTGATCAATGATTTTTTTTGTTCTTGTGGGAGGGTTTTATTGGGTTGATTCGGGGAATTGATCCATGATTAATTGTTTTTGATTTATGCTCAATTGAAGAATATTAACGGGAGCAGATCAACGCCATGACAATTGATGGTGGAGTTTCGTTCCCCAATTGGTTTTCATGGTTTTACTTCCCCATTTTTCTTTTTATGAATGTTTCACGTTCTTCACGCTCTTTGGCGGGTGACGAATAATTTGTCATTTCACATCTGTCTTGCAACATAATGATCCCAAACCGAAGATCTGACCTCGCAATGACCCTATGTTGGTGTGACGATAGTGACAGACGACGAAATAGCTCGGATTGGAAGAGGTCGTTCTTCGATCGTTCTTCACGTGGGAATATCAATATATGTTTTCAAAGATGGAAGAAGGTCCGAAAACAATAGAAGAAACTTCATGGTTTTCGGGAGACCAAAAAATGGGTATTCTATGGTGATTGGATGATCAGATTGACAAACATGACATCACCAGAGGCGTGGCGATAGAGGTTCGCATTTCTAGAAATTTCCAGAATACAAGGTATGTACTCCCGAATAACACACTATGTAGTACTGGAGGTGGTAGCTAGGTTTTCAGGGGACAGAGAGGAATAACACGGCATGTGACCTAGGTCACATGAAGAGTTTGACTTCCCTGAATCTCGGCGTGTATTTTCAGACGTACACGGACACAGGATGATCTGCAAGACTTCAGAACATGGCATGTACAACATGGAAGAGGCCACTATGTGGAACTCGACGTGTATATGGGGGGTACATAGACATGGGATTGAGTACGCGACCGTGTAATCCATCGCACGACCATGAGAAGCCACTAACGCGGGTCAACCTGTGTACTTATTACACGGTTTGATGACCGTATATGGGCACATGGCCAGTGTACATGGAGCCAACCCCAGTAACTCGGACATGGAATAGACACCGTACAAAACGTTGTGTACTTAGTTTTTTATACGAATAGCCTTACGCACATGCCATTTTACACAGGCAGTACCTGGGTCATTCAACACAACATGTTACTTTTCTACACGCCATGTAGTTTTTGGAAAACGGCATGGTCCTCTTGTTCACTGTAACTTGGATATATTTTTTGGGTTAGTTCCCCTTTTTCTCATTTCCCTGAAGGTCAGGCATCATTTCCTTAAACAATATTATGATCCCTTCAGCAGAACGTTCTATGATAGAGTCATGCATTCATCTGAGAGTCCTGAATCCAGATCCTCTATCCATTCTTGACCCTAGGCAGAGTTCGGCATCGACGTGACCAACTCCACTGTGAATGATCTTCTACCAAGCAGCTGTGTTTTGGATATGTCACAGTATCCTCCATGGACCTCATAGTGATCCTAATCTGTGTATCGTGATATTTCCTACTCAGTAGTGTGTCTTCCGTAATGAGTGTGTCTATCTACCGTGATCTACCCACTTAAGAGTGTGTCTCTCATAATGAGTGTATCTACCTCTCATGGCATTTCCCGAAAAACATTACTTATCAGACTAACATTATCAATTCTATAAGACTCATGGAGTGTGTTCCCCTGGAATAATTTCTTCATGAAATCTTAGAACTGAATCCCTAATGAGGGTATGCGGTTGTGCGACATGTCTCAAGACTATGGGTCTGGGTTTTAAGTATATCTAGTTTTTGATATATATTCATAGACATATACATTTAATAGTTGATTGTACCTTTACATTGTATACTGCATTATGGTTTTTAGGGTCCTCTACGGAGTATTGTTTTACTCACCCTGAACAAGATTTTCCCGCACATGTTGTATCTTCTGCAGACGAGCAGCCTTTTGACAAAGACCAGGGAAGACAAGGACATGACCGAGATTTCTGAGTTTCCTACCGACCAAAGAGTCCATATAGCTATGAGCAGTAGTCCCAATACCTTTTCTATTTATAGGTTGGACTTTGAAGTTTTCAGACTCTTGATTTGGGTGGGATAGTATTATGGACCAGTTTACTTTTAGTATTTTACCATCCATCATACTATGTTGATTGGGTTTAGTGTATGCATGCATTTTGATCCATAGTGGTTTTTTTACATTTTATAATTTTTGGGTTATGATATGTGTGCATTTGTATAGGTACATAGGAAATTCCTCCCATGTAATTTATATGCATACTCAGTGCTAGTCATCATCCCTTGGCCAATTGGAGGTGGGAATGGGGAGTCTTGGCATGGGCCCCACTGTGATGGGTCATGAAAGAGTGTTATCAGAGGAGGTTGGTTCTAAATTATGACCAAGAGTCTAAGAGTTTGATTTGGGGAAATGATGTTTAGTGTTTCATTTTCGTCTTTCAGGCCAGAGACTCCAGTGTTGGTGTGGCAGCCTACATATCCATACACTAGGACTCTGATAACCTGCGTTTCAAATCAGTACACGAAAACACTGGTAGAAGTGAAATAAAATGAAGGCACATGCATCATATAAGAATGAGTTGTGTTTTCAATATCCTTTGTGTCAGCTATCCAGAAATACCCTTTGACCATAGTACATCTTTTTTCATTATAGGAATCCTTTGTGATGCATACCCACTAGGATTCAATAGCGCAATCATGAGGATGACCTCCTCAGTGATGAGGCTTAAATAAATGGACCAGTTCCCCAGGCATTTCCACTAGGTTGTGCACCCGCTGTGCCACCACTAGTTGAGAATCACATTGTACCTGCAGTACCGACTTATGAGGGGAGCATGCTTAGCATGATCTATGAGTTCCAAGGATAGAGACACCTCAGGTTCTGATGTGAGCCCGACCCTCAGGCGGCTAAGGACTGTCTTGAAGCAGTGACTAGAGTTTTTTGTCTGATGAGGACACTAGCATACCAGATTTTGATCCTAGGTGCGAGCCTTCTTTAGGGTTCGGCAGGATGTTGGTGGAGTCTGACCACACAGAATCATTAAAATGGGACTCTTTCATGGACATATATTCAAGGACTCATTAGGGAGGAGTTCTATTTGGTTATACTTAGAGTAGTAAACATCTGGGTGCTTCTTCCTCTCTAGCGGGGTAGTATGAGAGTAGCTCACAATTCATAGAGGTTCACCAACCTCACCCGGTTCTGGATGGATATGGTCAGGGATCAGTACTTCAGAGATCGTCCCTTCAAGGATAGTCTAGGAGGAGATATCCGAACTAGTGTTGTGCCTATATGCATTTCGACTTCTGCTAGAGTGCTCAAGCGGGCCTTGGTGATCTAGAGCTTCTTGGAGAAGCAGAGATAGCCGATGGAAATCAGCAGTAGGCAAACAGGTGTGGAGACCCCAGCAGTAGGGAGCCGACATCAGGCACATGGATCTGGATGTAAGAAACATCATTGGAGGACTCAGGATAATGGATCGACAGTCTAGGGCTCTCATGCTGGATCCAGTCAGCCTAGAGTGAAGTGATGTTATGCGTGTGACGGTACGGGACATATCTCTGGAGATTGTCCAACCTGTCGAGCTGCTGACAGGGAAGGGGTGGATGGACCACTGAGGTAGAGGAAGAGAGTGGAGCAGACAGACCCTCCAGGTGGCGGACGTGCCAGAGGATCAGGGAGATCTACGGGTGGTGGAAGACGCTTTGAATTACTTCGACCATCACCCCCGGGAGGTCCGCACCTGGCTAAGGGAGCTGGGGGACATGGACGAGGACAGCTGCATGCAGTCAAGGCATACGACCTCAGGGCTCCAAGGATGATTTAATGTATGATCTGTGTCTTTTCTACCTTAGTATATATACTTATAGACACAATATCCAGTCATTCATTTATATCCAGAGGTCTTGTACGAAACCTCGAGATTGTGGTAGAACCATTAACTCTATCCTTACGCTTGGAGACACATACAAGTGGATACTCAATGATCACGAACCATTGCAGACAGGGTGATCATAAACATGGAGGTGAGAGTTTATGTTGGAAACTCTTGGTGGTAGTGTCGTGGCCTTACGGCTTAATTCTTGGTATGGATTGGTTATCTTTAGTCCATGCCCAGATTGACTGTTTTAGGCGAAGAGTGCGCTGTGTCTGCCATGATGGAATGCATTTTTTCTTTGACAGAGAAAGGGAAACCCAGGCAGTGCAGAATGGGATTATGCATAGGAGGGTGCAACCATTCTCTCATGAGTTGGTTATCCATGCCCTTAGACCAGCGGATGTTGTGAGCTCCCAGTTCCCAGTTGTAGTGGTGGAGTATAAGGATGTCTTTCCTAAAGATGATCCAGGGTTACCTCCCCACCTGGAAATTGACATCTGTGTCGAGTTACACCCCAGGACGTTATTTATTTCCTCATTAGTATATCACATGGCTCCTAAAATGCTTTGAAATATGAGGGTAAAGTTGGAGGATTTACAGAGTAACAGTTTCGTGAGACCCAATGCTTCACCCTGGGCAGCCACAATCTTGTTTTCCAAGAAGGCATATGGAAGTCTGAGGTTTTGCGAGGATTACCGGTTCCTGAACCAGGTGAGAGTGAAGAACAATTATCCAATACAAAGGATCGATGACCTATTTGATTAGATAAGAGGGGACCAATGGTTCTCGAAGGTGGACCTTCAATCAGTCTATCACCAGTTACAAGTGTGGAACCATGATATACTGAATACGGGATGCAGATACTGCTACGATCAGTATGAGTACATGGTGATTCTTTTTGATGCGACGAATGACCCTGTAGTGTTCATGGGACTGATGAAACAGATATTCCATCTGTACATGCACCAGTTCATAGTAGTCTTAATCAAAGACATCCTTGTGCACTCGGTGTCAGAAGAGGAGCATGTGAGACACCTACAGATGGTTCATGATGAACGTCAGGAGCACCATCATTATGGGGAGCTCTCGAAGTTCGATTTCGGGATGCAGGAGGTCCATTTTTGGGTCATGTCATCTCAGTAGATGGTGAATCTGTAGAACCTTCTAAGGTAGAGGTTGTGTTCACATGGGATCCAACTCAGAGTGTTATGGAGGTTTAGAGCTTCCTTGTATTGGCATGATATTACCAAAGATTCATTCATGATTTCTCCCAGATATCAGCACCAATGATAGTCTTGACCAAGAAGGGGAAACCATTCATGTGGAAGAAGAAGTTCCAGCAGGAATTCGAGCGGTTGAGATAGATTTTTACGAGAATCTCATTCTTTAGATTGCCAGAGGAGGGTGTCGAGTACATGGTTTTTTGCGAAGCATCAGGGACCGGGCATTGCTGTGTCCTAATGCAGAGGCAAGTAGTGGTTTCTTATTGTTCGCACAAGATTAGGCTAAATGAGAAAAACTATGTGACCGATGATTTTGAGTTGGAAGAGATAGTCATCGCCTTGATGGTGTGGCGACACTTCCATATGGTCAAGAGGTTTACCATTTGGTCTAACCAAAAGAGCCTCAAGTACATATTCTCATAGAAGGATCTAAATATGAGGTAGAGGAATTGGCTAGATTTCATCCAGGATTATGATTTAGAGATCATCTATACTTCTGGTAAGGGCAACAAGGTGGCAGATGCACTTAGTAAAAGTTCAAGCTTACAACTATTGAGTGAGGCAACATAGCAGTTATCCGCGTTGCAGTTATATTTCATGGATGTAGAGGATACAGATTACCTGTAGTCAATGGTTGTCTCTCCTCCACACTTACAACCGGTTACGGTGGAACAACTAGGATATGTCAACTGTCTGGCCTTACATACTCAGTTTTCCACATGACATGCTCTTGATGGATATTCTCAAGGTGGGGAGCACATACTTCCTTTCAGATTACGCACTGTTGTACCAGTGGAGTTTCAATAGGAGATCATAAGGGTGTTTTATACCCCCCCCCCCATGGAAGTATATCCTGGAGTGGAAAATATTTACTAGTATCTCTGATTAGAGTTTTTGTGGTCAGGCATATAGAAGGAAGTAGCAGAGTTCATTTCTCGATGCCTTACATGCCAGTAGGTAATGTCTTAGAACTAGGTTCCATCGGGATTAACTCTTCCTCTAGAAGTCACAGAGTGGAATTGGCATCGAATATCGATGGAATTCATGAAAATATTCCCATGGTCTCCCAAGGGGCATGATTCCATCTGGGTGATCATTGGCCGACTCACCAAGTTGGCCCACTTCCTAGCTATCAGAGAGAAGAGTTCTGTAGAGAGCTTGGGATGCCTCTATGTGAAAGAGATAGTTCGATTACATGGAATCCCATCAACAATAGTATCAGACCAAGATGTCCGTTTCACATCCTGGTTGTGGAAGGGATTGCAGGAGCCTTTTGGGACTCAACTACGCTTGAGTACAACATTTCATCCCTAAATAGATGGTTAGAAGGAGAGGGCCATTCAGATTCTGGAGGATATGTTGCGAGCCTGTTACTTGGACTTTGGTCATGATTGGGAGGATGACCTACCACGGGTGGAGTGTTCGTACAAAAATATCTACCAATCCACCATTGGGATGACACTATTCAATTCCTTGTATTGGAGACCCTACTAGTCACTGCTTTGATGGACCGACCCCGAAGAGTCAGCACTACTGGGCCTAGAGTTGGTGCGAGCTACCACCGAGATGGTGCATGTCATCTAGGAGTAGATGAAGACTGCACAAAGCCAACATAAATCTTATGCTGGCAGACGATGGAGACCTATGTAGTTTGAAGAGGGTGACCATTTGTTTCTTTGGTTCTCACCACGACATTGGTTATGAAGATTTGGCCGAGTCAGCAAGCTATATATGGGGTTTAAAGGACATTTCCAGATACACTGCAAATTTAGCGAGGTGGCGTACCACCTATCTCTACCACCACAATTACATCAGTTATATGATGTCTTCCATGTGTCATAGTTGAAGAGGTATGTACATGACCCATCACATGTCATCGATTGGGGTGAGCTAGACATCAAGGATGGAGTGACCTTTGCTGAGTACCCAGTAGAGATCCATGATCGGTAGGAGAGGATCCTTCGTGTGTGATCAATTCAATTGGTGTTCGTCCGGTGGAAGCATGGAAATCATCTAGAGAGCATGTTGGAGTGGGAGGCCCAGATCCGTTCCCAGTACCCACATATTTTTTAGTAGCCTTTGTTTGGATTTTCAGGGACATAAAGCCCCAAGGTGGGGAGAATGTAATGTCTCTGATTTTCCATGTAATATATTCTAAAATATTATATATAATTATTTCAAGACTGGACGAATAGATGATACATCATACCAAGGCCCAGTGAGCTCAGAATGGTGGTTTCAAATTTTTTAAGTTAAGTGAGTCAGCACTTGTGCGCCGTTGGGGTAGTTTCCAAACGGATGCCGAGATTAAAAATCTAAGGGCACCGTTGCATCTGGGATGAAGACTTTATCTAAGAGCGAGTCTAACCTCCACCAGCGTGGGTAGAGGAAAAAATTTAATTTTTTAAAGTTTTATTTAAAATAAAATAAAATAAAATTGTGATTTTTATTTTATTTCTTTTTGGATATATCCGCTTATGTGAATCGACGGGGCCGATGTTTTAGTCATTAATTTCATGTCATATTGAATCAGAAACAACAACACTGACTCATTAATTCCGTAGTGTGATGGGATATCAAATATTATTCCCTTTTTATTAGGATAATTGATTTTGATCATTGGTGATGATTGATAAATATCTCTAGAGAATCCAAGGAGTGGAGTAAATTTACAACAATGAATGAAAAAAGATCAATGTTTATAATCGCTTATCCAATGAAGTTGAAGGATCTCGATGATGATGGAAGAGCGACCCTTTCATCATCGATTTTAGCTTACATATGGGAAGGGGTTGTTATTTCAAATCTTCTATTCCCCGCTTTTGATTTTAAATGAAGAATGCAGATCAACCGCGAACATGTTGATCTGTGAATTCTTATGTTCTTGTGGTAGGGTTTCATTGGGATGATTCGTGGAATTGATCCATGTTTAATTGATGTTGATTTCTGCTCTGTTTAAGCCTATTAACAGAAGCATCTCAACGTCATGACGAACAATGGTGGAGTTTCGTTCCTCGATTTTTTCACTTGGTTTTCCTTCCCTCGTTTTATTATCACGTGTTCTTCACGTTCTTCGCGTTCATCACCTGTCGATGAGCAATGTATCATTTTTCACTCTTCGTGCAACTCAATGGTCCCAAACCGGAGATCAAACATCGCATCAACCCTACGGAGGTGCGACGACCCTGACAGACAACGAATCATCTCAGATCAGATGTGGATGTTCTGGGAGTATTCTTCCTGTGGGAAGATCAAAACATATTTTCAAAGCCGATCGGAGGTCCAAAAACAACGTTAGCAGCTTCTTGGTATTGGGGTGACCAAAACCCGGGTGATCTATAGTGATCAGACAACCGAATCGATGAACGAGACATCACCGGAGGCGCGACAGTAGAGGATCACATTTCTATAAATTTCCAGAATACACGGCGTGTATACCCAAAGAACATTCCATGTAGTACTGGTGGTGGTGGCTAGGGTTTCGGGGGACAGAGGAGAATCACACGTCATGTGACCTTGGTCACATGGCATGTTTGACTTTCCTTGATGCTCAACATGTATTTTGGGAAGTACACAGACACGGGATGATCTACATGGCTTTACAAGATGGTGTGTACAACATGGTAGAGGTGGCTACATGGGACTCGACGTGTATCAAGGGGGTACACAGACACAGGATGGAGTATATGATCGTGTACTCCATCGCATGACCAGGTGAGGCCAGTAATGCGGGTCACCCTTTGTACCTATTACACAGGGTGGTGACCGTGTACGAGCACATATAAAGAGTACACGGAGCCAACCCTAGTCACTTTGACAGGGCATGTACACCATACTACATGCCATGTATTAAGTATTCTACATGACCAGCCTTATGACACAGGCCATTGTACACATGCAGTACATGGGTTCAGACAACATGATGCATAAATTTTCTAGACGCCATGTACTATTTGAAAAACGGCATGGTCCTCTTATTCATCGTAACTTGGAAATCTTTTGTTTGGGTTATTTCCCCTTCTTCTCATTCCCCTGAAGGTCAAGCATCATTTTCTTCTACAGGAGTAAGATGCCTTCTGCAAAACATTCTGTGATAGATTCTGACAACCATCTAAGAGGCCCACATCAACATCCTCTATCCATTATTGACCCTCAGTAGAGTCTGGCATCTATGTGACCAACTCCACCGGGCATCGATCCTCTAACGAGCATGTGAATTAAGTATGAGTCGCAATATTTTCCATGGCCCTGGAAGTGATCCTTATTTGTGTATCTTGATCATTACCACCCAAGAGTGTGTCTCTCATAACAAGTGTATCTTTCTACCGTGATCTACCCACTCAGGATTGTGTCTCCCATAATGAGTGTATCTACCTCTCATGGTGTTTCCTAATGAACAGTACATCTCGAATGGACTTCTTCCGAGATATAAGACTTGTGGAATAGGTTATCCCGGAAAGAGTGCCTCATGAACTATTAGAATTAAATCCCTAATGAGGTAATATAGTTCAGTTACTTGTCTCAAGACCGCGGGTCTAGATTTTGAGTATACATCGTTTGTGCTATATATTCTATATACATATATTACCCATAGCTTACTATACCTTTTGTTTGTGTACTGGTTTGTGGTTTTTGCGGTCCTCTACTGAGTATTGTTATACGCACCCGTGCACGGGCTTCGCCCGCACATGTTGTGTCTTGTACAGATGACCAACCTTTTGATAGAATCTAGGGTGGACAAGGTATAAGGCCCCAGCCTTAAACCATACCTAATATTGAATTAAATGAATAATTCACATTGAGGATCTTTTCAGGTTTATAGTTTTAGAGAATTAGAACATAACTATTACATCTCAAAAGATTACAAAGTATACACTTCTACGAAGATTCCATAATAATAAAAAAAACACTTAAAAAGAAACATGTCTAGTTCCATGTCTTATATAGCATGACATTCCATTGATCCCATCCTTTACCTTATTCCACTTTATGTCCTGTGAAAATCATTTCGAAAAAAACATGGGGTGAGCATAAAAAGCTCA
This sequence comes from Viscum album, assembly GCA_963277665.1. Classification (NCBI taxonomy): domain Eukaryota; kingdom Viridiplantae; phylum Streptophyta; class Magnoliopsida; order Santalales; family Viscaceae; genus Viscum; species Viscum album. The sequence goes on from OY728150.1 coordinate 2,008,936,985, forward strand.
GTAAGGGATACACAATGAATTAAAACTGTTACTTTTTCAAACATCAAGTAAACCATGTATACTCTAACAAAGTAATACCTTCACCATCATGAAGTAGTAAAAACATTTCACTGAATAAAGTATCATTACTTACCTTATTGTAACCAAAGTATTACCATAAAACCCATATAAATAACACATAGCATATATAAAGGTAACTTGGGACATAAACATACTTATGTGGAATAACCATACGGTCGAATTCCACACATATCACTTAATGGAATAGCCATACGGCCAATTTCCATACATACTTAATGGAATAGCCATATGGCCAACTTCCATACCCAATGCATTTGAGGTTATAACGTAACCACCCGTCCTGGTATTCACGGCACCACCCGTCATATGGTTTATAATGTAACGACCCGTTAAAATGTCCAAGTACCAATATAAAATCAAAAATCATAAAACCAATATGATAATATTTCCACATCACAATATATCATAATAGAATCCTTTATCAAAACCATTTTCAAAACGAAAATACATAAAAGAGTATATGGTATTTATTTTATTTTAAAAACAATATGGATTTTTGAGGAAGCCAAAGACCAAATAATACTCGCGGCGCCGTAAAAGGTCGTTGTCACCGACTACGTTAAAAAACATTCCTTTTTGTCATTTAGTAAAACGCTTCGTAGAAAAAGATTCCTTTTGTATAAAAGTATAAGTCAAAGGGGTTTATACACCATATAAAATAATGTTTTGTATAAAATCAAATATGCCTCAATGAAAGGAGATTGAGATGAAGTCCCTTACCTTGGGTCCGACTTGACTCGATCGTTTTTTAACGTCCTCAAAATCTGGTAACTCCCTTTGGTTTGAGCTCAAAGGCTTCATTGGGAAGACTTCTGCCCAAAGTGAGGCATCAAGGAGTAAGAGAAGGAAGCAGAGAGACAGAATGGGTAGGGTTTGGCTGAGCCAAAGTCTTTGGGAGTGTGGGTTAGGTGGTAGAGGTGGGGGCCTTTTATAAGAGGAGAGGAGGGGCACTTTTGGAAAGTAAAGTAATATTACTTTATTTGAAAATGTGTTTCGGTTTTAAAAGGTCCCACATTGATATATTTCGTGGATAAGGTGATAAGGGTTCTAAATCCACCCATCCAATAAGTTTTGGACATGTGTAGTTCATAGATTTTACATTATCTTTCCATTTTATTTAAATTGTCAAATAATGATGTCATCGCTGCATCATTATTATGTCATAAATAATTTAATTTATTTAATATCTAAAAATTATAAAAAAAATACTATGATGTATGAAATCTTTTTATCTTTCCAATTACTATTTATAATCAAATATCTGACTTGTATAACCCCATTTAAAAATTGTTTTAGTAAAACATATCATGTTTGTGCCATTTTTTACATTAACATTAAATAAAAGGTATTTATGTCATTTTCCAACCAAAGTGGCTCAATGGGGTCCCCAAGTTGACCCATGGCTTTTATTGGCCGGCCACGACACATACAATGAGGGTAGGACATGTGTCTAGGTCATCTCATATTATTAAAACATTATTTTTACCTTAAACTATACTAATTACCACTAATCGCGATTAAAAACTTAATAAGTTACTATTCACCCAAAAAAATATTTTAATCTCATTGAACCACATTTTACTTCTTAGTGACAACCATGTATGTTGGATTTTTTAAATTCAATACACAAAGGTGGCAAAATTTCATTTAAATGGAAAATTAGTTTTTATAAGTACCACTTAGTGATTTCACTATTCCTCAAAAATTGAAGTTTTTCAGAAAAATTCCAAAAATTAACCCTAAGCTATATTTGATATTCCGAATTCAAAAATGAAGTCCATTTTACAAAATTCAAAACATATAATTCAAATTAATTAATTTAATAATTAATTCCTGCTGTCATGACAAATAGCGTGTTTTTGTGAAACAATAAGTATCAAAAGATTGACACTAGTTTAAGTCCGATTTCAAATTGAAATTTATTCCAATGACCACTATTGGATTTAATGGTAAAAATATTTTCTAATTTCACTTTAAAAACAATTCAAATGGTAATCTAATCTTATAAATAAATTAGATTAAAAAGAGGTTTTGAATTAAAATACAACATTTACAATATTCATTAAAAAAATGAACTTTATCGGAAAGATATCAAAAATTTACACAATGTAAATTTTGATGTCCCGATTCTAAAGAAGAGTTTTATTTGGTATAATAGAATTTATAAGATTGATCAAAACTATATTTAATGACGGTTTGCTGTTAAAAGGTGATAAGTGAGCCCTTAGTGAAAATTAGGGTATAAATGCCTAAAATTGAATTCTTTCCGTATTTTAAGCCTTTATCTTTTATTGGGTAAAAGTAAAAACATTTAAAAACATATATAATCATATTTTAGTTATTTCTATCCATTCCCACTAGTACAACGGCTACATGTTAACTACCATTTAAAATAATATTATTATATTACTAGTGTGCAACGTAAGATTTCAATGAAACTCATCGTTGTGTATCGAGTACGCTATCGAAGGTAGAAACCCCATTTAATTAAAATTAAAATTTATTTCATAAATAGTAATTAATATGAAAATTCTTTATTCTTTATTTACCTGGGATGTTACATCCTTCTCCCCTTTTGGAAATTGCGTCCTCGCAATTTTATTCACTTATCAAAATAAGTGGGGGTATTTATCCCTCATTGAATTTTCAGATTCCCACATTGCCTCTTCAATCACATGGTTTTTCCACAAAACCTTTACCTGATGAATCACCTTATTTCGTAACACCTGCTCCCTGTGGTCAAGAATCTGGACTGGTTGTTCTACATAAGATAGGTTCTCTTCCTGCTGAATTACCTCTGGACTCAAAACATGAGATGGATCTGGCATATACTTCCTCAACATTGAAACATGAAAAACATTGTGTACCTGAGATAAACTCGGAGGTAAAGCCACTTAGTAAGCAACTCATCCAACTTTCTCTAGAATTTCATATGGTCCAATGAACATTGGACTCAGATTTCCTTTCTTACCAAATCTCATCACACTTTTCCATGGAGAAACCTTGAGAAAAACATGATCACCTACCTCAAAAGATAGATCCTTCCTCCGGTTATCCGCATAACTCTTCTTACTGCTCTGAGGTGTTCTCATGTGTTTCTGAATCAACTGAACCTTTTCTACCATCTCTTCTACCAATTCTGGTCCCATCAACTTCCTTTCACCCACTTCATCCCAGAAAGCTGGAGTTCGACACCGCTTCCCATATAATGCCTGAAATGGTGCCATCTATATACTAGAATGAAAACTATTATTATATGAAAATTCAACCAAAAAAAGATGTTGGTCCCAACTTCCCTGATAATCCATCGAACAAGCTCGTAGCATATCCTCCAATGTCTGAATTGTTCGTTCTGACTGCCCATCTGATTGAGGATGAAAATCTGTACTAAAATTTAATTCAGTACCCTACAACTTCTGAAGGCCATTCCAAAAGTTAGAAGTGAATCTGGGATCACGGTCAGATACAATGGAGAGAGGAACTCCATGTAACCTGACTATCTCTTTAAGATACAAACGGGAAAGTTGATCTAGAGAGAAAGTATCTCGTATAGCAAGGAAATGAGTAGATTTGGTCAAGCGATCAACAATAACCCAGATTGCATTATTACCTCGAGATGTATTCGGTAATCTCCCAACAAAGTCCATGGATACATTCTCCCATTTCCACTCTGGCATTGGTAAAGGCTGAAGCATCCCTTTCGGTAACTGCCACTCTGCTTTAACCTGTTGACATGTCAAACACTTCACAGTAAAAGCAGCAATATCCCTTTTCATTCCATCCCACCCGTAATACTCGCACAGATCTCTATACATCTTAGTACTACCAGGATGAACTGAAAACGGGGAACTATGAGCCTCACATAACAACTCATTCTTCAACTGTGAATCACAAGGCACACATAATCTCTTCTCAAACCTCAAAACACAATCATTATTAATGTTGAATTCAGGCAACTTACCTTTCTGAACCAGCTCTACCTTTTTATACAACTCGTTGTCTTGCTTCTGTGCTTGCTTGATTCTGTCTGATAGAGAAGATTTCACTGATACCTAAAACAAAACAGAAGGGATTCCTGCACCAAAAACTTCTATGCCAAAGTTCATCAAATCAAAAACCAATGGATCTCATTCCAAACTTATCATGGTTAATGAAGCATTACTTTTTCAACTCAAAGAATCATCCACTTTATTTTCTTTTCCCGGATGGTAGTGAATTGTACAATCATAATCCTTGATTAATTCCATCCATCTCCACTGTCTCATGTTCAATTCTTTTTGAGTGAATATATACTTTAAACTTTTGTGATCAGTATATATTTCACACTTTACTCCATACAAATGATGCTACCAAATTTTTAAATCAAAGACAACAGCAGCTAATTCTAAATCATGTGTAGGGAATTTTACCTCATGAGTTTTCAACTGACGTAAAGCATAAGCAATTACCTGATCATTATTCTTAAGGAAACAGCCATGTCCCTTCAACGAAGCATCACTGTATATAACAAACTCACCATTCCTGGAAGTTAGTGCCAAAACTGGAGCATTCTCCAATCTTCTTTTCAACTCCGGAAAACAATCATTACATTCTTTTGTCCAGATGAACTTAACACCCTTACGAGTTATCTTAGTCATTGGACTAGATAACCGTGAAAAATTTTCAAGAAAACTTCGGTAGTAACCTACCAAACCAAGAAAACTATGGATCTCGGTTACATTTGTGGGACTTGGCCATTCTTCAACAACTATTGTTTTAGTAGGATCAACAGTTATGACATATTTTGAAACAATGTGACCAAGGAATGAAATTTGTTGTAACCAAAACTCCCACTTGCTGATTTTTCCATATAGTTTATTTTCATTTATGGTTTGCAAAAAACCCCTTAAATGAATTTCATTCTCCTCTTTACTTTTAGAAAACACCAAACTATCATCAATGAAAACCACCACAAACTTATCCAATAATTCATGGAAAATTCTATTCATAAGGTCCATGAATACAGCAGGTGAATTTGTTAACCCAAAAGGAATAACTACAAATTCATAATGGTCATATCTAGTACAGAACACAGTCTTCAGAATATCTGCTTCTTTTACTTTCAACTGATGGTACCTTGACCTCAGGTCAATCATCGAAAAAAAAACTGAGCTCCCTAGAGCTGATACAACTTCATTTGATTGCCCGACATCTGCTGAAGTAGTTGCAAAGGATTTCACCACCCCTTTCTGCTTGTAGTATAACTACTTCCCATCACTCAAGCTCTTTGTTGGACACTCATTTGCATAGTGACCCATCTCATTGCACTTAAAACATCTTACTGTTGGCTTTTCATTGCCTGCTTGATCATCTTCCTTACAGTTACGAGCAATATGACCAGACTTACCACACCGAAAGCACTTACCAGACTTGGATAAAAATTCTCCAGGATTCATTTTACCACACTTCTCACAGGATGGATATTTGGTTTTCTTACCTCCTTGCTTTTTTGAGGAATTCTTCCCCTTTGCCTGCCAACTAGACCTCTTATTCTGATGTTTGTCATAGAACACCCGATCATCGGCAAACTCCATTTCCACCTTCTCCGCACATCGAACAAGTTTTTCATAACATTTGAACTCATGAGAAGCTAAATCCCTTCGATATTTGGCTTTAACCCTAAGTAAAAATGGTTTATTTTACTATCAAGATCTCGTATGATGTTCGGAGTATACCTTTCCAATCGAGTGAACTTTGATTCATAATAAGCCACTGAATCATCCTCTGGCCCCAATTCTAGGAACTGTTTTTCCATCCTAAGATGAACCACCTTAGGAAAATATTTCTCAAGAAACATACCTTTGAATTCATCCCAGTGAATATCCTCAATCTCATCATTATCCCTGATATTTTTCACCATCGACCACCACTGATCAGCTTCACCTTCAAAACGGTAAACAACAAGACTATCCTTTTGATGTTTTGAACACCCCATGACATAAAAATTCTTCTCCAGTGCTTTAATCCACCCTTCAGCTTGCACAGGGTCAGATGATCCTCTGAATGATGGGGGATGTTGCCTCATGAAGTGTTCCACCACTGACATGTTCCTCTGTGGTTGATCTGGCTGATCTCGTGCATGGATACCACTACCATTTATAGCCTGAGTCAACTGTGCCATCATTGCAACAAACTGTTCAGTTCCGATTACGACCATCTCAGGTTGCTGATTTGGAAGGTTGTCTTCCTCCTGATGTTTTCCGAACATAGCTGCTTTGTTTCCTTTGCGGAAAACCATTCTGAACACAGAAATATCTTAGGCGAATCAACATGGTAATCTGTAAATGCTATATCATTTCAATCATATCATAAATAAATTATAATTTAACAATTTTCTAACTCCTAAAGTTGTCTAAACCATCCCCTGATACCAACTATAAGGCCCCGGCCTTAAACCTTACTTAATATTGAATTAAATGAATAATTCACATTGAGGATCTTTTCAGGTTTAGAGTTTTAGAGAATTAGAACATAACTATTACATCTCAATAGATTACAAAGTGGACACTTCTACTGAGTTTCAATAATAATAAAAAAACTCTTAAAAAGAAACATGTCTAGTTCCATGTCTTATATAGCATGACATTCCCTTGATCCCATCCTTGACCTTATTCCACTTTAAGTCTTGTGAAAAACATTTCAAAAAAACGTGGGGTGAGCATAAAAATCTCAGTAAGGTATACACAATGAATGAAAACTATTACCTTTTCAAACAACAAGTAAACCATGTATACTCTAACAAAGTAATACCTTCACCATCATAAAGTAGTAAAAACTCTTCACTGAATAAAGTATCATTACTTAACTTTTTGTAACCAAAGGATTACCATAAAACCCATATAAATAACACGTAGCATATATAAAGGTAACTTGGGACATAAACATACTTAAGTGGAATAACCATATGGTCGACTTCAACACATATCACTTAATGGAATAGCCATAAGGCCAATTTCCATACATACTTAATGGAATAGCCATACGGCCGACTTCCATACCCAATCCATTGGAGGTTATAACGTAACCACCCATCCTGGTATTCACGGCACCACCCATCATATGGTTTATAACGTAACCACCCGTTAAAATGTCAAAGTATAAATATAAAATCATAAAACATAAATCCAATATGATAATATTTCCACATCACAATATATCATAATAGAATCCTTTATCAAAACCATTTTCAATACCAAAATAAATAAAAGAGTATATGGTATTTATTTTATTTTAAAAACATTACGGCTTGTTGAGGAATCCAAAGACCAAATAATACTCGCAGCGGCGGAAAAGGTCGTTGTCACCGCGTACATTAAAAAAACATTCCTTTTTGTCTTTTAGTAAAACGCTTCGTAGAAAAAGATTCCTTTTGTATAAAAGTATAAGTCAAAGGGGTTTATACACCATATAAATGAATGTTGTTTATAAAACGAAATATGCCTCAATGAAAGGAGATTGTGACGAAGTCCCTTACCTTGGGTCTGACTTGACTCGATCGTTTTTTAACGTCCTCAAAATCGGGTAACTCCCTTTTGTTTGAGCTCAAAGGCTTCCTTGGGAAGACTTATGCCCAAAGTGAGGCTTTAAGGAGTAAGAGAAGGAAGTGGAGAAACAAAATTGGCAGGGTTTGGCCGAGCCAAAGGCTTTGGGAGTGTGGGTAAGGTGTTAGTGGTGGGGGCCTTTTATAAGAGGAGAGGAGGGGCACTTTTGGAATGTAAAGAAATAATACTTTATTTGAAAATGTGTTTCGGTTTTAAAAGGTCCCAAATTGATATAATTCGTGGATAAGGTGATAAGGGTTCGAAATCCACCCATACAATAAGTTTTGGACATGTGTAGTTCATTGATTTTACATTATCTGTAACACCCCGAGCATCCATTATACACTTCTAATTCAATAATGCAATAGCTTGCATTGTACGCAACTTCGAGTTCTAAAACACAACGATTAATCAAAGTAGCCGTTATGACTAGTAATAACCACTTTTTAAAATTATAGAAATTTTATATTTCAAAATGGACTTAATTTTTGGATTCGGAATATCGAAATTAGCTTATTTTGAATTTTTGGTATTTTTCTGAGAACTTCTAATTTTTTATGAATAGTGAAAAATACTTAAAAACAACTTTTTTAATCAAAATAATTTATAGTGATAAATTATACTATTTAGTGGTTTTAAAGTATAATTAGAATATATTTTTACCATTTTATCCGATGGTGGTCATAAGAATTAATTTAACATTGAAATTGGACATAAACAATTTCCAATCTTTTGATATAAATTGTTTCTTAAAAACACGCTATTTTTTGTGACAGCGGGAATTAATTATAAAATTAATTAATGAAACTTATATGTTGGAATTTTGTAAAATAGAGATCATTTTTGAATTCGTAATATCAATTATAGCTTAGGGTGAAATTTTGGCATTGTTCTGAAAAACTTCAATTTTTGATGAATAGTGAAACCACTAAGTGGTAGTTAAATAACTGATTTTTCGTTTAAATGAAATATTACCACTTATGTGATTTGATTTTCAAAAATCCGACCTACATGGTTGTCATTAAGATGTAAAATGTGGTTCATTGAGATCAAAATAATTTTTTGATGAATAGTAACTTTAAAGTTCTTAATCGCGATTAGAGGTAATTAGTGTATTTTAAGGTAAAAATAATGTTTTAATAATATGAGATGAGCTTTACACTTGTCCTAATACTATTGTATGAGTCATGGAAGACCAAGAAAACCCATGGGTCAACATGGGGACCTCATGGAGCCACTTTGGTTGGAAAATGACATTAATATATATATATTTAATGTTAAAATTAAATTGACACAAACATGAGTTGTTTTACTAAAACAGTTTTTAAGTGGGGTTACACAAGTCCAAATTTTGATTATAAATATTAATTAGGAAGCTAAAAAGATTTCCTACACCATAGTATTTTTTTATAATTTTTATACATTAAATAAATTAAAGTAATTATGACATCATGATGATGCAGCGATGACCTCATTATTTAACGATTTAAATAAAATGGAAAGATAATGTAATATCGAAAGCGTACACTTGTCAAAAACGTATTGGATGAGTATATTTCGAACCCTTATCATCTTATACTCGAATTATATAAGTTTGGGACCTCTAAAATCCGAAACTCATTTTATAATAAAGTGACTTTTCATTTCTTTCCAAAAGTGCCCCTCCTCTCCAATTATAAAAGGCCCCCACCTCTCCCACCTCATTTACACTTTAAAGACAATTTTCTCGGCCAAACTCTTCCCAAATACTCTTCCAACTTTCCCCTCTTACTCCTAGAAGCCTCACTTTGGGCAGAACTCTTCCCAAGGAAGCTTTTGGCTCAAATCAAAAAGAGTTACCCGATTTTGAGGTAATGTCTTCTCTAATTTTGTTTTGTTTTATTTTTCTTCTCCAACCCCATAAACTCTTTTTATTAATTTCTTTTGTAACAACACCAGTATCCTCAATATACTAGGATGTTGTTATAAGAATTATTCGAGCTACACTTACACAAACCTACATCTAATGGTTAAAGAACATACGGTTTCTGTGGATGGCGAATTTCTGCCTCACGAAACGATGATTATTCAACACTCATATAACAAATTCAAAGGTGGCCATTAAGATGTCACTATTTTTATATATGATATATAATATGTTTATGTTTTACTTATGCTTCTGTATTTCTCATTTATGGCATACTTTATGATTTCCATTATGGGTAAAACGCGATAATTTCATTTTAGGAAGTGCGGACTACCGCCCCCTCAAAGTGATTTGAATCGTTAATGCCATATGTGGGATGCATAAAGGATGGAGTAAATGGTATTATACACTATATTATACTGTAATTATATTATAAATTTATATCATTATGATTTAGTTCCATTAAATATGAAATTGAAATGAAAGTAGCGTTCATGCGTACGTACGGCTTACCGTCTCCATGAACGGTGCATTTCATTTCTTACCTCTAAATGTTACGTAATATTATAAATTAATGTATATACTGGATATATAAGATATATATGACAAATAAATCATGAATATAATTCTGGAGATAATGGATATTCTACCACATAAACAACTTGTAATTATAAGAAGTTTATTGTTGACTCAAGTACCAAGGTCGACAAAACAACCGTTATTAACTTATATAATTACATAATGTTAATATCATTGTAATAAGTGATATAATAAGGATAATGAAATTGAAAATGGTTCTTAATAAGGTATATATTAACTCTATTTTATTATTTAGGAGGTTAAATAATGGTTGAGTCAAGTCAGACACGAGGTAAGGGAATTTCTTAACCCAACTTCTATTCTTTGGGTTAATCTCCTACTTTCAAATTATGTCATGATATTATTATGTCATATTTTGTATTTTTACTTTCTTCATGTGTACATATAGTGAAAACACATAATAGATATATTTTATTTTAAAAATGATCTTTTTATGGATTTCGTCTCAATATCCTTTCATTGAGGCATATTTGGTTTTATACACAACATTCTTTTATACGGTGTATAAACCCCTTTGACTTTTACGTTTAGTCAAAAGGAATCTTTTTATACGAAGCGTTTTAGTAAACGAAAAAAAGGGAATGTTTTTCTTCCATACATATGCGGCGACAACGACTTCTCCGCCGTCGTGACCATTATTTGAGTTTCGGCTTCCTCTACAAGCCATAATTTTTTATAATGAAAAATAAATACAAAGTTTTCACTTTCTATAATTTTGGTATTGAAAATGGTTTTTAAAGAGTTTTTATTATATCAATGTGTTGTACTGATATCTTGTGATTGAAATGTGGAAATGTTATGTTTCCTTTATGCATGTTTTATGTGATACGATTATGTTATGGTTTATGATATGTTTAAACCTATTCATATGAGGAATGTATTGGACTTAATAAGTGACGGGTGGATCCCGCTATAGCTCCTCGATGCATCGGTAGGTCTCATGAGACAACTAGACGTGGAATTGGCCGAGGCCCTTTCCCAATTTGATTTATGGTTTTGGCCGAGGCCTTGACCAAATGTTTTAGAATGTAAGGCATTATACAATCCCTCATTATGAAAGTGGTTATTGATCATTCATGTGATTATTCGTCCCGTAGAATATCCATGTGAAGAAGTGAATGACATTATCTCATTTTACTTTTTCCATATTATGCTGAAGTTCATGTTTAATAAGGATTTTGTTTAGTTATACATTGCCTTAAATGTTTATCTTTATTTATGAAAGATTCCGCAATATTGTTATCCTTACTGAGCATCTGAGCTCACCCCTTTCAATGTTTTAATATTTTCCAGGATGTGAAGAAGTATTTTAGGAATGACCTGCAGGGATAGTCAGAAGAGGATATGAGTGTGGACTATGAAGACTTTGTTATTGGTTTTTCACTTTATGATGTAATGTAACACTTATGAATGAATCTAGTGTTTCCAAGGCTACTAAACTAATCGGTCTTTCAAGACTTGATATTTTGTGATCATGCCAATGTTACGAAGTAATTCACCTACTCTGGGTAGCTGGGGTTGGAGCGTTACAGTTGGTATCAGAGGCAGTTTAGTACTAACCTTGGAAGCTATATTTAGATAAACTCTGATTAGAGCACGTAAACCTAAGATGAACTTTGAGGATTAGTATAGAAGAACTTCCTAAAATTTTGGTGTTGTAGATATGTTGTGAGTTTTCCGAGAAATACATCCCGGTCTGGATACGAGCAGGTAGAGGCGGCTCTGGCACAGATGTACGTAGGGGTAAAACCCGAAAACACCGCTTTGAGCTAGACTCGAACGGGAACTGGTGCACGACAACGGGCCTTGCTGCACTCTTGGTTACGACACTCCCGGGGGATATGCTTAGGATAATTCTCATTTCTTTACAAACCACTATGAAGGGTTTTGAGTATATACTTCCTCAAAGAAAACTTTTTTTAATGATTATGGATTATATCCATAAAATAGTTCAATTAGTGTTAAGTGTTTTACAAGTACGAAATTATGTATTTTGATTCATAAACTAATCTAGTTTATGCCATTGTTTAGAAATGGCGCCTAGTGGAAGGAATGGAAACCGTATCAATGCACGAACTCCGTGTAGGGATTGCCCTCCTACTCAAGATAATTATTGTGGATCTGGAGATACAACTGGTGCTGATCAACTTATTACCATACTGGGACAACTCACTCAGGTTATGAATAATAACCTTACTCGTATGGAGCACCCTGATCCGCAATGTGGAGGATCAATGTTAGACTGCTTCATGAGGCAACAACCACCAACCTTCAATGGGAGTACAAATCCTATAGTAGCTGAGCAATGGATAAGTTCCATAGAGAAAATATTCCATGCCTTGGGGAGTAGTGAAAGGGAGAAAGTTGTCATGGCAGTTTACCGCCTCACTGGAGATGCCGATCAATGGTGGTCACTAATTCAAAACACAAAGGAAGATGATGAATTAACAAACATGGAATGGCAGGAGTTCAAAGAGCTTTTCTTAGAAAAATACTTTCCTCGAGACCATCGAGCGGATATGGAAAGGCAATTTTTGAGTCTGAGACAAAAGGAGGATGAGAATGTCGCAAAGTATGAGGCCAACTTTACAAGGTTAGCGAGGCATGCTGTAGATTATATACGTAACCCAAGAAGTAATATTGATCGTTTCTTTTATGGGTTAAAACCATTTCTTCATCGAGCATTTGTCTCACAAACCTTTTCGTCGTACGAAGACATTGTCTCATGTGCTATCAAGACAGAAAAGGAATTCTATAAATATTATGACAATAAAGTAAAGAAAGAGAAGAAGAGAACTGTGGAACAAGAGACAGATAAAGGGAAAAAGGGAAAGAAGGATTTTCCATTATGTGATAATTGTGGGAAGAATCACCCTGGTACTTGCCTAAAAGGAATGGGAGTTTGTTATAAATGTGGAGAAAAAGGTCACCAAGCACGTGATTGCAAGGGAAAGAAAGAGGCTATCAATGTTGAATGCTACAATTGTAGAGAAATGGGGAATTATGAAAATGAATGTCCTAAGCGTCAGGGAAACTTACCTCAGAAAAGGCCAAGGTATCAAGGAAAATCTTATGCTGTTACTACAGTTGAAGCAGAATAACTAATGTAATGGTGCTTTTGGACTCATGGATTATATTCTGGTTATTAGAATACTGTGATATATATATAAGGATTGTACTGCAGTACTTGTTGATTTCTGTAAAGTTTTAATATGATGAAGGTAATTATATTTTTAGTATGTGACAATAAGAGAAACATTTCTTTGTTTAAGGAATCTGATGTTACAATTGATTTTGGAATTTAGAGACGTTTTAGAGAATGTCTGGACGGAGGTATTTTGGATAACTATTAAGGTTGGAGTGGATTAAGTTGATCTTTGGATAGTATTGTTTATGGTTAAAAAATTTATGAAGATTATTTTTGGAATATTATGATACTATAGTTTTAGGAAAAGGACAACCTGCAGGGTGGGGCATAACCCGTCGCGTCGGACAAAGCTGCAGGAATCGAACCCACAATCATAGTGCGACAGGCCCTTATTTCCTACCACTAGCCTATAGGAAGTCCCTGGTTATTAAAAAAAAATTTTACTAATCTAAATGGTATGTGTTAATATTTGTAACCTTATAAAATTAGGATAAGTATAATATTTTTGAGTTCTATTATCATTTTGAGTGAATGATGAGTTGAAGGTTGAAACTCTAATTGTCAAGCATAAATATATATATACCTATCTCTTATTCAATGAATAAATTAATTCTTAAACTTTAGTAAAGGGATATTAAAACAAAAAAAAATGTGTTATTCTAATACCTTATGTTTTGTTGAACTGAAGATATTTTAAATCAACATAGATTGAAGGCTTTGAGGCCCTCAATTTGACAGTTGATTGTGATTGATGACCTCACTCACTCCCTACAAATATTTATGTTTTTCCTCTAATTATATGCCTCTAATTTCCACCAATGTTCTCCTTATCGAGATCATAATTTGGTGGTGACTTTCTTATTTCCATTTCCCTCTTATTAAGGCTAAATTTTATTAATCTTATTTCCGATGTGGGTTTTCCACAAAGGTATTTTCTCTTTTCATCCTTTTATTTTCAAAGAAAAAAATTACAAATTTCGAGGACGCAATTTATTGAAGGAGGGGAGAATGTAACACCCCGGCCTTCCATTATACGCTTCTCATTCAATAATGCAATAGCTTGCATTGTACGCAACTCCGAGTTCTAAAACACAACGATTAAACAAAGTAGCCATTATGAATAGTAATAAACACTTTTTAAAATTATAGAAATTTTATATTTCAAAATGGACTTCATTTTTGGATTCGGAATATCGAAATTAGCCTATTTTGAATTTTTGGTATTTTTCTGAGAACTTCTAATTTTTTATAAATAGTGAAAAATACTTAAAACAACTTTTTTAATCAAAATAATTTATAGTGATAAATTATACTATTTAGTAGTTTTAAAGTATAATTATAATATATTTTTACCATTTTATCCAATGGTTATCATTAGAATTAATTTAACATTGAAAGTGGACATAAACAATTGTCAATCTTTTGATATAAATTGTTTCTTAAAAAAACGCTATTTGTTGTGACAGCGGGAATTAATTATAAAATTAATTAATGCAAATTATATGTTGGTAATTTTGTAAAATAGACATCATTTTTGAATTTGGAATATCAATTATATATTAGGGTGAAATTTTGGCATTGTTCTGAAAAACTACAATTTTTGATGAATAGTGAAACCACTAAGTGGTAGTTAAATAACTGATTTTTCGTTTAAATGAAATATTACCACTTCTGTGATTTTATTTTCAAAAATCCGAAATAAATGGTTGTCATTAAGAAGTAACATGTGGTTCAATGAGATCAAAATAATTTTTTGGTGAATAGTAACTTTTAAGTTCTTAATCGCGATTAGAGGTAATTAGTGTAGTTTATGGTAAAAATAATGTTTTAATAATATGAGATGAGCTTGACACTTGTCCTACTCCTATTGGATGAGTCATGGCCGACCAAGAAAACCCATGGGTCAACTTGGGGACCCCATGGAGCCACTTTGGTTGGAAAATGACATTAATATATATATATTTAATGTTAAAATTAAATTGACACAAACATGAGTTGTTTTACTAAAACAGTTTTTAAGTGGGGTTACACAAGTCCAAATTTTGATTATAAATATTCATTAGAAATATAAAAATATTTCCTACATCATAGTATTTTTTTTATAATTTTTATACATTAAATAAATTAAATTAATTATGACATCATGATGATGCAGCGATGACCTCATTATTTAACGATTTAAATAAAATGGAAAGATAATGTAAAATCCAAAGAGTACACTTGTCAAAAACCTATTGGATGAGTAGATTTAGAACCCTTATCATCGTATCCTCGAATTATATAAGTGTGGGACCTCTAAAATCCGAAACTCATTTTATAATAAAGTGACTTTTCATTTCTTTCCAAAAGTGCCCCTCCTCTCCACTTATAAAAGGACCCCACCTCTCCCACCTCATTTACACTTTCAAGCCATTTGGCTCGGCCAACCTCTGCCCAAATACTCTCCCAACTTTTCCCTCTTACTCCTAGAAGCCTCACTTTGGGCAGAACTCTTCCCAAGGAAGCCTTTGGCTCAAATCAAAAAGAGTTACCCGATTTTGAGGTAATGTATTCTCTAATTTTGTTTTGTTTTATTTTTCTTCTCCAACCCCCTAAACTCTTTTTATTAATTTCATTTGTAACAACGCCAGTATCCTAAATATACTAGGATGTTGTTATAAGAAGGATTCCAGCTACACTTACACACACCTACATCTAATGGTTAAAGATCATACGGTTTCTGTGGATGGCGAATTTCTGCCTCACGAAACGATGATTGTTCAACACTCATATAACACCTTCAAAGGTGGAAATTAAGATGTCACTATTTTTATATATGATATATAATATGTTTATGTTTTACTTATGATTCTGTATTTCTCATTTATGGCATACTTTATGATTTCCATTATGGGTAAAACACGATAATTTAATTTTAAGAAGTGCGGACTACCGCCCCCTCAAAGTGATTTGAATCGTTAATGCCATATGTGGGATGTATAAAGGATGGAGTAAATGGTATTATACACTATATTATACTGGAATTATATTATACATTTATATCATTATGGTTTTGTTCCATTAAATATGAAATTGAAATGAAAGTAGCGTTCATGCGTACGTATGGCTTACCGTCTCCATGAACGGTGCATTTCATTTCTTACCTCTAAATGTTACGTAATATTATAAATGAATGTATATATTGGATATATAAGATATATATGAAATATAAATCATGAATATAATTCTGGAGATAATGGATATTCTACCACATAAACAACTTGTAATTATAAGAAGTTTATTGTTGACTCAAGTACCAAAGATCAACAAAACAACCGTTATTAACTTAAATAATTACATAATGTTCATATCATTGTAATAAGTGATATAATAAGGATAATTAAATTGAAAATGTTTCTTAATAAGGTATATATTAACTCTAGTTTATTATTCAGGAGGTTAAAGAACGGTTGAGTCAAGTCAGACACGAGGTAAGGGAATTTCTTAACCCAACTTCTATTCTTTGGGATAATCTCCTACTTTCAAATTATGTCATGATATTATTATGTCATATTTTGTATTTTTACTTTCTTCATGTGTACCTATAGTGAATACACATAATAGATCTATTTTATTTCAAAAATGATCTTTTTATGGATTTCGTCTCAATCTCCTTTCATTGAGGCATATTTGGTTTTATACACAACTTTATTTTATACGATGTATAAACCACTTTGACATTTACATTTAGTCAAAAGGAATATTTTTATACGAAGAGTTTTACTAAACGTCAAAAAGGGAATGTTTTTCTTCCGTACATATGCGGCGACAACGACTTCTCCGCCGTCGTGACCATTATTTGAGTTTCAGCTTCCTCTACAAGCCATCATTTTTTTAATGGAAAATAAATACAAAGTTTTAACTTTCTATAATTTTGGTATTGAAAATGGTTTTTAAAGAGTTTTTATTATATCAATGTGTTGTACTGATATCTTGTGATTGAAATGTAGAAATGTTATGTTTCCTTTATGCATGTTTTATGTGATACGATTATGTTATGGTTTATGATATGTTTAAACCTATTCATATGAGGAATGTATTGGACTTAATAAGTAACGGGTGGAGCCCTCTATAGCTCCTCGATGCATCGGTAGGTCTCATGAGACAACTAGATGTGAAATTGGCTGAGGCCCTTTCCCAATTTGATTTATGGTTTTGGCCGAGGCCTTAATCATTTTAGACGTCTTGGTCGAGGGCTTGACAAAATGTTTCAGAATGTCCGGCATTATACATTCCCTCATTATGAAAGTGGTTATTGATCTTTCATGTGATTAT
Organism: Viscum album; assembly: GCA_963277665.1. Lineage (NCBI taxonomy): Eukaryota > Viridiplantae > Streptophyta > Magnoliopsida > Santalales > Viscaceae > Viscum > Viscum album. Next base: position 2,008,954,614 of record OY728150.1, read on the forward strand.
TCGTCCAGTAGAATATCCATGTGAAGAAGTGAATGACATTATCTCATTTTACTTTTTCCATATTATGCTGAAGTTCAAGTTTAATAAGGATTTTGTTTAGTTATACATTGCCTTAAATGTTTATGTTTATTTATGAAAGCTTCCACAATATTGTTATCCTTAATGAGAATCTGAGCTCACCCCTTTCAATGTTTTAATATTTTCCAGGATGTGAAGAAGTATTTTATGAATGACTTGCAGGGATAGTCAGAAGAGGATATGAGTGTGGACTATGAAGACTTTGTTATTAGTTTTTCACTTTATGATGTAATGTAACACTTATGAATGTATCTAGTGTTTCCAAGGATACTAAACTAATCGGTCTTTCAAGACTTGATCTTTTGTGATCATTCCAATGTTACGAAATAATACACCGACTCTGGGTAGCTGTGGTCAGGGAGTTACATTATCTTTCCATTTTATTTAAATCGTCAAATAATGATGTCATCGCTGCATCATTATTATGTCATTAATAATTTAATTTATATAATGTCTAAAAATTATAAAAAAAATACTATGATGTAGGAAATCCTTTTATCTTCCCAAGGACTATTTATAATCAAAAATCTGACTTGTATAACCCCATTTAAATTTTTTTTTAGTAAAACATATCATGTTTGTTCCATTTTTTACATTAACATTAAATAAAAGGTATTTATGTCATTTTCCAACCAAAGTGGCTCCATGGGGTCCCCAAGTTGACCCATGGCTTTTATTGGTCGGCCATGACACATCCAATGAGGGTAGGACATGTGTCTAGGTCATCTCATATTATTAAAACATTATTTTTACCTTAAACTACACTAATTACCACTAATCGCGATTAAAAACTTAATAAGTTACTATTCACAAAAAAAATTATTTTATTCTCATTGAACCACATTTTACTTCTTAGTGACAACCATGTACGTCGGATTTTTGAAATTCAACACACAAAGGTGGCAAAATTTCATTTAAATGGAAAATCAGTTTTTATAAGTACCACTTAGTGATTTCACTATTCATCAAAAATTTAAGTTTTTCAGAAAAATTCCAAAAATTAACCGTAAGTTATATTTGATATTCCGAATTAAAAAATGAAGTCCATTTTACAAAATTCAAAACATATAAGTCAAATTAATTAATTTAATAATTAATTCCCGTGGTCATGACAAATAGCGTGGTTTTGTGAAACAATAAGTATCAAAAGATTGACACTACTTTAAGTCCGATTTCAAAGTGAAATTAATTCCAACGACCACTATTGGATTTAATGGTAAAAATATTTTATAATTTCACTTTAAAACAAATTAAATTGGTAATCTAATCATATAAATAAATTAGATTAAAAAGAGGTTTTGAATTAAAGTACAACATTTACAATATTCATTAAAAATATGAACATTATCGGAAAGATACCAAAAATTTACACAAAGTAAATTTTGATGTCCCGATTTTAAAGAAGAGTTATATTTGGTCCAATAGAATTTATAATATTGATCAAAATTATATTTAATGACGTTTCTCCGTCAAAAGGTGATAAGTGAACCCTTAGTGAAAATTAGGGTATAAATGCATAAAATTGAATTCTTTCCGTATTTTAAGCCTTTATATTTTATTGGGTAAAATTAAAAACATTTAAAAACATATATAATCATATTTTAGTTATTTCTATCCATTCCCACCAGTACAACGGCTACATGTTAACTACCATTTAAAAAAATATTATTATATTACAAGTGTGCAACGTAAGATTTCAATGAAACACATCGTTGCGTATCGAGTACGCTATCGAATGTAGAAACCCCTTTTAATTAAAATTAATAATTAATTCGTTAATATTAATTAATATGAAAATTCTTTATTCTTTATTTACCTAGGATGTTACACTAGGACATGACTGAGGTTTCTGAGTTCCCTCTAGGCTGAGGCGTTCCTACAACAATGATCAATAGTCGCTGTTCCTTTTGTGTTTAAGTGTTTAGTTCATGCATGAATTTTGTTCCTTAGTAGTAAATTTTTTTACATTTCAACATTTTTTGGGCATAGTGATGTTTGTGTGTGTACATGTACTTAGGAAATACCTCATATTTAGTAATATGCCTACTCGGTGCTTGTCACTATCCCCTGGCCTAATGGTGGTGGGCTTGGGGAGTCGAGGTGTGGTCCCCACTAGGATTGGTCGTGACAAAAATTGCTTACTTATATTTAAACAACATTGAATTTCCAAGATAAGAGACATTTTTTCCTTCGATGAATGCTGATTATTTTTAATTGAATGGTTATATAGAACTTGTATTTATTAAATGAAAATCTAATCAATTGTATAAATGTGATGGTAAGACCAAGAAATGTGATTGTTTAAGATTTGATAATTGAGTGTGTATACATATTGGTTTCCATTAAATTTTAATAGTTGTTAATGAGAGGGTATAATCATTTTTTAGTTGATAGAATCATTTCATATTTAAAAATGATAAAAGGATGATTAAATATAGTAGATTCTATATATGTTTCTCTTATGAGTTGTGAATACTGTAGTTGGCACCATGAATAGAGAACTATCATCGGATCATGATTCCTTGGACTTCTCAACCCATTGGAGCTGGCATTCTAGGACTGAAGGAGGACCTATTTGGTATGAAATGATTCATCGACTCAATCTAGTTTCAAATAGAGTTTCAACTGATATTCTCATAGGACTTATAGAGGATGACATTGTCTTCTACACCTTGGATTTGTCGCTTCAAATTCTAACACATTTACTATTCTGTATGACCTTGAGAAATATCTTATGCATTATTGAACGAGTCGTGCATGTATGTTCTGACTCTTCTATTTAAATGACAATGTCATCATTGAGAATTTATTTGTTGATATAAGGTGAGTCCAAGTAAGTTTTTTTTCAATGTTTGTCATATATTCCTTGTTAAGAGATTTAACATTGTTATCAAGGGTCATTGAGAGGATATTTAGTATCAAAATCTCATAAGAATATATGTGATGGGATCCTTACGACTATTTATTTCATATCTTATTTTTATGCACATTGGTTACCATTTTATATTGACCTTAATGTATTTGTATAAATCAGTGGGTGGATTACTACTGTGATTAAATATCATGCCCTATTTAGGCCACCGTTGGGAACCCAAACTAACTATTTGGATATAGGTAGAGACAAGGGAAGGCACCCACAATACGATTCTAGCAATAGTACGATTCATAGGAGTAGGCGACACGAGACCGAGTAGAGATTTATGATTCTATGTTGAGATAGAAGTTTTTGGAATTTTTAGTATTTTGTGGATATGTATGGTATTTTACAACATTGTAAATATTTTTCATTCTTATTATAGATACATAACATGATCATCATTTTATATGAGATACTCCTATAAAATTTTACATATTAATGTATTTCTAATTTATCTTATGTGTGACTGTTCCAATGCTTTTACTATCGACTATTATAGACAATCCACATTGTTACACTCTTTTAATGAGGGAATAGTCTCTCAAAAGACTCACCCAATACCCTCACTTCTATTTGATAGAAATTGGAATTTGTGGGTATGAGATTGAGTTCTTGTGGCCAATAGGCCTCAGGGAACTATTGATTGGATTCTTAGTTTGGGATGATACAAAGTAGTACAAGATAACCGTTGTTTTACTATATTAAAATTTTTCAACAAAATATAGCAATACTAAGGCATATGAACTTGGTAATATATGGTACCCGATTATAACTAAACCGTGTATGTGAAAATTCCAAATTGTATCAAAATAAATTATTATTCAATGTAACTTGACTATTACAATTTGTTTCATTCCCACATTGGGTGATTCACAAGAACTATTAAGCTATTATTTGAAATTACTATGTGTTATATTTTATTTCAACAAGAGTCGATATGGGTGTCCCATCTCAGGAATCATTTACAGAACATGATATAAATTTCATTATATGAAATATGCCAACCCATTTAAGATGTATTACTTGATTCATGCTGTTGTGATAGTTTTTATAATATATATACCAACTATTTTGAATGATTTTGTGAAGTGGATAGGGGATTCGATGCCTTGTTTTATTTCATAAGATGCATTCGACCTTATGAATTAGAACATGACACACCAATTATTTCAATCAATTAATGTGTATGTGATATGGTGTGAATTATTGGGACATCATGATTTTGTTCATGAATAGTATGATCTATCCTTGATCTGAATTTGGTAAAACAATAGCATAAACATTTCAATTGAATTGTGATATATAATGAAATGAGTATAAAATGTAATTTTAATGGAAAATTGAACGATATTAAGAGACTCAACCTAGACCCATATTTTCAGAGGGAATGATTTAGTGTAACTAATTGATTCTAGTAAATTTTATTTTTATTGTAATTGATTTAGGAGTATGTTTGGTTATAGGACCTATTATAGGTGGTTTTTTACATGTCCTTGGAATTTTAACTAGGAACATATATACCATTATTTTACAAGGTGTGTGTTTCGAATTGTAGATCCATGCCACTGGGATGTCAACCAATTGTATTCCATGATGGTGGAGATGACCATGCACTATAGGTGTTAATACATGGTATACCTATGGTTCCTACACCAATGATAGCTACGACTCTAACTATTTTTAATGAAAATTTTTATAAATCATTGTTTTGAGTGGGATTATATAATGTCATGCATACATTTTATGCCAAACCCAAATATCCAAGTCTATGGATAAACTGATTCTAGTGTTCCAATAACATCATACTTCAACATTTTAGAGGGATTAAAATCCACAAGGTTATAATATTTGGGTTGAGATTACACAATCAATATTCAAGAATATTGTGAAACTTCCTTATATGAGGTTGATTCTCATGAAATACATGATTCATGGAAGAAAAATGCACTAGTTGGATGTTATGAACAAGACTGTCTGGCACTTAGAATGGTTGGGGTGGATTACCATGCCACATTTTATGACTATGTTTACCTCTAGACATGGAGGGTATTGAGGGTTAGTAAATTCATGCATCTAGAGTAGCGAAATGTGATATTTATTGAGTAATAAAAATGTATTCTAGAGTTCCAGTATTTTAAACTGATGTAAATTAATGATAAGATGTAGAGGCCATGATGATTGGAGGATGGTCTCTGACAAGATATCAAATCCTAGGTTCACTTTTTCCAATAGTCCTTTATCATTTAAATGGTTAATGAGGTGCAGATTACATAGTAGAATTATAAGAAATGTGGGGGAGCATAATAGAGAAGTATCATCTCTCATCCCAATATTATGACGCCCTATTGAAGGAAGTAATAGTATAATGAATCCTATGAAATGAATTCCATTTAGGTTCTGAGTACTACAAGATCAGTATTATTTCATCAGAGTGGCAGATGAGGCCACATGAAGAATCATTATGACTAAGACCTAGTCAAGTGACAATATTGATGATGTATGAGACACATGAAATTTTTTTGATAGACCATCCCTCCAAAGTAGGTTGAATGGGGTTAGATCTGACACCAGGTATTGGAGTGGTATTCTCAACTCTGTGTTAAGAAGGTCATTGTGGTAGTAATGATCGATTATGCCAACATACTGGTGGTTGTGGCCAAGAAAGGAAAACAATAGTTAAATCAAGATATCATAGCATTCCCACTATAAGTAGTGATGTTGTGTCATAGAGTATTCATTATGGAGATATTTATTTTGTACAACCTAGCCCAAAAAGTAAAATGTGTTGGAACATCTTTAGTGAATGGTACAATCTTAGTAGGCTTTACTATAGAATATTCTTTTTTTATTTCAGATTCCTTGAATTGATACATATATAAACCTATTATAATGATATAGGATAACATTATACTATATTTGGAGAGCATTATGATGCATAATAATCATTGGGAATCATTAAAAAGACATAATTGAATACAGTTATTTCCCCCTTCAGTTTTGTGTGTGTGACATTGTTTGGAATCATTATATCGTTGAGATGAAAGGGTGTCATGTTATACTTAGGATGTATTAGCAAGTATCATAGAGAGATAATATAGAATTCTATCACCTTATGATCAATTTCACAAAACAATATGGTTTTGTTTATACTCAAATGGGTGAATGGGATTTATAAGAGTGTCAAGATATACCACAACATATTGGGCTCAATGGTATGATAGAAAAATCGATAATTTGTATCTAGATGATCAGGGAGCACATCATACATATATTCTATCAGTGTTTTATTTCTTCAGGGGCTGTGTTACCCTGATAATTTTTTGGTTTACCTAATGAGGGAGAGGTTTATTAATTCGTTGATCTTCTTCCAAGAGCTACACTGATATCCATTTCTCTTTATATTATATATATTTCATTCTTTCAAGAGCTCAATAGGCATCTAGAGGATTAAAAAGAAAAAAGGTTAATTCAATCCATCGCTTCTCGATTGTGTTAACTACTTATTTTTTTGAAAAAGGCTTTTGCATTCCTTTTGTTATGAAAGGAATATAAAAATTTAAACTAGTAAATAGTTAAAAATAGGTTTACCTTATCATGGATATTTGGCATGATTGATTAGATTTGAGGTTATCAGGTACTCTAGCAATTAGGTTTGAGGTCCTGATATCACCAAATATTTTTTTCTACCTATATACATAAATATTCTATCATTAAATAGATTTTATGGTCTATATGTGTATATGGTTATGTAGTTCTGTATCACTCACTTTCCAAAGGTATTCATGACTCTGAGGAACCAAGTGTTTCACCCTTACCTGGATTCATTTTTAGTGTTTTTTGTGGATGATATCATGATTTATTCTCACAATATACATGACCATATAAAACATCATGAGATCATATTGGATACACTATGAAAGAATAAATAATATGAAAATTTTAACATTTCTACTTTTAAATGGATCTGATTCACATCATGGTTCAAAACATCTTAGATTCATAAGTATCTGTTGACCCAAATAAACTGAGAGGTGTAGTTTCTGGGGTATATCCCATGAATTTTTTTAAGTAGATTGTTTAATAGGGATGTATGGTTACAAAATATCTTATATAAAGGACTTTCATGCGGACCAGTGCCACTAAAGGGATTGTCTAGGTAGTGTGTTATGTTTTTATAGTATGATTCTTGTGAAATATAATTTCAAGAGATGAAAGGGAGATATTCTCCAGCCCAAATTTTGATACTACTATATAAGGGAAGAGATACACTATGTATTGGGGCACATCAGGTATTAGACATGGATCAGTAGTGATGCAGGGATATAGAGTCATGGTGTAAAACAATTAAAAGTTGGGGTGAATTAGAGGAACCTCCCAACACACGATCTCCTGTTCACTATATTTTTTTCCCACATTGCATTATTGAATATATAATATTCTAGGATATTTTTTGTGTGGTGATGAAGACCACAAAAAAATCATCTACATATTTACACAATGTGATATAAATAAGTAAAATAAAATTTTAGTTGAATACAAAAATTCATTTTATTTTGATAATTCCAACATGCATGGGAATTCGCAATTATATGGTAGATGCACTGAGAAGGATGAATAAAATAACGTTTGTGAAGCATGCTATTAATGAGGGGAAGATTATAGATGTGTTCTATAAAAAGAACATGGCATTGAGGGATAGTCAGGGGTAGTATTTTCTTTAATCATTCGATGTGACCTCTACCCTACTAAATAGAGTAAGAATGAAGAATCAATCAAAATCTAAGGGAATATTCATATATTAGAGTGTTGTAAGTGAGGACCATACTCAAGGATAAACCATGGGTGAAGATGAAATATTTTTTATTAATGGTCATATTTTTGTTTTTGTGGACATACATGAGGTCCAAATATAAGAGTTTCATTACATGTATTTGTATTTTCACCTCAGTGTTATTAAGATGTATCGTGACTTGCGCCATCAGAACTAGTTGTTGGGTATGAAGCATGAGGTTACTAGTATTGTTGTATTTTGTTCATTTAATTAGTAGGCGATGGCATTAAATAATTGCCCATTAAAACTATTAATGTTGTCTTATATCCCCATGTGGATATGGGATGATGTCGTGATCGATTTAGTGACCTAATTACCAACGATTTCTCAAGATATCAACACTTTTTGGGTTGTTGTTGATTGGATATTGAAGATTTATCAATTCATGTTGACCAAGGATACCTTAAATATTGATCTTATTGAGAGGTTTTGTATCAATGAGATATTATGGATTCATGGGGACCCACATACTATTGATTCAAATTGGGAATGGTGGCTTATGTCTATTTTATGTAAGAGTCTAAAGTGGTTATTGGGTACATAGGTGATTCTGAGAACACCATACCACCCTCAGACTGATGGATAGGTAGGGAATACAATATAAGATATCGAGAAAATCCTATAAGAATTCATTACTGATTTTTAGGATTCTTGAGAGAAGCATATTCCCCTAGTCACGTTCTCTTACATAATTGGTATCAAGGGACTATACATTTGTAATAATATTTGGATTTTTATGGTTGGACATGTCAGTACCCCTTGTGATGTATAGATATTGGAGATATAGATTTCGTGGGACAATATCCCAAGTTAGTGACTTCTGAGTAGGTGCAGTTGAATCAAAAATGTTTTTCTAACGCACTGTCTCAATAGAAATCAATTTTTTACAACCATTGATAAACTCTAGAGTTTGCAGTTATGAATTGGGTATTTTTAAATTTTTGTATAAGACTAAGACTCAATTGAATTTGGAGACTAGGTTAATTATCATAGTGGTATGATGGTCCATTTGATATTCATGGTAGAGTTGGGCCAGTAGCATATCAGTTACAGTTACCTTAGAGGTATCAAGCTATTCCTAGAGTCTTCCACATATCTCAACTATACAGATATCATTTAGACCAATCTCATTATTTTCATCATGTAGAGTTTGAGAATGATTTTTCAGCTTTATATTAGGAAAATCCAATTATAATCATCAAAAATAACAAAAAGGTTTCATTAGGCCAGTCAGTTCCTCTAGTATAGGTGTTATTCAAGGCGTGACAGTTTAAATGAAAAGACAATGGAGTATGAGGCCAATGACAAGCACGGTATCTTATTTTTTTGTCACACATGTCTAAACCATATTTAAGAGGGAAATTTTGGGGAAAAAATTTTTGTGGTGAAAATTAGTTTGAACTCAGGTATTCATATGCGCTAGTAATTTAATATTATTCAGTTTTAATATTTTAATATGTCAAGATAAGAATTCCATTTGTGTTCATGGATATAAAAGTGGTCTATTGGGATTCTTTTGAGTTTAGAAACTAGTTTTTTGCGGATAAATACTAGTGAACTGTTAGTTGAAAACACAATTTGGAGGACACATTGTATAATAAACTATAATAGTAAGGGGCAGAGAGAAAGAGTAGGTTACATGATAAGACAAAATAATGTGATTTGGGCCTCACGACATTGTATCATCCTTTTCAACTTTATCAAACAATTATTTTCATGGTTTTTGGATGGTTATTCAAACTGTGTGAGGAAACCATGTAGGTTCCCCTTAACTAAAACTAATCATGCATGGTTGGCACACAGTTTGTAAATCTGTACACCTAAATTGTGAAAACCAATTATTTTTGGTGAATTTAATTATATTAAATCCAATAAATATCTATTTTAAAATTGAACTCTTTGTTCATCCATCACGCAAAAGGTTCTCATTTATGAATCCACCTTTGAAGACCATTATTCTAGTTGAGTTAAATCATTTGTTCGATCGTTTATTCAAGATATAGCCATCTAGTAGGATCCACATTGGGGAGTACAATATTACATTTTTACCATTATTTGTTCTTCTATATTCCATCTACTCTATTTAGGTGCAATCTGATGTTACTTCATTTTTGGTTCTTTGTATATCCTTGATTTTTTACATGATTTGAGTCGAATCATTTGTTGATTGTGGAAGAGCACTAGAAAATTGAGCTATGGTAGGTGGTCTATACATTTATCGTTGGTTTCATTACTTTATTAACCTCTTTGTCGGTTTTCCATAGTAATGTTTTATGGAGAATCCCAAATATTAAAATCATTATTTTAGTCTAATGAACTGGGACCTATTATACAATCCATTTTGTATCCATGAATTGAGTTTTTGGTTGTCCCCCCAAACCATGTCTGTCCACATGGGTTTCCCATTTCTTATCCCAGATGTTGAACAACACATGGGTTGTGAATTTATATTTTTGAGTTAATGGAAGCTTAGTTATAATTAAATCACATTAAAATGATTTGGTTGGAGTTTTTTCATAATATTCATATTTATCCTCATAAATAAAACATTTATATGGAACAATTATTTATTAAATGGATTTATAACAATTTTATAAATGAGGTGGTAAACTCATGAAATGTATTTATTTATTATTTGATAAATGAGTGGATGTACTGATTGGTTTTATTAAAAGGTGAATGGAGCATAATAAGTGGTTATATTCGTGTTTTAGTATTGTATTCTTTTGAAATGTAAAATGGATTGAATGATGATTTAATCCATTAGATGATAAAGATGTTTCTACCGTGGGTCTTGATAGAGGTATATGATGCCTTGGATATAGTATGCACTTTATGTCCTGATTTTCATTGATGTCATTGGATTTAATACCCATTGGATGGTGGTTTCCTGGACATGTGTAGGTCATGTTTGGTATGACATGTTCCTAGGACTCCAACCAGTGCCTAACCAATTTTCCGAAGAGATTCTCTTGGGAAATGATAAGGATTCATTAGTTTTAAACACCTAGTTTCATGCCCTTCATAGACTAAAACACTGATTATATGGCATGAATATGATAAATATTTTATTCATGTATGAAAAAAATCCTATTTTGATGTTCTAACTCTTGTGGTTATATGGAATAGTTGTGTTTGAAGTGTTATGTATGGATGTTTGGTGAGGCCATGTTGGTTATTTTTCGGTTTTGGTTATAACATCCTTGTTAAGAGCTTGACACTTATTTTTTAGGGAGCCACGATAGTAAATTTAGTATCACCTAAATAGTAAAAAATATTCCGTGGTAAATTACACTTATTTAAATACTATCATATTTAATTTTTAGTCATCTAGATACATTTCACAACATATAATAGTATAGTTGTTTGGGGGGTACCTACTGGTATGTTATCTCACACCCTGTTCGGGCTATCATTTGGAATCCAAAACTAATATTTGGATATATTTTGTGATAGAGGAGATCTCCCTTAGTATGATTCTTGAGGTTGTACAATCAATAAAGTAAACAGAGATCATGACTATGTTGAGTTTCATGATGCTATTTGGAAATAAAATGGTTTTTCCTTTTTTTTATGATTTATGTCGTACGGTATTTATTTTTATTCATTTTGGATAATTTTTAGATTTTTTAATTGATCATAATTGTGTATGAAATGCTCCTAATTATTTTTCAATATTCTTTCCTTACTCATTTATATTATATCTAATTATTACACTATATCCTCTATAGATTATAGTTTCTATTTCATTGTGTTAAACACTAGTAATGGAGGCATTATATTCCAACAATAACACACAATTCCCTAGCTGGATGTATACACCCTTTATGGCCTGGGAGACGTGATTGCAGCCTTATAGATAACCTGGATTTGGGAAATATTGTGTGGCTTTTGGGTGCTAGAAATCACAGTTATAAATTTAATTTTAATACAAACACTTGTAATGTGGAAAACCAATTTCAACAATATTTTTTGTATGTAATTTTAATTTTTTATGAAATAATTATTTTAAAAAAATAATGGTAACCCTGACAGATTATATAAATTTTTATTATTAAAAATATGGACTCCATTTTTTCATATTCTGATATCAGAATATGATTAATTTAATAAGAAAATAATCTGATAGAGGTGATAAGAAACAGAAATTTTGAAGAGTAGCTTTTTAAATGATTTCAAAATATTTATGTACAAATTAAACATGAAATTGAATAAAATGGCATAAATTTTATTAAGGTCTGGATAATTGTACTATGGTTAAATTAAACCCAATTTCAAATATAATTTAAATTTAAAAATTAATTAAATCAAAAAGATGTCTTGAATTAAAATTGAGTATTGATCAATATTCCTCAAACAATTAAAATTTTCATAGTTATCCAAACAATTCATAGTAATATAATTATTACCTAATCACAGAAAAAATGTTACCTAATTTGTCAAAATAATATTATAAAATTTTCAAATATTATTTTAAAATAAGATCACCATTATAAGGTGAAGAAACATTTGTTAGATTATAATATTATTTAGAATTATAAAATTAGATTCATTATTATATCTTATAAATAAAATATATAAGATGAGTTTTAAAATGTATATTGAAAATATATTATGTAAAATTAAATAAAATAATTCTAAAAAATATAATCTTTTATTTTATTTAGTTATAACATGTTTTTTCATAAATAGAATGTTTTTAGGAAAAGTTCTATTTTATTTTCAAAAAGGCTTTTATTTTAATTTCTAACTAATTGGCAACAAAATAATTCATTTTACATGAATGTGTAAACCAAATTATAATAATTAATTTAATATAATTCAAAAACACTATTCTAACAGCAACATGAGAACTCTCATTATTAATAATAATATTTATGTCATATGAAATGTTTTTTAAACATGGTGTTGTGTGCAATAGAAACTAAACATATTATTGTGAGTGAAAAAAGACAAGAATATTTTCACACTTGACATAAGATATCCTTAGTTTTTTATGTAATAAAAAATAAAAAAATTACAAATATTTGAAAAATAATGACAAAAAAATCGGGTATTACAATATATTAATGAAACACAGTTTAATAGGAATATTAATATTGATATTAGTGGGACGGTTTTTTTAAAAATCATCTTAAACTATAAATAGTATAATCTGATTATATTATAGGAATTGATGGGATTTAATTTTATCATTATATAATATATTCAATATTAAATAAAGTTATATTGAATTATTTCATACAATTAATAACACATCCAAAGTTAGTTATTTTGTTTTAAGGTGGAAGTGGAAGTTAACTATATCAAATTATAATAATGATTGAAACTTTTCAAATTAGTTACCTTCTAGTTATATATTAATATATATGTATTTTTTCTAACACCCTAATAATTTTATGATGTTGAGATTTTTTATTTGTTTGTTGTCCAATGTTTTACGCTACACCAAGATAAGATTGCTAAATACAAAACAGAATATCGTCGTAGGGTGTATGAAATACTATTCTTGGATTGGGTTTCACAAAATTTCAATTTCATTTTATAGAATTAATTTCTCATAAGACTGAGTATAATTGAACAACTAAATATTATATCCTTGTTATTATAATGGACAGTATGAATATTATTAACATTCTTCTGAGAATATATAAAATCACTTTTTATGGATATGATTAATGAACAATATATTAATCCCATTAAATATAATTATTAAAATTCATATTATATGTTTTACAGACATGATATATGATCAAATTCGTTTTTTGGATAAAAGAAGCATTTAAAAAATAATGTTTTCAATCATTTTGATTATGCACCAACAAAAAAAGCTCTTTTTGACACATTTTTATTCAATTTTTAAAAAATAAAATTTTCTTTTTATTCAGAAAATTAAAATATCTATCATACCATTTTTGGTATTATTGTGATAAGTTTAATTTTGTCCTGAATAGTAAAAATAATGATTTTTATTGAATAATTTATTCTTCCTTAAAGTCAATACATAATTATGTTTTCAAATAGTTTTTAATTTCAATTAGTTCATTTTAATCAATTATTTATTTTTAAAATCATTTTATACATTATTTTTGTAATAGAAAATTTACCTTTTAAAAGGGAAAATTTTCCAAAAAACTATTTTTCACGAAATTTAATCGATTTTATTATAAATTTTATTCTGAATCATATTTGTTTTCAATTTTCGAAAATGAATGAAAAATTTGGATTTATGGGGTATAATTTCCTTATGTAGGCCAATTTTATTTTTGACCAATATGAATAGTAACCATGCTAAATTTTGTTACCATAGTAAAGGTAAAATTATACAATTTAGATTAAAAAATTATATTGACAATAAAATGACTAAAACAAATAAAAAATATTTTTTGATTAATTTAATTTAACCCTTAACACACAAGGATTACACTTATGTTTTTTAATGCACACATTTCCATGAATAAAACGTAATAATATTTAAATAAAATAAGATACAAAGTATAATTTTCTTGGTCATTAATATATATTAGGTGTCCCTGTATGGACAAATGGGTGTAAAAAATGAATATAAATTGTACTCATTATATTAAAAACATATTATACTAATGTAAATTAATTTTGGATGGTTTGAAGCAATTTTGGAGGTATTATGTTCTTTATAAAATTTTATTTATTGAAAATTTATTTATATCACATTCTTGTTTTAAATAATATATCATTTTTAAAATAAGTCTATATAGAAGATATATTTCACTATAAATAATAATATAAAATAAAATTTTGTTCTTTATCATGGTTATTTGTTTATTACTTTTAGTGTATAGATAACTAACTTGAATGATTTTTATTTTGTTGATGGAAAAATTATTTAATTGGTGAAAAATCAAAAATCAAATTCCTATTAAAATGATAATAAACATTAATAAAAAAACCAACTGTGACCAAATCTTATTGGTCGAGTATATATGAAACATATTCATCTAAAGGCCGAGTTATGGACCATTTCGACCCATATATAAGAGATTATGAAAGTTATATTATATTATTTAATGTGATGTAAAACATGTCACATTAATATTTTAATAAGTATACCATTTTTAATGATTGATTTTATAGAATCGAATTTCAAAAAGATTACTATACTTAAATATAGTAGATTTATCTTCATCATAGTATTTTTATTTTTTATTTTTCCCCAACAAATAAGTATATTAAATAATGACACAATACTATTGTAATAATTGTTTTACTAATAGAAATATCACAATAATGTTATTAAAAATATTAAAATAAATTGAATTATAGATAGTTAATATGACCAATTAATTTTATTTATTACCGATACTCATTAGGAATTTATAAAAAATATTTATTTAGAGGATAAAATTTTATCATGATATTTTTAGAAATCAATGAATTTAATAGTGTCAAAATTGACTTAATTATTATTTTAAGAAAATTGTTTTTTAAATTATTTAAATATCATAATTTTTTTTAAATAGTATAGAAATTATTATATGTTCTAAAATTATATAAAGTATTAATTTATTATTTAATTTTCATCAAATAATTAAATATTTTACCCTTTTAAAATTGAAATAATTGTTACCATAGTAAAAATAAAATATAGTAACTTATTGTTAAATTTAAATCATATGGTTTAAATTGACAAAAAAACATATAAAATATCTTTTTGGTTGATTATATTATAATATTATCTCTTATATTATTAGAAACTATAACATTTTGAAGGTTTTTGAACGTCGATATATTTTATTATTAAATTATATTATTAGATATTCGAAATGCCCTCCTCACTAAAATTATAAATAGACACATCCCCCCTCATAATATAAATTCAACTTGAACATTCATTCTCACCATCCCCTTCCTATTTACATTTTAAAATTACATAATCAAACTTTATTAGGTTTTTCCTTCTCAAATGACCAACTCAAGTGCATTTAAGAAGATATATAAGGGGACCTCGCCAAAGAAAAGGTAATCACCTCCACTGATTCGTTCAAATTATTTCTTATTCAACTAAATAATAACCAGTTGTTTCCATTATAAATTAATGAACCCATTATAAATTTTATAATAATATATGATTAAGAATATGGAACAATCATATTCCAACTTCTATCCATCATATGAAAAATGAAATCACTACGTTTGTGTGTGTACGACTTATCGTCTCCACAACATGGTGTAATCAAAATTTTCACCACCATTTGAATTGTATGGATATAATGATAGAAATAATAATGATATATGATTATTGTAACATGGTATTTAATATTTAACAATATATATCATCCAATTCGGTACCATTTCATAATTAATGAATTGATATCATCACTTGTGCATACGTACAACCTACCATCTCCATGATGCAATGTGATTCATTCTACATCGTATCTATTTAATAATTATTATACAAATAAAATGATTAAATATAATATATATATATATATATTAAATATAATAATAAATAATTTAAATTTTACATAAGAAGGAGAAGCATAATTAATTCTAAAAAACATGCATGATAAAATTAAGCAGTTTATATACAAATAACAAGTTATACTGAAATATTATAACAAAATATATGATAACATGATCCTATATGATATCATATAAATGAATATTATTCTAAAATTATTCAATAACCTTATTTAAATAATTATTGAGGAGGTTCAAATTCATTAATAGGATAGTGTATATAAGGTAAGGGATAATTTTTCAATCTCATTATTATTTGAGATTGTTTATATGTATGTATTTAATATGGTTTATTTATCTTCCATTTCCATGTTTACAAAATATTTAATATTATTTCTATCCTTAAAATATTTTTTAAATTCAATATTACTGATTTTTTAATTTTTATTAGATTTTATGAAAACCATATTGTGTCTTTTTCAGTACAAGGTACTTGTTGGTTTTTCCAGAAATAATACGAGGTGATTTTTTTAACATATACAGTATGAACATAGTTTTACAATTTCATAACAAAATATTTTGTGGAAGAATCATTTAAATTATTTCAATGATATTTTCAATGATATTTTTTTATTTTATTTTTGATTCATTTTGAGAAAATATAATGTTTTTGATGAAGAATGAATATTTTCTAGAAGAATTAATTTTAAGTATAAAATTAAAACTATTTTCCATTTAATATAGAATTATAAAATAAGTATATCATTAAATTTAACTATAGATATTATTACTGTGGTTTTATTATCTTTTGGTAGGAATTATTTTTATGAAATCAAAGTTTTCACATGGATTATAAAATGATGGAATGATATTTGAGAAATCCATTCAATTTCTTGGGTTATGTTAAGATGAAATATTTATGTATTTGAAGAACACATATGATGATTTAATTGTGAGGATAGTGGTACCTATTTCTCCCTCTGATGCATTTGGTAATGATTTATATTTTTTGAGATAGGAATGGTTGGAATGGAATGTAAATTAGGTTCAGTAATTTAGGGATGGAATGTCAACGAAACTCAGTTCAATAGTGAACTTTTTCCCCTATGATGGTATTGGAAAGGGGATATATATAATATAAACAATATTTGCTATTCTTACTGTTATCCAAAATTTCATGTTCTATGCCAATGCTAATTTATCATGGTTTACGTTTCATTATTATTTATGCCTTTGAATAAGTAATATTTTTTTTCATGAATCAGGATTTGTAATAAAAGATATATATTCACGCTTTTACATTATTATATTTTTGTTCTGTTTGATGTTATCCATGTTTACCCTTATGGATAATTTTACATCATCCATTTTTTGTTTTATTTTCCATTGGATATTAATGTTTTTTGGTAGGAAAAATAAATGTGGAGATCATTATTAGCGATGTTGATGATATTTAACCAAGTTGGTAGAATGTGTTTCATGTTTTTGAAGACACTATACTTTTATGGTATTTTGGAATCTATTTGGGGAACGTGTTTCATATTTAGAAAAATAAATAAATCTAATTTCCATATACATCATTGTTTTGGTGTTTATAGTTGGTATCATAGTGATTGTTTTGTTCAAAATAGGACGCAAAATATTTAGTGAGTTCGCTAGAGATATTTCTATAGTATGTCTTGGGTTGTATTAAAGATAATGCTAATTATAGGTTAGAGTCCTATAATTTTGTTAATGATCAAGGATATCATAGGATTAAACCAAATAATTTGTACATTTAAATTACTTTCAATTGATAATGTGGATACCATAGTATGATTATTTTCGCAATCAATTTATTTTTTGGGTGTTAGAAAATGACTGGAAAAATGCCGTTTCATTTTCATGGAGAATATGATGGAAAATGGAATGATATTCCAAATGAGAACCCAAATGAAGTGGGATTTGTAATGTGAAACAATTTTAAGATGCCCAATCATAATTCTCATAAAATGTTCAACAATAGAAATTTTTTGAGTTTCATTACCCACCTAACAAGAGAATTATGGAGTTTCATGGTGATCATAGATGAATGATAGTTAAATTTTCCACATGAAAATTATGAGGGAAGAAGTATCAAGGATAATGATTCAAAGAAATAGGAAGATGTTTTATGTGTGTAAAATAAGGACACAAATCCAGTAATTGCAATGAAAAAGGTTCAGTTATCACAAATGGAAATAATAATTGTATTACTAAGACAACAATGACGGTTAAATTTTATTAATGTGGAATGTGTTGGAAATATTCATATAGATTTCATAGGGAAAAAAGAACACAAATACAATAAATATGGTCATTTGTGTAGTATTATTGTTTCGGATGGTGATGATACACCAAATGAAATATGAGATGAAAGAATGGTTATGAAACTAAAAGATGATTCTTAGACAATGGTTTAATAAGACAGTGGAATGATTTCATTTTTATTAAGAATAATGTTGTATAATTAATTTTATGGTATTATGTTATATATGAACCTCCATGTATTTCTACACAATTGTTTTTATTAGGTATTTGAATTTATATTCTAAATGGTACTAGTATCCATGAATAGTTATTGGGGTAATTAGTTGAAAATGAAATGATTAAGGGAAAGATAACCTTTAATATGAGCAAGAGGATGAGAAAATGATATGTTGGTTATGAAAAAAAATTATTGTAATGATTTATTTAGAACAAATTAAGGATTTTTTTTAAAAGTGCTTTTTTCTATCATGTAAGAATTTTATTGTTTTTTGAAATTAAGAAGTGGGAAATAAGCATGTTTTTAATATTTATATATTGTAATTCAGGTTATTATCAAAATAGTACACGATTAAGGTGTTAAAATGTGTTTAATGTGACCAAGAAGAGTTATCGAATGATATGTGAGGGAAAAATGCTATTCCAAGTTAGTAAACCTTTTTCAATAGTTTTGGATTTTAATATTTTAGAATCATTGTAAGGAAATCAATTTTTGGAATGTTTATGATAAATATGGGATACATTTTGATTTATAATTTTTTATCTCACAATAGGTTGATATATGAATATTTGATTACTTTTGATAACCATTTTGTAGTGATAATGATATATAGAATGACCTATCATTATATTTATGGATTTAATGACTTATTATCACTTTTGTAATGAAAAATTCAAATTCATTTATTTGAATAAGAGATGAACTGGAAATTGTTTAAAGAACAACCAATGTTGAGATTATACTGAAATCACATATCTTTTCTAATGTTCTTAAACATTAGGGAAATAATCATGAAAACAAAAAATGTTATTCCATTACATTCTTATTTGATGAATCAAAAGACCCTTAAATCATTAGAGGATTTATAGATTTCTAATTATTAACTGTCTCCAAACCACCTTCCCTAATACTCTCCATCTCAATTAACTGGTTATATTATTGTCATATTTCTATGTTTTCACTTCTGTCTAATGATCTTATATGTGGAAACACACATAGGATTTACATTGGTTAACTGATATTTCCCTCAATTTCATTTTAAAAAATTTCTATTATTTCTTTTTATGATTTGAGATTCTATGAAAGAGTTTTTCAAGTAGTATACATAAAAAACCCATGAAAATTTTCTTGGGAGAAATTCATTTTATGCTGGGAAGAAAGTGAAAAACAATGATATTTTTGTGATATTGTATTTTTTAATTTTGATGATATATTGTGTTGTTTGCTACACCAAAATAAGTGTGTGCAATATGAAACACATGATTAATTTTAGTAGATGAAATATATATTTGGATTTTATTTCCCACAATTGCAGGTTCGTTTGATATAATTCATTTCACATAAGTCTGAGTAAAATTGAACCACATAATATTATAACCTAGTCATATTAATAGTGTGTATGAATAGAATTAAATTTCATCTAAAAATGATAAAATCACTTTTTATGATCTTATTAATGAAAAATATATTTAATATATTCAATATAATGTTTAGAATTTATCTTATATATTTATAGACATTAAATTGGATAAAATTAAATTGTATTGGATAAACGAAGTAATTTTTTTAAAAAAAATTCATTTTGCTGTGTTTTTATGGTGTACCGACATGAGATATAGTTATTAAAGATTTTTTTTATATTCAATTGAACAGAATGAGATAATTATTTAAATTCAGAATATAAAAAAATAGTTTGGTATAATTTTTTTTATTAGTTTCATTTTTTGAGGATATGTGGAAATACTAATTATCATTGAAAACAATGTGTTCATTTAATGTCCTTAAAAATTATTATTTGGATTAGTTTTAAATTATAATTAGTTTTTTATTATCAAATTATTATTTCTGAAAATAATTTTATACATGAATTTATTATAATATCATTTCTTATATAATAGGAGGGATTTATCAAAAAAGGTTTTTTTTCCTAAAATTTTATCAGTTTTAATTTTAATTAAATTATGAAAATTTTTTATTTTAATTTTTTAAAAATGAATTCCAAAGTCTGATTCAGGAAGTCGGAATTTTTTATTTATCCCTTTTTATTTTTGGCCAATATTAATATTAAATAATGAAAAAATATTTACCTCATTAAATTGTAAATAAGATAAAAATAAAATTATAATTAATATAAAATGACCAAAACATAATGCAAATTTTATTTTATTAATTTAAATCAACCCATAACACCAAAGATCAAAATTATGTGATTTAATGGATAGTTTTCCATTGAAATGACTTAAATAATATTTAAATCAATGAAATATACATATTGTCATTTTCATTATCTTTAATATCTGTTATGTGCCCACATTTGTCTAAATCTGTGGTATCAATGAATAAAAATGTTAATTTTTATCTTAAAAAACATATTACCATAAAATATATATATTACTGTTTTTAGGGCGATTTGGATATATTTTGGTATTTATAATTTTCTGTTTAATTAAAAATTTAATTATGTCACATTCATGTTTTAAAATTTTGAACTTTTTTAAAATAAGGCTATATAAAATATAAATTCGAATATAAATACTAATTTGAAAGCTAATTTATTAAATTTATCTTAGTATTGTATTTGTATTTTTATGTAAGAAATGTTTTCTGTAAAGCTTTATATATTGTTGATGCAAAAATAATTTGTCTAGTATATTTAGACCATAGTCATCAAAGGGATGATTTATAGACTATTTTAAGTCTTATATATGGTATTACGAGTGTAATGTTATTTTATATAAGTGGTGTTAAAATTTTCACATTCATATTTTAATAAGTACATCATTTTTAATGATTGATTTTACAAAAAAATATATTTGACTACATGAATTATAAATAAATATAGTATATTAATATTCATCATAATATTTTTTCAATTGTTACCATAAAAATAATAATATTAAATATTTATACAATACTACTGTAGTAATTATTTTATTAACGGATGTATCAAATTAATGATATTAACAATATTAAAATAAATATAATTTTAGAAACATAATATGTCCAATTATTTATATATTACCTAAACCCATTATGGATATAGTAAATTGTTTTCTAGGATAAAATATTTTTTGGATGTTTTTTAAAATCCATAAACTTAATAGTGTCAAAACTAAAACTAATGTTTTTTGTCAAAAAATAAATGAAATTATTATTAAATTATAAGAAATTTTAAAAATTATTTAATAATTCTTATAGGTTAAAAAATATCTATAATATTTATTGATGATTTAATTTGCACGAAATATGTATATATTTCACCTTTGAATATTAGAATAATTGTCACCCTAGATAAAATGAAATAGACTAACTATTTGTTAAATTAAAATGGTTATGTTTAAATTGACATATTGTTTTTCAAAAAATTTATTTGTTGATGACATAACAATCTTATAATGTCTATTTATAGAAATTGTGACATTTTTGGGGACCTTGTATGTGTATTGATTTTCTTATAAATTAATATTTTTTGAGATTCCAAATGTGCCCCTCATCTCAATTATAAAAAGAAACATCCTTCTTCACAATTTCAATTAAAAACGAACACTAAAACTCACCATACCCAACCCATATCCTTTTTTAGGTTATTTATTCACATTTTAGAGGACCTTCTCATCTCAAAAGACCAGATCTAATTCCATTATGAGGTGATTTAGAGAGAGCTCGTCAATGAAGAGGTAATATCCTCTACCAATTCAGTCAAATTATTTCTTCTTCTACATCCTCATTGTGTGTTGTTTACATTATAAATTAATGAATCTTGAAACAATTTTATACTTATATGTTATTAATATTACGGAGAAATCATATTCCATATTTTATCTATCCAACAAAAAATACAATCACCACGAGTTCATACGTACTACATACCATCTCTAAATAGTTATATAATCCACTATTCTCCACCACTTGACATGGATGGGTATAATGATAGAAATAAAGACTATATATTCCTATTATAACTAGATTTTTAATTTTTTACTATAATCATTCCATTATCTTTGATAACATTTCATAATTAAAGGAATTATATCATGGCTCATGCGTACATATATCATACCATCTCCACACTGAGAAGTGATTCATTCTGAACAATATCCATTAAATCATGATTATAAAAATTTAAAAAATAAATAAATACGATAAATATTATATTAATATCATTTTTTAGTAATACAATAGAAAACTACGAATGAGAACCAGAACTGATTCGACAAAATATGAGTGATAAAATGAAGAAATTAATACCCAATTAACAAGTAATAATGAAATATTTATACCAAATGGATGATAATATTAAAATAAATGATATCATTACAATGACTACGAATCTATTATAATTCAATGCCATTATTTAAATCAGTTACGGGATGTTATAATATATATAATGGATATCAGACCTAAGGTAAGGGATAATTTTACAATATAATTATTCACATAGATTGATTATATGAAAGTATATACTATGGTATATTAATCATCCCCATACATGTTTCTTAAATGTTTAATAATATTTATATTCTTCTAAATATGATTAATGTCAATTTTACCCACTAGTTAATTTTTATTAAACCACTATGAATGAAATCTTTTATCGTTTTTGGTACAAGCTAAAATTTGAATTTTTTGCCAAAAGTAATAAGGGGATTTTTTTAAATTATATTTCATGAATGGTTTTTTAATATTTTATAATTATTTATTTATATTAATCATACCTTAATATATTTTACGGTTATATTTAATGAAATTAATTTCCTTTAATTGTGTGTCGTTTTTAGAAATGAAAATTATTTTAATGAAGATATGATATTTCATGAAAAAATTAATTTCACATGTTAAATGAAAACAATATTATAACTATGATGGAATTCGTTAATAAGGTTTTTTTTCAAGTGAATTATCCCTTATATTCTTATGGTTTTATTATTTAATTATTGGAATTCAGGTTTTGAAATACATTTTTTGACTTGTATTATGATATGATGGAATGAAGTTTGAGAAACCATTTTTATTCCTGAGGTTATGTAATGATGAATAGTCAATGTATTTGTGGCACAAATAATAATGACTAAATTATGGGATGTGTCTTACCTATATCTATATCCAATTCATTGGGTTTATATTTATTAATCATGAGATATACATGAATGAAACAACAACTAGATGTGGTTCAATAATACTGGGATGGAATGACAAGAAAACATGTTTTAGTAATGGTCTATAACCCATAAGATGGTCTTAGAAATGATCCTTGGATAAAATGGAAATGAATTTCTATACATATGTGTTATCTACTATTACATGTTTTATTCCAATTCAATTGTATCATACTTTGTGTTCCTTTGAGATTTATTCCATGAAAACTTCCATGACTTATTTCATGACTCAATTTATTATTATTAAAAATTATTATTCCTGATTTTACATTATAATGTATATTTTTCATTGGATTTTCTACATGTTTACACATAATGAATTTTTTAGATCACATGTTTATGTTTTCTTCTGCATGATATATAAAATGTTTTAGGTAGGAAAATTAATTAGGATTATCTTTATTGGAGATGTTGAAGATCATTCCCCAATGATAGAGTAATGTTCTCGATGTTAACAAAACCACTAAACTAATACACTTTTAGGTATCAATTTTGTAATTTAAAATGTATTAAAAAAAATAAATTCAATTTTCATGTATGTAATGTTTTGGACCATTTAATTTTTAATAATTTTCCTTTATTAATTATTAAAATGAATGTTGAGTATAATGTTTACATATTTTCTGATGCTAAACAAATTTCAAAATACTATTATTGAATGGTTTATTTAGAACATTTTTAAGTGATTTATATTACATGATTTGGTTAATAAAAGGTATAATTTATTATTTCACTTCACCTTTTGGGGAAACTATTTCATTTTATACAAATGTTATTTTAATAGAGAAATTACTTTATAATAGATCCATGACTAAATGTACTATTTATAACAAGAATATATTTCCTTATTTTTGACATATTAAATCAACTATTTCAAGTGTAGTATCTTTCAATGATTTATCTTAGGATTAGTTACCATTTTTGTATGTTAATGGAGGAATAGAGTATAAATATTTTTCTTTTCAATAAATATGGGTATTATGATAATGTGGTAATTCCATTTGGGTTTTCTAATTCGCCATTTGTCTAAATGGATATTAAGAATTGTGTTTTCTATATCGATTTGTATATGTTTTAGGTTTTGATTATTGTTGATATTATTATATATTTTCCATGTAAGGAAGATCATGAAAACTAGTACGATTGGTACCAAAAAAACATGATAGAAAAAAAGTTATATAAAAAATTATGTAAATCATAATTGTTTTTTACAAAAATCATTCCATAAAAACACTAATTCTAATGATAGAATATCTATTTTCCTTTTTTAAGAATTAGGTTGTAATAATGGATAATCCCTATAAATGTAAAGAATATTCATTGCTTTATTATAATAATAGTTTTCTATCACATGTTTTTTTTGTAATCAAATAGGTGTTATGAAAACAACTAAAAAAATTAACTAGAATATTATTTAAATTCTTCTATTTGAAAGAGTGTTTTAGATATTTTGAGTAACTAAATATAATATTGGAAAGTGGTCTATATTCTAACCTTCAATTTACAATTATTGAATTTTTCATATATATTGATGATTCATTTATTGGATGTGGTTATGTTTTGATGCGGAAAAACTAGGTAAATTATTCATCAAATAAATAATTGAAAACTCATGAGGTAAATTATCATACAAATGACATGTGTTAGGTTACTATGGTATTAACATTCAAATTATAGAGATATCATTTATTTTGAGAAAAATGTATTAGATATAATGATCCTAAAATTTAAATGTATATGATAAGATAGAATGAGTTGAACATGATTTAGTGATAAATTGTGTATCTATCAATGAATTTGATTTCATGATTATTTTTCCTCCGTGAAAATAAATAAATATAGAATATATTTTTAGTATAACAAACAAATCGTTTACTATGTTATATGAGGATCATGATTGCTTTTTAAATGATTTCACAAATGTTGGCCTAGAAATATTTCATGCAGGAACATCAGTAGTTTAAATTATAGCATTAGTGAAGTCCTCATAAAATTATATAATTAAAAAAGTTCATAAGTAAGATATTTATTTTAATGAAATGGAGGATGTGATAATAAATCTAATGTTTCCTATATTTTACATTATTAAGTATGGTGTCTTGTGATTTGGAACAATTTTGTGTGTTCTGTCTATACCACATTTAAAAATATGTTTTTAGTGAAGTTTAAATCACCCAATTTTCTATTCATCCCAATAGTACAGATATGTATATAGACATTCAAGAGTAATACTGGTTGGATGGAATGAGGAAACCCATTATAGAATTTTCATAAAATTATTTGAATTTTTAATAGGTTAACGCCAAATGATAATTAATTAATGTGATAATTAAGACACATATATTACCAAAGTGGACATTTTAAATTATTTATAATTATTCAATATTTTTATTTATAAATGAATAATGAATATGTAATAAAATTTTGGTTTTTCTTGAATGATTAAATAAAACTAAAAATTTCATTTCAAATAAATATACTATGTATTTAGATTTGTTTTCTGGATTCCACCTTGTATGAATGGTATTATTTCATGGAATTAATTACTATATTGTATATTATCATTATCATATTCATACTTATAAATTTTTAAATGGATTTTATATTTATTGTGCACTGAACTAATTGTATAACAACATTTAAACGTCTACATAGAAAAGGGTTATAGAGAATGATTAAGTCATTAGAAGATATTATTTTATCTTATTCAATTTATTTTAGACTATTATTGTACTAATATAATTTTTTATTTATAACTTAATGTAATAATCTATTTCATTTTATTTTAAAAATTACACCTTCTGAGGATTTTTTGCGGGGGCACTATCAGCCTCTCGATTATTGGGATTATGTAGGTGAAAAAATTTTATTGGTATAAGAGTTGGTAGATGATATGATTCTGTATTTAGGTACGTTTCAATAACTCATGATAGTATCTCATAGCAGAAAAATGAGTTATACATGTAATAGGAGGATTGAACTCATATTCAAGATAGGCAATCATGTTTTCCCTTAAGTGTTATTGTTGGAAATTGTTTTTTGAAGAAAGGAAATTTTAATTCCATGGTTCATTGGACCTTATAAAATTATATATAAATTTGGGTCGTTTTATTGTATAGTATATTTTTCTATAATTTTTCCCAAGTACATTTTGTGTTCCATTTTTTATTATTATAGAAATATGCACCAGATACATATAATGTTTTGAGACCTAAAAATTGTAAAATAGAAACTAAATATTTATATATAGAAAAAATATTTCATATTATAGATTATAGTGAGAAGGTTTTATTGATGATGGTCAATAAAAACAGAATGTTTTTTTAAATTTTTGTTAATGATGAAAACTAAGAATCAAACAAATTTACGAAGGAAAAATATCACCACTTATTTAATTAATGAATACATTTATGAGTTTATAATTTTTAAATTTGTGAATAATGTAACAGACTATGTAATTTTAACAATAAATAAATTTTGTTCCTTTTTAATATTCATTAATTTAATTCTATACAATTAATACACTTGAATGATAACAATGTAATTATTCACTGACATTGTGATTAGTTTTATTCCAATTATATTTGTTTAAAGGAATCATAAAATTTAATTTGAAAGTATGACATATAACGTTTAATATATTTATATTTAAAAAATTGACATATTATTTTATATCATCTTGTCCAAAATTAATTAGATTCAACTTTTTTAGTTTTGTGAAAATGTTGTTTTGGTTTTTAATATAAAAAAATAACAATTTTAAAGGAATCATTATATATTCCATGTACATACTAACTAAAATTATATTTTCAATTTGATTGAAAATTTAATATAATTTGATTGATAAGAAATAATCTAATAAATTTAAATTAAATCAATAATAAACAATATTTTTGAAAAATCATTTTAGAAACTGAAAATACATTTTCTTGAAAATTATTTAACATAAATTTTTTATTATTTAATTATATTATATTTTATCTCACATCAATAAATTGAATCAGTAATGTTGAATCCATTTATTAAATATTAATTTTAATATTTCTTTGTGAAGTAACTTTAAATTTTGTTCTCTGGAATAGGGACATTTGAAGGAAATTCCAGTTACCACAATTAGAGTTAAACATTATAAAAATGGTTAAAACCAAAATGATAAGGGTTAAATGATAAAACATAATAAATCCTATAATATTATAATATATATATATATCATATATCATATTAAAAAATAATTCATTTTGGATCCATATATCTTGATTAAGAGAGTAGTATATTTTACCATTTTGAAAAATTATATGTTTGACCTATCCTTTAATTATATAAGGACACGCCCCTCTACATTCATGATAATACATTTAGAGACTCTTATATTATTTAATACCTACCAAAATCCATTAAAATAATCCCTAAAACATTATATATGCCATTTTTATCATTATATTATCTAACTATTCCCTTATGTTAAAATCAATGATGTTTCTTTAAATAAGAGGTATTATTCTTAACCAGGTGTTATATTTATAATTTCATATTTTAACTCCATAAATCCTCTACCAATTTGGATAAAATAAATAACCCTTGTTCATATCATATACATAATTGTACTTATTTGGATCCAATAATCCTTATACATCTCCTTTTACATGTCTCAAAAAATTAAATATTTTATCATGTATACATCTTGACCACCACCTCCACCTATCGATGTGTTTTAATTTTCATCACCAGATCACATGGATGGATAACATTATCACAAAGATAAATATACCTGATTTGTTTAAAATTATTTTAATTCTTAATGATTATATATGTTATGTTTCTGTACCTTTCAAAGTATTTAAAAATAATTATGTTTTTCATCCATATATATGGAATAACACCTCCAAAAATTTATTTGATTAATTTTTTATTTTCACCATCTAATAATGATAAAATGTATAGAAATTAGGAATAGAAATGAAATCCACAACAGAATTATCATTCTATAAAACTAAATTTTCACAATGTTTTTTACTTTTCAACATATTTTAAAAATTATAATACAATTTATTCATGTTTACGAACTACCCTCTCTATTAAATGACCTGGTACATTTTTAATCAACACTATACATGATTGGTTTTAAAATTATATTAATATATAAATATGATAAATATAAATGGTTTTCTATTCTATAAATAATATGAAAAATACCCTATTTACAATGGTAAGTGAATTTATGTGGTTTTTAGGTTATAAACTGAATGACTCAAAACGTCCATTGCATTCATAACCATTTTATTGAAAATAAATAATGGTAATAAATAAAATAAGAGAAATAATAAGAGTTAAATTAAAATGAAATGGGTTATTATTCATAAATGAAATATAATATCTTATTAATTAGTTGTTATAAAATCATTTTATAAATATATGCATTAAGATATAGGATTTTATTTTAAGAAATTATTTTTAAAGATTTGAAATATTTATCGCCAATATCATTGTTTCCTAGAATATTACATGATTTATTATATATTTTTTTAAAATTATTAATAAATTTAATTTTTAGTATTTTTTACATTCATTAAAACAGTATATGGAAATAGTCTATCAATGTAATCCTAAAGTGAAAAAACAGTTTCCATTATTATTTAAAACATAAATTTTTCACCCATTCTTAATAATTATAAGTTATCGTGTTTCATTAAAAAAATTAGTTTTTTTAATAAAATATTTTTTATTATATTTAATGAAATTTTAATTTTAAAATATATCTTATGGAAACAGAAAAAATGAAAATCATTATAACAAAAAAAGTGGGTTTTATTTATTTGGTCAAAAGTGTTTTTGAAGGTTTTTCAAAGGAAAAATTGAAATATGAAAATGTTATTTCCATGATATGGTATGTTTTAATTCTACATGATAATTTTTGATCCTATTAGAAATTATAAGTTGGGTGAGCCACATATAGGTCTCCAAAGCATTAACTAATGTTCCTTATCATAAAATGTAAAATGTATCATGATAATTAAAGAGTTTTCTTTTGTGAATTTATTTAGGATTCTATTATTTCTGAAGTGGGTGAACATGGGTTATGATTTTATTTATATAAATTACCTAAAAACACTTAAAATTGATTGTTTTTTTATTTTCATTGAGATACTTGTTACCAATGCTTTTACTATTTATTTTCTACACTAAATGGGAAATGTGAAAAAATTTAAAAAATTATTAGATTTCATGTTTTTATGGAAGTAATTGATTAATTATTTTAATTGAAAACTACATTTCTTTTATCTAATCACATTTAAAAATGATTTTTATAGTTTTAGAGGATGAGTATGAATAAAAACTAATTCATGTTTAATGTCAGGAAAATTGGCCCCAATATGAAAACCTGTTTCAGTTTAAATGTTTTATATTGTAAGAAAATATGTAAAATGATTGGAAGGGTCCACTATAAAATATATGTGCAGGTTATGTATGTGTTATGACATAATTATCAAAAAACTATGAATATAAATAAAAAAATGTTTGAATGTGAATTTTTATAAAAGAAAATGTGATTTTTTAATATTTTAATGTTGTGTTCTTATATCCCATGTAAATAGTGATGAATACCATTACTATTTGTGATCATTATGAAGATTAATTTCATGGATTAATATATATAAATAAATCAATATTTATTTTAAGTGATGTTTTTCTAGATTATGTTTTTTCAATTTTTTTAAATACTTTTTCAAATAAAATAGATCATTAATTGGAGCACGAAAACATGTTGGAATATAAGTACTATAGTATTGGACAACTGAATAGAATTTTGTATCTAACAGAGTAAAATATGGTATTTACAAATAACATATAGGGGTAAAAATAATTTTTAATGATAAATGAGACAATATTTACACGTAATGGTTTCAGTATCTCTATGATTGATGGATTTCCTAGGAACATAGTGCCACACTCCACATTAATTTTTTACAAATTTAAAATTTTTTTTTATATGTTTAGATTTTTTATAGAGGGATATGATAGATAAATAATGATATGATTCATCATTGGAACATGAGTTTATGATGGAAAATATATGACGATAATTCTTTATTTATGTGGGATTTAGTTTCAAGTGTTGTGAAATGGAGATGATGAATAGTGGGTTCCTCATATTTTCAGAAAAATAGTAGGTCAAATATTAATCCCCCCATTAGATATTTGTATATCAATTCTTCTATTTTGTTGGATAGATAATGTTGGCATTTTACTCCGACTATATTGTAAGCATGTGGTGTGTCATCATTCAGAAATTATACACTATTACTTTTCACATGGGGTTCCACAACATATCCAAATATATCTATATTTCCCACATGTCATCCCATTACTCATGAATGAATTTCAAATCCAGGGATTATTTCTATGATATGTTAACCATCCCTTCATTAGTTTTCGTCGCTTTTGCTGAAATTCAGTTTCTTGTGGAATTTTTTTATAATAATCTAATTTATTTTGACAATAAATTATATTTTTACTTAATGATATATAAAATATATTTATCAATTATTGGTTATTATTCATATAATCGTGGAATCAAATTTTTCACATGAAAATAAACATTTTATTATTTTTTGCATTATGATTTAAAAATATTATATAAAACTAAAATGTTGATATTTACCATTTTTAAATATGGAATATTGATTATTTAAAAAGAAAATTTATAATAAAATAATAAGAAAAATATTATGAATCACTATGTATATGATATTGAAAATTTATATGGAATTTAAATCCATTGAATGAAATCAAATGATAAATGATATGGTATATAAAAAAATAATATATATAAATACTTTTTTAGAACATACAAGTGTGATAGTTAGGGAATGGGATATATTATTTTAAAGAAAATGAGGGGGAAATGATTTTATTTTTTTACTATAAATTTCAAAGTGATAGGGAAGTGAATGATATTTCACCACAATAATATGCATAAAAATAGAGAGGATATGAGAAATATATTAATTAATATGTAAATGATATTAATGGATACAAAAAATAGATTGTAAATATAATACTCATGACAATAAGTATTTTGATTATTTGAGAAACATAAACCTCTAAAAGAATGTACATTTAGTCATTAAAAAATTGGTAAAAATATTTTTATTGATAATTATAATAATATGTTATCATTTATATCGATTACTACTTTGTTATTATTCTTTAAAAGTAGAAATGTTAACATTGGAAGTACTAAACTTAAACACTCTATAACGGAATTCATATATCTATAGAAATCCCACAACACATATAGAAAAAATAATATAAATTAAATATTTAATCATTATAAGGATATAATAAAATAAAAGTTAGTGAATATTATATTGTTGTATAATAGTAAAAATAAACATATCACATGGATACCAATTTCTGATTTTCTAGTGTTGAAATGAAAAATATCAGACAACCAGTTTAATTACATAATAAATGACATAATGATCATACTATTAATGACTTCTGTAATGGTAAATTAATATTTTATAAAAAAAATAAAAAAAATCATGATTTTTCCTATGAATCTTATTTTTGAATTGAGGTTCTATAAAATTTTGGGTCCTACACATCACTTTTCAAGTCAAATGAATTCATTGGGTAATATAGTGATAAAAATACAAAATTAACATTGCAAATAATAAAATAATTGGAATAAAAATATGTGAATCATGAGAAATTTTTTTATAAAAATAAAAGGGCTATCATGATGATAAAAATATGGGGAAACAAAGTTTTTTTAAATAAATACATTGTCAACAATCCTGAGAAGTAAATGAAAATAATCAATGGAATATAAAATATATTTATTTTAAAAAGTATCCAAATCAATAAATTTAATAGATATCTATCTATGAAAATAAATGATATATCTATATAGAGTTATGGTATAGAATTTTGTGAATAATTCCACAAATCTGTATTCATATGGAGTGAAGGTGAATATTTTGAAATCAAATGAAACAAAAATTTTGAATTAACAAAAAATGTAAGATCATGACCTTTTATAGAGAAATATTGGTTTTATGTTTAGGTAGTTCTTTTTATGAAGTAACACTAGGATGGGTTATGACCTGGGGTGTGAATGGGTGATGTTTCTAAGGAATTGGGTAGACATGGGTTTGTGAAATGTTTTCACATGGTTTTCCCAAACCGTGTTCCTGAAAACCATTCAGACAGTGGATGTCATCATATTTGGAACTCCGTTTCCTAACCGTGTGCCATAAAGTTGTGCATGTATTGGGATACAACATGGTTGTTGCACATTATTGACTTAATATGTGGCCTCCTAGGTGAAACCATGTGCACAACCAAGTTTATTCTGAAAATTTACTTCAAAAACACATGAACCCCCTATAACCACTATAATATGACCTTTTCTGGGTCGTGATGAATTAAAGGTGCTTCCAAATCCTCTTGCAGAGATTCCAAGGTGATCCAAACACCTTTCTTCAAGATGGAAATAATGGATCAACGATCTGTTCTCTTCTCAGTAATTGGAGTTCATTCTATTTCTTTTGTTGTTCTTTTTCTTATCTTTTCTAGAACATTTCAAGGATGAAATCCCCCCAATTTCGTGGATCTAAACATACTGGTTGTGATCTATATCTAGGATGTTTGATCTTTATATATATTTTCATGATCATGATGCCATGATCTAAATATTGGATTTAGGGATTTAGATCCAAATCCTAATCGATGATGGTGTATTTCTCAGATTTGGGGGATTTTCATTAAGATAATTTCTTCCAATAAACTATGTTAGGTGGTACAATTAAAAATTCTATAGTCGTTATATTATATTTCTATTTGTTTTTATGACTTTCTAGTTTCTCTTCATAATTAAATTCCAAAATTAGAGTCATTAAGAATCTGTATATGACTAGTTATTTTACATGGTGATTAATTGATAATTAAATCATGGACCAAATGAAGGGGGTTTATCAAATTGTTATTTTTTTGGATATTGAAGATTTGTTGAGATATTCTAAATGATATCCTAAATTTATTGTGATAAAATAATTAATTGGGATAAATTAATTATGAAGTGATGTTTGTTGTTATAAGATAATTAATTATGATAATTAATTATTTACCATGATGTTGACAAGAGATAATTAATTGTGAGAATTAATTATATGTCACTATTTTCATTAATGATAATTAATTTTGAGAATTAAATATGATACGTCAATATCTGATATGGTTGATTAATTGTAAGGAAATAATTATGGAATGAGAATTGTATTGATTAATTAATTAATTGATCAATTAATTAATTGTTTATCTTCATAGTTAATTGTTGATTTAACTAATGGAATTTAAATGTTTAAATAATCGTTTGATTAGTAATGTAATGATGTGGAAAATTCTTATAAATTAATGAATTATTAAATGGTTGAGATTTTGTTAAACCTGGACATGGAAGTCTAGTAATTTTAGATGTTTGGTCTTGGACATGGAATTCCACCATAATCGTTATCCATGCTTGAGATTATGTGGTTCTAGACATGATGTCTTACACTGAGTGAAAAAAGTAATTCTAATCATGAAGAACTACTTGCAACATGATTTGTGGTACTAGGAATGATGACTAATACCAAACAAATGATAGTAATGAACCATAATTCAATTGAGATTTGTGGTTATAGGCATGACGACCGATGCCAAATAATTAATGATATTAAATGAATATTAAATTGGGAATCGTGAATTGAAACTGGATCGAATGTGATGATTAATGATTAAATTATTATGTGATAAATATTAATTATGCATTATATTTATTACTTCATAAAACTGCATGAACTATATTTTGACTGAACTTGTTTTAGACACCATTTTTAGTGACCTATTATGTTGTACTCACATGCTATTTAGGCCGCCTCATCATCAACTGAGTAGATTTATTATTGTATGAAATGAAAAGGGAAAGGCCTTGTGATATGATGGAGTTTTTATTAGATCATTGGAGTGGAACTAGATGTGGTTCAGGAACCTCTTTGGAGACGTCATGGCTTTACATTCAATTGTATTATAGACACTTGACATCTGCATTGTCATAGAATGTCTTACCTTTCAGATTAGTAATGTGTTTTCATGTTTTTATTATCAAATGGAATGCTATTATTCTGGTTATTTTGAAGCATCTTCACTTATTTATTATTATTTTCTTTATTGGTGTTTTATTATGATAAATGATGGTATAGTCAACCCATGATTGACTATCCATACCATCACTTCTAGTCAACAACCTCCAGCGTACGGGGTGGCATTCCTGATTGAATGTGGCCAACTGGCTCGAGGCAACATGAAGTGGCTCCAGGGTGGGGACGTCACAAATTGGTATTAGTTGGGTTTTTGTTTCATTCTTCATATTTTTTCATACTGTTTTGGGAAAGTTATATTGGAGACTATGAATTGTCAAGGAATGGAAACGAACTCAGGTATGGTAGTTTCAATCCCATGGAATGGGGAAATTTTTAGTACACAGGGTGGGATTGTTGTAATTTTCCATTATTGTTAAATATTGTTATTATTTCATATTGGGTGATGAACATTTGTTGTGGTGTGATTTTTTTTTTAAATTTTTTATTTCAGATTTATGCCAAAGAGAGGGATGATACTTGACTCTGAATGCATCATTCTAGGACCTCCAGGTTATCGTAACATGCATCATTCTAGGAACTCATAGGTATGTAGGTTATGGGTAAGTTGTTGAATGTGAGATGTTATTCTTGTTGTGTGATTGAAATAATGATAACCAATGAGAATAAATGATTGTCTACTGAAAAATTGTTTGATTAATCAAATATTATTAATTAAATAATTGTTTAATTATTTATTTTGATTTAATGTTTTTAATTAATGGTTGAATTAATTAATTAATGTGTTTGTAACCTTGTTAACCATATCCTAGGATTTAGATGATTAAGGGTAGTGATAAGGCCTCGGTGTTGACCATGTGGTGATAAAAATGGTATGGACCATAATGATCTTCCAGACAGGGATATTGAGGAACAATTTTTGTATGATGGGTAAGAAGGGGAATAGTTTTGAGAGAACATTTCATGTTCCACTCATTTTATTTAGAGATATCGAGAGACAGTTCATAAAATATTGTGTGAGTTGACCATGGAGTTTCAGATGTAGGGCCCTCCAACTTTTACTGGAGAGGGTGGAATCAAGGGAGATGAATTCTGTATTTGAATACATAGAGATGATACCTGTCCATTTAGAGACTCTGACTGTGAGGTGGGTCATGTTGGCTGCTTATGTGCTACGAGGTTTAGTGAATTTATGTTGTGAAATTCAAGTATGACATGGATAGACAAATTAAGTGTAATGGAAGGATATTTTGGAGAAGTTATTTGTAACAATTATACCCTAAGATATTGAGAGAAGAGATTCCTTCAATGATTATTCTTCTAACAGAATAATTCTTTTCCATAAAGGCATATGTAAGAGGTTTAAAGGATTTACATCATTTTTTCAAATTTCTTAGTAGATGTGGTTTCTAAGACAAAAAGAATTAAGTATGGAATTTGGTGTGAAATTACCACCAAGGTGAATATCGTTATGATTAATAAATTTTTTGAAGTGGTTAATCAGGATCTCGTTGTGTAGGGGAACATGAAGGAGGGTTACAGTACTAGATAAGAAGTTGGACGATTTGGGAGTGGGCCTTCTGAGAGAACGAATCACCATCCCGATAACCTTAGCCAAGTCAAAGGAAGTTAATGTGGAAAACTAGGATGTATGGTTTCCCAATATCTTTCACATGTTCTCACCCAAATGTGGTAGAAAGGGACACCATCGTACACATTGTCCCCAACCACCAGTGGAGTGCCAATTTTGTTGCATGATGGGATGCCTGCAAGATTTTTGCAGGAAGTAGCGACATGCTTGGGCTAAGGGAGAAGATGCATAGGTTAATAATGT
Organism: Viscum album; assembly: GCA_963277665.1. Taxonomy (NCBI): domain Eukaryota; kingdom Viridiplantae; phylum Streptophyta; class Magnoliopsida; order Santalales; family Viscaceae; genus Viscum; species Viscum album. Next base: position 2,008,991,522 of record OY728150.1, read on the forward strand.
AGGAAGGGAGTCTTCTACACCATATAGGTCAGGTAGTTGGAATTCTACTAGTAGAGGCGATAAAGGAAGTGGACCCGAAGCTTCAGGGTAAGAGAACCCATATCAGTAATGTGTTGCTACTCAGGGGAGTCAGATGACACCACAAGGAAGTGTGACATGACAGTTACATGTATTGCATCCTATACATGTAGAAAGAGAGGTTGGTCCACCAATAGTGATAGGTACTATTTTATCTTCTTCTAATTTATCTACTCCCATGTTTAATATGGGTGCATCTCATTTCTTAATATCAGAAAATCTTATTAATGGATTGATCCTGAAGGATAATTTCGTAAGCGGGTTGATGAATATCGATACAACATTCAGTACATGGTCTAGGGATATCTTTTTATGAAGGTTATGTTAGCTAGGGATCAGAGAGTATCTTTTCCTTTGGGATATATATTTCTTTGATATAACTGACTTCAACCTAACTATGTGTATAGACTGGCTTGTCACATATCGATCCCACACATATTGTTACTACAGAGGAGTGACTTTTAAATCTTCTGAGGGTGAAAAGTATTCTCCCCATAGATAATGGGATATCTATGTAGGAAAAGCTGGGCCAAGTAATCAACAATTGGGAGATCTCACAACTGAAGTTTCTAGTCTTTTGTTGGATGATGGGTTTGGGAGGCAAGACATCCTTTTTCCAGTAGTAAAACTATTTTAGGAAATATTTTGAGAATAAATTTTAGGTTTTCCGCCTGAGAGAGATGTGGAATTCACTATTTACCTCATGATGAGGGATGAGATGATATCTATTCTACCTTACAGAATGGCATAGAATGATATTAAATATATTAAAACATAGATAGAGGAGTTGGAGGTAAAAGGTTTTATCCTTCCATGTACATCACTATAGGGATCACATGTTTTGTTTGTAATAAGGCTAGTAAAAGATTACCGATGAGTGTTAATTACTGAACGTTGAATAAAATAATCATGAAGATAAGATATCCCCTTCCACGCATCGATGGTCTGTTTTACCAGCTGAAGGGGGTTGTGTGTTTTCCAAAATAGATCTCAGATCAGATTATCATCATTTGAGAGGTTAGGCTACTGATTCAAAAATAAATACATTTAGTATTAGGTATTTACATTATGAGTTTTTTGTATTTTCATTTGGAATGACAGATTCTCCAGATGTATTTATTCCCTTGATGAACCTAATCATTCATCCGTATATGAATTAGTTTGTGGTTTTGTTTGTGGATGACATCTTGATGTACTCTAAGACTCATGAAGTTCCTGCCAAATATCATGACATCTTCTTGGGTACAATGAGAGTGAATTTTCAATACACAAATATATCTAAATGTTAGTTTTGGAATGATAGGATACACATTTTGGGGTACTTCATCTCGAATGAAGGTGCGGTAGTGGACCAAGAAAAAGTGCAGGCAGTGATTTCCTAGGAGCCTCCCAAGAATGTTTTTCATATCTGATGATTTTTGGGATTAACTGGTTGTTACAGGAGGTTCCTCAAATTTATTTCTAGATTTGAATCACCACATACAGGTTTGAAAAAAAGGGATAATGTTTGTTTGGATAGAACTAATTGAGAATCCTTTCTTGGAGTTGAAGAAGCGCTTGACATGAGAACCAAATTTGATCTTACCTTAGTTAGGTGGGGAGTACTTGGTGTATTTTTATGCTTCTAGGATCAGAATTAGATATGTCTTGATTCAACGGGTTAGAGTCATTGCATATTGGTCTCGGCAGTTGAGGCCACATAAATTGAATTACCATACACATGGTATGTAGTCGGTAGCAGTATTTTATGATTTTATGTGTTGGAGACACCATCATTTTTTGTGAAAATTTTATAGTTTTTTCAGATTAAAAAATATTGAATAAAATCTTTTTATAGTGCTACTTGCATCATCGGAAGCGAAGATAGGAAGAGTATATATTATCTATTTGATTGTAAACTGGTATATACACCAAAAAAAGAAAATAATGTGGCAGATTACATGTGTAGGAAAAATCAGACTCAGTTGGTAGATGAGTCATGTGCATAGTGGAACATGATGACTTATTAGACAAATATGCATGTGGTAGTTCCAGAGAGTCTAGATAGGATGACTCTAGTATCTATATTTGGGGAGTCTACACTCATAGAATGGATGTGGTATAAGATGTATGAGGATCTAGAATGTTTAGCCTTATGTAGAAAACCTTGAATATGGGGAGACAGCTTCATATAATATAATAAACAAGGATGAGTTCATCTATGTGAAAAATCGAGTTAATCTTCCAAATAACATGCGAGAAGAAATCATGCGTGAATTTCATGGGTCCTAGTGGTAAGTACAAAATAGTGTGAAAAAAATCTACTGTGACCTATGAAGATTGTTTCAGTTTCCACGCATGAAAAATTTGATAGCAGGGTTTGAAAAAAGATGTTTCACCGGTCAGTAGGTGAATGTAGAGCATCAATGAACTCAAGGCCTATTGCAGTCATTAATTATTACGCAATGGATGTGGGATGACATGACTATGAATTTCGTGGTAGGACATACAATGAATGCTAGGAAGAATGATTCTATATGTGTCGTTGTGGATCGACTACCAAATGTAACACGCTTCTTTCCTATGAGGGGAAAATTTACAGTTGAGCGGATGGTAGAACTGTACATGAGATAGATAGTTCATTTCCATGGGGTGACACCAACTATAGTTTCAAATCATGATTCATGCTCTACTTCACAGTTATATAAGGGGTTATATAAGTCTCACGGTAGACATGTTATATTATATACGGCCTTCCACCCATTTACTGATGGGCAATGAGAGAATACTATAAATTTGTTAGAAGGTTTTCTCTGATCATGTGTGCTTGATGTTTTTTGATATCGGGAGAGGTACTTGAATTTAGTGGATTTCATCTCTAAGAACATTTATTAATAAACTATATAGATGGAACAATATGAGGCACTTTATTTTAGACCTTGTAGATCAACACTATGTCAGTTAGATGTTGGTGTGTCAGAGCTGTTGGGACCGAGTCTCATTCATAAGACATTGATGCTGGTACAATTGATTCATAAATGTATGGAAATGGATTAGAGTAAACAAAAGTTGTATTCTAATAGGTTAAGATGAAACCTAGAGTTTACAATGAGTGATCATAGATTCATTCAGGTGCCACCAAGATTGGGTCAACACATGTTATAGAGGTAGGGAAAGTAAGCACCCATGTTTGTGGGAATGATTGATGTCCTGGAGAAAATCGTGGTGTTGACATACCGATTAGCGCATCCACGAAAATTCAGATATAGGCATGATGTTTTCCATGTGTCAAATCTATGAACGTATGATGAAAAACCATCTCATGTGATTTTTGTGGAAGTGGTTGACCTTGAGATAGATGTGTCCATTGAGAAGCATCTAATATGTGTGTTGCGTCATTGTGAAAAAGTGATAGGGGAAAGAAAGTTTAATTAGTTCATGTGTATTGGAAACATGGAAGTGTTCAAGAGGAAACATGATAATGAAAATCAGTCATGAGGGTTCAATGGACCAATGTTTTTGGATTGAAATCATTGAGATGTTCGGGTGTGCAGCTTGAGGATGTGCTGTTATAAAGTTTGGAGATTATATGATGAAAACTTGTTCTAGAGACATTTCTGATGTGTTTCCAGGTACTTTTTTGGTTTATTATTATCATTAGGAATGGGGTATGACATTGGTTGTGTTTTGGTTATGTTTTTATAGAATTCAGATGATTTTTGGTTTTGCATGATTTGCGCAGAGTTTCTTCAAATAGTGTAAAATCTAATCGTGTGGATAGTTGAGGTTGGCACGATTGGCACATGGTTTTCCTAATCATGATCCATCATTCCATGTGGGTAGTGGAAGACAACATAGTTGTTTCATAGTTTGGTCTAACCGTGTGGCCTCCCAGGTAAATCTATGTGCACAAACCAGATTATTTCTAAAATAGGGTTAAAAAACACTAGAACCCCCGAAACCTCCCTAATTCAACCTTGGCTCGGGCTAGCCAAATTCTAGGTGTTTCTAATTCCTCCCAGAGAGATTTCAAGGCAATCTAGACACTTTTCTTTGAGATTGAAATCCCAAATCGATGATCCTCTCTTCTCTATTTATGTAGATTTTGTCCTATTGCTTCTCCCGTACATATTCTTATCTTTTCAAGATCGTTTCATTGAAGATCAACCCATGTGGTTTTCAGATCTAAGCCTATGTGATGGGATCTAAATCTTGTATTTTTTTATCAGAATCTATATTTTATAAATGTTGATTCCCTGATCTTGATTATTCATTTAGGGATTTAGATCCAGAGCTTGATCGATGACGTTGTGCCTCTCGAATATTGGGGATTTCTATTGGGTTATAATCAGTCAAAAAACTGTGGTAGGTGGTATAAATCAAATTCCCATAGTCTTGATTTGATCTGTGAATGTGAGTTCATTATTTTCAAGCTTCACTTGATAATTATATTCTTAGATTGGAGTAATTAGTAATATGTATTTGACATTGGATTTTCCTTGGTGAATAACTGATAATTGAATCACAGAACAAATGGAGGGGGTTACCCAAAACATATATTTTATTTGGATATTGATTATGGGTTCACATATTGTAATTGAGATATCAAATTTATTGTGATGAGATAATTAATTTGGGGAAATTAATTATGAATTGATGTTTGTTATGATAATATAATTAATTGTGAGAATTAATTATGTGCTATGATGTTGACCAACGATAATTAATTGATAGAAAAAATTATATTTCATGATGTTGATTAGTTATAATTAATTTTGTGAATTAATTATGACAAGTCAAGATTTTATATGGATAATTAATCATAAGGAATTAATTATAGAAGGATAATTTTATTGTTTGATTAATTAATTGATAAATTAATATATGGAATATGTCCTTATTTAATTATTGAGTTAACTAATGATGTTTGAAATGCTTAACTAATCATTAGATTTGTAATACAATGATGTGGAAAATTCTTATGAATTAAATAATGATTAAATGGATAAGATTGTTTTGGTACTAGACGTGGCGTTCTGGAATGTTTAGAAGTTGGGACAAGGAAATGGAATTCCTCCCCAATAGTTATCCACGCTTGAGATTATGGGATGCAAGGCATGACATCCCACACTCAACGAGATTTGTGGTTCTAGGCAGGGCGACCTACACCAAATGATTGATTATAATGAATGATGATTCAACATATATTTGGGGCGCTATGCCTGATGACATAAACCAAATAATTATTTATATTTTATGATGATTCAGTTGGTACACATGAATTGACACTAAAACTAATGGGATGAATAATGATTAAATGAAAATGTGATAAAAGTTTAAATTTGGAGTTGTATTTATTGCATCATAAAACTTCTTGCACTATCTTTTGACTGTACTCATTTTAGACACATTTTGTTGTGCCCTGTAGAGTTGTACTCACACACTATTTGGGCTGCCTAATTAGGACGTGAGTAACCTTTGTTGTAGCTGGACATGAAAAGGGAAAGGAATAGGGATAGGTTACAGTTTGGGATTGGAGCATGGGAGAGGGAACCAGATGTGGTTCAGGACCCTCTTGGGAGTCATTGTGTCCTTATATTTAGTTTCATTGTAAACACTTGACATCTGCATTTTCACATCATGTTTTACCATTCTGCTGAGTATTGTGTTTTCTTGTTTTGATTATCATATGACCTTTTATTATTTAGGTTATTTAAACACTTCTACTCTTCGTTATTGTTATTTTATGCTGCTGGTGTTTTATTGTGATAAAAAAGGGTATAGTCTCTCTAATACTGACTTACCAGACACTTGATGCTAGTCTGCACCCTCTAGCATACATGGAGGAATGCCTAAGGGCATGTGACCAACTGGATCAGGGCACCATTCAGTGGCTCACGGGTAAGGATGTCAAAAAAGAATCACAAAAAGAAAAATAATTTATATTCATAGTGAATGGATTGAAAATAAAAATATTGGAATAAATATTCTCAGTAATAGAAAAATATTAATTTATCCATCATGAGGTAGACATTAGATCGTATATAAATAAAATATCTAATGTGTGAAAACAAAAATAAATAGGGATGTTGATATATGTGATAAATATAATTGGAAGAGAATGCCTTGAATGTAATCACATAAGAAGAGGTAAATAATAATATTATCTAATAAAATTACATAAATCACCCAATATAAATATATATATATATATTAGAATTAAATGATATAGCATAAATCCAATTAAATTATATCTTTTGAATATTTAAAGTAAAAAGGTGGTGATAACATACGTTTTCTTTTATAAAATATTTTTTACCTTCATGTAAAATACCATCTTACACATCAATTTAAAAATTAACATTTGAAGAGGTGGATTGAATTATTTTGAATTTATTTTACATCTAAAATAAATCACCAATAATTAATCCTTGACAATGAAATAAATCATTCAGTTATAATTTCTCATGCCTTATTAATTTTTTTGTGGAGGGATACATTCATTTATGTGAAATAAACATTTTTGAACTCATCAATTTAATAATTTTAATAAAAATTTATTTTAATGAAAAAATAATTTTATAAAATAGTATTTTGAAATATCATATAGAAAATAATATAGTGTTAAAAACAAACCATGGTAGAATAAATATCATGAAAAATTATTTAACTTGTATGAATGAGTCTAGAGATATCAAAATACCTAATGAGTGATATAATCCTTATTGAATAATAAATATTATAATAATTTTATGCTTAAATCATATAACATAGTGATAATAATGATGACTATAGAAAAGGGGTACAATGTATGAATCATATCTAAAATAAGTTCATGATTACAATTTTAACGTAGTGAAGGTAAATTGAATTTAAAAAAACTCCTACGACTATAGTGAAACTTTAGTTCATTGTCCATTATGAAAATAAGTATTGTTGGATTCATATTTTCAGATAATTTTTAGGAAATAAAATATTAATCATTCGTAATATGATAAATCAATATAACACCATTAAAAGAAAACATGGTGTGTAAAATGTAACAAATATTAATGATTCATAATTGAGACTAGGATTAAAAACACACCTCCTGTCCTCACTTCCATGAACATATTTTATCCCACTTCATAAAAAAATCCTAATAACATAATTAATTCCCTTATTCATATCCAATTTCTTTTATAATCCTCGTATATTATTACACTCTATATGTATTCTACACAATTTGTTAGTATCATATTTTATCCTCCTTCATAAGTAAAAAAATACCCTAAAACGAGATTCATAATAATTTTTTTCATATTCATTATTCATCCAAATTTCATTTTTACAACATCATTAATGATAATTTTATCGATTAACTATTTTAAATTAAGATTTTTATTTTTTTCATTTCTCTTATTGACATTATCCACAAATATAAAATTGATTACATGCATGTACAAGTGAATCTTGTAAAATGAAAAATTATTTCTTTATTAATAAGGGTGATAATAATTTTACCATTAAAAAAATCTGAGGTATCCTATTATAAAAATAATTAAATTCCAATATTCATCCATGATATAAATAAACAACATTTTTAATTTTTATGGTTAAATAAACGCATACATGAACATAAGAATTTTAATAAATGTTTTTGTAGTGGTTTAGTAATAATATATATATACTAGGAAGATTGTGAACATATAAAATATTTAGTATTATAATATTTGATTATTTTAATGAATTTTATGAATTTTTGTTGCTTTTGAGAATATTACACCATATAGATAATATGAATTTCATTTTACTAAATGTTATTAAGATATAAAATTAACAATGACCTTTTGAAAATCATAAAATTAAGAGGTTCATTAATATCTATTTAAATTAACATAATAATAATTCAGCCATAATATTTAACCATTAAACAATTATTATCACCAAACATGTAAGGTTGTGAGGAAAATAAAAATGGAGATAAGTTGTTCTATTGAGGTGGTAATCCACACAGAGGGCGGATTGATGATTTAAATTTCCTTATAAAATCATAATTTTACATCTTGTTTTACCATTTAATACATTCATGTATTTTAAAAATAGAATCATTATTTATTTAATTACACATTAGGGACATTATTTTAATGTTTCTTTGGAAAATGATACATGTTTAATCATGGAGGTGGTAGTTCATAGAACACACAAATGATTGTTTGTTTTCTTAAAATAAAATGAGTAAGATGGTTATTTCTTCTAAAATCAAAAAATAACATTATAGTATAATAATGATACTTATTTTCTAATATTAATATTTTTAATATAATTTTGGGAAGAATAAGTTTACATAGAGTGTTCTAAATAAATAAAATGTGATTAGATACTATTAGCTGACTTTTTTTATTAACTATTTTGAAAATGGAATTATTCTTTAGATGGTTGTTATATGTTTAATAAAATAACCTATTGGTGGTGGGTAATAATTATGAAGATTTTATTGGGAATTTATTTTGTGAAATAAATGGAATTTGCGATAATGTAATTATGGAGATTATTTCCCCTTTTATAATTGGAAAGGGTTGATAATTTGGAAAATATGTAATTAATTTTAATAATGGAAACTATATTTAATGGAATTTAGATCCCAATTTTTTGAAATAAATTATAGGGAAATTTATAAGGTATATTATGTCCTAAAACACACTATAAGATATATTTTTTAAACACGTTATCTCAACATATTGGTTACACTTTTTTTTACCACCCATTAATTTTAGATATGTAATGAGTTCTTCTAATGAATTTTTTCGAACATTCATGGAAATAAATTAGTCCATATTACATAATTTGGGCCAATAGATTCTGAAATATATATAAATATAATAATTTAAATTTTATGATAGTGATAAAAATTATTTTTTTAAAAAATCATTATTTTAAAATAGAAAATTTATTGGAAAATTTATCTAATGTTTTAGAATTTCTAATATGGATTTGTTACATTAAAATAAACAATTACGAAATTTTAAATAAATAAATTAAATATATGATTAGTCTTATAAAATGTTTCCATGAACTTACAATTCATACTTATATAGTCAATATTATATAACGGTCTTGTTATTTAAAAAATGGGATTTTTGTGGCGCTAAAAGTTGAATTATTGTCCTTTTAGATGTTTGGACATTAACATCGAATTCCCCCACAATAGTTATCCATGATTGAGATTATGTGGTTCTAGACATAACTTCCTACACCGAATGAGAAACAGAGTGCCAGTCATGATGAACTATACTCAACAGGATTTGAGGTATTAGTCATAACGACCAATACCAAATGAATGATAATAATGAATGACGACTCAACTGAGATTTTTGGTGGTAGGCGTTACAACCTACTCCAAATAATTAATGACATTGCATGATTATTCAATTGGAAATTATGAATTGAAACTGTATCGAATGTGATGATTAATGATTAAATAATAATGTGATAACTATTTAAATTATGCATTAGATTTATTACTTCATAAAATTTCATATATTATCTTTTGACTGAACTCATTTTAGACACCATTTTTGGTGACCTAATGAGTTGTACTCACACACTATTTGGGCTACCTCATTGGCTGGTGAGTAGACATTGTTGTTGCAAGAAAAGAAATGGGAAAGGCCATGTGATTGGATTCAGTTTGGTATTTGATCAAGACATAGGGAACCATATGAGTATCAGGACCCTCTTTGGAGTCATTATGTCATTATGTTCATTTTCATTAAAGACACATGAAATCTACATTTTCCTAGAATACTTTACCTTTCAGTTGAGTATTTTGTATTCATATTTGGATTATCATATGAACTAGTATTATTATGATTATTTATGTGATTCCTCACTTGGTTTATTGTTATTTTCTTTTGTTGGTGTTTTATTTTGATAAAAGAGGGTGTAGTCAACAGAATACTGACATTCCATACCCTCTCTACTAGTCGACACCCTCTTGCATATGGGGTGGTGCGCCTGAAAGCATTTGGCCAACCATCTTGGGGCACCAAGAAGTGTCTCTAGGGTCTGGACATTTCAAATTTTTATCAAAGGTGTTTTCATTTCATTCTTCATGTTTGATCATACTATTTTGGGAAAGGAAGATTGGAGACTGGTAAGTGTCAAGGCTTGGTGATATCCTTGGGAATTGGAGTTTCAATCCCATGTACAAGAGAAAATATAAGTACTCAACGTGGGATTTTTTTGATTGTTCTTTGTTGTGAATGTTCAATATTATTTCATGTTGGGTGATGAACTTGTGTTGTGATATGATATTTGTTTATAAATTTTTTGATTTTAGATTTATGGTCTAAAGAGGCATGATACTTGACTTTGTATACATCATTCTAGGAACATAGGGTTATTGTAACATGCATCATTACAGGCGCTCACAGAAAACGGGATATGGGTATGTTTATGAACCGGAGATGGTTTCCTTGTGGTGTTATTGAAACAATGATTAAAAATGAGAATTAAAGTGTGTCTAATGAAATCCTTGATTGATGAAATAGATATGATTTATTAATTAACTGTATAATTATTTAATTTGTGTTAATGTTTTTAATTAATGGTTGAATTAATTAATGAAAATGTTTGTAACCATGTTAATAAATACCTAGGAGGATGATAGATAAGGGTAGTGATAAGGCATTCGTGTCCACTATGTGGTGAGAATAAAGGGTATGGACCATAACGATCATCCAGAAAGGGATATTGATGCCCAATTAGTGAAAGATGATGAGAACGGGGAATAGTTCTGAGATATCATTGCCTATTAATTGCAATTTATTGAGAGAGACCCAGGGTGGGTTTCAAAAAGCCTGTCGGAGTGGACATGGGAGTTTTAGTTGTAGGACCATCCTAATTTTACTAGAGAGGGGTGAATCAAGGGAGCTGAATTATGGATTGATCCATAGAGATTATACCTGGCCATTTTGAGACTCTGGCTAAGAGGAGGATCAAGTTGGTTACTTATATGCTATGGGGTTTAGCGAATCGCTAGTGTGACATTTAGGTATGATCTGGAAAGACTAATGAAAAGTTATAGAAGGACTTTCAAGAGATGTTTTTGGAACTATTATACCCAAATATGCTTAGATATGTGATTACTTTGGAGTTTAGTCATCTTACCCAAGGACTCATGTCAATAATGGAATACGTAGGATGTTTCACGGATTTACAACATTTTTTCCCTGCATTCGTGGTATATGAGGTTTCATAAGCTAAATGATTAATGGATGGAATTTGGTGTGAAATTACGTCCGAGGTGAAAATATTTAGGCTGATGAAATTTTCAGAAGTGGTTAATCAAGATTTTACTACTTAGGGGAACCTGGTGGATGCTTACATTACTATACAGGTTGTTGGATGATTAGGGAGTGGGCCATCCGAGAGCAGGAATCGACGTCATGAGAACCTTATCCAAGACAATTGAAATCAAGGTAGATAACTAAGTGGTATAGTTTCACCAGATCATTCTCATGTTATTTACCCCCAGTGGAGTGTCGATTTGGTTTCATGATGGGACCCCTACAGAAGTTCTGCTAGAAGAAGTGACAGGTTGGTGCTGAGGGACCAACTGTTCAAAGTCATAATGTATGAAGGGGGACTTCTACACCATATAGACAGGTAGTTGGGGTTCTACCAGAAGAGGCAGTTAAGGTACTGTACATGGAGCTACAAGGTATGAGCGCCCATATCAGCAAAGCGGTGCTACTCAGGGGAGTCCGACGACACCACATTGAATAGTGAGAGGGTAGTTTCATGTAGTGCATTGTACACATGTGGAGAGTGAGGTTCGTCCATCAATTGTTAGAGGTCCAATTCTCTCTACTTCTACATTAGCTACTCCCTTGTTTGATATGAATGAATCTCATTCCTTTATATATGCAAATCTTATTAATGGCTTGAGCCTATTGGATTTGTTTGTAAGTGGGGTGATGAATATCGATACCACACAGGGAACACAGTCTAGGGATATCTGTTTATGAAATGTATGTTTCCTATAGATCAGAGAGTATTGTTTACATTGGGATATACATGTCCTTAATATAACTGTCTTGGAAGAAATTATTATTATAGACTGGGTAGTCGCGTACTGATCCCACACATATTGATACCAAAGGAGAGTGACCGGGGAATCTCATGAGGGTGACCAGTATGTTCACCATAGAGAATATGAAATCTATGAAGCAGAGCTAGGCCAAGTACTCAACAATTAGGAGCGACCACAACCAATGTTGCTAGTCTTCTACTTGATGATGGGAGATGGTGTAAATACTTACCTCCTCCAGTATTAGAACTATATTTGGAGGTCATTCAAGAATAATTTTTTGGGTGTCCACCTAAGAGAGATGTTGAATTCACTATTGAGCTCATGATGAGGGATGCGCTGATATCTATTGCACCATATAGAAATGGAACCAACTGATATTAAAGATATCAAAACACTATTATAGGGGTTGGAAATAAAATGGTTTATCCTTCCAAGTACATCATCATAGGGATCACATGTTTTGTTTGCATTGAATAATAGCAGGAGATTACCCATGTGTGTTAATTACCTAATGTTGAATAAAATGATTATGATGATCAGATATACTCTTCTATGAATCAATGATCTATTTGACTAGCTAAGGGTGATTATGTTTTTTCTAAAATCCATATTAGATTATGGTATCATAAATTCGGATTTTAGGCTTCTGATATAACAATAAATTATTTTAAGAGTATGTATTTCCTTTATGAGTTAGTTGTAATGTCATTTGGGATGAAACACGCTCCAACAAAATTTATGACCTTGATGAACATGATCATTCATCCATACTTGAATCAGTTTGTGGTGTTGTTTTTGGATGTCATCTTGATGTACTCTAGGACTCTTGATGATCATGCCCAACATCTTGACATCCTCTTGGGTACACTGAGAGAGTATTTTCTATACACCATGCTATATAAAATTATGTTTTTGATTGACATGTTACATATTGTAGGGAACATTATCTTAGAAGATGGTGTGGTAGTGGACCATGAAAAAGTACAGGCATTGATTTATGGAGATCCCACCAATAATGATTTCGATATCCAATGATTTTTAGTATTTACTTGTTGCTAATGGAGGTTCATCAAAGACATTTCCATATTGGAATCACCACATACAGGTTTGAAAAAAAGGGATAATTAATTTTTTTGGATAGAACCATGCGAGAATTCATTCTAAGTGTTAAAGAATAACATGACATCAGAACCAACATTGATCTTACCTGAGTTTGGTGTGGATTACACGTTGTATTGTGATGATTCTAGAATCATACTTGGGGATTTGTTGATTCAAGAGGATAGAGTCATTGTGTATGGGTCTCGACAGTTGAGGCCACATGAAAGGAAATTACCCTGAACATGTCCTCAGGATGTAAATAGTATTTTATGATAATAATTGTTGGATACACTATCTATTTGGTGAAAAGTTTAATGTTTTTTCAGATCACATAATTATGATGTAAATATTTTCATAGTGTGACTTGAATCCTCGGAAGAAATGATAGGTAGAGTATATGTACACAATTGTCCGTGAATTGGTATATACACCCAAGAAAGGGAATACTGTTTCTTATTCCATGAGTAGGAAAACTCAGGCTCAGTTGGTACATGAGTCATGTGCATAGTGGATCATGATTAATTTTATGATAGAGATGCATGTGGTAGTTCTGGAGAGTCTGGATACGAGGACACTAGTTTTTATAGTAGTGTAGTCTACACTCTTTGGATGGACTAGGTACATGAATTTGGACGATATAGAGAGATTATCCATAAGGGAAATCCTTTAAGGTTGGGAGACACCTTCATGCTGGAAAATAGACGAGGATGATATCATCTATGTAAAAAATCATGTTATTGTGCCCACGAATCTATGTGAAGAAATCATGCGTGGTGTTCATGCTTCATCGTCGGATGTACATTCTAGGGTGAAAATACTGTACTGTGACCAATGAATATTGTTTTAGTGTCCACACATGAAAAATGTTATTGCATGGTTTGTAACCATAAGATTCACAGGTCATCAGGTGAAGGTAGATCATCGACAACCTAGAGGCCTATTGCAGTCGTTACCTATTCTGTTATGCAAGTAGGTTGACATGACTATGAATTTTGTGCTAGGACAAACAATGATTACTAGGAATAATTATTCTATTTGGGTTGTTTTTGATCGACTAAAAAATGTATCATACTTTTTTCCTATCAGTGGAAAATTTATAGTAGATTAGTTGCATGAAATGTACATGAGAGAGATAGTTCTCTTACATGGGGTTCCACAGACTATAGTTTCATATAGTGCTTTTTTCATTACTCCACTCTACTAAATGGGGTTATAGAAGGGTCTTGGTATATAGGTTCTATTATGTTTGGGCATCCAACCACATACAGATGGATAGTCATATCGAACTATAATGGTGTTAGAAGATATGATGTGAGCATATGTGCATGATCTTGGTGGATCTTTGGAGAAACAATAGTCTTTAGTGAAGTTCACCTCTAACAACATTTTTTATGAAACTATATTGATGGAACCATATGAGGCACATTATGTTAGACCTTGTAGATCACTTCTATGTTGGTTAAATGTGTGTCTGTCAGTGTATTGGGGACTTAGACTCATTTAGGAGACATTACTGCTCGTACAGTTGATTCATAAATGTATGGATATGGATTAGAGTAGGTAGAATCTGTATTATTAATGATGGATATGACCTCTAAAGTTTATAAAGGGTGATCCTTGACTCCTTCATGTGTCACCTAGATTGGGTCACAATAGGATAGAGAGGTATGGAATGTTAACACCCATTTTTGTGGGAACATTTGATGTGATAGAGATAATCGTGGCGGTGGCGAATCAATTAGCACATGCACGGAAATTAAAAACTATTCATGATGTTATTCATGTGCCACTTCTACAATAGTATCAACCAAACCCATATCATATGATTTATTTTGAAGTGGTTGACATCGAGATTGATGCGACCTTTGAGAAGCATCTGATACGTGTGAAGGTTCATAGTGAAAAAGTGTTATGTGGAATGAAAGTGTTGTTAGTTTGTGTGTGTTGGAAACATGGAAGTGTTCAAGAGAAAACATTGTAATTATAATCATAAATGAGGCTAAATGGCCTACTGTTTTTGGACTATACTCATTGAGATGTTCAAGTGTGTAGCTTGAGGATGAGCTGTTTTAAGGTTGGGAGATTGTATGATTCCGAACATTTCTAGAGAAATATCAAATGTATTTTAATGTACTTTTTGTTTTTTTTTAGGTAAATTTGGGGTAGGATATGACATTTTGTGTGTTTTGGTGATGTTTCTAAATAATTGGGAAGATAGAGGGGTGTGCTCAGTTTGCGCACGTTTTCTCTAGATTTTATAAAATCTAATAGTGTGTTTAGTAGATGTTGGAACGGTTGGCGCATGGTTTTCCTAACCTTAATTCATCAATAAATGATGGTAGTGGAAGACAACATATTTGTTTCATGGTTTTGTCTATCCATGTGGCCTCCCAGGTGAAACTATGTGCACCCCATTAGATTATTTATAAAATTGTTTTAAAAAAGAGGAACCCCATAAACCTCACTAATTCGACCTTGGCTCAGGCTTGCTGAATTCTAGAGTTTCCAAAGCCTCCAAAAGAGATATTACAAGGAAATATAGACACCATTCATTGATATAAAAATTATATATTAAAGATCCTATCTCCACTATGTATGTGGATTTCATCTCATTTCTTCTCTCGTACAATCTCTAATCATTTCTAGATCTTTTCATGGAAGATCACCCCATGTATTTTTGGATAAAAACCTATGGGATGAGATATAGATCTATGATATTGTATCTAGATCTAGATATCATGATTTTTTTACTTAATCATGATTTTTCAATTAGGGATTCAGATCTAGATCTTGATTGACGAAATTGTGCCACTCAGAATTTGTGAATTTCCGTTGGGCTAACTTCCATCAATAAATTGTGTTAGGTTGTCTAAATCAAACCCCCATAGTCATGATTTGATCTGTGGATGAGATTTTATGATTTTCTAGATTCTCTTTATAATTTCATTCTTAAATTAGAGTAATTAAGAATAAATATTTGACTTATATTTTTTCATTGGTGAATAATTGATAATTGAATTATCGAACAAATGACGGGGGTTGCACAAAATAGGTATTTGTTTTGGATATTGATTATGGGTTGATATATTTTAACTAAGATCGTGAATTTATTGTGATAAGATAATTAATTATGGGAAATAAATTATGAAGTGATGTTGGTTGTGATAAGATAATTTATTGTGAGAATTATTTATGTGCCATGATGTTGAAAAGAGATAATTAATTGATAGAGAAATTTTTTGTCTTGATGTTGATCAAAGATAATTAATTGTGAAAAATAATTTTGACAAGTCTATATTTGATAAGGATAATTAAATGTAATGAATTAATTAGGGAATGTCAATTTTATTTTATTGATTTTATAATTGTTAAATTACATAATGGTTAATGTTCTTATTAAATTTTTGAGTCAACTAATTAACTTTGAAATTTTTAATAAATCATAGCATTAGTAATGGAATTCTGTGGAAAATTATAATGAATTATAGAATGATTAAATTGCTACTAATTATGTGGTGATGGACATGGTGCTCTAACATATTTTAATATAGTTACTTGGAAATGGAATTCCTCCACAATAGTTATCCAATCCTGAGATTATGGGATTGTAGGCATAACAACCCATACTCAATGCGTTTTGTGGTTCTAGGCTGGGTGAACTACACCGAATTAATGATTATATTGAATGATTATTCAACTGATATTTAGTGTTCTAATCATGTTGACATACACCAAATAAATAATGATATTGAATGATGGTTAAGTTGGAAAATATTAATTTAAACTAGATCAAACGTGATAATTAATGATTAAATGAAAATGAAATAGGTATTTAAATTATGCATTGTATTTATTGCTTTATAAAACGGTATGCACTATCTTTTGAAATTACTCTTTTTAGACACATTTGGTGGTTCTCAAAAGAGTTATACTCACACCCTATTTGGGCCGCCAAATCGACACATAAGTAAACATTACTGTTTTAGTATATGAAAAGGGCAAGGACAAGGGATATGATGCAGTTTGGTTTTGAAGCATGGGAGAGGGAACGAGATGTGATTCAGGACCTGCATAGGAGTCGTTGTGTCTTTACATTTAGTTGCATTGCAAACACATGACACCTTTATTTTCATATAATGTTTTACAATTCTGTTGAATATTATGTTTTCGTGTTTTGATTATCATATGGCCAGCTATTATTCAGGTTATTTATACACTTATACACATGGTTATTAGTATTTCATTCAGTTAGTGTTTTATTGTGATAAAAGAGGGTATAATCTACACAATACTAACCAACCATACCCTTACTACTAGTCAGCACCCACTGGAATAGTGGAAGGAATGCCTGAGGTCAATTAGAAAACTGGCTCGGGGCACTATTCAGTGGCTCACTATTCAAGACATCAAAAAATACTCAAAATAAGAAAATTTATGCGTATTCATGGTGAATTGATTGAAAATAAAAATTTTGGAATAGATCTTGTCATTGATAGAAAAATATTAATATACCCATCTAGAGATAAATGGTAGATGATTGAAATATAAAATATCCAATGTCTGGCTACTAAATTAAATAAGGATGTTGATATATGTGAAAAACATTAGTGGAAACGAATTCCTTGAATGTAATCACAGAGGATGATGTCAATAATATTATTATTTGATAACATTATATAAATCACCTAATATATATATATATATATGATAAAAATTGATGTTACAGAAATCAAATTATATTATATCTTTTTAATATTTAAAGAAAAAAGGAGGGGAAAAAGTTATCTTTTATAAAATAACATTAATATTAATGTACAATACCATCATTCAAATCAATTTAAAAAGTAAATTTTGAAACGGTTGATTGAATATTATTGATTATTTTTACTTTTAAAAACTTTTTCGAATAATTATTCATTGACAATGAAATAAATCATTCAATTATAAATATTTATGCAAAGTTATTTTTTTATGAAGGGACACTTTAATTTATGTGAAATCAACATTTTTGAACACCTCATTTTAATATGTGTAATAAAAATTACAATGTATTAAAACATAATTTTATAAAATATGATTTTAAAATATCATATGAAATATATTTTAGTGTTAATTACCAACCATGGAGAAGAAATTTCTTGAAAATCATATAACTCATATGACGGTTTTTAGAGCTATCAGAATACCTAAAGTGTGATGTAATCCTTAATAAATTATAAACATTAAAATAATTTTTAGTTTAAAACAGATAATAATTGTGATAAGAATGAAACATTATAATAAAAGGGTATAATGTATAAATCATATCAGAAATAAGTTCATGGGAACAATCGTAACTTAGTGAATGAAAATTAAATTAACAAAAAAACCTACGACTAGTGTGATACTTATGTTCATTGTCCTTTATGAAAATAAGTTGTTTTGGTTTTGTATTTCCAAATAATTTTGTTGAAATAAAATATGGATCATTCTGAATATGATAAATCAAAATAACACCTGTGAAAGGAAACACGGTGCATAACATGTTACAAGTCTTAATTAATCAGAATTCAGACTAAGAAAAAACCATAGATCTTGTCCTCACATCCATGAACATATTTTATCCTCCTTCATAAAAAAATAAATACCCTAATAACATAATTAAAAACATTTTTCTTATCCACTTTCTTTTATAATCATTATATATGTTTACTCTATATTTGTATTCTACATAGTTTCTTCATAACATATTTTCCCACTACATGAATTTATAATTTAAATCATTAACCAGTTTCATAATAATTTTGTTCTTATTCAAATTTATTTTACAAACTTTAATTTTTACAGCATCATTAATGATAATTTAATGTATTATCTATCATAAATTATGATTTATATTTTCATTCATTTCAATTGTTGTCATTATCCTAGAATATAAAACTGATAAAATGCATGTACAAGAGATTATTAGTAAATGTAATATGATTTCTTAATTAATAAGGTTGATAATAATTTTACCATTACAAAAAATCCATATATCCTGTTACTAAATTAATTAATTTCAAATATTCATCCATGAAATAAATATACAACATTTTTAATTTTAATGGTAAAAAAACCCATACATGAACATAGAAATATTAGTAGATGATTGTGTAGTGGTTAATTAATAATATAACTATACTAGAAGGATTGTGAACATATCTAATATTTATAATTGTGATGAATTATTATTTTAATGAATTTAGGAATATTTATTATTTATGAGAACATTTCACAATACAGATAATACAATTTTCCATTTACTAAATGTTTTTAAAAGATAAAATTAACAATGATATTTTGGAAATCATGTAATTATTAGGTTCAATAATTTCTTATTAAATTACCTTAATAATATATTTGTCATAATATTTAACCTTTAAAAATTTTTATCACCTAACATATAAGGTGGTGATGAAATGAAAAATTGAAATAAGTTGTTCTATAGAGGTGGTAATCCACATAGTGGCATGATTGATTATTTACATTTATGTAGATAATCATAATTGTACAACTTGTTTTATAATTTAAAATTTTAATGTATTTTATAAATAGAATCATTATTTATTTAATAACACATTAGGTCCATTATTTTAATTTACCTATTGAAAATGATACATGTTTTATCTTCGATGTTGTAGTTCGTACAACAAACAAATGATTATTTATTTTCATAAGGAAAAATGAATATGATGGTTAATGCTTCTAGAACAAAAATAATAACATTATAGTATAATAATGATACTTATTTTCAAATATTAATATTTTTAATATAATTCATGGAATAATAAGATTACATAAATAATTATAAATGAATAAGTAGTGATTAGAAAATATTTTTAACATCCTTGATTATGTCCTTTGCAAATGGAATTATTCTTTTGATGGGTGGTCTAATGAGAAAAAAAATAACCTCATGGTGGTGGATAATAAATATACATAGTTTTTTTGGTTATATATTTTTTGAAATAAGTGGAATTTGTTCTACTGTAAATGTGCTGATGATTTCCTCTTATATAATTGAAAATGGATTATAATTTTGAAAATATGCAATAATTTTTGTCATAGGAAGAAAATTTAATGGAGTTTCTCTAAAATTTAGTGGAAATAATTGATAGGGAAATGTACAAGGTAAATTATGTCCTAAAAAACTGTAAAATATATATTTTTAACATGTTTCTATCTTTACATCATGGTTACTCTCTTTTATACCACCTTTTAATTCTACATATATAATGATTTTTTCTGATATATTTTATCAGAAATTCATCAAAATAAATTAGTCCATATTAAATAATTTGGACCAATTGATTCTTAATTATTTACAAATATAAAAATGTAAATTTTATGATTGTGATAAATATTAATTTTAAAATAGAAAATCGTTATTTTAAAAAATAATATTTCTGGATAATTTATCTTAGGATCCAGAATTTCTAATATGGGATTGTTACATTAAAATTAAACAATTATGAAATTATAAATAAAATAATTAAATACATATTTGGTCTTATAAAATGTTTCCATGACTTACAATTCATAATTATATAGGGATAATTCTATAATGGTCATTTTATTTGAAAAAATGTTGTTCTTTACAATTCAACTAAAAATCATTTTTTTAGAAAAATAAAAAAAAATTAATGTTATAAAATATTAAACTATTAAATAAAAAATTGATTTTATTTTTTAAAATTTAGAAATCAAAAATTTGTATAATTTTATTTTAAATAAAAAATGAATATATTTTAAACAAATTTATCTATAAGTTAATTTAAATAAAATTATCAAATCTCATTCTATCATCATATCTTTTAAAAATTAAATTATGATTAAATATGAAATAATATTTGATATATTTTATCATAATTGTTTTCATGTTTTTTGAAATACAAATAATTAAAAAATAAAATGAAATATTTTGAAAAAATTCATTTTGATGTATAAAAATATTTTATTATCCATTTTTGTTATACCAATTTAATTTCATTGTTTTTAACTACAAACATTGTTTTATTCAGATATATATATACTTGATAAATATTTCACTCTTTTTTATCCTCGCCAATTAAATGTTAAGGTTTTCATTTTTGTAATTTAAAAATTCTATTTTATCTGTTTATATTGTCGTTTTGTGTAAGATTATTGTTTGGTGCGGATGAATAAGCTTACAAAATATTGTATTTAATGGTAATAATATATTAAAATTATATGGTGTTTCTTTACCCCCATCAATAATTTTTAACCATGAAATTATAATTATCGCTCACTGATCTCCATTTGTGTGGGTATTCATGAAATATTTATCATATGTGGTATAAAATATTATATGATATCTAAAATATGATCTTAGCTATAAAAAGTTACATAACATTATTAAATAATAATTAATCAATCATAAAATCATATACATAGTGTAATGGATTGGACCTCTCTTATCAATCCCTTTACTGAAATATGGTGTATGAGGTGTTCTGTGTGGTCAACATGGCTTATCCCCAACACATTGCCAAATTTCCAGTTTTGTGAATTGTGCTTCCAGTTTTATACACATTGTCACATTGAGTCAGAAACATTGGGAGATATAAATAGTTTCACAAAAATAGTGACTCAGAAAGGGTGAGACATAAATGATGAGACAGAAATGGTGTGAACAAAATGGTGAGTCAGAAACGGTGTGACAAAAATGATGAGACATAAACGGTGAGACAGAAATTGTGAGTAAGAAACTGTGAGTCAGAAATGGTGTCACAGAAATGGTGAGACAGAAATGATGAGACAGAAATTGTGACACAGAAACAGTGAGTTAGAAGCGGTGAGACATAAATGGTGATATAGAAATGGTGAGATAGAAATGGTGTGATAGAAACGGTGAGGCTGACACAGTGTCACAGATCATGAATAGTGTTTCGAAAACTATTTTATATTTCCATTGCAAATTTTCCAGATTTTTCTAGTTTTCCAAATTTAAGTATTTCTTTGAAGTAAAACACATTTATGGCTATTTTAAAGGGATTTAAGGTTGAATAAAATCCCATAAATATTATATTAATTTTCCTAAAGTCCGAGATGATTTTACTTGGTCAAACCGCCTGGTTTAATGCGATCCTATTTTAATTGAAAATCCATTGTATCTTAACCACTGCTCTTTTAAATCTTCTCAAGGTAAAAGATATATTTCTCCATTGTTCTTTCTCATTGTTCACTGGTGCAAGAGAGTTAATCCATGCCTTCATGTAGGAATCATGAGATTAAATATTTCTTGGTGGATTGGTTTCCCTCGACCTTCTTCTTGCTACAAGTGCACCCCATATTTTTGTGCAACCAAGTAGTATCCATCATTATTCAATATAACGTATGATTTATCATCATTATTTTGTTTTCACCTTATCTTGTTTCTCCTTTCCATATTATGTCATGTGATATGCATGCTTCTAATTGAGTTTCTTGGGTTTCGGTTGGTGCGGCTGTGCCACGATATCTTAGGGTGGATGCAGTTGTCACAGGAGGAGGCGATCGTGATCCATTGTGTGGATCGTTCTCGTATAAAGATACATAAGAGCCATTTTATGGTAGGGGAATCATTTCATCTCTTTTATTTTTATGTAAACAATAGAGTTAGAATGTTTTATCCACTATATCACAAGTGAATTTTAATAATAAATATTTAAACTGGATAATAAAGTGATATCAATGGTATGTTATAGCCTCTTGTTTTTTCTAGATACAGTGATATCTATGATTTATTTGTTTAAATGTTTGTTCTTGATAAAAATTTGCAAAGAACACAAATTGGAATTAATTTATAATTTTCTGGATAATGATTAAGTGGCATGTAAATGAATCTTGTTCTTATTGCTGTATTTTTCGATGTATATCAAATTGGTTTAGTAAGCATGTTTAATTTATTTGTGATATATTACTGTTTTTAGTTCCCAAATAATGAACCAACAAATAATAATCCTATAGATTCAAGATGTATTTAATAACATATTGTTTGATAATTCCTTGAAGGGTTCTGAGTTACCCTCTTTCTTGTTCTATGGCCATCAGCACAACTGATATGATTGTTGTTTTTCTGCTTCTTGTGTTGTGATGTGATCTAGGATGGCTGTTGGGAGATGTGGTGGAATGAAGGCCTACTTGTTGTTGTATCAGTTGATGTCTAGAGTAATGAGATGAATCAATATATGCATGTGGGTTTTAGGGATGACAAAAGGGGTGATGAAATGAGATGGATGTGAATGTTTTGTTTTCTACTGATTCTTCTTGGTTGTTTATCTGCATTAATTTTCCCACTGCTCAAGGAAACTGATCCTGCTTAGCATTCGTCCAAAATGTAGGAAGATGCGTGGGTTATGCCACATGCTTTTCATGTTTTGATTTTTAAGGGAGGATTGGTCTACACTCTTGCTATAGGCAGAAAAGACTTGACGGGATGTTCATCCACTCACCAGGTTGATCCCATAGTTCTATGAAGCATAGATTTTTTTTCGGGAATTCCTAGAAATATGGGAATATAATGCTATAAATAAATAATTGAATAAATAATGTTAACCCATGGGGATTGGAGCTTTCTAGGGAACAATGCTGAGGATGTGATTTGAAGGAACACGATACTTTGGGTGAGATGCTAATGAAATTTAATGTTGAATTGTTATTAGTTAATTAATGTTAATAAAACTAATTAACATAATGTTGAACTGATAAAATGGGAATGAATTAATGTATTAAATCTCTTTAAATGGTTGTGTGCTTATATGATACATAGTCATAAAAGTATCAGCCCGAAGTCCGAGAGAAGTTAGTTGTAGTTGAGTCTAAGATAAGGTCAAGCCCATAGTTTGGTTGTGAGCTATAATATATTCTTTACATTTTCTGTTTCTATACGCTACTCCACCTTGTTAGTATAGGTAACTGACACCCTAAGGATCTTGAGCCTTGGGGGTGTTTTCCCTAACATTATGGTGGGAGGGTGGATGGATTAATACCCCCTTTGGCCCTGATCTCTTCTCTTGGTAGTTACTTGTACTTGCAGGCACATTGGTTTTTTTTCCTTGTATATGTGTGTAGAGGGTTGAAATGGCATGTGGTTATTCACAGACATATATTCTGGATATAGTTATCTTTGGACTACTATTTGTGTAATGTGTATAGGGTATTATGGATTGAGGATCCTTACTCGGTGTATAGGATGTAATGGCATGAGGTATAATACTCGATATATGATACATTTTATGAGATCTGTGATGGCCACTAGAAATTACCAGGTTACATTGCTTACGTGGACATGGTGGTTTTTTTGCACTAGGTGCATATTGTGGTGCTTTGCCCTGGTGTCTGTGGGAAAACCTTTTTGGAGAGAGATGCTTTGGACGTGCGATGTTGGGGAAAAGTAGAAAATTAGTGGGGAAGTGGTAGTGGGGTACACCTGATATTCATTATTATATTATATACTCTTGTATTCATTACATGGTGAGAGTATCTAGGGTGAGGCTTTGAACATATTATACCTATTTTGGTGACGAGTTAGTCTCACTTGTTGTTCATTGTGCTTTAGCATACTTTAATTACTTTTACATGAGAGGTGTTAGGGAAAATCATGCTGAGTATACTATTATACTCGTCCTATGTATATATGACCTACTTATTAGGTCACTTAGAGTAGGATAGAGATCAGGCTGGTTACTATATGCTTGCGGTTGTAGGAGCTTTTTGGGCTTGTGGATTCTACTATTTTACTTTCTTTTGGATAATTTCAGTTTTTCACCTTTTAGTTGTAGTAGTTCTCGATTACATTTCATATGTGTACTTTTCATTTCTTTTATCTTACAGGTTGAGTTGAAGATTTCTTGGGTTTATCTTATATCTCTTATATGTATGTGTTCTCTTAGAGGGTAATTCCCCAAATTTTTTTGTCTATTATACCCTCGGTGCTAGTCACCAACCTGGGGCCTACTGGAGGCGGTACTCGTGGGTCATTATCTCACTTCTCAAATTACTTTCCCATGATGGGTATACATTTTGGGGAGGCGGTCATGGCACATAGATATATATACAACATAATCATACATTCTACAATATATACCTTTTCCAAAACTGTATAATTCTCTATGAAATGAATCCATGGTGGCCCCATATATTCTTCTTGATTTTGATAACATATTTATCCTAAAATTTATATTAGGCACTATTTCATTTATACTTATATTATCAATTAAACATAAAACTCACTAAAATGTGGTTAAATTTAACAGAAATTTAATATAATAATTTTCAACTAATTCAATAATCAATTCCACAGATTCAATATAATTAAAAATAAATTTATATAAATCAATCTAGATAATATTTCATCAACATCAATAAATTTTTATATTTAAGAGCTAATACATAAATCATGTCTTCTTCTAATGTTATCAAAAAAATATGATCATTTTATATTTTTTTTCAATTTTGTTAAAATAGTTTAGAATATGATTCAATAAAATAAAATAAAAAATACTGAAAACAAATAATTTTATGATTCTCATAATCCTCATTACTTATAGAATTTTGAAAACATCATTCTATACATTTTAGTCAATAATAAAAAAAATATTATTATATTGATTAAATTTATATTTAGATATAAACGAAACATGAAATTATTTCCCAGAATAGCTACCACCTGATAGGGCCCCATACCGGTTCACCACATGACCTAACGTGTGACGCCATTTATGAACGAAGATATTGAGTAGTAGAGAGAGTATAAAATGTCAAAAAATAGACTATATCATCATTATCACAATAGAACTATAGAGAGTGTAAATTAAAAATAGAAAAAATAATAAAATAATAAATGATACTCAATATAATGACCAACATCTCAAGATGAATCCAATAATGGTATAAAATTGTGGAAAGAAATATAGTAAATAGGTCTTGTAATATATATTGTAATTTTTAAATGAAATCCAAAAATAAACAAACACTAATATCTCATCATATGGTCTTGACATTAAGTATGGATGCCTCATCAATGATTAATTCTAAATAAATTTTTTGTATAACATAATACTACTGAATTTATAGTATATTGAAAACAAGACTTCTATTTGAGTACTGATTCGGTTTCTTGAGGAACTGAGTACGACAAATTAAGTGTCCTCTAATGGCAGTAAATAAATATATTTTCATTTATAGTACATTCATCTATATAAATAATAACATAAAAAATATATTGTAAATTTTTTCCACAATTATTGTTTTACAACTAACAACATAGGCCATGTGGTTCATGATGACAACCAAACAAATCATACCTTCTTTGACCATTATGGGAGTTTAATCTTTCCACCAATGTGATACCACATTTCATTCCTTCATGGTATATTTTTATATATTTCAATTCCAATTTCAAATTTCTACACTTGGGGGCTAGGGAATAATTATAGCACCCCATGGGTATTTGGGGAAGTAGTCCCAATCCCATGACTTAGTGATCACAAGAAAATTAATATATGTCTTGGTCGATAAGAGTTCTGTTCATGAAACATAATTACAATTTCATTAGTAGTCCCAATCTCGAAATATATTATTTAAAGGAATATATATATATAGGGTCTTAGAGTGATAGTCTATAACCTCATCGTTATTTGGAGTATTATTTTGTATCCCAAAACTAATTACTCAAAAAGATAAATATTTATCTTGGGGGCCAAGAGGGGGCTTCTGACACATTATTTGTATTTGGAGTCGTATTTCGTATCCACAAATGTATTGTGAAAATCACTCTAAAAAATCACTAGCCATTGTTCCGTATTGATAATCCAATATGAACAATGTTTATAAACAACAATAAAAAATCATAATCCCATAATTAAACCAATTTCATTATCACATTATTCAATAAATTTATAATCACATTATTTAACCAATTTCATAATTCTTTATTAAAAAATTGAATAATTACATAAGATTAATCATGTAACTAATTCAATTTAAAAAGAATGTTTCTAATCATGAAATTAGAATTTCACAATTTTATAAACAATATTTAATTACTAATTTGGTAAATAACAATTAGAATACATATCTAAAGTACAATGAAAAGAGTTCTCAAAACCAAAATCCACAAATTTGACATGGAACTTTAAAAATCACAATGGAAGAGGAGATCTATGAAAATCAACAAGCACAAGATATAATTAAATAAGCTTCATCAAACAATAAAAATCATCAAGATCACTATAATTATCATCAATCTAAATCAAGAATGGGATAATGGATTGGGGTAAAACCAAATCAGTAAGAGAAAACATACCACAGAGTAGATGATCTTTCAATTAGATAGTAAATTCACTATGAAATGGGTTTCATGAGAATTATAATACCTTCAAGATCGTAGAAAAATTAAGGAAACAAACATTAATTCAATAGAGGGTGTAAAAAAACTAGTTATATCTGAATATTTAATACAATTATTATTGGTCTAAAATTCCACATGAATGTTTTCATGGTTCTAGTTTAAGGGATTTCATATAGTGCACCTTATCCATGATCACTAACATTGGAAGCAGGGGTTAACTGATTTAAAAACTTTGAAACAACCTTGAACCACCCTCGATTTTAGGGTGAAAGGTTTCATGATAGAGAATGCAAGGTTTGTTTATAATATGTTCTTAATTATATGGATCCAAAAATGTATTAATTGTTTCATGGGGAAAATATAATATTTTTTCCAAACTCTTTAGAAAACGTGCACAACCCCATGGGCTCCCAAATTTATCCTAATTCACATAAAACAACCCAAATGTAAAACCAAATGATATATAATAAATAAAAGGGTAAAAGAGTAACTAGAAAAATTATGATTCACCCGCATAATGGTAGAATTATTACAATCTGTGCATCTTAAAATAGTTCATCCTCTAGTTATACTCATTAGCATATCCCAAATTCCAAGGTAATATGGTCTGGCCATAGATCATGAATATATAATTTTCCCTAATGTATCTCCTACTATACATGAACATCAATCCAATACACATAGAAAAATATCCTATTAATTTCATATAACAATTTATTTATATGATTTAAAAAATTAATTAGATTCCCCTAAAATGAAAAATTATCGTAAAAAAGAAAGTCATCAACATCAATCACTTGACAAGTGTTTGGGGTGATATATTAAATATTTTGACACAAGGAAAACAAAGCTCCTAAAAATATAACTTTATTAAATTTTTTTTAAATATAGCACTGATTCAATGTTCTCCCCAATTTAAAATTTTTTCATCAAACATGTTGATGAACATTCCCTACATATGAATCCCATGGTGTCCCAATCTCAGTGAAAACTGAATTATTAAAATATCTACCACTATAAACTCCCGGGGTCTATAACATCAACCATATATAACTGTGACTCCCCTAACCCAATAAAGTATTGATTTAATATTATGCCCTTCTATAAAGTACCACATATGGTCCCATTTTCATTAACATCATATAACTCTTGTTATATACATAATCATTGATTTATATGTTTAACTCCAAGGGCCCACCAATTTATAGCATGAATGTTCACATCATGTCTTATAGAAGATGAATAGATAAATTCAGCTTCATGGCTATCAACAAGTCATTATACATACTGAGAAATACCTATTTACCCAATATCACCCATAATCCATTCTAGAAGCATGAAATAATGTAAGGTTCCTGATCTGAAATAATACTATGCAGAACCCTATGAATTTGGAATATCTCATGAACATACATTGTCCACCACTAATTTCCATTGAATATCTCTATAATGGGAAATAATTGGGACACATTCTCTAATCAGTCCCTAATCAACCAGATACCATCATTCTTCTATGGATTCATAGTAAAACCTCCATGAATTCCATGGTAATGTCACCCCACATTCTTTTTGAAATGGTAAATGGATTTAGTAACCCACAAGTTTGTTGATTATCTTCCTTTACATGATTATAGGTGTTGAATTATTTCAGGAAAAATTCTATCTCCCTTTTCATTCATGACCCTCAATAAAATCAATGTAGGCCAGGATACATTTTTTTTGAAAACTTGATTCACCACCAAAAATAATAAATGAAATTCACGAATAAAATCCCCACACATACACATTGGAAGAACTACATTTTTCTTGAACATAGATGATCTCATCCAAATCTATAGTCCAATCAAAAATTAACTCCTCACCTTCATGGATTTCCCTCAATTAAAATAAATTACTATCCACATACTTGATATCCATAATATGGATCAAAAATTTGTACTCAACTATTTAATATAAAATATTCATATTATCCATGATCTCAAGATCCTCAATTTTCATCTCATCTAGTATGTTTGTTATCAACAACATAGAATTGGAATCTGAAATTAGCTTAGTCTACCTTCCTAGGCAATGTATCATCAATATTGTTTCCCTTGACAGCTGTATATTATATGACGAAACCAAATTATGGAATATACTCAACCCATATCAACCACCTAATATTAAAATATTTTATTAAAAGGATATAATTTAATATTTCATTGATTATTATAGATAGTAAAAATTTCACCAAATATATAATGATTCAAACAATTTAGGGATTAAAACAGAATATAAAATATGAGATCATATCTTGAATTTTTTTGTGGTGTAAACTATCATGATCCATATTGCATGATTCCATCTACCTACATCAACAATTATCTATCTATGATCCCAGCCACGTCAAAAAATGGGGTTATACTCACCTAGATCGGATATACTACTGATCTGTGTAATAGAAAACTTAATTCTAAAATCCTTGAAAGCACTCTAACATCCTTCAGAACACTCAATCACGATTCAATTTTTAGTATAGAAAAAAATTATTTATTCATAATTGAAATAGTCATGTATTTGAAGCATCCATCAGTCAAGGTATTGGGAATGATTGTCATGATTATCTTAGAACACCATGATTCCATCTAATAAAACAAAATTCTAATCTATGTATAAGGAATTTATTTGGTTCATCATAGATATAAACAGATTTTAGGATTTCATCACCCAGAAAACAACACAAAAATGTACATATAGGACATAACAATATATAAAATA
Organism: Viscum album; assembly: GCA_963277665.1. Lineage (NCBI taxonomy): Eukaryota > Viridiplantae > Streptophyta > Magnoliopsida > Santalales > Viscaceae > Viscum > Viscum album. Next base: position 2,009,021,887 of record OY728150.1, read on the forward strand.
TGACATTTTTATATCAAAAGGTCATTCTCTAAAATGATGATACACTGAAATGAATTTAATATTGGGGAATAAAAAATAACCTCTCAACATGGTATGGAGATCATTAATATAATGAATAGAATAATTTTTTTTGACTATCATCATGTTCAAAATTTGGTAATCAATAGATAACTGTAGCATCTCATCATCCTTGTTAGAAAAAAAACATGGGAACCCCACGGAGACATACTTAGATAGATATACTGCATATAAATCAATACATCTAGTTTTGAGTTAAGATCGTGAATATATACTGTTTTAATCCCATAAGGTGGTATATAAAATCATTCATATCTAGACATGAGATCAATTATTATCTAAACAACACTTTGATGTGGAATCTTAGAGATGTATTAAGAAATAAAATAATAAAACCTATATACTATCGGTTGAAATGAATAATCATTCCCACCCCTATAATTTATCAAAATATGGGAATCCCAGGTAGTAAGCTCCTCTTATTGCTATTGAACTAGTCCTTCATAGCCTACCTAGATATCCAATTCATCATGATGATTAGGACATTAACCCTTAATTTTTATAAAATTCTCTCTCATAGGATAATAATTGATGTGTGATTAGTACTCTACTAGCATATCCATACACAAAATCAAGTCAAAACAAGACATGTCATGTTTATAAAGACTCAAATAAAAATGAATCATTGTAACCCTTATTGAACACCAAACAAATAAAAATATTTCACTGAACCACACTCACAATGGTGTTTCAATTATCATAACCCCAATCGAAAACTCCCCCATCAAACTTGAACATTTCAACAATTTTGTAGATATAAAAGTATTATATTCTCCATTATATTAAAATGAACTAAAAACTCTATAAGATACAATAATAGAACCTATTACTATCCATGTTACATATTAAATATTGAATATTGTATATAGAAATACTTGAAAATATCATGTACCTCTTCTTTTTGTTGAATTTTGACTTCCTAGAGTTTCATTACTCTACTAATATGGGATCACTTTCAATGACATTACACGCCAACTTCCTTCCATCCATAATCGAGAGAACTCAATATTATAGACCGATATGAGGAAGATTTCCACTCCCTTTACATTGATTTGGACCATATCCTCCATCATTACCCATAAATCAATGGTTTCTAGAATACCTATTAATGTTACCCATCCATTAAAAGTATTGACACTCATATTGTGGTCACAGATACATGATAAAAATGTGACCCATCCTGCCATAATGGTAAAAGTATAATCAATTTATGTTCCAAGTGTTGTATCTGTTCCATGGCCTTTCTATTTATTTTTTCCTTATTTGATTTTCTTTTAGATACACTTCCTACATTCTAAACATGTACCTCAATATCACACAAAATATGACACCTAAATTTCATTGGAGGCCTCCATCAGATTATTGTTATAAATAATAACCTGATTCAACGCCTTAGTAATATTATTCTAATGAATGATGTTTACCTTGGAAATAAACTCATGTATAAGTAATTCATGAAAGTATAACACTATAGTTTTCTCATATCCTACCAACTCTAGTGCCATGCACTATAAGTCTATAATGAAACCACCATAATTGATCATGGAATAAAATCCCCTTAGTTAAATGTTTAAACTCTGCATCCCTCTTATACCTCATCATATTAGGTTAAAATTTCTCTAAGAACATATCCTATTATTCATCCTATACCATAAGCTACATTTTTTCAATTTGGTATAAATATCCTAAAATGTGTTCTATATTACCACACATCATATAACCATTAAATTTTATGTTTATCTCTATAGGAGTCTCTAAATAGAAAAGGACCATCTAGATAGACTCAAATCCACCCTTTTAAATTAAGGTTGGAGGGTGATGTAATCAAAACACCATTTTTAGTTCATATATATTCAGAACAACCCACTAGCGGTTTCTATACCTGAAATTAAAAAAAATATTGATATAAATAATCTCTCTTACATTTAATTGACACTATCAGAGCCTCCAATTCCACTACTGGATTAATATTTTATTAAATATCCAATTTTCCAATCAATAAAATGTTGTAATGGATGAATGTATCTTAAAGTACAATCATACATAATATTACACATAATAAATCATTATAAAATTTACAATAAAGGACATAAATTTATTTATAATAGTTCATACCTTATATTCCACCACAAGGTCAATACGGAAGCCCTATCACTACCCCCAACCTTCCTCACCTAGGGAATGGATAACAAAGGGGAATACACTTTTGTTTTTCAAAATCATACATACAAAATCATATAATCCATTTCAAATTACCCTACTTTATATAATTTTAATCATTTAAATAAATCATTATTAAATATTTAATTCTATACTAAAAAATTAATATTAAAATATTTAATTTAAACAACTCACTTGGATGATTCCTATCTGTGTAGCCCAAAAATGATGCATTGAAACATAAACCCATGATTTTTTTGAATGATTCATTTATAGTGAACTCTCATGTCATACTAAGATATGAGGAAAATCTCAGAAAAAAAATAATACCAAACAAAAAGTGCATCACCCAAGGTAAAATAACATTCAATTGTAATTGTAGACATCATGAACTACAATTCACTCTTGGTACATGGAATTACCCCACACATGGGTAAGATAATATCATTCTTGAGCTTATGAAAATTCCATGAGTCATCCTATACCCCTTTCATACATAAAATATTGTAATAAAACTAAAAATAAATGAAATATTTTTTGAGACAACTTTACGACGTCACACCCTGGATGCCACATTCCTGTATCCCATGCCAGTTCAACACATGATCTCAAGAACACCTCTCGATATTATAGATGATAATTATTAGAAGATACAATAAAAAATTATACATGGTAAGACAATAAAATATTTATCAATGTTGAACAATTTCTGAATGTAATAAAAAATAACCAAAATAGTACATTAAAAAATGATACATAAAATTTTGAGAAACAAATCATGATGTATCCAAAACATTTAAATAATAACCAAAACCAACATAGAAGATTAGTAATTCCATATATGTGTCAAATTTTAATGAAAATAATAAAATAAAAAAACATGGATATTTTCCAAATTGGTCACGACATCATTTTTGGATCCTCATCCATGCTCCATCCATAATCCCAACACAACCATGTAACATAGGTATCTTTCCCTAATTCTATCCATAAAACATCATTTATATTTGGGTACTTATCATGAGTACATGGTATGTTGTATGTAAAACATGGTATCCCATCACTAATAATGTTTAATGAAATTTCTAGAAAATAAGAGATGATTATGTTTTATAAAGAATAAATTAGAAAAGATAATGTAAAAAAGTTCACAAATATAATGATTCTTAATTATCAACATAGGGCAATGGGTTCATGATGACAACCAAAACAATCATTCTCACTTCATACCATTCATGAGTATGAACCATACACCAATGGTATATTTTATTTTATATTTATATGGGTTATCATTGTCCATTTTAATTCTAATATCACATTCATATGATGGTGGTATTGAGTAGCAGTTTGGCACCCATTGAGTATTTGGTGAAATAATAACTATCCCACAACTCAATTATCAGGTAAAAATTAATATTTATCAAGAGGGGGTGAGAGTGAATATATGAAACCATGTGGGTATTTAGAAAATAATACCATTCCCAAAACACATTTTTAGACTTATATATATATATATATACATTCATTAGTGGCATACTGTGGCATTCTTGCACCCATAGGGTATTTGGGGTTGTAGAACCAACCTCATAAATCATTATTCAATATATATATATATATACATCAAGTGGTAATATATTGTAACTCTACCACCCCTTGGGTATTTTGATCAGTAGATAAAATGCTACAACTTATTGTCAACTTCATTCAAGAAAATATCAAATAGAGGTTTCCCATTCATAACCAATTATCTACAAGGATAATAACCCATCAATAAAAAAATTTATAAACCCATTAACCATCTAAATTGATAATACCATTATTCATGTAGATTCATAATCCAATTATTAAACCAATTTAATAATTCTATTATCCATCCAATATACTAATTACATAGTAAAAATTAATTAATTAATACAATTAAAAATTCAATTTCCAAATCTGGAAATTGATATTACACAATTACATAAACAAAATTTTAATCCAGAATTTGAGAAATTTGAAATTAAAAACCCACCTTAAGAATATAGATGATCTTATTATAAATTAAAATCACCCAATATGATATGAAATATTCAAAATCACAATAGTATAGGGGATATATGATCCCCACCTAAGACAATGATATGACAAAATGTGGTCCATCGAAACCTAGAATCAGTCTATAGAAAATGGAATAAAAATCAACCCTCTTTACTATGAAATATATAAAAGTGAGATAGAGATATGAAATAAAAATTGGAATAAAACATATACCAATGTGGATTTTATCCATAAGCTAGATCATAAATTCACCAGGAATGGTATTTGAGGAGCCTTTGAATACTCTTAGAAGCCTCAAAAAATAATTGAAACTAAATTAGTTAGAGTGTGGGTGGGGGGGAAATAATAATTGGGGGACTGATGATTTTTAATCTAATTATAGTCGGATAAAAATTCATTTTGAAAGGTTTCCTAGGAAGTGCATAGGAATTTCAATATCATGCACCATAACAATTCAACCGTACACAGGGGGTGTATAATCTCTGTAATGTGGTGCACAGTTTCAAAAATTATGAATCAATGGTGAAATGTACTTTTTCAAATGGTGCATATTTTTTGGGGGAGGACACACTGATTCCTCAATATATGTTTTACCTCTTATGGCTCTTGAAATGTATACATTTTTTCCATGATAAAACAACCTGATTTCTCTATTCGCACATATACTATATAGAGACCATTGGGCTCTGAGATTTCTCAAAATTAACCTAAAACAATACCATAATATACCCATACAATTTACAATAAAAAGTTATTAATAATACCTAATAACAAGAATTATTCATCTGTATAAAGGCTGGGTTTTGACAATATAATTGGTAAGATTTGTAATCTCACATTTCCCATCATAATAAGAAAATACTAAAAATATAATCCACATATTAGTGATCTCTATATTAGTTGTAATAAAAAGTGGTGCTTGGATACATCTCTTTATAATATTCAACTTTTTAATCCTTTTTCTGCCAAATAAAAACATTAACTAGGTTAAAAATATATTCGAATTTTGAATATTAAAATTAAAATAAATGATTAATTTCCCTATTAAATATAAATTATTAAAATATTTTACTTTCATTTCAACCTATGAATCACGATGTTAAGTCCTTAGTTATCCGTTTTCATGTCTCTCATAGGTTTTCTAACATAATTAGATTACATCAAACTGAAATACACTAAATTTATTTATAAGTATAATGTTTTAATCAAATGTATATCACCTAGGAGTTTCAAACATGATGTGGAGGATATCTTATTTGACATACTGCAAATAATGATCGATTTTGTATACAATCCAAATTTTCCCTAGTTCATACCCCTAGTTAAATATTTTATCGAACCTTCATCCTCTTGTAATATACTGATATGGAGGAATTTTTTAGTTGAACCCCATATTTTCAACATTACCCAAATTTCATTATGTTATCTTATACATAGTTTCCCGATTAGATGTGTCCCATGGGTTTTCAATAATGCTATATTATCTTAATAAAATTATTAAATATCGATTATTACATTTATATTAAATCATATACTATACCAATGGGTTATTATACCATTGATATTTTTCTCAATCATAACATATCATTTCAATATTATCCTAAAAAACCATCATAATAACCATTATTATAAAATCTTTTCATTAAAACCTGATGTGGTCCATTGGAATACCATAACCAAATAAAAGTCTAATAATACATATATTGAAATATATATTTGACATGAACTGTAGTTTCATCGTCATAAAAATACTAAAATTTTCTGAAATAAAAGTTATATTACATTACTTAAATTCCCAAAATTATTTTGGAATAGTTATTTAGTGAAATATTACACAACCTAAATTAAAAAAACTCAAATATTTACCAACTAATGGAAATTTCATTCAACTATATAATAAACTACTTAATTAATAATATGTATTCAATTTTTTCCATAAATTATCTACAAAATATATTTTATTGTATACTTATTTTACAATACGATAATTTATAACATACAAAAATGGAAGCATAGTAATTAGTGATCTCAAATTCTTAGTAAGGGGAAAAGTTTAATATAGTGAAATATATAATCAATAGGAAACAAATATTATTTATGGAATAAGTAATCACTATAGTATCGAAATAAAATGAAACTGAGTGCATAATATATCAATTAAAATAATTAAAATTATTAGATCACTTGTAAACAAATAATTGGTAATGCAGTAATGAAATAAATAATTGAGGACATTGAATTGGATTATCTATGATAAGACCTCATGAAAATAGACACAATAATCACACCATCAATACCATATTTTTTGGAAATAATTTTTTTTTGGGAAAGAACAAACCAATTTTCCAAACATGATTTTCTTGAGAGACCATGTAGTACAACCATTTTCCGGTATGTAACCTTTTTTGGATGTATATCATGGTTTTAAAGTTAAGGGTGTTGAATGGGAGAGTCAGGAGAACTTGGAATGATGTTTTGAGGGAATGGGGAAGCCGCACGGGCGGCGTACGGTTTGTCTAAACCGTGTGGCCAAACTGTGCATAGTTCGTCTTGGAGGCTATAGCATCTGCATGGGTGGCGCACAGTTTGTCTAATAGTGCATCCAAACCATGAAAGAATGGGGTTCAGGGTAGAATGTAATGCATGGTTAGCACATGGTTTGTCAAACAGTTTGAACTAACCATGCTGGCACTTAAATGAGATTCTTAAATTGTGGATCTCACGTGTTTTTGCATCTAAATGCCTCGATTAAGCTCCTAAGAGGCCCTATATCTGGATTTTGGTTCTCCTAAGGTCAAATAAGGTTCATTCATCGTTCCAGAGGCAATCTAATGGATTCTCATGGTGATTCGATGTCGGATTGTTGGGGTATGTGGTCATTATTGATCAGTTTCATAGATCTACTTAGATCTACTTATCCTCTTCACTCGGTTTCATAGATCCATGCACTTTATGAGTAGATATATGTGTGTGGATGCAAAATATGATGATACTTGGTCTTGGATGTGTTAAGAGAGGATATTGGAGAATAATTCATGGAGAATCGACCCAGTTCTCTTGATCATTCTTCGACCATTGTGGTTTTCATCAAAAACCTTGATGTAGGAGGCTTCACTCTCGACTCCTCTTACTAGAATTGATTGTAATAGATCCAAATTGGGTTATGTGAATGGATTTGATTATGAAATCATAGAATAAATCTTTATTAGTGTGGATTTATGGTATTGATGAGATTGTGAAATCTTGGTCGAATGATGTGCAAAGTGATTTGGCTTGTTGAATTTAAAATGTTGATTTTAAATTATAAATTTTATAAAACTATAGATGGTTTGATGAAAAGTGGGTTTTCGATAATAAGTGTGTTGTATTGAAATGGTTTGATATTGAAAGGACATTTATCGAATTATTTTTCAATAAAAAGGCAATTTTATTGAAATGGGTTGGAATTGAAATGGTTTTGTTTAGAATTGGTTTTAATGGAAATGGTTTTCAATAAAAATGTGTTTTATTGAAATGGAGTTTTGGCATGATTAATTGGAATATTTTGTGTGTGTTCATATTTCATGTATGGGGCTTGGTTGAAATAGGACCTTGTTCTCAGTTCCAAACATTTAATGGCACATGGAAACTATATGTATGAGGCTTTGTTGAAATATGACCTTGTGCATGGTTCTAAAGGAGTAATGGCATAGGGGAAACAATTACCATGTGACAACATTGTAGATCAAAGAGAAACTGCTCATGAGTATGGAACTGTCATAATGTAGCATGAATGGATGTTTCCAAGGGTTGTGGAATGGTTTGGTATGCCAAAAAAGGGATATTGTGAAATTGTTCTAAAGCTTGTTTGGTTATTTTTCTGGAATATAACATTATGGAAAATTTGTTTCAATTTTTCTTGTAATGCCTTTGGTTGTGAATGATTTTGGAAAATTGATTATATTTAGTCATAAAATACTTTTCAGAAAATTTTTTATATAAATTATTTTTATATAAATGTGGCTAGCTCTTCTATCCTAGTGGCCTGAGTAGGGATGTCATTGGGGAAAACCTACTGAGTTTTATACTAACCACTACTTTGGATCTTTGATGCTTTTGCAGATGTCATGTTCTGTGACACAGGTAATAGTAAAGAATATTATGGTTAGTGTCATATAATGATGCTTGGGAGATGTTGTGGAGCATGGATCTTGTGGAGAACAGAGTCTTAGTGTCCTTTGATAGTATTGAGCTGTTTATCTGTTGTGCACTTTGATACTTGGTGTGGTCATCCTTTTTTGTGTACTATGATGTGGTTTGACATAAATGATGTATGTTTAGTTATCTTTCAGTTTTTCTTGAATCACATAGTGATTGTTTGGGTATGGTTTGTTGGTTTACTGGGTTGTTTCTTAATGGTTAAATCACCCCCCACTTGTACTTGAAACACTTAAGCATTTATTTCCAGTCATTGGCACCTTGGGGATGTTACTTAAGGCCTAGTAATGACTCATTGATCTCTCACCTTTCTTAACAAGTAGTCATCGATGTTCTTGGTCTTAGAGTTGATATTCATTCTTTTCTATTTCAATGGTCAACATCTTAGACAGGAGTAAGATTGTCAGAACATGAAATGTATAGCATAAAAGGATGTAGCTTACCTATTTATGGTGAAAACTAAGTTAACAGGATGATTGGTACATATGTTTTTTGATACAATTCTAGAATATTGGAAATTTTATTGTTATGGGTTTAGCCAATAAGAGGATCATGAGAATAATTGTAGAGGAATGAATTCCGACTAGGATTGAATATCTCATTGAGAGGAATGAGAAATGATCTTGTGCATGGTGATAATTTTTGAAAAATGAAGAATTTTTTTTCAAGTAAAACATTTTGAAAACTGGGTATTTGGTGTATTTTGAAAATGGGTTGATTTTCGAATGTCATGAAGAATGTTTTCAAAAATTATTGAACATGGGAAAAATATTGCTTTGAGAATCATTTTGTGATATATGAGGTGATAGAATTTGAATTCTACGACATCAGTTTCTAGAGAGTGAGATTGATGGAGTTTTTTGTTGTTTTAGAATATGGCATATGGTAGGAGTGGTTGAAACTAACCCGAAGATGATGCAGAGAGTGTGGTCGTACCAGAACCACGTTTGAACAAAGAGTTGGTTCAAGGTATTTTCCATGATTTTCATGATGTGGATATGGGGAACCAGAGGAATGAACCAAGGCATTTGGATTATACCATCCAGTTCATGATGCAGAATCCACCAACCTTTCAGGGTGATGATGAACCCGAAAAGACAGATGTGTGGCTAAGTAGGATGAATTTTATCTTCGATTTCATCGGCACACTAGTAGAACTGAAAGTAAATTTTACGACGTATATTCTAGAGAATCATGCACATCAGTGGTGGGATTTAGCGGTGCAAGCTAAATTGGATGAAGACCTTACATGGGAGGATTTTGTAGAATAGTTCAACAAACAATTCTATCCTCACATGTTCAAGATCCAGAAAATGATGGATTTCTATAGCATGAAGCAGGAGAGCCTTTCTGTCACTGAGTATGCAGCTATGTTCATGAACATAGTCTGTTTTTCACCAGAGGTTGTGACAAGTGCGTTGTTGAAGGAACAATTCTTCAAATTGGGGCTATGGCAAGATATTTGATGGAAGATTGCAGTGCTCTGTTTTACGGATTATATAAAGAAGGTAAACAGAGCGACTATTGCTGAACGAGATATATTGGGATCGATAGAAGGAGGAATGATGATACTTAAAAGAAATTGTCGGAACTCAACCTCTAGGAAAAAGATGAAAAGGGACACCTATTTCAATGGTGTATGTGGAAATCACTATCAGACAGCTAGATCAGCGAACCTTCCTCCACGACTCCAGAGCAAAGCAGGTTGCATTCAATGTGGTTCGACTGACCATATAAAGAGAGAGTGTATGGTACAAACTAGAGAATTTCATAATTGCAAAAATATGGGAAATCATCAATGATATTGTTGCAGTGCTCCTAGGTCGTGTGCTCGGGAAACTTCTCAGGTGTCGCAAGCATCATATGCTTCGACATGAAGAGGATAACAGAGTCAGTATCATCAGCATAATAGAGCTATCCATGGTGATTCTTGAAAAACCATGACTCCTGAACCAGGGAAATTTCAACAAGGAAACAAGGAAAGTAGTGCGGCGATGAAGAAATTGTATGGAGCTGAGCAGATGATGGTCGATGATCAGGCTGGACCATCTACAGTTAGAGTTACAATTATTTTGAATTATACACTTGTGTAAGTGCTCTTGGATACGGGTGCATCACATTCCATAATTGATTCTCATGGGGTTGACTTTCTATGTTAAAAACAGGAAATGATTCCTTCTATTTTGAAACTTAAAACTCCCCTTGGTGAAAGAAAATTTCAATCCTTAGTGTGTAGAGAATGTTCTATAATAGTTGATGTAGATGAGTTAAAATGGGACTTATCGATTTTGGACATGGATGTCTATGATGTAATAATAGGTAGGGATTTCTTGACAATGTTTAATCCTTACATTGACTGTTATAGGGTAATAGTTAGATTCAAGACTGAGGATGTCATTGAGCATCTCTTCAGAGGAGAGAGGATGCTAAAGAAAGGTGCAAAGAGCTTGTTGGCACTAATGGTGGGAACAATATCTTACCAATTGGCATTGTTGAATTTGAAATCAATGAAAGAGATTGAGGAAAATAGTTTTCCAGCTGTGGGGGATAAATTTCTAGATGTCTTCCCCAAGAACAACTCAGGGATACCACCTCTAAGGGAAGGGGAGTTTATGATTTATCTCCTTCCGGGGACCAGTCTTATTTTCCTTCCATCTTATAGGATGGAATCAATAGAGTAATGGGAATTGAAATCACAGTTAGAGGAGCTGGAAAGTAAGGGTTTTATCAGGCCACATATTTCTCCTTGTCAACACCAGTTTTTCTCTTGAAGAAGGCATATGGGACTCTTTGGAAGTTTGTTGATTATCATAAGCTTAACCAAGTTACAATAATGTACAAATATCCACTTCCATGTGTTGATGACATGTTAGATCAATTATGTGGAGCTCATTGGTTCTCTATGATTTACTTGGTATCAGAATACCACCAATTGAGAGTTAAGAAGAAAGATATTCCTAAGACATATTTCATAAGTAGATAAGGACACTACGAATATGTAGTCATGCCTTTCGGTGTAACGAATTCACCAATGGTCTTTATGGCTTTGATTAATAGGATATTTCAGCAATATCTATATTATTTTGTTGTGGTGTTTTTTGGATGATATTTTCGTATATTCAAAGACAAGTGCTGACCATGAAGTGCAAAATAGATGTATAAGGCTTTGAAGATGTGATGTACACATTGGTACACAGAATATGTATAAGATGTTGAAGGCGTATTTTGGGAGGAGTGGCCTGAAAAAGATGGTGGTCATGTTCGTCTTGCGGTGCTTAACATGTCAGAAGGTTAAATAAGTGGATTAGAGACAAGTTGTTATGTTAAAATATTTACCTATCCCAGTGTGGAAATGGGATCAGATGTCAATGAATTTTGTTATAGGTCTTCCACGAACGGTCCGAAAACACGATGCCATTTTGGTGATAGTGTATCATCTAACCAAGTCGGCCCATTTAATCCATATTCGTGAAACTCATATGGTAAAAAATATTTCAAACATCTATATCTGAGATGTCGTAAAGAGGCATGGTGTACCAGTGTCTATAGACTCATATAGAGATCCGAGTTTCACATCTCGTTTCTGGAAATCATTATAACAATCCCTTTGAACTCAGTTGACTATGAGCATGGAGTATCATCCTCAGAAAGATGAGAAATTCAATTGGATGATACAAACATTGGATGATATGTTGTGGGCCTTTTTAATGGAGTTTGGTGGCACATGGGAGGTGCTTATACCCTTATTGGAGTTCTCATAAAATAATACTTATCATGCCTTGATACACATGGATCCATTTGAAGCATTGTATGGGTGTCCATGACCTTCTCTACTATACTGGGTGGAAACTGGTGAAACTTCACTAGTTTGGACATGCATTGTCCATGATACAACAGAGAAGATTCATTTGATTAGAAAAAGGATGGAGACGGCTCATAGTCTTCAGAAAACTTATGCAGAACACCGTCTAAGACTGTTTTCATTTGTTATGGGTGATCATGTCTTCTTGAGGATCTCTCCAAGGCTTGGACATCATCATTTCATGATGCAGGGTAAGTTATCTCATAGATACATTGTCCCTTTTGAGATACTAGAATGGGTTGGAGAGGTGGCATATCGGTTGGCACTACCACCACGGTTTATTTCGGTGCATAATGTGTTCTGTGTATCTGAGTTGAAAAAGTATTAGCCTGATCCTAACCATGTGATCAGATGGGATCTCATTGACCTAAATCTGGATACTTCGTTGATACATATCTCGGTAGAGATTGTGTATATGGAGAGAATTTCTTGCATGGAAAAATCATTGTTCTAGTGCAGGTTTTATGGAACCATGGTCAGATTTAAGAAGATATTTACGAACGTGAAAGTGAAATGAAAGAGCAGTGGTTGGACCACTTTTAGCTAGTTGAAGGTTTTAAACTTTTGGAGGATAGAAAGGAAAATTCTTGTGAGAATTTAGTACCCCTGGTTTCTGGTATGTAACAATTACTTGATTATATTCATGGTTATAAAGATAAGGGTGTTGAATGGGAGAGTCAGGAGAAAATGGAATGATGTTTTGAGGCAAAGGTGAAGTCGCATGGGCGGTGCACAGTTTTTCTAAACCGTGCACCCAAAACGTGCGTGGTTGTTCATGGAGGAAGTAGCTTTCGCATGGGTGGTGCATGGCTTGTCTAACCATGAGGCCAAACCATGCGAGAAGGGAGTTCGAGGTAGTAGCTAACACATTGTTAGCATACAGATTGTGAAACTGTGAAAACTAACCATGCAGGCACTTAAATGAGATCCATAAATTATGGATCTCAGGTTTTTTGCTTCTAATTGCTACGTTTATGCTCTTAAGAGGTCGTAACTCAGAATTCTGGTTCTCCTAAGGTCAATAAAGGTTCTCTCATCAATCCAGTGGAGATCTAAAGGTTTCTTTTGGAGAATCGAAGCTAGATTCATGATGTAAGTGATCGTTCTTGATTGGATTGTTAGATCTACTTTGATCTACTACTTCTCTTATCTTGGTTTCTTAGATCTACACACGTTATGGGTAGATCTATGTGTGTGGATGCCAAATATGATGATATTTGGTCTTGGTTGTGTTACAATAGAGATATAATGATAATTCTTGGAGAATCGACCCGGTTTTCTTCAGTGTTTTTCGACCATTGTGTTTTTCATCCAAAACCATTAGGTAAGAGGCTTCACTCTTAACTCCTCTCACTATAATTGATTGGACTAGATCCAGAATGGATTATTTTGTGAAAATAATTTAATAAAACTTCATTAGTGATGATTTTCAGTTTTTATGAGATTTTGAAATCTTGGTGATATGTTGTGCAAAGTGATTTGTCTTGTTGAATTTAAAATGTTGATTTTAAATTATGGATTTACTGAAATTGTAGATGGTTTGATCAAAAGTGGGTTTCCAATAAAAATGGTGTTCTATTGAAATGGTTTGAGATTGAAAGAACATTTATGGAATTACTTTTCAATAAGAAGGGTGTTTTTTTAAAATTGTTTGAAATTGAAATGTTTTTGCATTGAAATGGTTTTAATTGAAATAGTTTTCAATAAAAAGGTTTTTTAATTGAAAGGGTATTTTGGCATGATTTATGAGAATATGTGGTGTGCGTCCATATTTCATTTACATGGCTTGGTAGAAATATGACCTTGTGCATGATACCAAACGATTAATGGGACATGGTAACTATATGTATGAGGCTTAGTTGAAATATGACCTTGTGCTCAGTGCCAAAGGTGTAATGACACATGGGAAACAATTACCTTGTTACGACGTGGTAGATCTATGAGAAACCGCTCAACAGTATGGATCTTTCATAACATATCATACATAGATGTTTAAATGGGTTGAGGAATGGTCGTGTATGCCAAAAAGGGATATTGTGAAATGGTTCTAAAGAAAGGTTTGTTATTTTTATGGAAAAATAACTTTCTAGAATTTTGGTTACAATTTTTCTTGGAATGCCTTTGGTTGTGAATAGTTTTTGAAACTTGTTTATATTTAGTTATGAACTTATTTTGAGAATTTTTTTTATATAAACTGTTTTTATATTAACGTGGCTAACTCTTCTATAGTAGTGGCATAAGTAGGGTAGTCAATGTAGAAAATCTACTGAGTTTTATAGTCACCTTTGCTTTGGAAATTTGGTATTTTTGTAGATGTCATGTTCCGAGACATCGGTGAAGGTAAAATATCTTATTTCTAGTGGCTTGTGGTAATGCATGGGAGATGTTGTGGAGCTTAGAGCCTGTGGATCATGGAGTCTTAGTTTCTTTTGAAAGTATTGAGTTGTTTATCTATTGTGCACTTTGATGCTTGGTTTGGTATTCTATTGTTGTGTACTTTAATGTGGTTTGACATAAATGAAGTTTGTTTACTTGTTTTTTAGTTTTTGGTGCCTCATATAGTGAATGTTTGGGTAGTGTTGGTTGGTTTGCTGGGTTATTTCATAAAGGGAAAATTGTCCCCCACTTGTACATGAAACTCTTTGGCATTTATTTCCATCCTTTGGCACCTTGGGGATGTCACTTAAGGAATATTAATGACTCATTGAGATCTCAAGCCAAATGGAATTGGCAGGTCATTACATACCAACCTACTAAAACAGTGGATATATAATAACATGTATGATGATTGAAGGTGGATGGTTAAACAATACATAGTCACTGTGCATAAGTGACTAATAAAAGCACTCATTGGAACAAAAATAATATATATTTTTAACAGCATCTAATAAGAGAAATGTTAAAAATTCCTATATAAGTATAAAAAATGATAAATCTATATAGAATAATGGTATAAATTTTGGGTAATAATTTCCAAATTCAATAAATATATAGAATAGTAGTAAACCCAATTCTATAATAGAAATTCAAATCTAGGTATTCACAATGAAAAGGAATTATAAAAAACATTATAACTATTAATGGTTGATGCCGAAGAATAAATTATTAAATGATGAAAAATATATTTAATTGAATAAAATTTTATATAGACCATATAAAGATAAAGGGTGGATGGATTCATAATAACACCTACCCATTCTAACAATTGAATCTCGGAACAATAATTTCATATCTGAAATAATATCCACGAGAAATAATTTTTCTAACCCCTTCATAAATAGTGGAAAAAAACAAATTATTTGACTATGAGAACTTGTAATTTTAAATTTTAAATTTCATGTAGTATTGAAAAATATAATTGATATTTTATAAAATATTTTGATGATTTAAATAAAATTAAAATTTTATTATAACATTTCTAAATTATGAAAAGGTGAAGTGGATGAATATGAAGAAACATAAATAACAAAATTAGTAGTAAAAAAATAATTTAACATTAAATGAAATTTTATATAGTAAATTTGAATACAATGTTACTAAAATTGATTACAAACTTAACACTTTAAAAAATTGGAAATAATTATTTTTGGAATCCCACATTGTAAAGTGATTACTAAAAATAATATTTCGAAAAAATTATTTATCCAATTGAGGATTATAAAATAAATAAATTTTAAATTTTTGTGCGAGAAATAAATAATTTAAGAACAGTTTTGAAGATAAAACCTCATACCTCATTGGATGGAGATTTGAGATATAAAAATCCATTATGAGAAATTTAATTAATGAAACATGAAATATTTCAAATGATGTTTTTGAGGTAAGAATATGAAAAATTTATAGAAAAACAAAATTATACAAAATATGGAATAATTTTCCCAACATAAAGAAAATACCTTTAATATAACAATACTTTTCATTAAAAGAAAACTTAGTTAGAAAAAAAGAATGGAAGATAATTTAAATATTTAAAAACTATAAAATTGATAATTTTGTATTTCTATGAAACATTTCATAGAGATTGAAAAATGAGAGTAATAAAAACCCTTACCTATTATCCTAAAATCCATTAATATAATAAGACCACATGTATTAGTAAATATGATAATATAATAACATAACATAGAACCTTTGTAGAATAAGATTCATTTATAAACAATATATATATATATATATATATATTATATGTATATGAAATATAGTTAGTTTTATTGTTTGATATTTTTTAACATCTATTTTTTTAATTTTCAAAACATTTTTAATACTTTTATAAAAAAGATGTCTTTAATCATTATTAAGTATGATTTATTTTTTACCAATTCATTAATGTTAACATTATAGATTATTTATAATAAATTATTATGTCTAAAATTAATTTTTAATGTTTTTTATCTTCATCAATGATTATTAAATTGAGTATAATAATTTTTCATTTATTTTTTACAAACAATTGTTGTTTTATTCATTACTGAACATAAAAATTAATATTTCAAAAAAAAATTAAAAAAATTACTAAAAATTTATTACAATATTAAAAGATTAATTAAATTTTTATAGTCATCCATGATTTAATATCATGTCATTGAACACTTAGGTACTAGAACAATCCAATCAAGATAATACCATTATTAATCGATGATTATGCGGTGTTTGGGATGTAATGAAAAAAACACAATGCATAATAATATTATTAACTTTATTATTTGGGTGATATATTAATTGCATATGAAATATGAAGAAGATTTAATTGATATGGAAATATTAAATAATATTAAAATGTTGATTTTACTCTGAATACACATATTATAAATAAATTAATTAATATTGATCATTTATTAATAACATAATTGATGTGTTTTAAAATATTTTAAAAAAATTAAAAGTTTTTTCCTAAAAATAATATGTAGTTGTTCAAAATTATTATAGGAACGTCCATGATTAGAGGTTTTGAAAAATAATTTAAATCAATAGTTCAATGGAGGTGATGGTTATCCTGAACTCTTAATTTAATGTCTACTTTATCTTAGATCTGGAGAAATGTATAATATTTTTTATAAATGATTAATTAAAAATATTTATATATATGGTTATTTATTATTAAATTGAAAATTATAAATATATTTTTATAAAAAACATTTCTCTTTATATAAGAGTAGGCCTAACAACTCATGAATAAAGGCATCATTTAAATTAAAGGAAATGAGAATGGAAGATAATTGTTTAACAAAATTTTAATTAATGAAAATTATTTTTATAAAATTATTTTTATCATTGTTTGTAGCTGTGATGTAATTTGAGGATTAATATGTTTACATAAAATTAGAAATTAAAATGGAGCGGTTAAATATTTATTCGGTAATTCATAAAATATCTATATTTCAGAGCATGTAAATCCATTAAGGATCTATGCATTGAGAATACCAAAATCTCATTATGTTTGATAATACTATTTTGTATATGGTTGGATTATTTTTTGGTGGAACTAACATGTTTTTATTATAAGGTAAGTGAGTTTAGGATAAATAATATTTTGGTGAAATGGGGGACATTTTCATACATACCAAAACATTTTCAATGATGGGAAGTCAATATTGATGAATGTAGCACAAAAATGAGTAAATTATGGATACGGGATGGTATAATTTCAATAAAATGCTCACTCACCCATTCCACAATATTTTATAATATGTTTCAACTCATTCCATCAAGAATAAACCCTTTTCAACACATGTTATTTTTACATATGTAACAGTTTTATAAAAAAGTAATTTTCCAGTTATTCATATAAAAAAATTATTTCGAAAAAAAAATTGGACCTAATGATTTATAACCTGAAATATATATTAATAGACTATTTTATAATGATTAAAAACTAAAAATTAAAATATTAAATATATAATGTATAATTTGTTTTATAAATATAACATATTTTTTTAATTTTTTAATATTGTTTCTAAAAATAAAATCTTGTTTTTGGAAACTATATATTCGCATATAAAATGTATTCTTTTTAAGAATAAATATATTTTTGATTTTTCCATTCATACTTATATAATATCATTCACTAGACAATACCTATTTCGATGGAATATTCAACACAACCCTATTTCAAACCTCTCCACAATCTCAAAATGTCCATGAAACATGGGGATGGACTTTACCTTCCATCAGTTCCTTTGGTGACCAATTCATAGTGAAAACTATGTAAATAAAATATCCATACTATAAACTCTTATGGTTTATGACATCTGTTATCAAATTAATTATTCCTCGTCCAAGGCATAATAATAAATTTCTGAATAAACTAGATATTTTTTGATGTCTCTTTCATGACACGTAGCCCCAAAAACTACGACTCACCTGCCTCCATCCATCAAAGATTTGATCTCATAACGTACCAAAATGAACCCTATATCATTCCATATAATTCAATCATAATAATTGTAGTTATATACATAATAAAAAACATATAATTGAATCTCCCAAGACAAACCAATGTTGAATATGCATGATCTATGCATGACCTATAGAAACTGAATAGTACATTATATCTTCGAATCTATCTACTATTACAAATCCATACTTATAAATAACTGGATAAACAATATAACCCATAATACATTCTAAAAGAATTAAATAATTTATGTAAATGATCTGATATAATATTTCTTGTTGCCCTATGCATGTGGAATATCAATTGAAAATAAATTTTCCCTGATTGATCCACTGTGAATGTCTCCCATATAGGAATGATGTTGGATTCATTCTCAGATATATCCCAATTCTCCCAAATTGTGTCATTATTCCAATGATTCCAAGGAATCATGACCATTAATTCCATGGTAACAACTTCCCACATTAAATATTGAAGGTTAAATGGATTTTGTAAACCACCCGATTGTTGATTCTCAACCATCCGCTACTAACATATGTTGCATCATGTCATTAAAAATTAAATCCTTTTTTCAATTCGTGACTACTAATACTCTCCTTATATGTCCCAATAAATTTTCTCAATATAGGGTTTATGTCCCACATTTATTAATGAGAATCATGCATCAAATACTCTAATAAAAACACATGTACAAACACAAGGATAAATACATAGATGATCTATTCCACAACTATATTCCAATCACAGAGTGAGTCCTCAACTTCATGGATTTCTCCCAAGGACAAACACTTTGCATCATCATATTGTATCTCCATTATATGGATCAACTTTTTAGATTCAACTGATTAATATACACGGTGAATATGCACATAAATGAATAAGACATCAATATTCATCTCATCTAGAAAGGTCATCATCATCCACTTATTACTGGATATTGAAACTCCCTAATTATTTTCCTTTTTTTAAAAAGAAAAAATAAGGATGATTTTCATGCCATACATATCAGGTATTTAAAAATTAAAATATTTCACATAATCAACCCATATCCACAACTAGATATTCAAATATCATAGTAAATGGATGTAATTAAATTATTTCTGGTCGGTATACATTGAATACATTTTACCCAATATAAAATGATGCCCAGACTTCATGGAATATACCACCAAATATAACATTATATCATGTGTTGAATAATTGCATTTCTATAGAATCAACTATCATGATCCATATTCCATGATTCTATTATCCTACAACAACACTTATCTATGTTTGATAATAGTTGCATAAAAAACATGGTGTGCTACACACCAGACTCAAGTAGAATCAATACTGGTGTATTAAAAAACTGCTTCATCAACTCTTACATGGAATTATCTCATCAACCAAAACACACAAAAATGACAACATTTTATGTCAATCTAGATTTTGGTTCTTCCAAAAGTTAATAGTTCATTATTAATAACTGATAGCAACCTTCCAAACCCCAGAATCTCATGATATTGAAAACATTATTGGTATTCTCTAAAAAAACATTTCCTCGAATATCTATAGGTACACTAACCCACCTTCAAGTACGATGATTTGATCATCTAAATGTAACTTGTTGGTCTAGAATTTACACTTACATATAATGAAATGTAACAAATTCTTCCTTAGTTTACTTTGGATAAAGTCAATATATTAGGCATTATCATAATGAGCATTTGAGTACACAATGTTCCATCCAATAGTACCAAAAACTAATATGGGTAGAATAGGTTGTCTATGTTCATCATGAAAATAAACACATTCAATGTTTCTATTA
The DNA here is from genome assembly GCA_963277665.1 of Viscum album. Taxonomy (NCBI): domain Eukaryota; kingdom Viridiplantae; phylum Streptophyta; class Magnoliopsida; order Santalales; family Viscaceae; genus Viscum; species Viscum album. The sequence continues at coordinate 2,009,042,428 of OY728150.1, forward strand.
TCCCAAACAGCATCATAAAAAACTCATATAGTCTATAGTTTAATATGAAATATTTCCTCTATATATCAGAAGGTATAACTATAATATGATGATACAACATCCTCAATTAAATATTAGAGATTACTAAATAATCTTCCAAATATTTTTATATATCATTGATTCATTGAATTTAATACCGATTCATTTTGGTCATCTATTAAAACATTAAATAATCAACAAGTTACTATAGAATATCATCATCCTTCTTAGAAAATATACCAAATTCCTATGAGGACATACGTAGATGGATAAAGAACTAATCTCTGGACACATCTGATTATGTGTTAATATATTTAATGTATATGATTTACATCTAATAAAGTGGTTTAGAAAATGGTTAATCTCTATGCTTGAGCTAAAGCGTTACATCAACATCACTCTTAGGTGTATGCCTTGAGAAGTCCTAAAGAAACATGTCCTAAAAATAGTATACAATAAGTGTAAAACCATATGGTTTTACACCATCAACATCTATCAAAATATATGAATCCAAGGAAGTATGATCTCCCAGATTATAAGAAACTAGTTCTTAATGAACCACTAAAATGTCTCATTCCCCCTGATGAATATGAATGTTACCCTTAAATGATGTAATGGTCAATCTCATATAGTAACAATAAAATTAATATTAGTATGATATCGACTTATCTCTGACCAAAATTTTGTCAACCCATGACATGACATGCATGTAATGAAAAAAGAGATATTATACTCCCAAACTCAAGTGAAACCCCAATAAATAAACAAATTTCACTCAACCATACTCCCAACAACATGCCAGTCATTATAACACCACCCAAAAAATCCACTCCTTGGATCAAAATGATCACATGTTATGCTGATATAAAATATTTATATTCTAATATATCATAAATTGCACATGAATGTGTAAAAATTTCGATTTATATACATGTAATGTTCATATCCCTCTTCCATGTGCTTCATTTTTGGTTCCCTATGTTTCACTGCCCAATTGATATGGTCTAACTTTCACAGACATGCTACATTCACTGGCTTAACAACCATAGTTAGGAGAACTCCAAAAACCTAACTAATATGATGAACCATACCTCACCTAATTACTCTTATTTGAACTATCTCCTCCATCATTACACATCTATCGATGGTTTCCTCAACACCTCTGTATGTGACCTATCATATGAAAGGCTCAAAACACTACTGGTGGTCATTATTACTTGATAAAAGTGTGATAGAGAGTACCATAATGGTGACATTACCCTTATTTATTTTTATGACTAACTAATCCTCCTCTATGTCCACTCTATTTTTTCATTTCCGTAGTTGATGTTCTTATAGAGAAGATTCATACACTCAGAAGTTATTCCTATGTTCCCCCCAACAGATTCCACCCGCATTACATAAGAAACCTCCATCATATCCCCCTTATAAATTTCAATCTGTTTCCGCACCTTTGTAAAATTCATCAAATGAATGATGATATCATGGGACATAAACTCACATATATGTTCTCCATTTAAGCATTATTCTATAAATTCTTCATCTCCTTCCAATGTTTAATCCTTGTACTATAAGTCAGTAAAGCACGTATGATAGTCCATCATGGAGATAATCTCCTTTGTCAAACATATAAAATCATTTTCCCTCTTCTCCCTCATTATATCATGATTAGGGATCTCTATGAACATATTCTAGAAGACCTTATATATCACACTCAACATCATCTCAATTTTTTTCTAAATATCTCAATAGTGTTTCCAAACACAACATGAAAAATAGTTATGAAATTTTACTTTTTTATCTACAGGAGTCATTAAATGTGAATGGGATATATTGAGATAATGAATCCCAAAAATATTTGTCTTAGTATCACCCTCTCTATTCTTATTCAGATGGTGTTGCAACTGAAACTCTTATGTTAGATCATAAATATTCCAAATAACCCAACATTTATTTCTATCAATGAATTTTATAATGTATCAAAATTAGCCACATAACTACTCTCTTTCCTTTAATTAAAGATATCAGATTATCCAAATCCACTGCTAGAGGCACATTTCAATCCATATACCATTTTTATCATATTAAAAAATTAAATAATAGAAGAATACCACTTTAATTCCAAACACAAATCATACAAGATATAAAACAATAATGATCACATTTACAGAAGATAGACATAAATAATTCTATAACAATTCAAACCACATACTCACCCACACTATCAATACTAAATGTCTATCCCTACCCTCACAATTCACTCACCTTGAGAATGAATAACAGAGCATAAAACACTTTAGTTATTCAAAAATTTACATTTAGAAACATTTTATCGATTTTAAATCAACATATTTAAAATAATTTAAAATAATTAAATTTATCATCAGAAAAAAACTTATTTTTAAATTACTTAATAAATGTTAAAAAATTTCATTTTAACAAATTAATGGAAATTGGCATTTTCATGGATGAATAAAATGATGACTGTAAATGTAAATACAAGATTTAAAAGAATGGTGAATGCATAATGATCTCTCCTGTCATACCAGGAATTGAGGAAAATATCAAATAAGAATAATACAGCAAAATAATTGCCTCTATTATGGTAAAAAACAATGAAATGGTAATGAAAAAATCATGAAAAACAATCACAACATGGGTACTTGGGTTTTCCCACACACATTCATTTGATACTACATTTCATATGATTATGATAAAGTCTTCACTCATCGTAGTATCCTTACATAAATTACTAAAGTTTAATAAAACTAAAAAAAAGTAAACATCATTGATACAACATTGTGGCTTCCCCACCCAAATGAAAAATTATTGTACCCCATGTCAGTTAAACATATGACCTCCAGAACACCTACCCATATACAATAGGCTTCTAAATATAAGAGATGGTTGAAAATGTAACAAGGGAGACTATACTGTTTTTAAAAAGTGTCATGATTTTAGGATCCAATATAATATAACCAAAACAGAACTATAATCAATGATAATCATTATATTGACCCACATATTGAGATGAATCTACAACATGTAAATAATGACCAAAACTAACATAGTATATAATTCATTCCATAGATGTGTCACGTGAATATAGAAATACTAAAATAAACAACATAGATATCTCTCAAGTGGGTCCTGATATCATTTTTGGATCCCAAATCCATGCCCCATCCAAAAATCCCAACTCATCCGTCTATTATATGTCTTTTTCCCTTATCATATGCTGCTGATATAATTTTTATTTAGGTACCTGTCATGAATCCATAGTACATTGTTAGTAAAAATCAGTAGGACAACACAAATGGATTATTATGAAGTATCATATAATTAATAGTGAATGATGTTACATAGAGAATAAATTAAATATTATTATGTAAAAAATTTCAGCATTTAATTTTCATTATGTAACCACATAGGACCTTGGGTTCATGTTGGAAGACACAAAATCATAAATAATTCAACCCTTTCCCGAGTATGAACTATCCACCATAGGTATATCACATTTCATTTTTCCATGAGTTATCATTGTCAATTTTAATTACAATTTAACTTTTCCTATTATGGTCCTCAAGAAGAATAGTTTAGCACCCCATGTGTACATAGTAAAATAGTACATATCGCAATACTCGATGATTAAATTAAAATAAATATATATCAAGGGGAAGAGAGTTGAATACTATAATCCCATGGGTATTATAATCAAATTACCAACCCCACATCAAATTTTTCAAAATAATATATATATATATATATATATATATATATATTAGGGGTATAGAGGGGATGTCTGACATCACCTGGACATTTAGAGGAGTAATCCCTTCCACAAACCTAATTTTCACAAGAAAAGAAACATATATCATGGTGTCCTAGAGTGTAAATCTTATAACCGATGTGTTTTTTGAGAAGAATAAATTTTATATAACTCAATTTTCACACCATTTACAATAAAATCTCATACCATGGTTCTAGCTTCAAAACCCATTATATACCAGGTTTATAACACATTGATCAACCAATTTCATAATTACATTGATCCACCAAATTCATAACACCATTATTCCACAATAATCATAATCCCCTTTTTTCAACCAATTTGATAATCCCAGTATCCAACAATTCATAATTTCATAGTAAAAATAAATTAATTAAATCAAATAAAAATGAAATTTCCAATGTGGAAATTGAAATTATACATTTAAAAAAACAAAATTTTAATTAAGACTATTAGAAATAGAAATGTAAACACCTAAATAAACACTATTGTGAATATTCTTCCAAAATAAAATCTGCTAAATTGATTTGTAATGGTCGAAATCACAACACCATATGGGATCTAGGATCAACAACATTTAAAATGTTCCCACAAAAACAGGTCTATCAGAACCGAGATCTAATCCATCAATAATTGATGGAAAATCATTCCTCTCCAATAGAAGAGGTATATGAGAGAGATTGGAAACCAAATGCAGAATAAAAAATATAAAAAGAAAGATATTATTCATCAACCACATCTTCTATTCACCTAGAAATGGGTTTTAGGAGATTTAGACTCCTTATAAGAGCCTCCAAAAAATAAAAATTGTATTTGTTTAAGAAAGAGAGAATGGAAAGAAAAAAATTGTATATTTTTAGTTATTAATTAAATTTTTATGGGTTTAAAATCACAAGTGCATGGTTTTCCTAGGTGAGGTATATGTTAATCAAAATCTTTCACCTTATACATTTTAATTTACTAGGGGTTGGGTGCACTGTTACTCATACGTGGGCACATAGTTTGACAAATTAAGTACCAAAAGAGAAAAAAACCCTCTATCTTAGGGTGTATAGTTTGGTAATGGGGCCACATAGTTTAGTCAAACTATGTTCCACCTCATATGGATCCAAAACAATTGTTACATGGATTATTATCAAAAACTGCCCAGTTTTTGTAAACGTGCACCCACCTTGTACCACCCCATGGGCTTCATAAGTTCTCCAAATTTTCCTAAATCAATCCCAATGTAAAACTCAATATTGAGATGATATAATGGGTTAAATAATACAATAAAATATTATTAACTCATCCCAAAAAATTTCACGTTGTTATGGTAGATTTTGTAGCATAGGGATACTCACATTACCCATAACAATAGTAAGGTACTAAAATTTTCATCCACCTAATTATTATGTATTTTTTAGTTATAATACAATGTTGGGTTTACATATAATATATTATAATATTAATTTATTAATCCCATTAAAAAATAAAAAAAATCCAATATGATTATAAAAATATCAAAATTTTAAATAATATAAATAGAATTAGAAATCACATTCCTTATTACAGATTAATTAATAAGATATTTTTCTTTTAGTTCAACCAATGACTCGCATTATTACATCATTAGTTAACTTTTTCCATTCTTATATTAGTTTATCTAACATAATTAGGTAACGTCACAATATAATCATTTAAAATTTTAAATAGAAAAATATTTTATCAGATGAATATCTACTAGACGTGTCAAACCTGATGTGAAACATGGAATCCTTGTCGTTCACCATTGGACGTTCACTTTAATACACAATCCTCATTTTTAGGGTTCTTACGCCTAGGAAAATATTTTCTAGGCCCATAAATCACTTGTTGTGTCTAGAAATGGATGAATTTATCATTATAGCCTCGTATTTTGATCATTACAAAAATATAATGATGTTAAACTAAACATATGTTACACAATTAGTCATCTATCATGAGATTTAACTAAATATATCATACCTCAATCCCATAATATGTTGTGTATTATTACATATATATAAAATAACATACTATCCCAAATTCGTATATATATCATCTAAATTTTTATCAACTAGAATATCTTAGTTATAAAATTATTTTCAACAAACATCATAATCGCTAATGTTTTAAAACAATTCTCTAATTCAAATTGTGTTGCCTCTGAATCCCACTACCATATCTCGAGTTTAAGATAGATATATTATAATCTTCATTTGAGATTCACTATAGGTTCTTAAAAAATAATTATTATAATTACATGTCATAAAATTAAATATTACACTATATAAATTATCAACAATATATATGATTATTTTGTTTTAGAATTATTAAAAAAATTAATGTTATAAAACTCATATATTTCTCAATTAACCATCATTTTATTCAATTATAAATAATATACTTAATAAAAAATATTTCTACAATGGCTGTTTGAAATTCTCTACAAAAGATATCATATTGGATATTAATTTTGTAATACTAATCTTTATTACCTAAATATATAGAAACATAATAATTGGTGGTCTCAAATTATCTTTATAGGAAAATTCATAACATATTATTTTATAGATTAAATTTGTAATAAATATTATTTTTCTAATAAGTATTGAATATAATTGAAAATAATATAAAACATAGAAAATATTATATCAATTGATAATAATGAAAATAAATATACAACAATGATAATATTAAATAGTGATGTAGTGAAGAAATGAACATTTATACATATTGTGTTACATGACCTAGCATAAAAATTTATCAAATTTGATTATATGATCATAATATCAAGGCCCTATTTATTATTAATATTTTGTTACATGGAATTCATTATCAAAATACATAAAGTAGTTTTTCATAAGATAGCTACTACTGATCAAGTGGATATATAATTTTTTCCCCATCTATCACATGTTTATGTACAATATATTCATCAAAAGGTATAGTGAGTTAAAATTAGAAAGTCTACATTCCCAATAATAAACCATATTAGAATAAAAACACCTATAAATCCAATGTCTTACTTTACCAATAATTGTGATGAAATTATCATATCCTATCTGATGACATAAGGTGGATGGATCAATAATATATAGTCGTCTTGTATAATTAATGAATAAAAAAACATATTAGAATAAAAATTATATAAAATTTTAATAGTATTAAAAAATGGACTATCTTCCAATCTATGTATCCTAATAGATAAATCTATATGTAATAATGATATAAATATATGTCAATAATATCCCTAAAAAATTGATGTTTAAAATTTTTATGAACACACATCCATAATATTAATTGGAAATGAGGTATTCAATAAGAAAGAAAATATTACGAAACATTATAACTCTTCATGTGTGATGGATAGGACTAAATTTAAGAAATGATGTATAATAAAATTTATAGAATATAATATTACACATTATATAAATCTATTAATGGTTAATGGATTCAAAATTAAATATACCCAATGTACCATTTAAGGCATGGAATGACATTGTCATGGATAAAAAGAATCCATGAAGAAGAATTGTTTGAATTGTATAAAAAATTATAAAATAATAAAATTATTTGATGATGAGATTAAATACTAATTAATTTGAATAAAATAGAGGTGAAAAATATAATACATATACAAGAAAATATTCATAATACAAATCTAAAGAAATGTTTTAATATCACTTCAAAATATAAATTTTTTAAAGGTGAAGATATGATGTTAAAAATATTTACATACAATATGAATTATCAATAAGAAATCATTGAAACTTATAATAATTTTTAACTTAATTATTTAATAAAAATATAACATATTTTATTATGAATGTGAATTTTATTATTACATTGAAATTTCATTTTTTGAAAACCCACATTTGAAAAAGAGTAATATATTATTATATTTATAAAAAATTCATTTTCAAATTGAGTATTTTAAAACTAATAATTTTAAAATATTATCATGTGAGTAAAAATTAAATAAAAATGATCATTATAAAACATTATAACTTTTTTGTATTGAGATTTGATAATTTAGTATCCTTTAAAATATGTATAGTCAATGAAGCATGAAATATTTGAAATTATGTATTTTCATCATAAATATGAACTATAATAACAAACCACAGTATATAATAACAGTAAATAATGATCCAAACAGATATTAAAAAAATTCATGAAAACTATTATAACTCGTTGAATGAAAATTTAGTTACATCAAACATGTGCAACATTTGTAACATATGAGCCCAATTCCATTCGAATAAATGAGTATGATTTGGATTTTAATATCCCATATATCGAATGAAAATAACAATAAAAAATTTCTATTATTTTAAATTATCTTAACATTATACATAGGATAACTTACTCATAACATGTAACATATCTTATAGAATTGAAATTGGGGGTACTAAAAACCATTACATATTGCATTGAAATCTATGAATATAATTTAACCAAATGTAAAAATAATAATGGAAACATAATAAAAAATCATTAAACTTCAACCAAAATCATTGTCAATTATACCTTTTTATATATTAGTTTTGTATATGAATTCTAGATAGTTTCTTTTTTAGCTATTTTTTAACATAGAGTGTTTATAATTCGATTGGTTATTGTAATTTTATAATAATGATGTATTTCTTTTTTATTTAGACATGTTTATTATTTACCATGTCATTAATTTTAATGTTATATATTATTTATAATTCATTATTATTGTAAAATTCATTTATGGACTATTTTAGACATTATCAATGATGATTAAATAGATAATTATATTTTTTCAATTATTTTTGAAAAATGGAAGATGTTTTCTTATTTAATGAGAATAAAAATATTTTATCGATACCTAACTAAAAAATACTTATTTTCACATATACATAATATTATAAAATTAATAACATTCCCACAGTCATCCATTAGTTAATTTCGTAGCATTTTTCATGTTGGTTATAAAGCCATCCAAACCTGATAATACCATTATTTATAGATGAGTATGAGGTGTTTTTGTTGTAATGTAAAAAAACCAGAATCATATTTATATTATTTATCATTTATGTGGGAGATATGTTTTTATATTTATTGAATATGATAATGATATTATGGATATAGAAATATTACATAATATGAATGGGATGGTTTTCCTCCAAATATGTATGTTTTAATTTATTTAATGAATGATGATCATTTATATATCATAAAATTTATATATACTACAACATTTCATAAAATAATAATTATATCCTAAAAATTATATTTTTTTTAATAAACATATTTATAAGACAATCCATTACAGGTGGTGGTGAAAATATCAAAATAATTCATTCTATGGAGGTGGTGGTAAAACTAAACACTTGGTTGACTGTTTCATTTATCATAGAAATGGTGAAATATGTAATTTATTTGTATTAAACTTTTATTATTAAAATTTTTTAAATATAAATAATAATTATTAAATTAATCATTAGGAATATTTAATTATTTTTGTTAATGAAAATACATGTTTCTTTGTATAGATGGTTGCCTGAACAACTCATAAATAATGATTTTGTTTTTATATAACAAAATGGGAAAGGCTGTTAATTAATTTACCATAATATAATAAAATATATTTATTATATTGATTTTAAAATTATAATTTTATGTAGGTGTGATGTAATTTGATTTTTATGAAGCTATCATAAATATATAGAAATGAGAAAGTAGCTTATTGAAGATTATTTCATGCTTCTTTGATTATATCCATTGAAGAGGGAGATAATCCATTTAGGGAATTTGTTTTGAGAAGACTAGAAAATCATTACAGTGGATATTAATGTCTTGGATTTTTTGGGAATATTTTTAGGTGGAAGTAATTGGTTTAATTGGGAAGGTATGTGAGGTTAGGATCATACCTTTAATAGGTGAAAAGGGAGGAAAATATTGTTCACACCAAAAAAATTCCATGGTGGGAAGTCACTACTAAGAAACGAAGCTCCAAAATTGGGGAAATAATGGAGAGCAGTTTATAAAATATTGATAAAATCCACATCCACCCATTCCTAAAATATTTTAATTATGTTTCCAGTATTTCCAACTATGATAAACGTTTATTACCCCGTTTTTATTTTATCTGATGTAACTCATTTTTTAAAAAGTAATTCATAATTAATTAATGAAAATTAATTACTTAATTCTCCAAAATTTTTACCTAATGATTGAAAACATTAAATATATATTAATATAATAATTTTATTGAAGTGGAAAATTTTTAATTTAAAACTATCAAAATATTTTCTACAAAAATAATTTTTTAATAAATATAATTTAATTTATTACTTGTATTATATCATTCCATAAAATAAAACATTTATTTGTAAAATTATATTTCCTCCTATAATATGTTTAATTTTTATGATATTGAATTCCATATTTTTTAATTAATAATTATAGATTAAAAATTTTAGAAAAGACGTTGTAATTGAAAAAATCATTTATTACAATATTAATATAATAATTTTCTTTTGAAATCCAAAAGAATAATATAAAAAAATATTATTATGAATAATAACAGTTTTTTTCTTTTAAGAATATATATATATAATTTATCAATATATATTTTAATATTGATATGAGATGTAAAAAAAAATATTTTTAAGACAGTGAATTTTTGTTCATATTATATATTCTCATTCATATTTAATATTATTTAATAATAAAGTTAGTATTAATTAATTATTAATACCAAAATATATGATATCATAATTAATAAAAATTTTATGGAATTAGAAATTAAGATTTCATAAAAATTACATATTTTGAAAAATACATTTATATTCATTTGGTGATTGTCACGACCCGTCCCACGGGGCCTGTGTCGTGACTACCCCAAGCCCGTCATCCATAGGCCAGGGGCTAGCGACTAGCACCAAAGGTGTATTCAATAAAAATCGAAAGGCATTGCCTTTGTAAACTACAAACTCACACAAACCAAGCACACAGTGAGATACAAACACAAGATAAATGAACAGTAAATAGAGTGAGTATACTAAGAAAACGGGGACAAAATACAAGCTCAACTGGAAAGTACAAGGAAAACTTGAAAGTACAGGTAAACTAGACAAATCTTGTGAACACCCGCCTAGGATCCTACCTGAAGGGTATGTACTACACTTGAATGGTCGTCTTAGTGGTATGCCTCATCTATTGTCCACCTCCAAGCTACATCCAGTACTGGTAACCTCGTTCGTAGTCAAAGTTGTCCGTCATCTCCACCAAACACAACAAGGTGCGGGTGTATCCCATGTATGGGTGAGAATAATGTTACATAGTAGGGACCCCGGGACCCTATAATTTATCAAAAAATCCACAAAGGATAAACCAAAAATCATGAAAAAAACATTCAACCATACATAGGTATATGCACAGTCATATACCTAAGTTATCAAGTATACCCATTTAAATAAAGGGGAAACAAAAGGCCCGACTCAGAAGCCCAATGCTCAACTCTTCCACGGAGGAGTGAATACCCTGAAGGTTACACCATAGTGGTAAGTACCACAAAGGTATGCAACGTAGAATAATACCACAAAGGTATCACCACAATGGTAAGTACCAAAATGTTTCACCACATAGTAGAATACCGCAAAGGTATCACTGTGAAGGTATGTACCACAAAGGTACGCCAAATAGATGAATACCATAAAGGTATCACCATGAGGTAAAGACTCATCTCAAACCAGGTATAACTTAGGTATAGTAATATAGATGATTAGATGTAACTACGGAATCATCTTACTCTGTTAATAGGTATACCCACATATAATTCTAAAAAATTATACCCACACAGGATCCTAGTACATAATCAGACCCGTACGGGATACAAGTACAACAGACCCACACTGGATCCTAGTACATCATTTGACCCACACAGGATCCTTGTACCACAAAACCACATAGGATCCTATAACATCATCAGACCCACATAGGATCCTAGTACATCAGACCCACACATGATCCTACAGTAGTCCAATATGGATTCCAAGAGTGGATCCATGTGGGCACCTCGAGCACAGACCCACGATGTATCCCTTTCTCATGTAATAGCCAGCTACAGAGTTCTCTAACTATTCTCTCTTGATTCTGAAATGATCCACTCCTCACGCCACTGTTCAATACTCAAACTTCAACAACGTCCCATGAAGATGTATTCCAAAGGACCACCATGTCTTAGGGGTCTCAACGCAATAGACGGTGTGTCAAATAGACGCCCGGTTTGTATGTTATTAACCTTTTAGTCCCGAGGACCCGGTTGTAATATTGCTCAATCCAACTCGACCATACCCTAACATTATCCAAATCCCATTTGTGGTATACCAATAGGATTGTCTCTCTCCAAGGTTTCCAGTGCCATAGATCGTTAGTAAAACAGACCCCCATTGCTCATGATATGGTCAAATAAACGTATAGGGTTGAAGCTGGTCCAGGTCCAGTCCGACCCGATCAATGGACCAGGCATGACCCAACCATGGCTGTCGGGACCATATTCGTGTTGGCCCGGACCGACCCAGGTCATGCCCTATGTCGGACCCGGCCAATAGGATTTGACCAGGCCTGCTGGGTCTGAACTGGCCTGTGCTGGGTGACCCAACCCAGCCGCATGTGGGGGGGGGGGGGATTCGAACGCCCCATGCTCTATCATCGAATGAAATTGGCCATTCAGTATCCATCCATCACGCTAGACCCATATCAGTTCTTACTCGGTACTACTTGTCTAATCGAAAAGGTCATCCCCATTCTCCTCCAAGCAGTGCGTCGTGCACCGCCCCTCCACAGCTGGCCGAACGTTGGCCACCTTCCACCATCCACCCCGGCCATGTGGGTTGTTGCCACTTGCTCTAATGGAATGATGCCACCACGCCACCTTTATATCGTTGACATCCAAAGAACCGACCACCCTCCTTCCATCGCTGCGGCCGACAATAGTCGGCCGCCCTCTAGCCTTAGCACGACATCTTCCTATACCGGAAGCGCAGATGCGTGCCGTCCTTCTTCCATGCGGTTAGCCTAGGATAAAGCCACTACCATTCTCCACCATAAAGAATAAGACAACCAAGAATAGTGAAGGGATCATGCCATGTTCGTTTGGCCCGCTCCCTCTTCTTTTGTTTTGTATCAGGCGGATCAAGAGGATCAATTCAACATAGAACCTAAAAAATAACAAAACCCCACCCTTTTTGTTCATTGGAGGATGTCATGAGGAATATTTTGAAGAAGTTAGAGAATGTCTGTGTTATTTTCCTCTGTAAGGTACTTCCAAAGTCGGGCTCGTGCATCATCCTCTTTCTTGATTCCGAATAACATTCATCAATGGAGATGGCATTCTTCATTTGGAAGAAATGTTATTCATTGGTGGATGTGTTCCTCTAAACATTACCCAATTCTCATATTTTCTAGCCATTTTCCAACCAATCCTCTCCAATGAAAAGTTGTTCCAATATAAATTAAAATAAATAGATTAAATTATGTTGGTACAATTTAATTTCGACACATTTAATTTAATTTTAGATGACTAAATCAATTAAATGGGGAGTTGAAATGTTTTCTCCAATTAATGAGGGTTCGGGTGGTCCCCACCTTTAATTTCAAAATTATGGTTTTAGGCACACCATTCAACACTACTTCACATTCATATTGGGGGGTTTTAGTTCAGGTGGTCCCCACCTCCAAAACATTTTTATGGGAGGTGTCAACAAAAACAAAATGAAAGTTTATTTGATTTATTTCCAAAAGTAGCACAAAAATATAACTTTCACCCTAGACCTACTACAGTAGAGGAGAAGGTCTCCTTAAAAGAATATAGGCGCTATGAGTTTAATGGTTCCCTTAGAATTAAATTCAATGAACTTGTTCAATATTTACCAAATCACGCTCGTACGTTTGATGTTCATACCACAAAAAAGATCAAATTATAATTCTGGGCACACCGAGCCTCAGAATCACGTGCTGTCAATCATCGAAAACGTGTAATATTCCATATAATTTAAAAACATACATGGGAAGTATGGGACTTTAAATTCACCCTACATCAGGGCCTTTCATACCCATAAGACACAACTCAAACTAAAGAAACAAGTGGCGGTACTGAGAACGTATCTGGGCCTCCCACTCTCATGTGCTCACCTGAAGGATCCTATGCTGCCAGCGAACACGCACCATAGGTATCGACCACACACTAAAAACCCACTCCAATTTACCCTCAGTCTCTACTAGATCCTCCATAAACGTCTCCCCATCATCTATTTCCATCTCTCCATGGTCGATTAAGTGAGATGGGTCATGCATGTATCTCCTCAACTGGGATACCTAAAAGAGGTCGTGCATCCAGTGCAACTGAGGGGGACGTTCTAGATTGTAAGCCACCTCAGAAACTCTACTGAGGAACTAAATGGTTCCAATGAACCTTGGAGATAGCATGCATCCTCGGCCAAATATCCACAAGCATCGTCTGGGTGAGACCCGTAGGCAGACGTGGTCACCATCCTCAAACTACAGATCTCTATATCTCCTATCGGCATAAGACCTCTGCCTGCTCTATGAAGTCTACATCCACTCCTAGATGATCAGAAACATCTCTGTTTTAGAATGTACCATCTCTGAACCCACTAGTGCTTAATCCCCTAGTTCAGTCTTATACAAAGGCGATCCGCATGGTCAGCTATACAATGCCTTGAAAGGTGCCATGCCAATGGTGGAGTTATAACTGTTGTTGTAATAAATCTCCAAAAAAGGCATGTGATCCTCCCAACTTCATCCAAATTCCATAATAGAATCCTACATCATGACCTCTAGAGACTAAATGGTCCTCTTAATCTGGCCATCCATATGAGGATGGAAGGCTGTGCTCAAATGATGCATCATCCAGAAATCCTCATACAACTACTTGCATAGTAGGGAAGTAAAACATGCTTCATGATCTGAGACAATCATCGAGTGTACTCCATTTATCCACACAATATCTTACATATAGAGGCGTCCCAATATCACAAATTACCTATGATCTCTTATCGGTAGGATTTGGGCTGACTTGGTGAGTCGGTCGACGATCACCCATATAGAATTATGACCTCTGGATGTACGTGGATGTCCTGTCATGAAGTCTCTGGATATCCCATCCCACTTCCACTCTGCGACCTCTAAAGTCAGAACTAATCCTGCTGGTACCTGATGGTCTGCCTTCACTTGTTGATAAGTTATGCAAAAAGAGAAAAACTCTACAACTTCTTTTTTTATTCCTGTCCACCAGTACTGCCATCAGAGGTCCTAGTTAATCATCTCCAAACTTATATGTAACGTTTGAGGGGATGTGTGGAACACCCTCGACACTTCCTATTGATGTGACATTAGTACAATGGTATGTCCTCCGAAAATGATGATGTGTTCCCCACCTTCATAAAATCCATCAGGTGCTTGTCCTATGGATATCTGAGCACGTCGGGCCTCGCAGTCAGTCTCCCCACACTACACCTTCCTGACTCGCTGAAGATGTGGGCAGTGACGGTAAGATATTGATGAAAATTTTCTCCTTCTCAATACCCAAAGGACATCAGAAAAGTGGTCAGATACTCCATCACCTCACCTAGCAACTATATAATAGATCTACTAATGAGTGAATCAGCTACAATGTTCTCCTTCCCCGGAATATATACAATCTCAAAGTCATACTCCTAGAGGAACCAAGCCAACGTCGCGCTCTCAGGTTTAGGTCCTTATGAGAGGAGATCTACCTGAGACAATTGTGATCCGAGTAGACTGTAAAACACTCTCCCATCAAGTAATGTTTCCATGGATTCAAGGTGAATACATCTACTACTAGCATGAGGTCATGGGTAGCGAAGTTATACTCATGTTGTCTCTTTTGAAAGGAACTATATGTGATCACTAATCGCTCCTGCATCTGGAGAAATCTAAGACCAGTCCCTGATGCTTCGCAGTACACTATGTATTGTACTCCCCCCTTTGGTATCATCTTGATTGGGGCACTAGTAATCCTCTACCTCATCTTCTGAAAACTTCGTTGGCTTCTCTCCGACCACACGAAGGGTTTCCACTTGTTCACCAAAACGAAAATGGTGCAACAACTCTAGAGAAAATTGGCACAAACATCTGGTAGTATCTGACTAAAACCATGAAACTTCATCTCTCTATCACACTACTGGGTGGATCCTATGATATTACTGCCTTAATCTACGCTGGATCGGCAGAAAATTTATCCTCCGAGATGAAATTTCCAAGAAAGTGAAACTCTCTGATATAGAAATAGAATTTCCAAAGATTATTATGAAGCCAGTGCTCTCAAAGTGTTTTCAGAACTATTTGAAAATGATAATCATGCTCCTCCTCTGTAGCTGAGTAGATCAGAATGTCGTCAATGAAGGCTACAACAAAGCGTTCATGGTATGGCTGAATGATCTGATTCATGAGTCCCTTTAGCACTACTGGATAATTGTTCATGCCGAATGGCATAACCAATAACTCGTAATGGCCATACCGACATTTAAAATCTCCCTTCTACAGATCCTTGTGTCATACTCTAAGCTGGTGATATCATGATCTGAGGTCTATCTTCGAGAACCACTGTGAAATCTTCAGGGGATCAAAGAAGTTTTCAATCCTCATAAGTGGGTAACTATTCTTCATAGTCACCTATTTAAGGAACCGATAGTCGACACAAAGTCTCAAGCTCTTATGCACGTTCATGGAGAACAAAATAAGTGATTCCCATGGTGAAACACTTGGCCGAATGAATCTCTTCCCCATTAAGTCCTCCAGATGTACTCGCAGCTCACGAATCTCTGCGGGATACATCTGATATGCTGGTTTAGATATTTTTTACATCTCGGGGTATAAGTCAATGTAAAATTCCACCTCTCTGCGAAGAGGTTGTCCTGGAACATCATCATGGAAGACATCCACTTACTGGTCCACCACTATAGGATAGCTCAAACACTCCACATCATCCACTATGAGGGTAAGGCTAGACAACTGATGAGTGATCGAATGCACTCTTATCCGGGTATGTCCTTCCTCTGCGGAAAAGGCCCCATTCTCACCGGGGTAGGTAAACCTAGTCCCCTCCATGCAGACACACCTCACTTGGCACCTAATATAGTCAATATGAGCATGGAATGTAGAAAACCAGTCCACACCCAAGATGAAGTTGTAAGGCCTCGACGTCGCTACTAAGTGATCCAAGCCGAAGCTCTATCCTCCAGGGTCAGCTCGCAAAGCCACCACCATTGCGTAATCATCGAATCAGCTCTCGTAGGAGTCTCTATCCATACGGATCGAGCCAGCAACTCCATCCAAATATCCTAGATCCGAATGAGGGTAGTGGAAATTAAATAATTACCGGATCCTATGCATATAATTACTATACCTAATGTGAAGTAGACACAGATCGTACCTTGTATCATCTACGGAGGGACATGGTCATTGTACTCAATTACCTTGAGCTGAGATCCCCCTGTCCACATAGACCTAGTGGTTGGGGAGGACCACCTGGTGGTGGTGGAGGTAACATATCGAATCATTTCCCACCACTAGCTGCACAACAAGCTCCTCTACCATGTCTGCCTGCTCCCTGCGAACCTCCTCAGTCGAACATATGTCTCGGCCTGGGCGGTCTTTCGACCATCTGCTGATCATCTTTATGGTGGGTCGGATAGTCATGAGCTATGCGACCCTGCCCGCCGCATGTGTAACATTACTTGTTCCTTACATGACAGGCTGTTTCTCTGGTGCCCCACTCAAACGACCCCGAATCATGTGGTTGTCCACTATAGATCTAGTCATCTTGGACCTCTCTGACATCTGTCTGCTGCCAGCTATAGAAGACACTGCTAGGTAAAGTCCAGTGGTGGTTCTTGCTTCTGGTGACTCCTCATCAATCAAATCTCCACTAAGAGGGATTTCTCTAACAAGCCTTCTTATGTCGTGATATTGAGATAAATTATTGAATCCCTGATCATCTGTCTGTGACCCTGCTCGAAGGTCCAGGCCCTAAAGAATGTGTCCCGCACTATATCAATGGTGTATCATGATAGGTCGGTGAAACTCGTTGAATATTTTGCCATAGTCATACTACTCTGCTGTAGATTAAGAATCTCATGTATGTTCACTGCACAAAGAGTCATTGTTGAAAACTCTACCAGAAATAGGCTCTCGAAGTCCTTCTAGATAAGTATCACCTCATCGTGAACCTAGAGAATCAAAATCTACCATATTCCTACTATTGCCTATAGAATATTGGATGAAAGGATCACCATGAGATTAGCTGGTGTCCCCACTAGTCAAAAGACTCTCACCACAGCTTCCTTCCAATCCTCAGCTGCATGTGGGTTTGTCCCACCCCTGAACCTGGGTGGCCTCTGGCACTGGAACTCATGCAATGTGCTCAGGAGACATGCACTCTTTACTATTGGGGCTAGTGGTATCGGGGGCCCCTTGAGTAATGGTAGCATTGCTGTCTCAAACGGTGCATCTACTAGATGAGGGCCCTACACTGAGGCATCGTCGCTCAGTGGGTTATCAGTGTGTACTATACCCAAAACCCTAGCTGGCTGTCTTCATGGAGGTATCTTGAAAAAATAGGCGTGCCACAGTCTATACATTATACTTGTTGAAAATAATCAAATACATCACCATGAAAATTCTAGAAAATATACATTCAATTAGTGTTTTCATGCACTGAGTCAGAAATTAGAACTCAGGGTCCTGGTGTATGGTTACGTCAGCTGCCGCACCAACACTTGATTCCCTAAACTCATAAGCACACTCACTACACATAACACTACTGCCGTTAAAAAGATAAGAGTCTAATGTTCTATTGTAAAACCAACTCCTATGATACAAAATTGTCAATACTCATCCCTTGGGGCATGTACCGTGACTTCCCCATGCGCGCCTTCCATAGGCCAGGGGATGGAAACTAGCACTGAAGGCGTATTCCCTAAAAATGGGAAGGAATTGCCTTATAAACTATAAAATCACACAAACCAAGCACCCAGTGTGATACGAACACATGATAACTGAATAGTAAACAATGTGAGTATAATAAGAAAACGGGATAGAATACAAGCCAAACTAGAAAGTACAAGGAAAACTAGAAAGTACAGGTAAACTTGATATCTGATATGAAAATCATACAAGGATCCTACCCAAAGTGTAGGTATAGATCTCGAACGGTCGTCTCTACTGTACGCCTCATATAAGGTCCACCCTTGAGCTACCTCGAGTCCTTGTACCCTCATCCTCAATTAGCTTTGTCTGTCATCTGCACCAAACACAATAAGGTGTTGGCATATCCCATGCTGGGGTGAGTATAAAGATACTCAGTAGAGACCCAAAGACCCTCAAGGGTCTCAAAAAATCCACAAAGGATAAACCAGAATGCATGAAAACAACTGACTACCATACTTAGGTATATTCCAATACATATACCTTTTTTCAAGTATAACCATCTAAATAATGGGTAAACACAAGGCCCAACTCAAAATACCAATCCTCAACAGTTCCACGAAGGAAATAATACCACGAAGGAAACACGACAGAGTTAGGTACCACAATGGTATGCCACATATAAGAATAAAACAAAGGTATCACCACGAAGGTAAGTACAAAAAATATACGCCACATTGTAGAATAACACAATGGTATCACCACAAAGCTATGTACCAAAAAGGTACACCACACAAAAAAATACCACAAAGGCATCACCATAAAGGCACAAACTTTGCTCATACCAGGTATAAATTATGTACAATAATAAAGACGATTAGTTATAACTACTGAATAATCATACTCTATTAGAAGGTTGAACCATGTAGGATACTAAATCATTAGACCCAGAAAAGATCCTAGTACCTCATTAGAGCCAACTTGTATCTAAGTACAGAAGACCCACACAGGACCCTAGTGTATCATCAGACCCTCACATGATCCTAGTATGGCAGACCCATAGAGTAACCGAGCACATCATCAGAGCCACATGTGATCCTTGTACTACACACCGACATAGGATAATAGTGTACCCCTATATTGATTACATGAGCATATCCATGTGGTATCCTCGAGCACAGACCCACGAAGGATCCATTTAACAAGATATATCCTACTATAGAGTTCCCGCACTAGGCTTTCCTGATTCTGGACGGATCCACTACTCAAGCCACCAGTTGATACTCCAAATGCCACGAAGTCCCATGAAAAAGTATCCCAATTGACCTCCACATCATAGGGGTCTCAGTTCAACAAACACTTAGTCAGATGGATGCTTGGTGTTTAAGTTATTAGGGTTATAGTCTTGAGGGCCCTGTCAGAGTCCGGCTCGATCCAACCCGACCATACCCCAACTTTATCCAAATCTCATGTGGGGTATACCAAAAGGATCGTCTCACTCCAATGTTTACGACACCATATATGGTTCGGCAGAAGGACGCTCATAGCTTATGATTTGGTCGAATGAACATATAGTGTCGAAACTGGTCCAGGCCATGTCCATCCCGGTCAGACCAACCCGGTTCAGGTCACACTGGCCTAACCTGGTTCTGGCCTTGGTCAGACTCAACCCGCAGGATCCGACCCAGTCCGTTGGGTCTGTCCCCACCTATTGGGTCCAGCACAGCCTTCGCTGGGTTCCCTCGCCTAGCCACCTGTAGGGGGAATCACGTTCCCCCCGCTCCATCAATGAATTACTTCAGCCTTTCGGTCACCAGACTACACGCGAGACTAGAGGCAGGTCCCACTTGGTAAATCTTGACCGTCTGAAATGGTCAGCCCCTTGCTCATCCCGGTGTCGTGTCATGTGCCGCCCCTACGGAGTTGGCTGAAAGTCAGCCGCCTTCCACCATCTCCCCTGGCTAGGTAGTCCAAAGACACTATCTTCGATGGCGGTGTGTGTTTGCACCGACCATGCTTCCGCAGCCGACAAAAGTATCGGTTGTCATCTATCCATCGTCGCTGCCAGAAATAGTCAGCTGCCCTCCAGCCTCCACACAACATCTTCCTCTTATGGAAGAGAGGATGTGGGTCACCCTGCTTCTATGCAGCTAGACCGGGAGGCATCCACCTTCTTTCCCTACCACGAATAATACATCAATCATGAAGAATAGTGGAGGGATCAGGCCAGGTTTGTTTGGCCCCCTCCCTTTGAATTAATTTGGTAATAGGTAGATCAAGAGGATTAATTCATCTTAAAACATGAAGAATAAAAAAACCACTACTTTCTTGTTCGTTACAGGATGTCACGAGGATGAAGTCGAAGGTGTTAGAGAATTCCAACTTTCATTTCCCCCATAAGGTGCTTCTGATGTCGGGCTCGTGCATCGTCCTCTTTCTTGATTCTGAAGAACGTTCTTCGATAATGATAGTGTTCATCATTTTTAGGATATGTTCTTTTTTGGAGGATGAGTTCCTATAATATTATCCCAATTCTCTTCTTTTCCAACCCTTTTCCAACCAATCCTCTTCACAAAAAAGAGGTGCCAATATAAATTAAAATAAGTACATTAATTGATGTTGGTAAAATTTAATTTTTAATCATTTAATATAATTTTAGTTGGCTCAATAAATTGAATGTGGAGTTGAATGGTTTTCTCCAATTAAATATTGTTCGGGAGGTCCCCATAATTAATTTCAAAATGGGGGTTTTAGGATCGGTGGTCCCCACCACTGCACATTCAAATTGGGGGTTATTAGTTCAGGTGGTCCCTACATCCATAACATTATTATGGAAGGTTTCAATAAAAATAAAATGAATGTTTATTTTATTTTTATTTCCACAAAAACATAAAAATATAACTTTCACCCTCAACCTACTGTGGTCA
Organism: Viscum album; assembly: GCA_963277665.1. Lineage (NCBI taxonomy): Eukaryota > Viridiplantae > Streptophyta > Magnoliopsida > Santalales > Viscaceae > Viscum > Viscum album. The sequence goes on from OY728150.1 coordinate 2,009,064,109, forward strand.
AGGTAAAGGACTTCATAAGTGAATATCGGGGTTGTGAGTCCAACGGTGCCCTCAGTTTTCAATTTCTAGAATCAGTTAAAAAGTTATATAAACCCACTCATATGTTTAATGGATGTACCAGAAAAAAAGTTCATAAATTCATTCTGTGTACACCGGGCATCGTAATCACACGAAGCCATTTTTCGTGGACTCGTAATATTCCATATAATTTTAAAAAAAATAAATGGAAAATTTAGGTCATTATAGTGATAGTATTAGAAATTTAAGTTATACCAATTTAGTTTCATACATATTAAAAGAAGGATTTATTTTCATTATATAGATATTTAATAAATTAGTTATTACTATTAATTATTTCTAATTCGATGTCTATGTTTTAATAATCATACAAAAATATTTAAATTTTACCAACATATATCGATTTATTATTTAGCTTATGTATTTCATGTTGATAAATATATAAAACATATTGACTTATTTAAAGGCTATTATATATTAAAATCACTGGGCGATACATAAAATCATTCATGAGTTATGATTTCATTTAATTTATATAAAAAGAATGCAATGTGACAATAGAATGGATTAAAAATCAAAACAGTGTTATAAAAACCATATTGGAATTCAAATACTTGATCACTTTAACCCACTAAAATGTTTCCTATCCGCATTTCCTTTATAGAGTTAGAAATTCATCAAATTAATCAATTTATATTAATAGACCTAAAATAATGAAGGTTTAATAATATATTCTACATAATGGTGCACTTATATGTATTTAACCATAAATCTTTTTTCATTTGTAATATATCCCCTATGTTTTCATAAATGTGATGTTAATCATGGTTTAATTTCTTACGTTTTATGTGATTTCTATATACCCAATTATATATAAAATATATACTTCTATATAATTGTACCACTGTGGTGTTTTTGGTGCTGATTTTAGTCACTCTATTTCATATCAATATGAATCTATTGTGAGGGGTTACTCATATTTTATTAATTTTTTCATACTTATGTTAACTCCTCATTTACATGTTTTAGGTATAATAGGAAACATGATAATGTAATGTTTATCTTATTCTATCCATGTAATTGATGTATATATTGATTAATTTATATACAACATTATCAAGACACAATATCTTATTCTTTATAATTTCCTATTTATTCATAGGCTTGGCCACTATGTAATAATCACCTCTATTTCATTATGTTTTTATTTGGATATATTATTTCATTATCCAGTAACCATAGTCACCCAATAATTACCTCTTTTGTAGTATTATTTATCTAACATTTTATAATATAACAAAAAAACAAATCCAATGTTTCTAACATATAATTTTTACCCAAATTATTTATATTAATCCAAAATCAATGATAATAATGTCTATAACAACATCCATAATTTTGAGTTATAAAATTCACCCAAACCTGACCGATTCATTATTCTAATTAAATATATTAACATCATGAACAAATGTCTATAAAAAACCATCTGGATACTATTTGATTACATATAATCAAAAATATTTTTCTATAATTCAAATTTTACAATATGCTTTCCATATGTTCTAAAAAATAGCAATTAAGCCACTTCTAATTTTTAAATTCATTAAAAACGTATTATTACTTTCACATTATTCATGTGATCATTAATATTGAAGAGACATAAAAACTATCTTTTAGGAAATCATTTAAATAATAAATCTAGATAAATTTATTACACTTATGATAAATCTTATTTTTATATATTTTATTAATACATTTATATTTTTTAAAAATCTCTTTATAAAAATAAAATCACTATAATGAATAATTATTTTGAAGAGTTAGGTAATATGATTAAGGGAGCTAGTTCATAATTAAATTTTTTGAAACAATGGATTGAATAATAAAGGATGAAATATTAGTTCACAATTCTATATATTTAGTTATGCTCAATGAGTGGTAGCTTATAATTTATATCACAAAAAAGATAAATAATACTTATATCAATTACGTATTCATTAAAGGAACAAATTTTTTACATCAAAACAATAATGAAGATTATTATTTATCAAAATATTAATTTGTATATTTTTCAAATAACTGAGGAATCAAAAATCCGAAATAACCAACATGGTGAAAGACATGTTCCAACAAATTATGGAACTCTCTAATCTTATTAATTCATTAAAATTATCTCATATCCACACAATAAATCATTTAACTCCCTCTATTTGAGTTTAAAATTATTCAAGAAAATGATAATGAATAATAAATTGATGGTTGGTTGAGTTGTATTATACATTAGATTCATATAATGTTATTCATGGAGTCAGTAAAATCATATAATGATCAGACCTAATTATTTACCAGTGGTTAAAGTGGATAAAAAGGTAATTGGTATCCATAATCATATCAAAGGTGTTGAAAATAAAAATTCATTATAAAATAATTAACATGAATAATCTAATCATTATGAAAAATACAATAATATATTAATAATCATAGAATAATATATAATACGTCAACATATATTAGGATTAATATCATGAAATATAATTTATATAAATTTTTCCATACCATAAAATTATAAAAAATATTAATAACTATTGTTAATGTGAATTTATAATAATTGGGAATAATTATATAAAATTTAACACCAAAACAACTAGAAACTCGAACAAAATTGAAATACTATTCATTTTTCATCTATGTATTCTATATTTTTTAGTGTGATAAATCAGTGGTATCTAAAAATGCATGATTTTATTATCAAAATTATGATTTCCCCATGGTCAAAATGGGGAAAATTTACTAATAAAACCTAAATATCCCCTCCCCCAAAAATAAAATAAACATTATCCAGAATTATTTTTTAATGTATTAGATATATATATAAATTTGAATTTTATTTCAAAGTTGAAATAGATAAAAATGGTATAAAAAGGTAGATATATTTCATAAAATATTATTCTTTGTTAAATGATTTATTCAATGAACTAATGTCTTTAACAGTATTTGACTATTTTAGAGTTTTTTATATAATGAATTGATTCAAAAAAAAATCTTTTACATGAGAATAATTAATTTTTAGTCAATGTTATATGATAAACAAAAATGTATCACTTCTTCAATGATTTTATATAACATGTATTTTTAAAAATAATTATATAGTTATATAAAATGTAATTAATGATTAATAGAATGTATTTCCAGGAGAAAATAGTATTATAAAGTAATAAAAGATAGAAATAATAAAAATATTGGTAAGGGGTTGTCCAAAGTGTCCATCACATCACCTTAATCGACCTCACTATACTCAAATTCATTTTCCTTGAGGAATACATTGGTGGTCTCTATTACTTGTCTCAAAGGACATTAGTTTATTTCAATGTCCTTTTATCTATCGTTTAGATTATTCTCACTTAACACAGAGGAATGGGGTTATTTCCATGTTGTCATTACATCCATGACTGTTTCCTCTAAAAATATTTAATCCCATGGTTTATTTTTCAATATCAATGAGTTGGGACTATGGTGACTTGTTAGAGGCAATTATTTTATTCAGTAATCTAGTATTATTACTAAAATAGAAGTCAAGGATAAAACCATGGGTTATAGTAAGTCGAGATGTTGATATTATTTAAACAACATGGGTGTTCTAAATAGTGTGTTTCATTTAAACTATCATAATTTATATATGAAAAGAACAATAAGTAAGGGATAATGTCCCAAAATATTTCTGATCATACTAATCAATCTCCACAGAAGTCCATATATTCCTTATCATGAGGGAAAATTTATATCTATTACTAGGGTTATTGAAATGGTAATTTAGGATTTCATAAAACAAAATCCCTTTCCAATTAATTTAGAAATATAGAAGATAAAAGAGTTGAACACAATCATCAGTGATGGTGACTAGATCCACAAGAGTAGCGACTAGATGGTTGTATAATCTAATAGAATATATTAATTAATGGAAATATGGTAGTTTTGATGGGGATAGGTGATGAAGTTTTGTGAGTAGGTTAAAAAGGTTGGGTTATAACAAACCAAGTTGGTTCTTTCCATGGTGGCCATTATAGAGAAGATATTTTTTTTTAGGTGTAAATGTGTTTTTTTATATTTTTAGGTTCAATATTACCATTGTATCTATAAGAATCTATGTTTTATAGAAATAATTATTAATTTTTTTAGATAAACAAAATCAGGGTTACCTAAATAGTTATTTGTCTTACAGTGTTTGGGAAAGTTGTTCTTATATTAGATGTAAGAAATGAATTTAATTTATTGATCAAAAAATCCTCATTTATATATTTATACAATAACAATTTCAAAAAATGTTTCCTTTCCTTATGTAGTTTTAAATTCTTATTCATCAATGGTTGGTAATATTATAAAATATTTTATGTTAGGGAATTTTAATGGATGAATCATATTCATCTAGATAAATTAGTATATGTGGGATGAAATTTCAACCAATTATAATGAACTTAAACTTCATCTTATGAACATTAAAATATGTTCTTAATTTTCATGTTGTATTAATGGAAAACATCAGAATGATTTAATTAATTAGATTGGTTATATTTAGACATAATGAACACTGAGAATCCCAATTATAAATCCATGTGAACACTATAATGTGGTGTCTGATTCGAGATAGGGAATACATTAAATATATTCTTTTATTCTTCATTAGTATAATAAAGTGGATAATATTAGATTCCATATCATTCAATTTGAGTAAATAATATCCATTTATATCTCCAAAATCTGATCATCATATTACCATATTAAGAAAAATGATTTTTTTTAAATTCCACATGTATCCCTGAAATCATCTAATGATAAACCCCAATTATAAAGACTAACCTAGAATATATATCACGATGACCATATATAAATTCAACATTAGAAGACAATGTTAACACTATATTTCCCTAAAAAAATAGATTATGGATTTAAATTTAAATTGTCTATAAAATATCAGTAATAGATACTTTAAACAAAATATATCTATCAAAATTTAGGTTTTTTTGTTTTTTTATCATGAGCATCATAATTTTAGCCTTACACAACATCTCACAATAAATGGTATTTTTCAGTTGGATGCATCAAGTAAGGTATTATTTGGTGGCCCTATCATGTAAGAAAGAGTATGAAGATGAATTACGGATATGGATATGATTTTTCGAGGAGTTTAAGCAGGAAATTGGGTATAGTTCATATATATATGGTTGTGGTTTCATTATGAATATTGTAGTCATTTTAATAGATATTTTTTAAACTAAAATATGATTAAAATAGTTTTCATTTTTACATGGGGATCAATATTAATTATGTAGTCTATGATTTGGGTTATGAAAATTGATTGGGGGAGTGAATTTACAAGGCATTTTGGTTTTTTTGAAGGGGGTGATAGTTTGTTGTTGAAAACATGGTTTTGTGTTATATTTTAAAAAATTGTTATTGGATGCAAAGAAAAATGAGTGGGAATGGTTATGCAATCAATAAAAAATTAGTTTGATGAAATCATATGGTATATTAGAGTTTAAGGATGTTAAATTAGTAACGATACATATTTGGATATAAAATATATAAATGTGGGGGAGTAGAAGTATCTTAGTTATAATAAGTATTTTATTATAAAATATAATTTATTTTTATAACTTGTGTATGATTTCCCAAGACATGTCTTGATTACTCATCGAATAAGCATTTAGATATTAAACTTATGATAAACACTAAAATAATGTTACTTGATATGGGGGTACCATGAAAAATATTATTTTTATACTCTCTATCATTATATTGGGTCAACACAACATGAGGGACATTAATATTCACTGATTATTGTGTTAGTTTATTTTATACCATCTTGTTATTAGGCCATGTAGTGGGCGTGGATCCTTTTAATGTTTTACATTATGTTCACCTTATCCACTTAAATAATTTCACAATGGTATTATATTTTATTTCATGATTCCTCATCTATGTATTCTTATTCAAATTATAGGTCAATCATTATGGCATTGAAACAACCCATTGGTAATTATGTTATCTTAAAATTCCCTTCGAAAATATCCTTTTATTATGTAATATTGTGTTATATAATTAGTTGTGTAATACTATACATAAGAATGTTGAGTTATTTCATAGACTAATGTTAATAAATATGATTGTTTTTTCATTTAAAAATGTTCACTGCTTAGTCCGCCATTGAAATCCATCTATTTTTCTCAATTCCATTATCATTATATACAAAATATGGGAGGATTGTGTGAATAAAATATTGAATTATGGAAAATTACTATGTATTTTATAAAATTATATATGCATCCTAAATAATGATAACCTAAAACCTTTGATAAATTAATTCAATACCAAAAATATATACATCAGTTTCCACCCATCAAGAATATTATTTCATATAAAATTATTTATGTATCATATGGTCAAATTTCACAATATAATGTTAGAACTCATCCTACTTTTTAATTAAAAATATTATTAATTTAAAGCTATCCATTCATGATGATGGATTATTTTTCATTTCATTCAATCCCTATTTTTTTGAATGGTTTTCATCACAAGAAAAGCTTCACACCATGTCAAAATTAATTTCCCTACGATAAAATGATAAAATTTGTTAAATATAACTATATTTTCTTTTAAGGGATTCCACATCATTATAATGTGGTAGAATTACCTTGTTTTGGTCATATCCCTATAAATAATTGTATTGGACTTGAAAATTCTACTCATTTATCCAAACTCATTCACAGACAAAATACATTATTTCCTAGCTTCATTATACTTCCAAATCGTACAATGAATGCCTGATTAAATAATTCAGCAACCACCGTTGGAAGAAATAATGTTTTTCAGTATACCAAAAATATATTCACATTCCAAAAGGTGATTTCGATATAATTTTATAATCTCTCTATCAACCAAACCTTTTTTAGGAAATATTTTTAAATTTTATTGAGGGTATTCTGAATAATATTTTTAGATTACGATTTTGGAGATCTATTAATGACTAAATGTATGTGTTTTTTAAGTTAATCAAATTGAATAAAAATCCGTATTCATATATTACTCCCCTCAATATTTGGTCTTTGAAGTGTTTTATTAATTCACTAATCAACATCTTTTTAAAATAATTCAATTATATGATATTCTTCTTATGAATTATTTTATATACCACCATCATATTAGATGACATGGATTATCCTTCAAAAAAAATCAGTTATAATAAAAAATGGATTGATTTACTGATATAAGAATTATAAAAACTGTTGATTAATTATATATTACATATATAATATTTAACATCTTTGATAGAGTTATATGGAATTACATATATCATTACAATGATTGTGTTTGAAAGGAAATCATATGAAGTGTTTATGAAATAAAATGAATAATTACATAATATTGGGTAAAATAATAAAAATTAGCATAACATATAAACATTAATTTTATATATAGGGTTCCCTTATATTAGTGTGATGTAAAAAAATCCCACTCGGTTATATACAAAATTGTCATGAAAACAGAGTTGAAAAAATAAATCTCATGAGTACCTGAAGAACATAGGATCATCCAATAATTAATCATTAACATTATTAATGAATTGGATCCAAAGTATGATAGTGAATTATTAGTATATCATATTAATCCATATGTAATTTCACATGTTAATGACATTTTTTATAGTTATTAGCTTCTACCAGAATATGTTTCTCTAAATATTACACTTTTATATGAACATTTTACTCTACAATTAATGTGTAGTAAATAGAATCATGAATGTGGGATTATGAAAAATGTATCTAATACTTTCTTACCATTTATTAGAATATTAATATCCTTGAATAATTTAATCAATTAAAAAATGTGTGGTCTGACATTCTTTTTGTTCAATATGTATTGTGATATCGCTTAATTGTTTTATTCTCCTACATCAAATAAAATTATATAGGATATGAACTTATTTGATGGGACGCACAATGATTACATCTATCTATATAATGGGGATGCTTAATTGGTTTCTGTAAGAGTCCACTTTAAATAATAAAACGACTATATAGTTATTTATTCTCGTTAACCATGAATTTTTTCCAATGTGTTTTAGCTTATTCCAAAGATCAACCCAAATAACACTTCCCAGTTGATGGGTACCATGAATAGGATCCAATTCTGTTGGTCTTCATCTCCAGAGTCCCCTCATTACACATTTCATCAATTCTAATTTCAATTTCATTCAATAATATATATGTGAGAGTCTACAATTTTTTTTTAAAAATCCATAAAAAACCTCATGTAAGAACAAGTGTAACAACAAAATTAGTTAGGATGCCCTCAAGACCACATGTTCAAAAAATTCTTATATTAATGTTTTCATTTTGAAATCAACCCCTATAATGTACATTGAAATTTTGGGACAAATAAAAATTATATCCTTCACTATAAAGTTGAAATTCTTAAGATTTATTACTAAACATGTCTCTATATATCTCTTTAGCACCTCGTAGTAGTTATAGAGTCACACCTTGAATTAAAATCCGTTTATGGAACATTCATCAACATAATATTATAAATCGTCTATATAATAAGATAAATTATTTGTTTCATAGTATAAATTAAAATACATGGAATATTTCTGATATTGAATACGTGTGTTGGAATGAGATAATACTATTAGGGAATGTGAATGTTCCTTATCCCTATATTATAATGCCATTGAAATATCATTATAAATCAGGAATCAATTTACTTTTTTTTAATTAAAACTAGTGATATTTTATATCATTATATTGATAAATGGGTGGGTGAGGTGATATATACTCATTATATCAATAATATTCCAAAATTTTATAAAAACCTCTATTACATATCTTATTGAGTGGTTATCATATCATAAATCCAATTTTCTGATATCATACCACATTTAATTGGTTTAAAATGTTATGGGTTTACCTATTAACTATATTTTATTGGATATATAATCTCAATCAAAATATTTTAAATACATCATTTTTCAAAACATACTTTATGTTGAGGGTCAACAACCATTGTGACTACCTTAAATTCCATTTTACATATAAAACTATTATAGTAATTAAAAAAATAATATTGTACCTTATATTTATGTTATATTATATAAAAAGGCATTATTTTGTTATATTTGTGTTTAAAATTATTCTCTCTTACTCAAATGAATACTCAAAAAACCATCAACAATATGATTTCTCAATATTATTATAAGTGGCGCTTATATAACATAAGAGTTACGCCAAATACAACATTATTGGATTCAAAATTCATGGAATCAATTATTTAATAGAAACCCACAATAAAAACTTGATATTAGTATATCCTTCATCACGTTTTGCATCTTAACAACCATACAAATTCATTGCATTATATTCCTAATTGATCAAGACCATCACTAATTTTACCAATTCAATTTTATGTTTGGAAAGAGAAATTATTCTTCATTAGTGATTATATCATTGATTTATATAAGTTAATCACAATTTTTTTCAAGCATTAACCAATTAATTAGAGTTTTTTCAAATTTAATGTGGAATATAAGAAATTCGAGATGTAGATTGATGGGTTATTTTCCTTTTATCAAGGATGAATAGTACCTACAATTCTTCATCAGCCAATATAATTATAAAATCATAATGGGAGAGATCACTCACCACATTCTACCTAACATCATATAAAAACATTATCATGTTCATGACTGATTGGAAAACCAGTCAAAGAGAAACTATTTTTTTAGTATAATTTCTTAATAGATTATTTTTAAATATTTATATTATATAATATTAAAATATTTCCATAAATTATAAATGTGTTAAATAAATATTCATGGAAAAATAGTCTCAAAAATAGAACATGTACTTGATTATTGATGTTTTAGGGATTGTTCATTTGAATATTATCAAAGAACATTTCACATAATGAGACCATTACATTGTCATAGAATTTTTTTAGAGAAGGATTCTACTAATATTTATCTTTTGGTGGATGAGAAGTGTTATATATTTACCTTGTCTCTTATATATATTTAATAAAATTAATGTATTTAGTGCGTTCATTATCATTTCATTCTGTCCCCATATACATTTTTATCATCCATATATACATTCACATTTTTGATTTCCATATCATTAAGAACCCTTCAACATGTTGATGTCATAGCCTCTCTCCCCTAAGAAATTTTAATATTACCTAGTATAGTATAGAGATGTCTTTTAGATAACCATTGGTTGGTATATTAAAATTTATTCCTAATTTTATAGATGAAATTCTAATGGTTAGAAAAATTAAATTTAGGATTATGAATATTGATCTCAAATTGTGAAATAAAATTATACATTTTAATCAATGAATCCAAATTTTTTTTCTAAATATGGATATAATCCTTGTAATTATAGAAGAAAATATTTTCATTGGGGGTAATGTTCACAATATATCCACATATAATGGATTTATTATCCAACATGACATGGTTGGACTGACCAAATCCACCAGGAACCCATCTTAGATGTGTAAGGATTAATGCGACACCCTATTCCCACAACTAATAACATAGTGTATTCTGAATAGAACTAATTAGTATTATCCTTGAAGAGTAGAGGATGTATACTAATTTTATTTTCTGTAATGAGGATCCCCTCAAAAGGTGTTTTATCAATGATGAAAAACTAAAAAATGAATAAATTTATTTATAATGCATAAAAAGTATTTCATATTGCACAAATACATTTATAAATATAAAAAAAATTACTATGTGAAAAATAAATACCAAGTAATAACCCAAGGAGAATCAATGACCTATAGTATTAGTGAATAATTCCAAATTATTCCATATTATTTATGCGGACTCCACAACCTACCACCACCAAGAACCAATAAACCCAAAAAAACCTCCACAAAGATCAATACCAATTTGTATCTAATATATACAAGACAAAATATATAAGAAAAGTATTCATAAAAATATATGATTATATACCAAGTATAAAACACTGCAAACCATAATACAGAAAAATTGACTAGTCACCTCTACAAAATAAAATTTGAAAATAATGACCAAATTGAATAATAATGATATATATAAGGGTGTGTGAGACATGTGTTGATTGACCACTCATATAATACATTTTCTAATTTAATTATTATGATTCTCTAAGCATCCCAACTTGAAAAATCTAATAAATCATACAACATTTCTCTAAGAATATTCGAAACTACTCCTTTCATGAGGACTCCTATATCAATGTGTGTATCACCTATGGAATATTATCCCATGCTATTGGTAATGGTTGGTATTATAATAAAATAATTGACGGATGAGATTGGGGATCCCATGAAAATGAAAAATGGGAATAAAACATGTCCCGATATTTATAATGACATATTGATAGATGATTTCACACCAAGGGTACTGGGGGAATACTATTGACTACATATATGATAAGATATTAGATTACATACCACATCAATATAGTGGAAATAACTAAACCATATTAATCTAAATCAAGGATAATATATCTCACATCTGAGTTGTATTTGTGCAATAATTGGGCTTGTCATTATTTTATGAATAATCAATACATTATACTCCAATTCCAACATTAAAAATATATATTGAAATAAAATATATTACCAATTGAAAATAGAAAATAAAATCATGTGAATGATGAATCATTACATTTTGAGTTTCCTGAAAAATCATGGAATATAATATTTATAAATTAAAAAAATAAATTGAATGAAATATTGTTGAAATATCTCTCTGAGTTTGAAAATATTTTATATTGTATCCCAATGGAATGCTATTGTAGGGAATTTTTAAACCTTGTATTTCATGGAGTGTGGGTAAGATGGAACAAAAATTTATTTTGTTCATTTTGACATGGTGTATGATCCTGTTATTGAATATGTACTGTATAGGGTGTACTGCAAGCCCATAGGTAGGGTAAGCCATGCCTGATCTAGTGGTTTGGTCTACTTGGTTTGTGATTTCTAAAATACTTATTGAGAGCTTAGTCAACTAAATGAGGCTTCATAAAAAGAATAATATAAATTCCATTAAATTTTTGTGATAAATACTGATTTATCCATCACTAGTACTAGTCATTCTTTTTACAGATATACTCAGCACCATACATAACAAAAACTGTGATATTTGATCATCACCCTTCGCACCATGTTAGATGAAAACCCTCATATGTCATCTTTTAACACATAGACAACAACATATTGATTCCCTTCCTTTCATTATATCATCCATTTTTCAGAATATTCAATATTATCCCCTCTTAACTTTCATATAATCCTCAATATAATTACCACCTCTAATTCCATTATGAATATAATTTCAAAACCATCCAATAGAAAAAAAAGATAAAACAGATAATGAGAAATATATATGTATGGTAGTGTATACAATAGATGATGGAGTTTAATGATATCTTTACATTGTTATAATTAAATTATTTCACATAATCAATCATATTTATTTATAAATTTAATCTACCATATATAATGAATCCATTGAATCATTTTATTGGATTCCAAAACAAAATAAAAAATAATCATCAAAAAAAATCATTCAAAATCAAATTCTAATAATAATAATGGAAAATTATATTATATTAAACATTAAAAAAATTCATGTTGAATGAGGGAAAATAAATCAAAATTACATACCTTTTATTTGTTTATCTAAATGATGAATATTGTTATAATAGTGGTTCCCATTATCCTGCTAAAATAGTGGCTCTTTAATCCTTTCTAACGAGTCTTATACCTTTGGACGACAAATTTTAAGCGGTCTTGTGACAAACCCTAGTAAATGTGGTGCACATGATTATATAAGATTTAAATAATTGTTTAGACATTCAATAAACCCAAAATGAATAATTATATATTTTTATACATTTCCATTTCCAAAAATATAATATAATTTTACAATTATATACTGGATCTAAGGTTTTTTATGGGAAGACAAAGTTAAAATTTACTTGATTAAAATCCACATTATTGAAATTGATAAGGAGATAAAATATATATTTGGTTATCTATTTTCATGAAAAAAATATTTTCCTGAGAAGTTACATGATTGAGATTTTAACCACATATTTTTATTAATATATTAATATTGAATCATAATTATTCTGAAAGCTTCATAATAGTATATTCAAAATCCTGAATATATTATTTAAAATATTTTGAGGGATCAACATAGTCTCCTACATTCAATAAATTCTATAAACCAACATTTATATTTTCCTTTAAAATAAAAACCTAATTAAATTGATTGGAACTAGGATGAAAACATTTATTATGGTCCAAAAAGTAATCATGATGTTCCCCAAGATGTTAAAGGACAAACACTGGTGCATTTTCCAATCTATGTAGATGTCTATCATTAACATCCTTGATCACGAAGAGGTATGTTGATAATGTCTTCAAATAATTTTATTATATTACACAAAAGTTAATGGAATAAATAAAATCATGAGTGTATCTCCATAGCTCTAATATGTGGAAGCTATCATACACATGGGAAAACTATAGGGGAAACATAAATTAATATGATATTAGTATCACCCTCTAAAACATATTGAATGGATAAATAAATATCAGGGATATATTTCCTCCCAGACCAATCCTCGATAAAAGGTAAGACCATTTAGAATACATGACAACATTCATGAATTTATAAAGGCATATATCATATATAAATGTAGTACATCAAATGGATCTATGAAGTTCTTCTACACTAAGGGATCAACATTAAATTCCATATTTGTAACATCCCCAACTCTGTTCCTATAATTTATGACTCTTTTATGTCCTTATAAAATAGGTGTTACTTATTTTTTCTCACTTCAAGTGTATTTAATTTTTTTTCTTTATATTATACTTATAGAATATCTTTTAGGAAAGGCAGACAAAATTATAGTGATATAACATGTTCTAAAAAAATCTAACACACAATCCCTCAACATATCAATCTGATCCTCAATAATTTTCCCAGTCTAGATTTATGTCTTTTGATTATATATCATACTAATCATATGATGGGACTCATAACAACTATACAATAACCTCATAAATTAGAAAATTAATCATGAATCTCCATTGTAATAAATCCTAAATGATTTGTTATACTGTATGAATATTTAATAAATTTTAAATATTCTCAAGATATCCTATAATAGTTTTTCATGATAACAAGTAAGTTGAGTAATTTGGCCAGTTGGTCATTCAGAAAATATATATAAAGATGAAACCTCACTGTTTAATGAAGTCCCATGAAGAAATAATTTAATATTCCAGAATATACCCACTTTATAAATGCGCAGAGTTATTCCAAACATACTAGGATCCAATTATCCTTATTTCTATGCTAATAGGAGACACATATTGAGATAAACATTGAAACCTACTGATCTATACCTACAAAAAAAACTAGCACCATATGTTGTTAAATATTATCACCACTACAATATGCACTACTATGTTTGAGGTTTGGTAAACTCCCAGAACCTCCCCACATAGTAACTTTTGTAATATAATTCAACCCCGAATGAGGATAAAGTGATCCCAACTAGTGGTATATCTGTTTTAAATTTTGTCAAACAATATAAATTGTTATTGAACCTCAAAATAAATATCTCTTGATTGATCCCCCATCAATGGATAAAGAATTGGAAGTGATATGAACATTGACTTAATTTATGCCACCCATTTTCATCCATCATGTAAAATATTATGTTATTAACACCAATTATACATATTTCAACAAACAATAGTCAAAAAATTAATAAATGTAATCTAATACATTGTATCCTCATCCAAATGTACAATCAACCATTATGTGATAATACTAGAAGTATACTAACAAACAATATATCATAGGTTACTATATACCTAGTTAAATATATTCTTGAAACATTTATGTTTTGAAATTACTTTGAACAGTTCAATAACAAGACACCAAATTTATAAAATTCTATAGAAAACTATCATTCACATTTATGAATCATTGGTCATGAAATTCATTAAATGGTATCTCAACATCCTATATCTATATGTAATGATCCCTTATCTTATATCAATACATAACTAAGGCCCAATCTATATTCATTATAGAGAAAAATGTAATGTTATCCTTTCACTATGAAATATAGGAAAAGAGAACATTTTAACCATTATTTCAACTCTAAAAAATACATTTAATAGCTCAAACTAGATTAAAGAACTCCCATTTTGGAAAAAGTTATTTTTTTGACAATCCTCGAAATGACCACCATGAATTTCTAATAATACAAAATAAATATTAGTAAACTCCACACTTTGAGTACCATATTAAGTGGATAATTGGATAACAAAACCATGATAATTAATTAGAATATAGTTACTCTAAAATATGATATTACATGACCCAGTAGGTGAAACTAATTAATACATATCAAAAACATTGAGATATTTCTATATTGTTTCTCTTTTTGATGTTTATATAAGAGAACCATCATATTCTCATCATGGTCTTCCTATGAGGTTAAGTTGATGAGAATATCATTAATGATTATAAAAATTTCCAACACCAAAAAAATGTATGAAATATCTTGTTTAGTAGACCCATGAATATAAAAAGGGAAATCATCACAATAAGAAATTTAACTAAAATTTAGTCATGGTTGAAAAAAATTATAGAACCATATTTGGGAGCTACATATCTTGATCACAATGTTGATCATATCGATACATAAGAAAAATAATAGAAAACAATTCATCTAAATTACACCAGATAAGTTGTTCATTGAACCTATTTAGAGGGTAATTCATACTAACTTTAAAAAAGTAATGGAATTTGTATTCGATACACAAAAACAAAGTCCTATTATCTTTCGTGGAAAACAACACCATATATTCATTTAGGGATACATTGGAACCGATAAACACTTTCTCTATACATTCCTTTATCTACCCCATAATATCCCTATTATTTTCCAGAATCATATGATAAGAGAAAAATAATATCAGAGTGTTATCTTTTATATTTCAATGTAGATATAATATTATTGATAACATATCTATCCTTGTATATCCATTATGAAAAAAAATCATATACTCCTCCACCAATACTAGAAAATAATCACAGAATATATACACTGCATATTGTCGCAACCTCTCTAATATATTGGTGATCAATTGTTACATGGAACTCATTGGAAATGATAGTCTAATGTTATTTTCCACTTTTACTATAAGGTAAAATCATGATCCATACCCTCAAAATCATATCATACTATGATAGTTTTAGTATATTTATGCATGAATTAAGGGGATTTAGTCTATCCATAGGATGATATCTTCTGGTTTCATCACAACCAAATTATGATGCCACAAAAAACGCTGTCAACTATATAGAAATGTGAACTATAAAAATCATTGGGTGATTACATGGTAACATTAGGTATGTGCTTCTACTCATGTTTCCTAGGTTATAGGGCTCCAATGAAATTGATAGTTCATGAACTATGTGTGACATAAATAAGGAATGTATCCTACTATAGTATAATGGAATAAGTTTTAGATTAATTTAAATATATGTAATATAATAAATCAAGTCAGTTATCATATATTTATAACAATCTATAGCATAATTTTTTTTTTGTATTTAACTAAAAACAATCATAGCATGAAATGGACTACTAGGTGGAAGTAGTGGTGGATGTTAGTAAAAACCTCACCCTCTTCCATATCATTCTCTCAATGAACCTTAAAATCCTCATCATAAAATTCCATCCAATGGATTACACTAAGAAAACATATGAGGTCTCTAAATCTATTTTTTCCTTTGTTATGAGGGTATACCAGCCATTTATCTATCAAGTGCTACTTTTTAAGGCAACCAGTTATATTATAAATAACCTCATCCCTTATAGACATATATAACTCTAACTACTAGATGACTACATCTCTTATGAGTGTCTTGATCAATAGATCATTTAGTTTTAGACTATTCCCATTTGAGATTTATTTTTCATGACACCAAATCATGAGCTCAAAAACCTATTATTTATTACTTCAAAATTGTGTGAATGATATTAACACTTGACAAATATTTCCCCTATGTTAGCATTACCTTCATCACTATATATTTCTTATATTATCCAAGCATATATGTGAATAAATAATGGAACACAAATTTTCAAAAATATCTTAAGATCCATCATAAAAAATACATTTATTGAAGATTACATGACATACCATTTCATGGATGTTCCATGAAAGGTCATGTTATCTTAACACGCCCTTCGAATACATCATCAAACGTAGATGTAGTCATGCAAATCCATAATGTTGAAGGACCTCAGTGTCAGTGGAATATAATAATTGGTAAAATTATTATAAAAATCATCAAAGAGGGTATCACCTTGTCCCGTGTGTGGGAGAAAAATATCGACTAGAATCCCTCCATTCCATAAATGTGACCATTTATAAGCACTAACTTGTTTATTATAGATATCCCAAAATAGAAAACCAACAAAAATATTTACTCTTTCTGATCCTATGGCTCTTGCATGGTATTCTTTCCCCCTATCCTTTGGTGGTTATAATAATGGAACACGTGAACAATAATAAACATATACACATCCTTTGTATTAAACAACGTAATAATATACATCAAAATATGAATTTAATCATCCATCAACATGGTGATTTGTGTGGTGGATCACTTCACAATGCGTAGAAACACATATATCTTAACTCCCAGTAGGAAACCATATAAACATGTCATTGAACATGATCCTCGTATCTTTAATATACATCATCACGATCCTAACTTAAAATCTTATATAAATGAATATTAAGTTGAATCCAAAAAAATTTATGGATCAACCTATTCAATAATTATATATTATTTGATGGCAAAACAAGACATTAAAAATACATAATGCATTCAGAAGAAATGAATATAATAGAATTTTTTATCAAATTTGGTTCATTTGTAAGATGAAAATATTGACATTTTATTAGAGTAATAGTTCACCCACTATATTTTTTTCATTGATATAACTTCTTAATTCCAGAAATTTTGATTATATTTAAAAAAAATTATAAAAAAACATCAGTATTCATATAACTCAAATTTCTATATAGAATACAAACCTAAATGACATGACCCATGGATTTCCCTTCTTTGTAATACAAAAACATGATATACACCATAAGAATACCCTAATAAGACAAATTATGGTGCCATTCACCACGTAGGAATGACTCATGAACTGAGAGTTCATAAGAAATTTCATTGTACACAATGCACATCCAACCATAGGATGTTCTGAAAATTCCACATAATCAAAATGAAAATGATTATAAAATTGATATGGAATAAAACATCTTCTTGAATATACTATTAAACAATAATGGAAAATTACAATATTATAATAAAAAACATTTCCAATAATAATTGTTAGGGAAGTCATGTACCTTTAGAGTCGTGAAGTAGTCCCTATGACACAATGCTCTGTACACGAACAACTCACATAAAAACCATTATGAAAAATTCATCATCACCAATAGTTTACTTAAAATGATATAAAATTATATTTACATATAATTAAAAATATACAACACATACAAAAAATTAAAATATTTAATAGGTGAGTATATGATCACCAATTTAGATGCCCAAAAAAACTAAAATTATAAATAATATATTTCTTCAATAAAATATTTAGAATATGGAAAAATATTACCAAAACAAATAGCATATATATGATTCAAATAGTTATCAAATAAAAATAAATGATATCATATTAATCTCATCCAATAATAATTTAAATATTTTTAACCGTTCACAAATTCAAATGATATAAATCTATGAAACCTAAAAATATTATAGAAACCCCTAGGTAAAATGAACACCTCACTCAATGCCACCTCAATCTAGGGAGTGTGATCTATAGAATTATGATCACATTTCCCAGTTAAATAATGTTATTATATATTTATACATATTGGATGAGATAAATGTTCACACAACATAAAAATAACTAGAGAATACGTCACTGTAACATTTTACATAACCATATATAGTTGACCCTATTCTATAGGTATATAAGGGGAATACATAAATATACTTTTCCAGATGAGAAAGAGGATCCCATTATAATTTTATAATGGATGAATTTTTAAATCATTACTTTAGTGAACCGATAGATAATGAATATATTTCTTTAGGTATACATGGGAAATACTTTACCTACCTACAAGTTACAAAACTACGATCATGATTCTAGAGCCCCATAATTAGATCTACGGATCAAAATATGGAATTATACTATCAATCTATGAAAACCCTTAGATTGATGAATATGATTCTTCACTTCAATGTATGTGATAGAGTGTTTATTATTGGATATATGTTTTTCTTACATAATCACGCTATGAAATTATAATGATTTACACCTCTTAGTGAAAAAATTAGGAAACATGGATGCTCGTGGGATAAGACACATGAATCAAAATAATGGGTTGTGTACACAAAATGTGTTTCATAATGTTTCATTATCAAATAATGAAATTCAATATGTATTGTTGGACCATGTGATTCACCAATTATGTGATGAAAAATATATTTTTTTGGGTTGGGTTAGGCTTACATGAATAACTCTTCCAACCACCAGACTAGGTGGGGTCATTAAGCCTATGAGTTTGAGACTGTAGTGATGACCCAAATAACAACCCTCTTATGTTTTTTCAGTCCCCATATATATTATATTAGATGTCATGGAATATCCATCTTTTATGGGATTATCCCCCATTATTGGAGTGAATCCTGATGTGCCCATACAAGCATTGCTTCTGTTAAAAAGAATGACCCATATGCATCGCCACTCACTACACCACATCCTTTGTAACATTTTTCAACTAATCCTTCAATAGTTCTTTCTAGGATCTTGTTTTTCATTTCATGATCCCATCAAAGTGTTATTTAGGATGGTTTCATGCCACTATCACACTATATTTACTATATAATCATGGATTCTTTCACAAATGTTATAGTGAAAATTCACCATCCAACCTTAATACCATGGTGGACGCCCATAGATATTCATCAACATCACAACCCCATTTAGTTATTATACACCCTAACATAGATCTATTTTACTCATTCTAATATGAACTCCACCTCACAATTATCAAAATGATATGAAAAAATATATAACTAATATGGGTAACCTGAAGAGGGAGGAAATCAGATAGGATTGAAAATAACTAATAGATACAAAAATAAAGTTTCATTTCATTTTCAAAATTAAAAAAATAATAAAAATTATATCTATTGTATATGAGGAATACATGACATATTTTTTGGGGGATTCAGGATGAAAGTATGTAAAATTTTCATAAATATTTTAATAATTATGATATTTAATGATTTATATAAAATTTCTAATATATAAAAAAAATTGAATAAAAATTAAAAATAATGAAAATTAAGATGTAATGAATACGTATATAAAATTTTTCACTAATTTTAATATTATGTGCCCAGTTTTGTTGTCATAGTAAATCCAAATGAGTAGTTCATCAATCCCTCTCAACTAACAACATCTTTTTTCACTCACAATTCTTTTGGTTCAAGGAGATAATTAATAATAATTCAAAAAAATTCAATGGAATTACCATTCTTAATTGACTCATATTTGATGTCATGGAAATATTTCATTATATATATTTTTATTGTGGCAAAAAATAAATTTATACCACATGATAATACAAAATTCTTAAAAATAAATAAATAATTATTTTACATAATGATAGTATAATTAAATTTTTTAAAACCTATATTTTATCATTTTGGATTAATAGTTTCTTCCAAAAATATAGTTTTCATCATAATAAATTTTAATATAAAGTATAATAATTTATTATGTGATTAGAGTAATTTTTTGAGTTTGTTATTTATTGTGTCAAAGTTTATGTTTTTCAAAAACTAAAAAAATAAATTTTTTAAATAAATTTATAAATTTAATGTTATTTTTGGAATTATCGCATAAAAATTATTTTATAGTTTTATTTTGTTAATTTTATTAAAATGTGTATTTTTCGCTGATTTTTTAAAGTTTCATTGTATACATAAATCATTTATTTTATGACATAACTATGTAAAATATATTATCTATAAATTTAATATTTTTTTGACCAAAAATATTTTTAAAAAGTATAATTGTTTGTCTTTAAATATTTAATTGAAATTATGTATCTATATATTTCATTTTAGAACCTGGATAATGTATTTACATTATTATATTTGATTTTTGATTTGTTATAACTTTTTTAGTGGTTAAATGTTGTTGATTATGTTTCACTAGATTTTAATGTCAAATAACATCAATTTATTAATAATTCTCCATATATTTTCTTCCAAGTCATCTCCACCACATAGATGGTGAATGAGATAAAAAAAAATTATTTTAATTAAACCCCATGCTCAAGTATACAGACCCCAAAATTTTCCATGGAAATAATCATTCCCTTCCATTAACTAATAATATTATCTACCAATTTACTATTATTAAGTATATTATAATCCATAAAACATTAAATAGATATAAAACCATGTGTCATAATTTATTTTGTAATGGTGTCGGACTTCATTGAAGAGGTATTCGTGATTCCATTTTTTTAATTTTCGCTCAGCTTATTTCCAACCTCCAAACCTATTTCATTTTTATACCATTTTCTATATACATTAGTTAGGTATATAGAATATTAATTTTATTATTTAACTTTTATAACTATGTTAACCCACATAAATTAGATAATATACCTCCCTTTCAATTAACACTCCATGATGATTTCCTTTTTAATATGCTTGAGTGGAAAATGTGATAGCATTTATTATCGCCACCTATATAAAAATCCTTCTATAGAAATTGTGTTTCATTTTTCATCACAACCATTCATTCATAGTATTTAAGATGGTATTAATTGATAATAATATTATATAATTTTTTTGATATTTGGAATTTCAAATTATGGAATTTTAAAAATGATAGTAATATAAAAAACTTCAGATAAATTAAACCACATAAAAGAAGCATGTGAAAATAAATTCTCCGTTTTAATATGTCTTTTCATTAAATATTAATATTGAACATGTTTTATAACACAATTATGATAAACTAAATATGTTTCTCTTAATAAGGATATTATGAATATATTATTGAATCATTCTAACTGTGATCATAATTATTGATAAATTTTGAAGATATTAACTACACTACATAATGTGGTCAATAAAAGATAAATTTGTCTAATAAATTAATGAAAAGTGGTAATAAACATACCCCCAAAAGTAAATTTATAGGAAATAGATAATAATAGAGTAATTATTTATCATTAGTTTTTTATTAAGGTTGTTATACTCATGAAAAATCTAGTCGGGACACAAGGTAAAAGATCTCTTGCTCCACCCACTTTTATGTAGGGTTACTTATTATCATTATTTTGACCCATCTTTTCATATTTTCATCAAATTTAATTTCAAATTATTATTTATATTTTCTATTTATATATATAACTATCTATCATTACCTATCATTATTTTGTATAATTAATTTCCATCGAGTGAATTCTTAAATTCCACTTTTTAAAAGGAATCGCATCTAAAAGAAACCTATATATTTCATACATCGATTAATATACAACTACAAAATATGTTCCTTAATTAAACCTATATTTTTTCTTAAAACCGTTCATTTAACATGAAATATTATGGTTTCATTAGTGTTGTTAATGAAAATCTATTTCTCTCACCATCTTAAAGAAAACTTAACCATTTTATAATATATTACTCATGAGGTTCATTTCCATGCCTATTTTCCGAAATAATAATTATAAAATTATCTTTCCATACTTAAAAAAGATACATTATTTTAGATGAAAAAATTTTTTATCCATAATACAAACACATGATGTTGACATAATATATGTTTTATTAGTACACTATTATCAAAGCTTTAGGATTTCCATAACATCACATTTGAGCCTTGATAAGTCCAACAATATTATGTATAACATTCAATGGGATCAGTAGGGAAATATAGATTCATTAATAATGATATTTATAACATTGAATAAGACATAGTGTTACATAAAAATTATTAATATTTATCCCATGACAATGTAGTTTATGAACTAGGTTTTGGGTAACTAAAAGATCAATTTTGCCTTCATTATTATTAGAATATAGTTATGACTAGTTTATATAATGAATCAAACTTCACATATTTAAATTTTCAGAATCTAAATTATTCTACAATGAAATTTGTGTGTATTTTCAACAATTTCACATGATAGTGGTTATTGTGGGTAAAGAGGTGCTATATTGTTTTGAATATAGAAAAGTGAGTTGAATTTCATTGACATTATCTATAAATGGGATTCTAGAATTGTGGTCTACTAAACATTATAAATTCCACATCTAATAGGAAACATCCCAAATAAAATTTGGAAAAATATTTTTTAATTTAACCCAAACCACCATATCATTGGTTATGTGATCCCCATAAACTCCTATATTCCAAATTCACCACCACTCAAGAATGTTCCTTCAACCAGAAGTAGAATGTTTAAAATTGTATGAATGAATCACTCCTTGATCATGGATTCATATAAATTATTACTTGAATATATTCATAGAATCAATTTAGTATTAGTTCAATCCTTTAAAACCAATGGAACCTAAATAAAAAATATTCCATTTGGTGTTTTTATAAATTGAAATTGAATATTAATATAAATGCCTTATTATTTCCTATATAATTAGTGATATTATAATAATAATCAGTTATGTAAAATAATGAATAAGTAATTAAGTAAAAATCTAATTATAATATTAAACTAAATTGAAAATAAGAAATATAAATAATTAAATTGATCAATCAATTATAGCTATAAATATTTTCATTAAATTAGTTGATCCTAAATTGACTATACATTCATTAATTAATGAGAATAAATCGTTAGTTGAAGTTTCATATAAATATAAATATATAAAATTGAGTAGAAGTAAGTTTGTAAAGGGACTAGGGGAACACATTTGGAAATACAAACATTATTAATTTCATTGAATCAATATTATTCATTATAGTATATGTGAAATTGTTTTTCATTTTAAAATATTTGAAATCATTTTTTTTACAAACATAACATTTTTACACTAAGAATAATTTTTAAATTTCATTTTTTGGATTAGATTATTTTTTATATAGATATATTTTAATTGGTAGAATATATCAATATATTCTATAAGGGATCAAATAATTTTTACATGGTAGGCATTGAAAACCATTCAATGATCTTGAGTTAATCAATTATTATCACGCATCTGATAATCGTAGAAAATAAATTAGTTACTAAAATTTGGGGAGAAATTAAAAAGGCCTATAATAATTTTATTTAACTATTTATTATTTATATTAACCCATATTAATAGTCATAAATTTGTGGGATATTATAAAAATTTAAATTTAAGAGCCTCCAATGATAGAAATAAATTTATTATTGATTTAAATATAATATTATCAAAACATGGAAAATAATAGAAAATTATTTTGAGTGAATTAATCCAGAACATGGGAATTAATTTTTATTTTACCATATTATATGATTCTACCATTTAATGAACGAAAAATTGAACAATGTCATGATGATTAATTTTGAGTGAGAATGTGACACACTTAGTCCTATACAAAATGATCATATAATTCCATTCAACAGAGTTATAAATGTTCATTATCGTGGGACATGTTTTCTCTGATATACAATTATTTTAATTTTTAAAATAAATATTATTTCATCATCCTCTATTCCAATTCATTTTTTCTTTTTTTTCTCCCGTGATAGAAATATCTACTCTATGACAGTCAAAAACTAACCTCATTTATAATTTGAGTGAGGGAACATTTTTATTCATGAATTAGAATAATTATATTTTCCTGATTATTCTATTTTGAGACTCTATGTAGTATAGAAATACATTTATGAAAAGGTATCAACCTCATTTTTTAACCACTATGTTCTTCTTCCCATTTATTTCTATTCTTCTCCTTCTCCATCGTCTTGTTGTATATAGCATGTATAAGTAGTATTGTAGTGATGACATGGGTGATATTAGTGATCTTGTTTAAATTACTAGTTATTTATTGATAGAGTTTATAGAAATATCAACTAAAATATTGATTATTATTTATATAGAAATAATACCTCTATTTTAAACTCGATATGAAATCTTCCATCTAAAAATTACTTGTTTTTATGTTGTATTACTCATAATATTTCTAAAAAAATATATAAAAATATATTTCTTTCGGATTTTAATCCACCAATTATATTAGAGTTTTATTTGTAGTATATTTTTTAATTTATAAAACCTAAAAATAAAAAATCATTGTGTATGAATGAAAAAACTCATGAGATCGACATAGTTCTAAGCCATTATAGATTATTATTTAAATAATTATGTATTTATTATTACATCATAGAAAATCCAACATAATATTTTCTGAAATGATCAAATGTATCTCCTTGAACTAATATTTTATAAACATGTCATATCGAAAGGCATGTACAATGTAATTGTGAAAGAGTAGTTATTATATTAAGACACTAGACTAATATAAATGTTTTCCAATTTTTTTGCATTCATGTTGCATCAAAGATGTTATAAATTTCCTGTAATATGTTCAGATTTACTATCTAAAACATATATATAATATGAAACTCTATAAGTACTATTCAATATTAAATTTTTTTCCATTGTTTGAATATATCTACATATTACCCATGATTGTTTTAACCTAAAGGAGTGTTATCTATGTGATATGAATTTTATATAATTCTTGGGTTTAACTATCTTCTTGAGGATTATTATATACATAGTAGTATAATGATATTTATTTTTCCTATTTTTTCTAAGTTATTAAAATATTAATAATTACATCGTATCACATATTATAATAACCCAATGACTTATTCATCATAATATTAATGATAATTTATTACAATTTAATTATAATTATAAAATATTATTTTCACTATTATAAAACACTAATATTTTAAGATATATTTTTTAAATATTAATATAATTTCTTTGATACATTGAGATACAAACAACCCCATGTCTAAATGAACTATAATATAAAATACAATTATAAATTATAGTTTAAATACAGTTTATAAAAAAGTGAAAAAATATTTAAAAAATATTAATAATGTTTTTAGGTAATAAAATTTATTTTTATTAATTCTTTTAAAGGTTAAAAAACTATTCTGTCAAAAAATGATATTAATTAATTTTGTGAGGAAAAAATTCAATTAATATTGAACAATTTTATGATGATTAATCAAAAAAAATTATCTTCAATTTTGAAATGAATATTTAAACAATAACATAGATTGAATTTTTATAAATTTTAATAATGGAATAATTTTTTGATAAATA
Source organism: Viscum album (assembly GCA_963277665.1). Taxonomy (NCBI): domain Eukaryota; kingdom Viridiplantae; phylum Streptophyta; class Magnoliopsida; order Santalales; family Viscaceae; genus Viscum; species Viscum album. Next base: position 2,009,090,675 of record OY728150.1, read on the forward strand.
GTGAAAAATAATGACTTTTATTATATAAAACCATTTAATTGAAGGAATTTTAAAAGATCGATTTTATTTTATTTTTGTCATAAATTTAATATGAGAATATTTTCATATCAATAATCTTATTATTTTTTGTTTAATTAATTTTAATTATATTATAGTATAAAATTTCTATATTCTTTCGAATACAATATTTATATAAAAACTATTTCTCAATAAATTAAGAGAGTTTACATTAAAATAAATTTATACCAATTGTAAATATAGAATTTGAGTAAATAAATTATATATTTGGAATAAAAGTTTTTTTAATAAATTCAAATTCATTTTATCTTATAAATAATAGTAAAAATAGTAATAATATGTCAGAACTATCAATGTTTAAATGAGTTTATTGGTGAGGGTTTACTAAAATAGAAAATGGTAAATATGAAATTTAAATATTTATAGATACCACTTTTTAAAAAAATTCATCCTTAGCCAATCCTATCAAAAACATTCTTACCATTTTGAAGTATATGGATTAAGAATGATTTTATTGAAATTTTATCAATTAAAAAATTCTATGTGTGCTCTCTCCCCCTATTATAATAAGTCACCAATCCATTAAAATAATTCTATAAATTTTATCTTTCTGTATTAACACAAAATTTTCAACATTTATTTAGATTTTACCTATATTTGATTTTGAGTTTTTTTCGATAAGAATCACATTTTGTGTCTCCTTAACAGTGAATCTATAAGATACCAACTAAAGGAGAGGTAACCATCATATCTGATAAATTTTAACAACATTATTCTTATAAACCATCTAAATATATGTTATTCATTATCAAATAATAAACTTTGTTTGTTCAATATATTTAATTTTATTCTTTTGATCATAGAACCTTTGATATCTACATCTATTCCATTAAATATTAAGTGAAATTACCACAAATGCTTACATGTGTACCAATGCATCCACACCGTGACATAATCCATTTTCAACCACTATACATCATAAGTGTTTATTATTTTTGGTTTGAGGTTTATATATTATATATATGAAATAATACTTTTCATTGATATTATCATATCAAACTTTTTTACTTTACAATCTTTTAGAAAATGACAATGTCACTCATTTGTACATGTGGACAACCTCCTCCATGATTCGATGTTATATATATTTCCTTCATTTTTTATATTTATGATAATAATTAAATAGTTTATTAATAAATATGAAATATATTTTAAAATAATGATTGTGAAATTGTGATTTTTATTTAGATATCTATTATTCAGTCAAATAAAAATTTGAAGCAACATTCCCAAGTACCTATGATTTATCAAAAATGTAAGAATGCGATAAATGTTTGTACCTATACATTTTATGGATGAATATTTATATAGTTATTATATAACATATTTATATAAATTCAAAAATTATGTAGATATTGGACGGTTGATTAATTTACATGGTTTGTAACTATCAAAAAGAAATTATTTGGAAAGATGAAACATTTAAAACAAAGAAATAATGATTTTAAATAAATAATAATTAATAAAGGTGTATTTAAATGTTATAATTGTATCTTATATTACATAATTTATATATATATATATATATATATATGTTATTGAGTAATAATGAATTTAAATTTATTATACATCAGTTGATGTCACATAGAAGCATGACAATCTTGAGGCACGAGATTTATTCAAATTATCATTATTTATCAACATTACTTATGATCATGTTTCTAATATTAAAATGTATCACCTATCACTTATGAATTAAAAAAATAATCTTTTAAAAAATTATAAAAATATATTATAAATCACTATAATTTTTGGAATAATGTTATATTAAATTTAAAAATAATAATTTGAATTTAAATGAAAGAAGAAATAGTTTTAATTATATTATATTATTATAAGGTTTTATTTAAAATAAAATTTTATAATTTTATAAATTTTAATATGAAAAAATATAATTTTTTCATAATAATATTAAAATTATAATTTGTTAAAATACATGAATTTTTCATATAATATTTATTTTTTGGTAAATCTCGAGAAATACAACTTTGTCTGAAAAAAAATATTTTTTTCAATAATAATTTTTTTATAAATTAAAAAATATGTTTTTAATAGGATTTAAATATATAATAGTATTATTTTTTTATATTTAATCCAATTAATTACATTATTATCCACATCATATTTGATTTTCATATAAATTTGTTTTTGGGTTTAAAAATGTGTTTTTCTAAAATCATTTTTAAATGGAATAATGCTTTTAAATTTTTGTTTTTTAAAATAATCCTTAATGGGGAATATTATAAATTTAAATTCCATGTTTTATATAAATAAGTATTAATGGGGATTAATATAATGACTATTTATGAAATATTTATTTAATATAAAATCCTCTTTTTTTGAAAAATACACATCACGAATAAATGTTTTCTCATCATGTCTGTTGATTTAATTTGAAATTTATGTTTTCCATTTTGATGAATTTAATAGCATCACATGATTCTCCTATATAGAAATTATATCATTCTGGAAGAGTATTCATCTAATTTCACAATCACAAGCCCATTAAAAGTCATAGGTTTGTTCCTTTATAATCATACAACATAATATTCTTATTTGGATAAAGATCATCATCATCTCCAAAAAAGATCTTCATACATAGAACAATTCTCTAACATACAATATATAAAAGATTATTCATAACATGTGGATAAATAAATAAGAAAGGGTGGATTTATATTTTCTATAAGGGTATACAAATGAAGAAATTGCATATGTTCATACTAATGTATAAGAAAAACATACGACTATGTTGTAATGAAAAAATAAATTCACAGTCATACCAAAACATCCACATATCATAAAAATGAGACGTGGAATAAATATTGGTAGTTTATAAGACATGAATGATTATAGAATTAGAAAACATCATTCATTATAGTATAAAAATGGAATAAAAAAATGAGTTCTCACATACATATCATCTTATAACACTGAGATCATGTGTAAATTGAAATAGGTTTAAACACTTTGTTATGGACATGAAATTAGACCCTCTAATAAAAATAAGGACATGAAACTAGGTTCACAAAAAACATTATAGACATGAATGATATTCCAATTAAAAACATTATGATCATGTTATTAGCTAAAAAAAGAATTATTAACATGTAATCAGGTTCACACATAACATTGTTAACGAGTAATCAGGTTCAGGAATCAAATAATATTAGAAGAGTTTCACTCTCATGACCATAATAGTGGAAAAAGCCCTCAAATAACTTAGGATAACACCACAATATAGCCATGTCTATGTCTTGAGATATAAATATGTATGCAATGCGTTGGATCATTGTCTAGCCCACCACATCATACAAGCATCAACATGAATATCATGTGCTATCTAGTATTCGCCACGATACAAGTTATAACAGGCTTACCTGACACAATTTGGGATACCCCATCCTATAATATATAACTGACTTACCCAACACTGTTTGGGTTGACCCATCATATAAGATATAATAGGATTAGACAACACTATATGAGATTTCCCATTATATAATTTATATAATTGAACCCCAAAATGGATAAATTAAAATGACATTTCATATCATCATAATAGTCATAGAAAAAAAACTATTCCTTAATTACCCGATTGTACCATTTAAATTTATTTTATTCATTATAATGCCATTGAAACATGATTAACCAATGGAAATGAAATGTATTTCATAAAAATTATTTTGATGAAATAATAATCCATTCCAGGGAATAATAAGGACTATATCATCAAATAAGATCCCAATTTAATCACAAGTAAATTTTTTTTTTGACAATGATGAATCAAAATACCATTTCATGATAATTTAATATATTCATGTGGGTGAGAATAAATTTAATTTTCAAAAGAAATTATTAAATAATATAGAAGATTTTTTCTTTGAAAAGAACAATCAAATCATTTAATGGATTCAAAGATAATAATTGATACATTTTATGGGGAAAATATCATTTCTTCTTTGAAAAAATTTAGTAAAAACAAAAAACAATTTGAAAACCTTTTATTTTGAAATTACCATGAAAACATATAAAAAATATTATGAAATGAATTTAAATATTCATCTATAAAAATTCCATTTTCCCCATTGAAATATTTTTTTAAAAAACTTTGAAAACAATTTTCTTAAATGGTTTTTGAAGAAAAAAGTGTTTCAATAGGGAAGATGAAAAAATGTAATATGATATTTTGTGTACACAAATAAAGGAATAATAATTTAAACCAAATAATATCATGATATAACCAAATAAAAATAATTTTCATGAAACCTATTTGTATTTATAAAAAATATTTTATTATTGGAGACTAAACATTTTACAATCCTAATAAATGATGGGATAGTAACATAAAACCCATAGCACATTCGTATCCTTAAATCATAATCCACATGAAGAAATATCATTAAAATAAACATAAATTTTCAATCAGATAAAAAAATTATTCACATTATATTTCATTGTTATGTACATACACCTTCTGATTGAATATTGGTGAATAACATAATATATGGCTATAAAATGGAAAACTGAGTCCAAAATCCCATAAATTTTTGGTAAATTTTAAACTATATACCCCATGAAATAGAGATAAATAAATTTAAATATAAATATAGATATTGTTAATTATATTCATCAAATATTTCAATCATAGGAATTAAATCTACAACATAAAAGAAATAGCTACTGAATATGTCACATGTCTCACATAAGTAAAAAACCTAGAAGGAAGTCCCTTACCTAAAGTATTAACAACCAATGTTCTCATTCAATGTCACGAATCATCCCCTGGGGAACGTATCATTACTATCCCAAGCCCGGATTCCATAGGCTAGGGGATGGCGACTAGCACCGAAGGTGTAACTCCCTAAAAATAGGAAGGCATTGCCTTTATATAACATAAACACACAAACAACCAGAGTACAAGCAGAAGAAAACACTAAGTAATGAAGTACCAAGTGTCCTGAAAGTACAATGGGGTCGGAAATACAAGCCCAACAGAAACCTACAACCACAACTGAAAGAAAGTACAAATGGAAAGAAAAACAACTGAATTGTGAAGCAGCTCATGGATCGTCCTCAGAGATCCTACCTGAAGGGTAGGTACAGATGTCCTCCTCGGCACTCTGTGTTTATCGGTCCTCTCCGTGTGTCATCACACTAAGTTTATACCTCCGGGTTTTGTTGATTCCTCGCACACTATGCCTCAGTCAGTGTTGTCTGTTGTCTGCAACCAACACAACGCGGTGCGGGCATAGCTCGTGTAGGGGTGAGAATAACGATACTCAGTAGGGACCCCAAGACCCTCAAGGTCTCATCAAATCCAAAAAGGAAAAACCACAATGATATATCTCAACATATAACCTTTAAATAGGTATATGGGCATAAATATACCTAAGATATCAAATAACTCATCTCAATCATGAGGAAAACACAAATATCGTGGTCTCAACTCAAAATAGGATTTTCTTTCATGATGCCGAAAGAATGTCTGCTGGAGAAATCCTCCTCTGTCGATAACAGTACTCCTGTCGCGACTCCGTGGTGCTACTCAGTAACCTTAGACTACTGAGGTACTTCTCATTTGTCGAGTATCATGGGTTTGTCGCCCCAACACAATTGCGATCACCACCATGGGTCTGCCGCCCCAACATAGTAGTGCACCCCTTAATAGCCTACAGAGGTACTCCTCCTATCGAGTATCATGGGTCTGCCGCCCAACACAGTAACGCTCCATCACCATGGGTCTGCCACCCCAACACAGTAGTGCTCCCCACTCGGCTAGTCAAGCCACTCCGAAATGAATCGGACATGCTGTCATCAAGTTTCACCCAGCTACAAGGTCACCGAACTCTGTACGCTCATCACTAGGAGGATCTTCTCCACGGGCTACTGGTCGATACACCAAGTGTCTAATAGTATCACGTGGAAGTATCTCAAAGGACCGCCACATCATATGGATCTCAACGCAATAGACGGCCCGCGAATCGGTAGCCCGGTCTGTGAGTTATTAGCCTTTTTATCCAGGGGGCTGGTTGGTTTTGTGTACGAATCAAACCCACCGTATCTCAACTATACCCCGAAATCCAATGTGGTATACTCAAAGGAATCATTTCTCAATGAAATTACTGATGCCGCTGACAGTTCGTCAAACGGACGTCTGATCTGAGAGTTATTGGCTTTTCCGTTCCAAGGGCCTGGTTAGATTTTGGGTACAATCCAACCTATCTATACTCCATCTATGTCTAATCCTCTAGTGTATTATGCCAAAAAAACTGTCTCATCAAAAGAAATTCAACGAAGTTGACAGAATTTCAATCGGACGTCTGATCCTTATGTTATAAGTGTTTCCGCTCCGAGGGCCTGGTTGGTTTTGGGTTCGAACTAACCCTCCCATACACAAAATTCGATGAAGCCTTATGTGTAATATACTAAAATTACCTTCTTTCCCCACGTAATCCTACACAATTGACGGTGCGTTGATTGAAGGTACGTAGCTCTTGTTATGAGCGTTTAAACAATATTGGTCCGAAGAAGGGGGTCTGGGCCTGGTTCGACCCGGCCCAATCCACCCTGGGTCGGCCAGAACCGGGTCTACCCGACCCTGGTCCGGGTCCAGCCCAACCGATGTTGCCTGGCCCAGATGGTGCGGCCCGGCCTGCAGCTGGCGCGTCCTGGCCGAGCTGGGCGCGGCCAGGCCCGATGGGACACGGCCTGGCCCGCAGCCTGCTGAGCGGAGAGTGCCGCCTCCCCAGCTAGCGTGACATTAAGTTGTGCCTCTCCATCTCCAGAATTTGATAGTCATTCCAGTCTTCCTCCGCCGTCGTAGCTCAGTCGCGGTGGACCGCTCCGGCGGCACACTGCCTCCCCCTTCCGCAGACCACAGAATGCGTTCCGATGGACTGTTTTGCACACCGTCTTCGCTAGCGGCTATCCCGGTACCATCTATTCATTGTGGTGGATGAAAATCACCATTGTGACCCCGTTTCATTGTCTCTCACCAATTCATGCACAAAAAAACAACCCACGGAGGGTCGTCGGGCCGTGGAAAGAGGACAAGTGTTGAGTTAGAACGACATCACGGTGAGACGGCGTCAACTCGTTGGCATCGAGGAAGAAAGGCCGAAGATGGCGTGTCATCGGCGTTCCTCACGAGCGGATCCTTCTCCATTGGTTTGGCTGATGATCGACGACGTTTAGTGATGTTCCTCGATAGTTCATCATTGGATGGTTTGTGTTCTTCATTGAGAGAAGATCACCCTATAATATTTCCAAATTCACTCTCACCCAAACCACTCAACACAACTAAAGCCCCCAAAAATAATAGCAAAGACATTATTTTTATTCACATGTTCCAATCAAAATTAATATAACATAATTAATTCAAGAGGTTGAATTCAATAATAAATTTTTTTTGGCATGCATATAAGAGGGGAAGATGTAGATGAAGAGTTATCATTAATAAGGAGGAGTTGTCACATTAAATGGAAGCTCAAAGATTCAAGGGGGTTAGAGGGGGTTTGAAGAGAGTTATTGGAGGTGAAAGGATGGTGCTCGTGTGGGACCCACCTCTCAAATATCCACACATGGGATGTTGGGTGGATATGGGCCCCACCAACAACTTCCCATGGGAGAAAATAACATCTATATGTATATAAGATGCTTCCAATATTTTTATTAAACTATTTCCAATTTCCCTAAAACTTAACACTCAACCCGCATAAAACACAACTTTGGTAAAGGTCCGTTTATGAGAATAACAGTGCTACGAGTTCTTGGGTGTCCTCATATTTCAATTCTGAGCATTAGTTCAAAAGATAAAAAAACTTGTACGTACGTTTACTTAACATACTCAAACAAAACGTCCGAAATTGATTCCGGGCACACTGGGTCTCGGAATCAAGTGTCGTCAGAAACTGCATAGACGTAAAATTACAAAGAAATTAAGAAAAAAATTCCATGAAATTTTTGGGTTTTTACATTACTCCCACCTTAGGGATTTACATCCCCAAAATGTTACAAAACATGCTAGTGGAATAAAAGGGGTACTGAGCATGCATCTGAGTCTCTTAATCCCATGTGCTCCCCTGGAGGTACTATGTTGCCAGCGAATGCGAACCAGATAAATAGATCATACACATAAGACCTTCTCCTATCGATCCTCAATATCTACTAGATCCTTTGTGAATGTTTCCCCATCATCGATATCTATATTTCTATGGTTGATGTTGTGGAACTGGTTGTGCACGTATCTCCTTAGCTGAGATACCTAAATGATGTCATGCACCCAGTGCAACTGAGATGGAAGGGTTAGAAGGTAAGCCTCCTCACCTACTCTACTGAGGACCTGAAATGGTACGATGAAACATAGAGATAACTTGCCACCTTGACCAAATATTTGTTGACCTCGTCGATGTGAGATCCATAGGAAGACATGGTCACCATCCTTGAACTCCAGTGATCATCATCTCCAATCATCATAGGACTTCAGTCTGCTCTGTGTAGTCTTCATCTGATCCTAGATGATCTACACCTTCTCCATCATAGCCTAAACCATCTTTGGTTCTACATGTGATGACTCCATCACTATCCAAAAAGGATACCTAAAATGAGGCCAGCTGCTGTCTCTCCTCTCCTAACAGCTGAATGCCTGATCTCTTACTAAGAACATCTGCTACAATGTTCCCCTTCCCAGAAGTATGGACAATCTTGTTGTCATAGACCTGGAGGAACTCAATCCATCACTGTTATCTTAGGTTCAGGTCCAATTGTGGGAAGACAAAATTGAGACTATTGAGAATTAAGTTAACTATAATCTGTTCTCTCAAAGAACAATGGTGAGACTAGAAAATTGTAAGAACTCATCTCCACCCTTCTTCGTCTATGTTCAACAAGTGCTGCTAATTTTTCTCCTCTACCAAAAAGAGAAACCTAGTCTCATCCCTTGGATGAACCACGTTCATTGCCGAATACAGTCAATCATGAAATGAACGGTACAATTCATATCTTTGATGAAATTATAAGGCCTCGATGGTAATACTATGATATCCAATCATTACTCTTTCCTCCATGTATTGAGTCACAATGTCTGCATAAGCCTGTGGTTATTAGGTCTCCTCCAATAGGTATCTCGAAAGTGATGGTCAATTCAATAGTTTAAACTGGAACCTCTTAGTATAAAAAGGAACCAAAGCAAACACCACAAGGACATGGGTATTTTATTACTGTAGCACAATGTACAAAGACACATAACAACCACGAACAATCAACCACATGGAAAATAGAAGCACCAAGAACAATCGCCCCCATGCCTGGAACTAGTCCCACTCTTGTCCACCTGATTCTGGAGCTCCAATGTCGTATGATTAATCTTCCTGTAGTTGTTCTCTCCCATGTCCACATGTTCACTATAGTCGGGGTGGACCAGCTAGTGGTGGTGGTGGAAACACCTCGAAGCATCGTCCACCTCCAGTTGCAAGACCAGCTCCTCTGCCACAGTCTTCTACTCCTTGTGGTCCACCTCAATCGAACGTCTGCCTCTACCTGGGAGGTCCTTCTTATATCTGTTGATCATCTACATGGTGGTTCGGGTAGTAACGAGCCTTGTGACCCTATCCGCCGCATGAGTAACACAACCTGGAAGGTCTAGATCTATCTCCACCCTGGGTTCTGTGCACTACCAACCCTGAGACGTACGGTCGACCACCTATAGTTCTGGACCTCTTGGACCTCTACGTCATTTTTCTACTGTCAGTTGTAGAAGACTCTGCTGCATACCAGCTAGTGGTGGGTCTTGCTACTGGAGACTGCTCAAAAGGAAACTCTCTAGTAAGAGGGCTCGCTCCAACAACCCGATCTGCGTCGGGATGCTGTGGGAGACAACTGAAGCTCTAATCTCTCATCTGATTCCCTGCTCAAAAATTCGGGCCCTAAATAATGGGTCATGTGACATATTGGTGGAGTAGCGTGAGAGGTCGGTGAACCTCTCTGAGTATTACGCCAATGTCATGCTACCGTCCGAAAGATGTATTACCTCCTGTATACACACCTCTCAAAGGGTGGCTAGTACAAACTCCGCCCAGAACAGGCTCTCAATGTCTGCCCATAGAAGTGTCATCTCATCATGAATCTGGAGCATCAAGCTCCACCATCTGCCTACTTCTACTTGAAGGAGGCTGGCAGCAAGGATCAACATAATGTCTACTAGTGTCTCTACTAGCCTGAAGACTCTCATATCAGCCTCCAGCCAATCCTCAGCCGCCTGTGGGTCTGTCTCTCCCTAAAACCTTGGTGGCCTCTGGCCCTGGAACTCGTGCAGTGTGCTCAAGTGGCGTGCATCGCCTGCTGCTGAGGTAGGTGGAAACAGTGACCCAATGGGTGGTTGGACGGCTGTAGCCTCTGATGGTGCCTCAACTAGATGAGGGCTCTGTACTAAGGCCTCTCCACTTAGTGACATGTCGGTATGTAAAACTCTCGGGGCTCTAGCTGGTCATATGTGGGGAGGCATCCTGAAAAAAAAACAGATATTACACGGTCAAAAACTATACCTGGTGAGTTTTCCTGGTTCGAGTTGACTTAAAAATAATCTTTTGAAAACTTACACAAAATCAGTGTTTTTGTGCACTGAGTCAGAAATCAAAAGTCTGGGTACAGGTTTATGGATACTTCGGCCGCGACACCTACACTGGACTCGCTGAACTGAAAACTGCTCTCGGTATGCTTAACACTATTGTTTCACAGAAATGAAAATATCAAAGTCTTATGTTATGCGGTAGAACCAACTCCAATGATACCAATTTGTCACGGCCCATCACTTGGGGCCCGTATTGTTACTACACCAAGCCCACCTTCCATAGGTCAGGGGCTGGCGACTAGAACCAAAGGAGTAACTTCCTAAAAACTAGGAAGGAATTTCCTTTATAAAACATAAACACACAACAAACCAGAGTACAAGTGGAAGAAAACAGTAATTAAAGTATTAATAAGTGTGCTGAAATTACAAAATGGTACATAAATATAAGCCCAACGGAAAGGTATATATACAACTGAAGGAAAGTACAACTGAAAATACAAACAGCTGAATAGTGAAGAAGCTCCTAGATCATCCTCTGGGTTCCTACCTGAAGGGTAGGTACAGATTTCCTCCATGGAACTCCGTGTCTATTGGTCTGCTCCGTGTACGGTGATGCCAAGTTTCCACCTCCGGGTTCCGTCGAGTCCTCGTACACTCTGCCTCGGTCAGCGCTGTCCGTCTTCTACAACCAACATAATGATGTGTGGGCATCACCAGTGTAGGGGTGAGTATAACGATACTCATTAGGGACCCTGAGACCCTCAAGGTCTCACCAAATCCATCGAGGATAAACCGGAAAGAAAGATCTCAACATATAACCTTCACATCGGTATATGACCATACATATACCTATGTTATCTTGTAACAGATCTCAATCATGAGGAAAACACCAAGGACATTGACTCATCTCAAACCAGGATTTTCATTCATGATGCGGAAAGCACAACTGCTGAAGAACTACTCCTCTGTCGAGAACAATAGTCATGTCATAACTCTGAGGTGCTACTCACTAACCATAGACTACTGAGATACGTCTCCTCTGTCGAGTACCACAGGTATGTCGCCCCGACACAGTATCAATCCCCGCCATGGGTCTACCGCCCCAACATAGTAGTGCACCCCCTAATTGCCTATAGAGGTACTCCTCCTATCGAGTACCATGTGTCTGCTGCACCAACGGAGTAGCGCTCCTCTGCTATGGGTCTTCCACCCCAACACAGTAGTGCTTCCACTGGGCTAGTCAAGTCACTCTGAAATGAATTAGACAAGAAGTCATCAGGTCTCAGCCAGCTACATGGTCTCTGAACTCCGTACGGTCGTCTCCCAAAGGATCTTCTCTACGAGGTACAGGATGATACTACAAGTGTCCCACAATCTCACATGGAATTATCTCAAATGACCGCCTCATCATAGCGGTCTCAACACAACAGAAGGCACGTCAATAGAATGCCCAGTCTGTGAGTTGTTAGCCTTTTTATCCCAGGGGCCCGGTTGGTTTCGTTTACAAACCAACCCAACAATATCTCAACTGTACCCTGAAATCCCATGGGGTAGAGTTAAAGGAACTATTTCTCAACGATATTACCAATTCCACTGACGGTTTGTCAAACTCACATCTGGTCTGAGAGTTATTCACTTTTCCGTTCCAGGGGCACTGTTGGATTTCTGGTATAATCCAAACTGGCCATACTCCAAGTGCATCCAAGCCTCGAGTGTAGTATGCCAAATGAATTATCTTGTCAAAGAAAATCCAATGTAGTTGATGGCACGTCAATCCAACATCCAGTCCTTATGTTATAAGTGTTTCCGCTCCAATGTCCCAGTTAGTTTCTTGTTCGAACCAACATGTCTGTACCCAAATTTCATCAAACCCTCAAGTGTAATATACCAAAAAAAATTCTCGATCCAAGGAATATTAATCAACTGACGGTGAATCGATTGGAGGGTTGTATCTCATGTTATGGGAATTTAAACAAATCTGGTCTGAAAAAGGGGGTCTGGGCCCAGTCCAACCCAGACCAGCCCACCCTGGGTCGGCCCGAACCGGGATGACCCGACCCATGTCCGGGTCCGGCCTGGTAGAGCGCGGCCTTGCATGGCCGGTGCTTCCTGGCTCGCAGTCGGTTGCGGCCTCCCTAGATGGCGCCGCATTAAGCGGCGCCCCTACATCTCCAGAATAGCAAAGACATTTCGGTCTTCCTCCGCCGTCGCGGCAGACTGCTTCGGCGACGTGCCACCACCACCTTTCACGGACCACCAGATGCACTTCGGTGGTCCGTTTTGCCCACCGTCTGCGCTAGCGGCTCTCCTAGGACCCGCACTTCCCTAGGATGTCTTCAAATCACCGTTGCGGCCCTGTTTCGTCATCGGCTGTCAATCCGCAGATAGACAAACAACTTGCGGAGGGTTGTCCGGCCATTTTTGTTTGGCATGTGCCATCCGCGTTAGGCGTTATAAATTGGCCAAAGATAAATATTGTTTCACATAGAACGAATAATAATTTTATACAAATAAAATTGAAGCAATCCACCCTACCTCGATTAGGAAATTTCACGTCGTCGAGCCACGGAAAGAGGACAAGTGTCGAAGTAGAATGACGTCATGGGGAGACGGCGCCAACTCGTTGACGTCAAGTAAAAAAGGCCAATGATGGCGCATCGTCAGTATTCCTCGTGAGTGGCTCCTTCTACTTCGGTTTGGCAGAAGATCGATGGTGTTGAGTGATGTTCCTCGGCAGTTCATCATTGGAAGGTTGGTGTTCTTTGTTGAGATAATAACACCCTACAATATTTCTCAAAGCTCTCTCTCTCAATCCTTTCAACACAACGAAATCCCCCGAAAATAATAGCAAATCCATTATTTTTATTCACACATGCCATTCAAAATTCATACAACATAATTAATTGAAGAGGTTGAATTCACTAATTAAAAAGTGTTGGAATTAATTTAAGAGGGGAAGAGGGAGATGAAGAGTTCTCATTAATAAGTGGGAGTTGTCACATTAAAGGAATATCAATGATTCAAGGGGGGTTAATGGTGGTTTGAAGAGAGTTATGGAAGGTGAATGGTTGGGGCTCGTGTGGGACACACCTCTCAAATATCCACACATGGAATGTTGGGTGGATGTGGGCCCCACCAAGAACTTCCCTTGGGATGAAATAAATTCCATAGATATATAAAATTGTTCCAACAATTTTATTTAGTTGTTTCCAATTTCCCCAAAAATTAACTCTCAACCCGCATAAAACACAACTACAGTAAAGGTCCCTTTAACCGAATACCGGCGATGCGAGTTCATCGGTGTCCTCATATTTAAATTTCGAGCATTGGTTCAAAAGATAGAAAACCACACACATAAGTTTACAGAATGTACCAGAACAAAACTTTAGAAATTGATTCTGGGAACACTGGGCCATGGAATCACGAGCCGTCGGAAACTGCAGACTCATAAAATTCCAATGAAATTAAGAAAAAAAATTCTTGAAATATCCAATTCTTTACATTAAAACCTAATATATAATAAAGATAATTTTTTATAAAATTATTTCTGAATCATGGATAATTATATAATTCAATATATTTATTTATTATAAATCCTTTATTATATTTTTATTAGTTATATCATGTTAACATTGCGTTTCATATAATTACTACTTTGTTTTTCATATATGTGTTGACATGTTATTTATAGTCCTATTAATTTACTCATGGTTTTATCATAACTATAATGATAATAGAAACTTAAATAATATTTACTTTAAATATATATGTATTTATAAAAATCCATCAAAATCACTAATAGGAAATCATAAAACACTATTCCCGGAGGTTGTAGGCCGTATGCACACGTGACTATTGATTACAATTTCCTTCCATATTTAATGGAATGGGTGTAAAGGATATATATATAAAAATAATAACTAAATAATAATTTTTAGGAAATTTATACGAATTATTTTTATTAAACTCATCGTTAATAAATTTCTTTTAGATCCTGAAAGAATAACATCGTTTCAATGGGCAGTAGTCTGCCATACACACGAACAATGTAATCATATTCCCAAAAATGTGAATCCTGATAGTTCTTAAATATTATATTTCAATAATATTAATAATATAATAAATATCATATGTATCTTATATAATCCATAAATACATAACTATGATCGGCCCTGAGATGTGGAAATAAAAAAATGAATAACATTGATTTGTGTGGTAGTAATACATTGTACATATGACTATTGATTTCATGTAACATTTGATGGATGTGTGTGTGGTTTTATTTTATAAAATTAACAAAAAACGTATCATAATATCTCATATAATAGGTTTTTTATATAAGAATGTTATATTAAACAATTTATACTATTTAAAATTAAAAAACCACTCATTGATGAACAATACCTCTTCTTGAAGAATTATATTCATGCTTACACTAATCCCATACTAAGTTAAATTAATACTCAAAAATATAGAATAATGTTTTATTGGAGGTAATTCTAAATGTTATTTATATAGGTTTTGGTTGAGACATGTGGCTTGAGAGGTGTGAATAGGGGATGGTTATTAGAACCAATTTAAAATAGAGGAGAAGTGGAGTTCATGTAAATATCCAAATGTATTCACTATTGGGATGTATACAATATCTCATGTACCTAAATAATATATAAAAAATTTAGGGCATGGTTTTTGTGGTTTGGAAACACATCCAACACTCAAAAAATAACTTTTTAATCACGTTTTTTTAATTCTATACGTTCATTCAATTATACCCTTTCGTTTTTTCCATGGTAACTTGTATAATTATATTTTCATAGTTAAATTACCATTTAAGAAAAAAATTAAATTCATTTTATCAAATTACTTGTACCAACTGAATCAAAATATTAAATAATATTCCTTAAATAAAATTAAAATATATGTGGAAAAATAATTTTAATTCACAGATATATAATATGCAAAACCCAATTTTATCCATAAATGCAGTATATAATTCTAAATATTTTCAAATATCATTATAGTAATGAAATTTAGTTTATCTTATTATATAATTTAAATTATTCAAAATTAATATATCAAATAAAAATTTCCAAACTCTTCTCACTAAATTGTAAGAATTTAATTTAAATTTAACCCCATAGAAATGATATGAAAGCATGTTTTAAGGAAAAATTGACAAATTGTTTACAATGATTTCAAATCATATTTCAATATGATTATTATTTCAATTACCGAAATTGGATTAATAGTCAAATAATTTTACTAATTATACTTTTAGACCAATTAAATGAATAATTTATCTTTTAAATTAAATAAAACAAAATTTCAATTAAAATTCATTAATTTTCTTTATTCATCAAAAAATAATACATTTCAAATATATCTTAAAATTTAAAAGTAAAATAAATTTTAGATTAATATTTTAATATGGTATTTATTGTAACAATTTAGGTTTCTAAATTTTTATTTATATTTTTTAAAAAAAAATCGATTAAAAGTAGTTTTTTGAAATATATGAATTTCTTTAATAAAATAACATTTTTTAAAATTTTTTCTTGATTTAATTAGATGAATGAATCATAGTATGTTGAGCATATATACAATGTAAATTTATTTTAAATCATTCAATAAAATATTTGGTTTATTTATTGATATAAGACAGACTTGTGTGCATAAAATAGTTCTTCAGAGAAAAGATTTCATGAATTTTCAAAATGGTGATAATTTCATTTATAGTTTATTGGTCACAAATATACTCATTTTATATACATTTATGTACCATTTTTCATTATTTCTATAATATTATTAACAAACACCATTACAACATCTAAATGCGAACAATCATGTTAACTAACAATATTTTAAAAATATATCAAGTCTTAATTAATCTCGTTGCAGAATGTAATATACTATAATATTGATGTTTCATGTAATTGAAGATAAAATTCAATGATTTAACTAACCATTGATTAATATTTATATCTTTTTTCTAAATAATATCATATTAATTTAATTAGAAAACAATAATTCAATAATTCTCTTATTGTTACATTTGTCCCCACTTATAATGAATTTAGAAATCGAACAGTTTCTTGGTCCTAAATGATTTAACAATAGAAAATTACATCATAGAACTGGAAACTAAAATTATTTTTAATAAAAATAATCTAAAAAATAGAAAGGGATGTGAAAAATTCATATGTAATTACACATAATAGGATTGAAAATAGGAGAACATATTCGAGATGTGAAACACTATATAGAGATAGAAATAACACCCAAATACAAATGGATGGTGTTAAAAAAATATGGTTAGGTTAAATTTAATGATCCCTAATCCAAATAAAAAAGTGTAATGAAAGTGGTCATTGATATCATAAAAAATGATTATAATAGGACATAATTTCATTCCCTTTTTCTAATTTTAATGATATAGAATTTACGTTAGAATATATACTTACATGACTACATTCCATTTCATTGGAACAATCTCATCATCTGGTTGGCCTTGATCTACTTGGTCATTATCTATTACTCTAGGAAATAAAAGTGATTTTTTTGGTCTGAAGCACTAACATATCATGTGACCTATAAATAGAATGACAATTTATTAGTTTTATCATTATCTATCATGAAACAAAATCACAGTTTACCCAATATGAATAAATATTATTTATTGAAATCACAAATTATTCTCAGAATCCTCATTCAAATATCAACATAAAACACATCATAAATGATATCCTTATAAACATTAAAAAAATAAAATATGTAAATAATGTCAAAAAAATTATCAAACACATCTTATCATTAATACTTTAGATATCATTAATATCATCTTAATAATCCATATAGAATATGTTAGTAAATTGTTCATATATTATTCTAAAGCATAAAAATAACCAAAATCTATGTATACTCTAAATGTCATTGGGGGTTATTTTTAAGTAATTTAATAAATCCATATAAAATTGAAAATATTACATATATCCAATAATTTGTAATCTTGACCAAGGATATGATACTCAACTTTGTAAACATAATCTTTCTCAGTTTTTAGGTCATTAATTATATACAATTAACTTTATCAATAAAAATAATTAATTTTTCCAAACCAGATATCATTTTATAATCCTTAGGTACATGTTGAAGGTTTATCTTCCTTTAATCATATAATATAACCTCACTATTGAATAAATTTTCTATGTCATTACTATCATTCACTAGTGCAGAAAATGTTTTTTACATCACCATTTTTTACATCAGTTATATATAACAGACGTGATAATCTGTGAAATGTGGTTTTTTACGTCGGTTATTTTATAACTGACATAAACAATGTGGCGAGTATATTTTTAACGTCCGTTGTTTTAATAACCGATGTTACAAATCATGCACATTTTTTTTACGTCGGTTATTTGATAACAGACATAAAAAACGAGATATCTACGAGTTTGTTACATCAGTTATTTTATAACCGACATAATAAATGAGTCTATTGAGGCCTTTTTGACGTCAGTTCTTTTATAACCAATTTAATAAAACAACCCACATAAGTTTTTTACATCCTTTATACAATAACCGACATATAAAACTGTGATTTCTGACGTATTTTTTTACGTCGGTTATTCTATAACCGTCGTAAAAATCAACACGCGGAATTTTTTTACGTCTTTTATTTTATAGCCGACGTAAAAAATCCTTATCTGATACATTTATAACATCGGTTATTATAATAAATATTGTTATAAATGTAAAAAAATATTTTATAATGTCTGTTATTAAATAAACAATGTTATAAAAAATTTAAAAAATTACCAAGCCCTGTGGATTGTCATTTACTATTTTTCAATCGACAGTCCGACGACTCGTCTCTCTCGCGCGGTAAACCATAATCAGCTCGTCAATCTCACTTTGTTAAACTCATTTTGCCTTCATCATTTATTTTCTTTATTCTCCTCGGATCTATCATCTCAACTTGCAACACTCATGTAAGCCTTCCTCGAATTTATTTCATTCTTCTTTTTCCTGGATAGTCTATATTTATGTTTTTCGATTTTTGTGTTTAAACTAGATAAGATTCTTCCATTTGAACCCTATCACCTATTTTTTCCATCATCATCTTATTTATCATCCCTAGATCTATTAGATCGACTCTTAATAATCACGTAAGCCTCAACTACTTCTATTTAGTTTGTTTTTGTTTCAAGAATGCACGACATTGATTGTAATTTTTGTTTTCATTCACAACTAATTATCTCATTCACCTATATTACTGTATAGAATGGTTATTGGTTAAATATAAAAATTCAGAAATGATATTTCATGTGTTGTTGTGGATTATGTCTATCCTCTTTTATATGAGAATCTATTAGACATATAATGTAATGGTTGTTGACCTCTATGACCATTCGATGCATCGCTATGTCTCATGATTCCAAATAAAAATGGGTTCTGCTGAGGGCTTACCCAAGTATTTTTTGAGGCCTTGGCCAAGTCCTTGACAATATGTTTATGATTTCTAGAATTATCCATTACCTCATTATGAAATTAGTTGTTTAGAAAACTTTTGATCATTTGACTAGTTGAATATCATTGGTTATTTTTAATTAACATACGGTCATTTAAGTAGCCATATTTAATAATATTTAATTCCATCTATTTCATGGTGAAGTATATATTAAATGCATGTATTTTTAGTTGTTCACCATGCCTAGTTTTTATATGTAAACCATTGTTTGGGGCATTGTCTGAGGGGGTGGCGGGGCTGTCCAGAGGGTTGGGGGTGTCCAAGGGGGTGGGTGGGTGTGTGGGGCTATCCAATGGGGTGGAGCCTATCCAGAGGGTTTTGGGGGTTGTATGGGGGGAGGGGGTGTCCAAGGGGGTCGAAGGTGGGGTGTGGGATCCTAGAGGGGTGGGCGTGCTTTCTAGAGGGGTGGGGTGTTGTCTAGGGGGTGGGGGCTGTCCAAAGGGTTAGATGGTGTCCAGTGGGGTGTCCAAGGGGGTAGGGGGTGGGGGTGGTGTCCAGGAGGGGTGGGGGTGCTTTCTAGAGGGGTGGGGGTTGTCAAGGGGGGGAAATGTCCATAGGGTTGGCCGTTGTCCAGGGGGTGTCCAAGGGGGTGGGTGGGTGTGGGGGCTGTCCAAGGGGTTGGGGGCCTATCCAGAGAGTTTTGGGGGTTGTCCGGGGGGTGGGGGTTGTCCAGATGGTTGGGGTGTGTCCAGGAGGTGTCCAAGGGGGTAGGGGGTGGGGGTGGTGTCCAGGAGGGGTGGGAGGTGCTATCGAGAGGGGTGGGGGCTGTCTAGAGGGTTGGGGGTGTCCAGGGGGGGTGTCCAAGGGGGTGGGTGGGTGTGGGGGGTTGTCCAAGGGGGTGGGGGACTATTTAGAGGGTATTGGGGGTTGTCCGGGGGGTGCTCCAGAGGGTTGTGGGGTGTCCAGGGGGGTGTCCAAGGGGGTAGGGGGTGGGGGTGGTGTCCAGGAGGGGTGGGAGGTTCTGTCTAGAGGGGTGGGGGGCTATCCAGGGGGTGGGGCTATCTAGAGGGTTGGGGGTGTCCAAGGGGGTGGGTGGGTGTGGGTTGTTGTCCATAGGGGTGGGGGCCTGTCTAGTGTGTTTTGGGGGTTGTCTGGTGGTGGGGGCTGTCTAGGGGGTTGGGGGTGTCCAGGGGGGTATCCAAGGGGGTAGGTGGTGGGGGTGGTGTCCATGAGGGGTGGGGGATGTCCAAGGGGTGTGGGCTACCTAGAGGGTTGGGGGTGTCCAGAGGGGGTCTAAGGGTGTGGGTGTATGTGAGGGGCTATCCAAGGGGGTGGGGTCCTGTCCAGAGTGTTTTGGGGGTTGTCCAGGGGGTGGGGGTGATTCTCAGGTTTTCTCCATTTTCTCCAATTTTCAATCAACCATGTAGGTTCCATGGTTTTATTTTATTCAATGGAATTTTAAATTGTTATTTCTAACTATTTTTTTTTAAAATTAATATTCATCCATATTTTTTTAAATACACATAGATTTGTTTTTTATTTCAAAATTGTTTAACATTCAAATTATGATTGTTTTCATATAAACATATATTTGTCTTATCTTAAAAATATATATATTTTTGATATTTCTTATAGGTAATAATGACTCGATGATGGATTATGGCACATAAAATGAGAAATGAATATGAGGAAATGTTCCATGTAGTGACATTTTTTTTCTGTCCATGCCTGAAATATTCGAATATGAAGAAGTTGAAAAGTAGAGAGATACATGATCATCTATTTTTTCATGGATTTAATCCGAGTTACAGCCCTTGTATTTGGCATGGTGAAACTGGATGAAATGTCACTGATGATGATGATTCACAAGATGGAAACTCAGATGGAATTGAAGAAATGATTCGTGATATTGTAGCAGAACAAATTGAGATAGAACCGACAGTTGCACGTCTATATGGTGATGCTGAGAAGTAATTATATCCTAGTTGTACAGATTTTATGGTTTTGTTGGTGGTGTTATGATTGATTAACATGAAGGAGAAACATGGATGGAGTGAAAAAAGTATAATAGATCTTTTACAATTGATGAAAGACATTTTTCAAAATATAATGATCTTCCATATTCACATTACAAGGAAAAAGAAAATATTATGTCTGATGGGATTAGGATACAATAAAATACATGCATGTCCGAATGACTCCATTTTATATAGGAGGTAATATGAATATATGTTAGAGTGTCCTAAATGTGGACATCACGGTATAAGGTGAAAGAAAAATCACAGGATGATGTAGAGATTTCAAAGAACCCGTCAAAGGTATTTTGTTATATTACTATAATTCATCATTACAAACATTTATTTGCTAAATCAAATGATGCGAAAAGGTTAAGATGGCATTATTATGAGCATGTATGTTATGGAGAAATATGTCATCCAAATCATTGTCCATAATGGATGGAAATTGAGGCCCATAATTCTACATTTGGAAGTGAAATTAGAAATCTCAGACTAGGGTTGTGCACTGATGGAATGAATGCATACCGAACCCTTAATAGCACACATAGTTCATGGCCAATTTTATTGGTAATTTAAAACCTCTCTCCTGATGTTTGTATGATGTGAAAATATGTCATGTTGAGTATAATGATCTCTGGTCCAAATCAACCCAGAAATGATATTTGATGTTTACTTTTCACCGTTGATTGATGATTTGAAACTGTTATGGGCTGATGGTATTATGGTGTATGATTCTTATAAAATGGAATATTTTCAATTGCATGCACTGCTTCTGATCACTATTAATGACTTCCTAGTGTATGGAAATTTGTCTGGATACAGTGTTAAAGGGAATAAAGCATGTCCAATTTGAGAACAATAGAGGTCATATTGTCAATTGCATCATTAGAGGAAAACAGTGTACATGGGTCATTGAAAGTTTTTTCCTATGAATCACCCTTATAGAAGACTAAAAGATGCATTCAATGTCTTACAAGAATTTGATACTGCTCTAAAACCTTTATCCCCTGATCTATATTTTGAGAGGGTGAAAACCATGATGTCACATTGGGAAAGACACAGAAATATGATAATGATAGACATATTTGGAAGAAAAGGTCAATATATTTTGTGCTACCATATTGGAGGTATCATGATGTTAAACATTATATTGATGTCACGTACGTGGAGAAGAATATCTATGATTGATTGGTTGGATCATTGTTAGATATTAAAGAAATAAAAAAGATGGTTTGAATGCAAGATTAGACTTACTATCAATGGGAATACATTTTGTGTTAGCTCCCACTTCTAAAGGAAGATGACCATTTCTTTCCCCAGATTGTCATACATTTTCGAAGGGGGAGAAAATTATCTTTTTTCAGTGTCTTCATGATATCAATGTGCCTCAAGGTTATTCTTCAAATGTAAAAAATTTTATCTCATTGAAGGACTTGATGTTGATATGTATTAAATCACATGATTGTCACGTGATGATGCAACATATTCTACCAGTTGAATTGCATGGAATATTGCCCATTCGTCTCAGAAAGACTATAATGAAGTTGTGTTATTTTTTCAATTCAATTTGTAACAAGGTAATTGATGTGAATGCTTTGAACATTTTGGAAAAGGATATAATTTTTATACTTTGTCAATTGGAAATGTATTTTTCTCCAACTTATTTTGATATAATGGTACATTTAATGATTCATCTGGTTCGAGAAATAAAGCTTTGTGGACCTGTATATCTTCATTGGATGTATCCTTTTGGAAGTTATATGAAAATATTAAAGGGGTATGTTACAAATCCATATCGACTTGATGCCTCCATTATTGAAAAGTATATTTCTGAGGAGGTAGAAGAGTTTTGTACGGGCTACTTGGATGCGGCACAACACATAGGTTTGCCTCTATCTCACCATGAACAAGTTAATAATAAGGGAAAGGGGATTCGTTGATTAAAACTCAAATCTTTGTCAGCTGAACAGATGAAGAAGTTAGAATCATACATCGTGAATAACATAGCTGATTCTCAACCGTATATCAAATTGCATATTAATGAGTTGAAACAATGTCATCCAAAGAAGAATGAGATGTGGATTTTCAATGAGCACAACAAAACTTATTTGTCATGGATTAAAAAGACATTTCTTGGTAGATCAGATGTATTAGAGACATTAAAATGGATAGTGGATGGTTCATTTTTAAATGTGATAACATGGTCTAGTTAGGACATTAATTGCTATAAATTTCATACGAACGCTCAGGACAACAAAACAGAAGTTCAGAATAGTGGTGTATTGGTGTTTACAGAATCAATGCATTTTTCGAGTGCTGTGAACAAAACCCCAATTTATGCATCAAGTGCATATTATGGAGTGATTGAAGACATATGAGAGGT
Organism: Viscum album; assembly: GCA_963277665.1. Classification (NCBI taxonomy): domain Eukaryota; kingdom Viridiplantae; phylum Streptophyta; class Magnoliopsida; order Santalales; family Viscaceae; genus Viscum; species Viscum album. Next base: position 2,009,114,194 of record OY728150.1, read on the forward strand.
TGATTACTTTAATATTAATGTTTCTGTTTTTAATTGTAAATGGTTTATAGGTAACAACAGTGTCAGAAACGATGAATTTTGAATGAAAGATGTTAATATGAATAGATTGGAAGACACAAATGATTCTTTTATAATTTCAACACATACAAAAAAAATTTCTATGTTGTAGTTCAATCAGATATTCTGTGGGATGTTGTTTTACAAGGGAAAAATCAATATGTTGGTGAGGATGAGCTTGATAAAGATGATGATTTATGTGAGATCCCTACTTCCATGGAAAGATTAACAGAACACAATGACGAGCATGTTGAAGACATGGTTTATCCCATAAGGAATGATCATGAAGAATGAATTTGGGAAAACAATCCATTTGTACATTCCTAAAATTACAGGTAACATAGGTTTATTTCATGTTTACATTTATTATTTTCATAAATGTTAGATATTGTATATTTTTTATTTATTAAATCATGTTTTAAAAAAAATAAGTCTAAGTTTTTGTTTGTTTTAAGTTTGTTTAGTTTACAGTATCATGTTTATAACAATTACATGAATTATATATCTATTATTTTTGTTCACTGACAATTTATTTACCATGTTTACCAAGTTTAGCATGTTTACCATGTTTACCATCATGATCATCTTTACCATCATTACCATCTTTACCATTGTTTAGCATGCATACCATATTACCAATATTTACTATTATGTAAGATAGTACACTTTTATAATTTCTGATTACAGTAGTATTAAAATATTTGAATTTGTATATTTGTTAAATACCGTTTTTTTTTATTTGAAGGATAATGAAAGATCATTCAGTTGATCAACCACATGATTCTGGAGATGAGCATATTGTTCCTTCCTCTAGGGATGAACATTCACTTGATCCTATTATGACAAAGAGTTCAAATGTTGGTAAACGTGGGTGCACACATTTAACAAAATTATCACTTTCCCATACGCAGCATCAGAGGATAGTCGTTGAGTTTGATGATGATGATATTCCTAGAGGTCTTAATGCTAATGATTTTAAGAGTTTTGTAGAAACACGGGCTAAGAGAAAAGTAAGCATTATGTATGATGACTGGAGAAGTGTAGATAAAGCGATAATCTCTCAGTTGTGGGAGACGATTTTGGTAAGATCTTTTGTTATTGATTGACTATTCTTTTAATGTTTCAAGTATATATAATATGTTTAACCTCTTCTTTATCAGATGATATATGATATTCCTGACACTGGAAGAGTCAAGAAGAAATGCTTATCAGTGGTTGCTAGGAGATGGAGGGATTTTAAATCAACCCTCTCATCTGATTTCATTTATGGTCATAGGATTCATTAAAATCCATGTCATATATATCCTTCTATAGATGAAGACACATGGAGAATGTTTTTTGAAAGTAGAAGAAAAGAGTCATTTTTAGTATGGGAAATGTAAACTTTTATAAGATTTCTTATATAAATGATCTTATTAATGTTTTGTTAATGATTTCATATTCTTAATTTACAGCAAATAAGGAAATATTATCAGGAGATCCAATCTAAAAATGTATACCCTCATAGTTTATCTCTTGGATGGTATGCATTTTTGGAAGAAAAATGTATGGTGGAAAAATTTCAACAACTAAGAGGTGAGTTACCAAGCTCTGGAGAGGTGGCCCCTCTATCCCCTCTATCTAGACATGAAAAATGGAAGAGAGCATAGAAGGACAAAAAAGGGCAATATCTTTTGGAAGAATCGTGAATCATAGCTGAGAGAATTGTAAGATATCTATTTTATTTATTTAACTATTTTTTTCATATAATTTCAATCATTACAGAAATTTTTAATTAATTAATACAGGACTCCCTTGAAGAGCATGGTTCTCAGAGGACATTTACAGCTACTAGGAGGGAAGATATTTTATCTGTAGCATTGGGAAGTCCCGAATATCCTGGTCTTGTAAGAGGATATCTGGCAGGTGTATCTGTAAGAAAAGTGTTTCCATGTTCTTCAACTTATAACATTTATGGGGTTTATAAAAAAATAGATTCCTTGGCGGCTTAAGTTCATAATATTAATTCAAAAATGGAGAACAATATTAGAGCATCGATGTAGTCTATGTTTGTAGACATGCAAAGACAATTTCAGACTATAGCTCCCACTCCTCCACCTCCCCCTATAGACCCTATTATTCATCCTCCACCTCCGACAGTAGCTCCCACTCCCCCACCTTAGCCTGCGGACCCTATTTTTTATCCTACTCTTCCGCCGCAGCTTCCTACTTATTTCTAGTTGTATGTTGATGATTATCAACATCATATAGTAGCATATGGGTAGGTATATTGTATAGGAGATACAGTTAATCATCAACAATTAGAGGTAGAAAATCAGAGGGTCACTGTAAAGGATATTATAGATAGATCATCTTGGGTACCATTACCTACCGATGAGGTGGCGACAGTTGGACATAGTATCAACCATTTTTTAATTTCAGCATCCAATCTTTTCTACTCATTACCATAGAGGTATGAAATTTATATCTTTTATTATATTTTTTTATTAAAGTTGTTTTATCATTTGAAAACTAATATATTTTTCAATTTATTTTTACAGGAATACTTCAATGGTAAAGAAATACTATATAGACAACAACAAAGACAAATGGTTGTGACATCAGATAAAATTATTGTAGTCTTGACATATTATCAAGATATTAAAATATGTTGGCGGTCATTATGAGTTTCCAATGGAAGATCATGTTTGTGGATGTGAAATATGTTTGGGGATTATGAAAACTGATATCATGGAGCTTGTTACTGGAGATAAGTTGGGCATCAACATGGTGAAATTTTTTCCATGTAAGTCTTAACACCTTTTTCCTGAGTGATATTTATTAAAAATGAATACTTCTATATGTCTTGTATTAGGTATCTTTATAAAATTTGTTATAGGAATGAGCCAATAGATGTATATGGATTCATGGAACCGCAATTGATTTCCCCTGAAGCATGTGCATTGAATGAGGAACAATGAATACTTTATATTGCTAAAAGACTTGAAAAGAATATAGTCACACAATGTTGGATGATGCCTTTTTGTGAGAGATTTGAAACACATGTCTCTCAAAGAGTTAATTATATTTTAACATAAAAAACCAATAATGTTAAATTTCCTTTTATCAGTGATCATTGGATGTTAGGGGTTTTTATCCCAAGGGAGAAAGCATTTTATTGGATATGCTCTATCTGTGATGATGTGCGGGAAAATATTAAGAATATATTGGAAAAGTAAGTTTTAATTTCTCAATAGTTTTATATATTATAATTAATTTTAAATTTACCCCATTCGTATTATTTTATAACAGTGCATGGGCCTACTTTCGAAAAAACACAAAGAAAAGGAGTGCAAATTTCAAATATGTAACTGTGAAGGTAAATATACATTTATAATTTGTAATTTTTGATTTATTACATAAAAATAATATATTTAATTTACACTCATTCAAACAGAACTTTCATGAACAACAAGGCATCATCCAATGCAGATATTATATTTTAAGATTTATGTATAAAATAATAACAACTAGGATAGTTGTGATTTCTGACCTGGTAATATTTCCCCTTAAACTTTTCCATAATATTTCAATTTTATTTATTCATTATACACGTTAAATACTATCCTTTTCATTTGTATCTTTTTGATGACCCTCAACCCTATGCTGCTAAAGATATCACACACTTACAAGTGGAGTGCTCAAATTATTTTACAGGTTTGATTGAATTTTAGTTGTTTTTAATGTAAAATGTAATTTTGAATATTTTCGTTGTAATTGTGTATTTGGTAGTCATTTAGGTTGGATTTAGTTTTTTTTATGTTGACAGTGTATGTTTTGAATGTTATATATGTGAATGTTTAATTTTTCTCTACTTCTTATTTTGTTCTACTTATGATGGGTTTTCTAGTATGGATTATGGTCTGGGGGGAGGGGTACCAAGGGTGTGGAGGGTGTTCAGTGGGGTTAGGGTGTATAGGGGTCTGGGAGGGCTGTCTGGTGGGGTGGGGGGCAGTCCAGGAGGTGGAAGGGCTATCCAGGGGTGTGGGAGGGCTTTCTAGGGGTGTGGGAGTGTTGTCCAGGGGGTGGGGGGTATACATGAGGGTGGGGGTTGTCGAGGGGTGTTTGGGGATGTCCAAAGGTTTGGTGGGGGCTCCAATGGGGTGAGGGAGGGCAGTCCGGGGTGTGGGGGTTGTCTCGGGGTGTTTGGAGCTGTCCAGGGGGTCGGGGTAGTCCAAGGGTGTGGTGGGGTCTGTCAAGTGGGGTGAGGGGTGCTGTTCAAGAGGGTGTGGGGTTGTCCAAGGGTGTTTGGGGTTGTCCAGGGGGTCGAGGGGAAGTCCAGGGGTGTGGTGCAGGATCCAATGGGGTGGGGCTGTCATGTGGGGTGTGGGGGTGTTGTTCAAGAGGGTGGGCGGTTGTCGGGGGGTGTTTGGGGCTGTCCAGGGGGGTCAGGGGTAGTCCAGGGGTATGGTGTGGGTTCTAATGGGGTGGGGGCTATCATGTGGGGTGAGGGGGTGCTATTCAGCTGGGTGGGGGTTTTCGAGGGGTGTTTCGGGCTGTCTAGTGGATCAGGGGGCAGTCCATGGGTGTGGTGGGGGCTCCAATGGGGTGGGGGGAGGGCTGTCAAGGTGGTATACATGAGGGTGGGGGCTGTCAAGTGGGGTATGTTTTATATGTTATCAATGTAAGTGCTTAAATTTTCTTTAGTTATTATTTTGACCTCCTTAGGTTTTTGTGGTATGATTTCTTGATTTGGTTTCTGGTTGATTCTGGGGGAGATTAGAGGAATGCATTCAATTTTTTTTTAGAAAAAAATATCTTCCACGTCGATTATTTTATAACCGATGTGATAAAGAAATCTGTAAGGGTTTATCACGTTGGTTTTTTTAATAACCGACGTGATAAACAACTGTAGCATGGTTTATCATGTCCATTATTTCATAACCAACATAAGAAAAGGCCTTCGAAATGGTTTATCACGTCAGTTAACAAATAACTGACGTGATAAACCCCCCCGTACTGGTTTAGAATGTCGGTTATTATATAACTGAGGTGATAAACCATCTCCAAGGAGTTTATCATGTCGGTTAATTAATAACTGACGTGATAAACCAGGGGAGGGGTTTATCTCATCGGTTATTATATAAACGACCTGATAAACCCCCCTAGTTTATCACTGCGATTATATAATAACCGACGTTATAACCCCCCCCCCACCCCCCCCAACCCGGTTTTTTCACATCGGTTATTAATTAACTGGCGTGATAAACATCACGATGATATGTTTTTTACGTTGGTTTTTCAATAATCGATGTAAAAAACATTATTTATAATGCCGTCCGTATTAACTTTAGGTAAAAACCGACGTAAAAAATAAAAAATAACCGTCGAAAAAAACGTTTTCTACACTAGTGATGAAAAATATTCTTAGTAATCTTTAATGAAAAACATTAAATAAATAATATATATATATATGTGTGTGTGTGATAATCACTGAATTTTGACACATAAAATACACAATTATTCCACCTTATCCATATGATAATAACTTGGATTCATCTCACATTCCTTCATACCTCTTTCATATAGTATGAAATATGAATATTTAATTAATATTCATAATCCCCAATTTAATCATGATTCTCACATTTAGCAGTACTGTTTTAAAAAACCACACATTTTATTTGTCATTTGTAGTGTCTTTATAATAAAAAGATCATTCATTACTCATAAAATATTTCAGATTCTACTCCCGTGAATTCCAAATTGATCATATATTTTCATAATTCCCATAAATTCCACATTTCATTCATTCTTCCATTGATAATATCTTAGGGAGACCAATATTCCCATCCATTAAGTTTATTGACTTTTTCATTATTCTTTAATAACGACATACATTGTTTTCTTATTCTCTACACTAAAAATGTTTTATCTCTTTTTTTAGAAATTCCCTTGAATGATTCTTTCCAAAATACTAAAATATATGTAATTGAATATTCCTTAATATATGGTCACACGTAGCCAAACTCTCAATGACCTTTTTTTATTTTTCATAGATTCAGAGATTTCATTAATATAAATATTGATTACAGTCATCCATGGTAACTATTTATAAATAATCACAATATAATTCAATATAGTCATCACCCACTTTGGATTCTCATTGGAAAAATCTCTATCAGTGTCAATGTCAACTATGATCCTTAGGATTGTATTCGTTGACTAAAACCAAGAATCATAATGTGAGAAACACTAATAATGGTAGGAAACCAAAACATCATTAAAATTACTTATAGTGTGTCTATGTGATAAAACATTTCTCTTTAATACATGATCCTTAGAAAAAACCATGGCCATTCATCGTCATCGTCTAATAAAACTATTCATGATGGTTTCTAAATTGATTGTTAATTACCAAAGCATATCCTCTAGGATTTTCAAACTATGTGTCGAGTAAAGACCATTATCGTGCAGTTGTTCTGAATAATTTCTAGAACAAAACAACATTATTGAGTTTTTACCACTCTGTAAATTTCTTCCATAGTCACATCCAATTGTATTATCTAGATAGGAATATGATACTATAAAATTAGTTACTCTATATTATACTTGAATTTTAGGAAATTTTCTTATACATTAACTCATATTTAGAAAAAGTACGACTGACATCGCAAGAAATATCCTTAGAAATAACCCTTGTTATGTCACTATTTTTTTCATCCTTATATCTAATGGTTATATACACCATTACTTTAATCTAAAATCTAGAAACCCATGATTCTTATAAATTTTTTCACGTATATTTAGATTAATATCTATAATAAAAAAACACATTAATGGGGACCATATTTGTTTTTTTTGTTTAAAAACATGAACAAAAAAGTTATTTTTTATTTCAAAAAAAAATCTCTGGAAATGTGAGAATCATAATAGGACCTACACATAGGAAACATACCATAATATAAGAGGAAATTTCATAAAAAACATTTTAATTAATGTTAAAACCAACTACTCTTAATATCTCCCAATTCCACATAGTTACCCAAATATATAGATCATCTTGTAATTAATATTCACTCTGATATGACTTTTTGTTCAAAATTTTATGATATTCCTCCAAAATGATATTCCATTTCATTGAATCCTTACATCAAAATGTGACATTTCTTATTAATGAACATTCATTGCCTCCATTAATGGAATTTTGAATGATTATGTTATACATATTTTTTACAATCTATTTTGGGGCCTTGATAAAGATGAATAATTAAAACATTTCCTCCTGGTAATTTGGATGAATTTCCCAGTGTTTCTATCTCTCCTCCATCATTTTTCCCATAACTATTTCTAAGTATTGATCATACATTATGATCTTCTACACTATGGGGCTACAATCAGTATCTTTTGTATCCCTAGTAGTATTATACTTGCCTATCAGGTTTGAATGCAATTCCAAACCTTCTATAAAATAATTTTCCTCCAACTTAACTTCTATCAATTTCTCCCTTCCTTTCTTAATGACATGGTTACTAGTCTCTTTGGTGTCATTGATATATTCTTTTGGTGTCTTGACCCCCATTTGTACCAATGAATTGTCACAAATAATTTTACATATTTTCCCTTTCCTTGATATAGTCCTAACCAAATATTATTTCCCATATGTTATAATGGTTTCAGATTCCACCTATTTCAATTTTCTCCTCCTCTTATAAATATACTCATCAGATTTCTTTTTATTTTTGTATAGGGAAAAAAATTCATCATTCAGGGTCCTCATATTCCTTTAATACTTCAATCAGTTTCAAGAAATTATTTCGAATATTTTTTGGGTTTGATGAGCTACATTGATTTGGAACCCTTTGAATAAGAGTCACCTACACATTTATTGCAAGATAATTATGTATCTCTTCAAGAACCCTTGATTCATAAGGTAATACATCACCAGCATTAGCAGTTTGTTTCATAATATATATTTTATAATGAAACCCTTTGGTCTTTATAGTATCACTAAAAGAAGTAATAATCATAGAACTAGGTCCATCCAAGGACGATGAGTTGGGGACACCCATGCCATGAATGAATCCTGAAAATATGTCATATTCACAAGAATCTTGATTACTGGACCATTCATTAACTAGGAGAGGATGAAAACATGGATTTTGATCACAAGACATATAAAATTATAAATAATTAATGTAAAATTGTCCATTATAATATGTAGAAGCTGACAACCCATGACAATCGTTGTCCCCCCTGTGACATGATGAAGCTACAAGACACAAAAGATTGAATGAAAAAAGAAATATGTCCATAATTAAATGTTTTTTTGTAACTCCCTGACCCCATCTACCTAGAGTCGGTGCATTACTTCGTAACATTGGCATGATCACAAAATATCAAGTCTCGAAAGACCGATTAGTTTAGTAGCCTTGGAAACACTAGATATATTCATAAATGTTATATTACATCAGAAAGTGAAAAAATAATAATACAGTCTTCATAGTCCACACTCATATCCTCTTCTGACTATCCCTGCAGGTCATTCATAAAATACTCCTTCACATCCTGGAAAATATTAAAACATTGAAAGGGGTGAGCTCAGATGCTCAGTAAGGATAACAATATCGCGGAAGCTTTCATAAATAAACATAAACATTTAAGGCAATGTATAACTAAAAAAAAGCCTTTTAAACATGAACATCAACTTAATATGGCAAAAGTAAAATGAGATAATGCCATTTACTTCTTCACATGGATATTCTACTAGTCGAATAATCACATGAAATATCAATAACCACTTTCATAGTGATGGAATGCATAATACCAGACATTCTGAAACATTTTGTCATGGCCTCGGCCAAGACGTCTAAAATGACTAAGGCCTCGGCCAAAATCACAAATCAAATTGGGAAAGGGCCTCGGCCAATTCCACGTCTAGTTTTCTCTTGAGACCTACCGATGCATCGAGGAGCTATAGCAGGCTCCACCCGTCACTTATTAAGTCCAATGCATTTCTCATATGAATAGGTTTAAACATATCATAAACCATAATATAATCGTATCACATAAAACATGAGTAAAGGAAACATAAAATTTCCACATTTCAATCACAAGATGTTAATACAACACATTGATATAATATAAACACTTTCAAAACCATTTTCAATACCAAAATAAAAGCAAGTTAAAACTTTGTATTTATTTTTCTTTTAAAAAAAGGTATGGCTTGTAGAGGAAGCCGGAACTCAAATAATGGTCACGGCGGCGGAGAAGTCATTGTCGCCACATTTGTACGACAAAAACATTCCCTTTTGTCGTTTAGTAAATGCTTCGTATAAAAAATATTCCTTTTGAATAAACGTAAAAGTCAAAGGGGTTTATACACTGTATAAAAGAAATTTGTGTATAAAACAAAATATGCCTCAATGAAAGGAGATTGAGACGAAGTCCTTAAAAGATCATTTTTAAAATAAAATAGATCTATTATGTGTATTCACTATAGCTACACATGAAGAAAGTAAAAATACAAAATAGGACATAATAATATCATGACATTATTTGAATGTAGGAGATTAACCCAAAGAATGGAAATTGGGTTAAGAAGTTCCCTTACCTTGTGTCCGAATTGATTCGACCATTCTTTAACCTCCTGAATAATAAACTAGAGTTAATATATACTATTTTCAATTTCATTATCCTTTTTATATCTCTTATTACAATGTTATGAACATTATGTAATTATTTAAGTTAATAACGGTCATTTTGTCGATTTTTGGTACTTGAGTCAACAATAAACTTCTTATAATTACAAGTTGTTTATGTGGTAGAATATCAATTATCTCCAGAATTATATTCATGATTTAGATGTCATATATATCATATATACCCACTATATTCATTCATCCATAATATTACGTAACATTTAGCGGTAAGAAATGAAATGCACCGTTCATGGAGACGGTAAGCCGTACGTACGCATGAATGCTACTTTCATTTCTATTTCGTATTTAATGGAATGAAATCATAATTATATAAAGGTATAATATAGTTCCAGTATAATATCATATATAATATCATTTACTCCATCCTTTATACATCCTGCATATGGCATTAACGATTCACTTCACTTTGAGGGGGCGGTAGTCCGCACTTCCTAAAATGAAATTATCGCGTTTACCCATAATGGAAATCATAATGTATGCCATAAATGAGAAATACAGAAGCAAAAGGAAAACTTAAACATAATATATATATCATATATGAAAATAGTATCATCAAAATGGCCACCACTATAGGTGTTAAAAGAATTTGAACAATCATCGCTACGTGTTGCAGTATTTCGCCACCCACAGAAACAGTATGTTCTTTAACCATTAAATGAAGGTGTGTGTAAATATAAACCAAATACATAACATAACAACATCCTTTTATATTTTAGATACTGGTGTTGTTACAAAAGAAATTAATTAAAAGAGTTTAAGGGGTTGGAGAAGCAAAATAAAACAAAACAACATTAGAGAAGACATTACCTTAAAAATCGGGTAACTCTTTTTGATTTGAGCCAAAGGCTTCCTTGGGAAGAATTCTGCCCAAAGTGAAGCTTCTAGGAGTAAGGAAGGGAATTTTGGAGAGTATTTGGGCAGAGTTTGGCCAAGCCAAATGGCTTGGATGTGTGAATGAGGTGGTAGAGGTGGGGGCCTTTTATAAGAGGAGAGGAGGGGCACTCTTGGAAAGTAAGGAAATTTTACATTATTATACAATGCTTTTAGGATTATAAAGGTCCCACACATATATAATTTGTGGCTAAGGTGATAAGGGTTCGAAATCTACCCATCCAATAGTCTTTGGACAAGTGTAAGCCTTTGATTGTACATTATCTTTTCATTTTATTAAAATCGTTAAATAATTAGGTCATCGCTGCATCATAATGATTTCATAAATAATTTAATTTAATTAAAGTCTAAAAATTATAAAAAAATACTATGATGTAGGAAATATTTTTAGAATTCCAATTACTATTTATAGTCAACAATATGACTTGTATAACCCCAAGTAAAAATTGTTTTAGTAAAACATTTTATGTTTGTGTCATTTTTTACTTTAACATTAAATAAAAGGTATTTATGTCATTTTCCAACTATAGTGGCTCTATGGGGTCCCCAAGTTGACCCATGGATTTTCTTGGTCGGAAATGGCACATCCAATGAGGGTAGGACATGTGTCAAGATCATCTAATATTATTAAAACATTATTTTTACCTTAAACTACACTAATTACCTCTTATCATGATTAAGAACTTAAAAGTTACTATTCACAAAATATTATTTTAATCTCATTGAACCACATTTTACTTATTAATGACAACCATGTATGTCAGATTTTTGAAAATCAAATCACAGAAGTGGTAATATTTCATTTAAATGAAAAATCAGTTATTTAACTACCACTTATTGGTTTCAGTATTCATCAAAAATTGATGTTTTTCAGAATAATGCCAAAATTTCACCCTAAGCAATAATTGATATTCCGAATTCAAAAATGATGTCTATTTTACAAAATTCAAAACATATAAGTTTCATTAATTAATTTTATAACTAATCCCCGCTGTCACAACAAATAGCGTGTTTTTAAGAAACAATTTATATCAAAAGATTGGCAATTTTTTATGTCCAATTTCAATGTTAGATTAATTCTAATTAACACCATTGGATAAAATGGTAAAAATATATTCTAATTATACTTTAAAACCAATCAATAGTATAACTTATCAATACAAATTATTTTGATTAAAAAAGTTGTTTTAAGTAATTTTAACTATTCATAAAAAATTGGAAGTTCTCAGAAAATTCAGATTTGGATAATTTCGATATTACGAATACAAAAATGAAGTCCATTTTGAAATATAAAATTTCTATAATTTTAAAAAGTGTTTATTACTATTCATAACGGCTACTTTGATTAGTCGCGGTGTTTTAGAACTCGAAGTTGCGTACAATGCAAGCTATTGCATTATTGAATGAGAAGCGTATTGTGGAAGCTCGGGGTGTTACATTCTCCCCTCCTTCAATAAATTGCATCCTCGCAATTTGAAATTTTTATTTGAAAATAAAATATTGAAAAGAGAAAATACCTTTGTGGAAAACCCACATCAGAAATAAGATTAATAAAATTTAGCCTTAATAAGAGGGAAAGGGAAATGAAAAAGTCACCACCCAATTATGATCTCGATTAGGAGAACATTGGTGGGAATTAAAGACATATAATTGGAGGAAAAATGAAAATATTTGTAGGGAGTGATTGAGGTCATCAATCACAATCAACTGTCAAATCGAGGGCCTCAAAAACTTCAATCTATGTTGATTTAAAATATCATCAGTTCAACAAGACATAAGGTATTAGGATAACACATTTTTTTGTTTTAATATCCCTTTACTAAAGTTTAAGAATTAATTTATTCATTGAATAAGAGATAGGTATATATATATTTATGCTTGACAATTAGAGTTTCAACCTTCAACTCATCTTTCACTCAAAAAGATAATAGAACTCAAAAATATTATACTTATCCTAATTGTATAAGGTTCCAAATGTTAACACATACCATTTAGATTAGTAAAATTATTTTGTATCAACCAGGGACTTCCTGTAGGCTAGTGGTAGGGAATAAAGGCATGTCGCACTATGGTTGTGGGTTCGATTCCTGCAGCTTTGTCCGACGCGACGGGTTATGCCCCACCCTGCAGGTTGTCCTTTTCCTAAAACTATAGTATTATAATATTCCAAAAATAATCTTCATAATTTTTTTAACCTTAAATAGTTCTATCAAAAGATCAACTTAATCCACTCCAACCTTTATAATTATCCAAAATACCTCTGTCCAGACTTTCTCTAAAAGGTCTCTTAATTCCAAAATCAATTTATCAGATTCCCCAAACAATGCAATGTTTATCTTATTGTCACATACTAAAAATATGATTACCTTCAGCATATTAAAACCTTACTGAAACAACAAAGACTGCAGTATGATCCTTATATATATGTCACATTATACTAATAACCAGAATATAATCCATGAGTCCAAAACCACCAATACATTAATTATTCAGCTTCAACTGTAGTAACATCATAAGATTTTCCTTGATCCCTTGGACTTGCTGAGGTAAGTTTCCCTGACGCTTAGGACATTCATTTGCATAATGCCCCATTTCCCTACAATTGTAGCATTCAACATTGATAGCCTCTTTCTTTCCCTTGAAATCACGTGCCTGGTGACCTTTTTCTCCACATTTATAACAAACTCGCATTCCTTTTAGGCAAGTACCAGGGTGATTCTTCCCACAATTATCACATAATGGAAAATACTTCTTTCCCTTTTTCCCTTTATCTGTCTCTTGTTTCACCGTTCCTTTCTTCTCTTGCTTTACTTTTTTGTCATAAGTCATAGAGAATTCCTTTTCTGTCTTGATAGCACATGAGACAATATCATTGTGTGTTGAGAATGATTGTGATACTAAAGCTTGACGGAGAAATGGTTTTAACCCATCAAAGAAACGATCAATCTTACCTCTTGGGTTACGTATATAATCTGCAGCATACCTCGCTAACCTTGTAAAGTTGGCCTCATACTTTGCGACATTCTCATCCTCCTTTTGTTTCAGACTCAGAAATTGCCTTTCCATATCTCCTCTATGGTCACGAGGAAAGTATTTTTCTAAGAAAAGATCTTTTAACTCACTCCATTCCATATTCGATATGTCATCATCTTCCATTGTGTATTTAATTAATGACCACCATTGATCAACATCTTTAGTGAGGCGGTAAACTGCCATGATAACCTTTTCCCTTTCACTACTCCCCAAGTCGTGGAATATTTTCTCCAAGGAGTTTATCCATTGCTCAGCTACTAATGGATTCGTACCCCCATTAAATGTTGGTGGTTGTTTCCTCATGAAGCGGTCTAACATTGATCCTACACATTGTGGATCAGGGTGCTCCATACGAGTAAGGTTATTATTCATAACCTGAGTGAGTTGTCCCAGTATGGTAATAAGTTGATCAGCACCAGTTGTATCTCTAGCTCCATAATAATTATCTTGAGCAGGAGGGAAATCCCTACACGGAGTGCGTGCATTGATACGGTTTCCATTCCTTCCACTAGGCGCAATTTCTAAACAATAGCATAAACTATATTAGTTTATGAATCAAAATACATAATTCTATACTTGTAAGATACATAACATAAATTGAACTATTTATGGATATAATCCATAAAAATGTTTTCTTTGAGGAAGTATATACTCATAACCCTTCATAGTGGTTTATAAAGAAAATGAGAATTACCCAAAGCATATCACCTGGGAGTGTCGTAACCAAGAGTGCATCAAGGCCCGTTGTCATGCACCAGTTCTCGTTCGAGTCTAGCTCAAAGCAGTGTTTTTGGGTTTTACCCCTAGGTATATTTTTTCCAGAGCCGCCTCTACCTGCTCGTATCCAGACATGGATGTATTGCTCAGAAAACTCACAACATCTCTACAATACCAAAATTCTAGGAAGTTCTACTATACTAATCCTTAAAGTCTATCTTCGGGCTATGTGCTCTAATCAGAGTTTATCAAAATCTAGTTTCCAAGGATAGTACTAAACTGTCTCTGATACCAACTGTAACGCCCCGACCCCAGCTACCCAGAGTCGGTGCATTACTTCGTAACATTGGTATGATCACAAAAGATCAAGTCTCGAAAGACCGATTAGTTTAGTAGCCTTGGAAACACTAGATACATTCATAAGTGTTACATTACATCATAAAGTGAAAAACTAATAACAAAGTCTTCATAGTCCACACTCATATCCTCTTCTGACTATCCCTGTAGGTCATTCATAAAATACTTCTTCACATCCTGGAAAATATTAAAACATTGAATGGGGTGAGCTCAGATGCTCAGTAAGGATAACAATATCGCAAGAAGCTTTCATAAATAAACATAAACATTTAAGGCAATGTATAACTAAACAAAATCCTTATTAAACTTGAACTTCAGCATAATATGGAAAAAGTAAAATGAGATAATTCCATTCACTTTTTCACATGGATATTCTACTGGTCGAATAATCACATGCAATATCAATAACCACTTTCATAGTGATGGAATGCATAATGCCAGACATTCTGAAACATTTTGTCAAGACCTGGCCAAGACGTCTAAAATGAATAAGGCCTCGGCCAAAATCACAAATCAAATTGGAAAAGGGCCTCAGCCAATTCCACGTCTAGTTGTCTCATGATACCTACCGATGCATCGAGAAGCTATAGCGGGCTCCACCTGTCACTTATTAAGTCCAATGCATTCCTCATATGAATAGGTTTAAACATATCATAAACCATAACATAATCGTATCACATAAAACATGCGTAAAGGAAACATAACATTTCCACATTTCAATCACAAGATGTCAATACAACACATTGATATAATATAAAGTCTTTCAAAACCATTTTCAATACCAAAATAAAAGCAAGTTAAAACATTGTATTTTTTTTTTAAAAGGTATGGCTTGTAGAGGAAGCCGAAACTCAAATAATGGTCATGGTGGCGGAGAAGTCGTTGTCGCCGCATATGTACGACAAATAAATTCCCCTTTTTCGTTTAGTAAACGCTTCATATAAAAAGGATTCCTTTTGAATAAACGTAAAAGTCAAAGGGGTTTATACACTGCATAAAAGAAATTTGTGTATAAAACAAAATACACCTCAATGAAAGGAGATTGAGACGAAGTCCTTAAAAAGATAATTTTTAAAATAAAATAGATCTATTATGTGTATTCACTATAGGTACACATGAAGAAAGTAAAAATACAAAATAGGACATAATAATATCATGACATAATTTGAAAGTTAGAGATTAACCCAAAGAATGGAAATTGGGTTAAGAAGTTCATGTACCTTGTGTCCGACTTGATTCGACCATTCTTTAACCTCCTGAATAATAAACTAGAGTTAATATCTACCATTTTAAATTTCATTATCATTTTTATATCACTTTTTACAATGTTATGAACATTATGTAATTATTTAAGTTAATAACAGTCGTTTTGTCGATTTTTGGTACTTGAGTCAACAATAAACTTCTTATAATTACATGTTGTTTATGTGGTAGAATATCCATTATCTCCATAATTATATTCATGTTTTAGATGTCATATATATCATATATATATCCAGTATATACATTCATCCATAATATTACGTAACATTTAGAGGTAAGAAGTGAAATTCACCGTTCATGGAGACGGTAAGCCGTACGTATGCATGAACGCTACTTTCATTTCTATTTCGTATTTAATGGAATGAAATCATAATTATATAAAGGTATAATATAGTTCAAGTATAATATCATATATAATATCATTTACTCCATCCATTATACATCCCACATATGGCATTAACGATTCACATCACTTTGAGGGGGCGGTAGTCCGCACTTCCTAAAATGAAATTATCGCCTTTACCCATAATGGAAATCATAAAGTATGCCATAAATGAGAAATACATAAGCATAAGGAAAACATAAACATAATATATATATCATATATGAAAATATTGTCATCAAAATGGCCACCATTATAGGTGTTAAAATAATTTTAACAATCATCGTTTCGTGAGGCAGTATTTCGCCACCCACAGAAACAGTATGTTCTTTAAACATTAGACGAAGGTTTGTGTAAGTGTAAACCCAATACTTATCATAAAGAAATCCTATTATATTTTAGATACTGTTTTTGTTAAAAAATAAAGGAATGAAAATAGTTTAAGGGGTTGGAGAAGCAAAATAAAACAAAACAACATTAGAGGAGACATTACCTTAAAAATCGGGTAACTCTTTTTGATTTGAGGCAAAGGCTTCATTGGGAAGAATTCTGCCCAAATTGAGGCTTCTAGGAGTAAGGGAGGGATGTTGGGAGAGTATTTGAGAAGAATTTGGCCAAGACAAATGGCATGAAAGTGTGAATGATGTGGTAGAGGTGGGGGCCTTTTATAAGAGGAGAGGAGGGGCACTCTTGGAAAGTAAGGAAATGTTACATAATTATACAATGCTTTTCGGATTCTAAAGGTCCCACACATATATAATTAGTGTATAAGGTGATAAGGGTTTTAAATCTACCCATCCAATAGTCTTTGTACAAGTTTAAGCCTTGGATTGTACATTATCATTACATTTTATTAAAATCGTTAAATAATGAGGTCATCACTGCATCATAATGATGTCATAAATAATTTCATTTATTTAATGTCTACAAATTATAAAAAAAATACTATGATGTTGGAAATCTTTTTATATTTCCAATGACTATTTATAGTCAAAAATATTACTTGTATAACCCCATGAAAAAATTGTTTTAGTAAAACATATTATGTTTGTGTCATTTTTTACTTTAACATTAAATAAAAGGTATTTATGTCATTTTCAAACTAAAGTGGCTCCATGGGGTCCCCAAGATGACCCATGGATTGTCTTGGTCGGCCATGGAACATAAAATGAGGGTAAGACATGTGTCAAGCTCATCTCATGTTATTAAAACATTTTTTTTACATTAAATTACACTAATTACCTCTAATCGTGATTAAGAACTTAAAAGTTACTATTCAGCAAAAATTATTTTAATATCATTGAACCACATTTTACTTCATAATGACAACAATGTATGTCATATTTTTGAAAATCAAATCCGAGAAGTGGTAATATTTCATTTAAACGAAAAATCAGTTATTTAACTACCACTTAGTGGTTTCACTATTCATCAAAAATTGATGTTTTTCAGAATAATGCCAAAATTTCACCCTAAGCTATAATTGATATTCCGAATTCAAAAATGATGTCTATTTTAAAAAATTCCAATCATATAAGTTGCATTAATTAATTTTATAATTAATTCCCGCTGTCACAACAAATAGTGTGTTTTTAAGAAACAATTTATATCAAAAGATTGGCAATTGTTTATGTCCAATTTCAATGTTAAATTAATTCTAATGAACACCATTGGATAAAATGGTAAAAATATATTCTAATTATACTTTAAAACCACTCAATAGTATAACTTATCACTACAAATTATTCTGATTAAAAAAGTTGTTTTAAGTAATTTTCACTATTCATAAAAAATTGGAAGTTCTCAGAAAATTCAACTTTGGATAATTTCGATATTACGAATACAAAAATGAAGTCCATTTTGAAATATAAAATTTCTATAATTTTAAAAAGTGGTTATTACTATTCATAACGGCTACTTTGATTAGTCGCGGTGTTTTAGAACTCGAAGTTGTGTACAATGCAAGCTATTGCATTATTGAATGAGAAGCTTATCATGGAAGCTCGGGGTGTTACATTTATTCTTCTTGAATTATAATTATTACCAAATACAGATCTACACCCAATTAATTTGTGGTTTGAAAACCAAAAAATTGATTCTTTAATTTTGTAAAACCTGATGACACAAAGAGTTTTTCCCAATCTATTTTCAAAATATATCTTACCAAATCCCCTAATATAAAATTTATTTACTATCTATGAAAAAGTGTTGGGAGACCTATGAGAGTGCCCAATTTCAATAAAAAGAGAATCAAGATTCATATTTCGATCATATGACCAACGAATGAATAGTAATTTATATTCGTTGAAGAAATTAAAAAATTTATAAATCTCCATTATCAGATCCACCTTTAAGGAAAACATGCTCATTATGTGATTCTTGTCCAATAGGAAAATGACTACCGAATTACAAAACACACTAGGGAAGAATATGTTCTTTTAAAAAACATCCAGTGAATGTCTGTGTGGTGTGAAATGTTCCACAAATATTAGATTGGGAAAGGAAGATGTCTTTATGAACTCCACCATCACAATTCAAAGTTGTTATAAACCATTGTAGAGGTCTACAACATTAGGTAAAGGATTTATCATGAATTTTTATATACTATAATATTTTAATTATATAGTACATAAATAGAGGGAAAAAAATTTTCTAATTAAAATATTATAGTATATAAAAATTCATGATAAACCATAAAAGGTATATAATAATATCTCAATAGTTGATTCTTTTTCCAAAACAATTCTGATAAATTAAGTGATTGTAACATAAAACCCTTACCATGAATGTAGTCATGATGAAAAAGAACAAAGAAGGAATACCATAAAATGTAAGATAATAATTCATTATAAAAAATAAATTCATGAATTTACATTTAATATTGGTTTTATAAATACCTCTTGAATTAATATATGTGAACAACATAACATTTGTCTCATAGATCGAAAATTGAGAAAACATTATCTTCCATATTTGGTTATATAAAAATAGTAATCCGCATAAAAATTAATCCTAAAATAGATATTTAAATATTTATTATTTTATGTAGAATAATCATAAAAAAAATTCATCGATATTGCATACATCACATAATATAAATTGGTGGGGATTAAAAAATTTGCCAAATTGAAATAAAATGTGAGATAAAAATTCCTTGCCTTAAGTCATAACATATTCCATAATTGTCAAAACCACATATAAAATTAATATATTTCTATTATTAATATATTATATAATCATTATTATACACATAATACCATATATGATCTTATAATTAATCTCTTAATAATATTTTATTAACAATTACATGTAAATGATACATTTTGGGAGATCACAACTTTCTTTTTCATACATGATAGTGTTGTTATAATTGGCCCTCTTAATTAGATCATTATTTCATCATATCAATAATTTAAACCATAATAATAATATAATTTTTTACTCATACATTTATTTATATTCATACAAAATATTTAGTTCTATGAAAATAAATATGTCGTTCATGGATTTGGTAACCCTATGTATGAATTCAGGCTTTTTACATTTCATATAATATTGAAATATATATAATGAAATGATATATATACATTATAATTTAAATATAATTTTTATTACATATATTTAAAATATGTTTATACAATCTATTTGTAATATATTCCATATAGAGGTTGAAGGAATCACCTCACATCATATGGAAGTAGTTCATTGTTACCACAAACAACATTATATTATAACCACAAAATAGAAAGCATGAATTATTATTTTATTAAATAATTATATAATAATAATAACATAAAAAATATGATAAATATAATATATAAATCAGAAATCCATCATTGGGACCAACATCCAGCGTTTGTAATGAAAAAAAGAACAGTAGTGGTTTGAAAGTTGGTAGTCTTCTATACACAAAAACAATGATTTCATAACCCATGTGATTATAGTGTTTACTGCCATAGGATATACCCCTTTCATAAAAACATATCTGAATAATTAATATAATTATGATATTATTTAATTATTTAATAATAATAATTGAAGGAGGATGTGAATGAAAGATAATCAGGACGATTGTTGAAGAACATTAACTCTCCTATGAATATCTTCGATAGGTTTGCACTAAATATCTAATAAGAAGGACATATAATAAAAATAATGATTCTTGGATGAGGGGATGATAAATATAAAGTTATTTATATGTTTTTTGGTCTACCCACATGTCATTATATTTTTGATTAATGGATGATACTTAGTTATCTTTTATAATTTGTAGTAGTGGAATATTTTAAATAAATAAATGTATTCAATGTTCAGTGATCTACCATACCTCATGATCCTCAAAAAAGATTAAATATTTTTTACTATTTAATTTATATTTTAATTAAAATAATAAAATTATATTTAATATATTATATATAAGGAATTATTCTTAATAAAAAATATATATAATTAAAAATAATATTTTTTTTCATAAAATTAATTTCATACGAACACATATAATGCAAAAAACCATGTCTAAAGCTAAATTACAGCAATTAATTATAATTATTTTAATTAATAATTATTTGTATAAAATTAATTTACCTCATTAAAGAATAAATATTATTTTGATCCAAAACATATAATTCATATTCCAGAGTCAAGTAATATAAGTCGAACAAATTAATTTTCAATTAATTCCTTAGATGTGATAAAACATGGGTTTTGAAGAGAAGATTTTCAAAATTTTACATTTTTTTTATAAAAAATATCAGAATGTAATTTTTTAAAATGGCCTTTATTTTATTAAGAAATTTATATTGAATATCATATACATTAATACCAATAAAAAATGTATTTTATATTTTTATTCAATTTAGGAGAAATGAGATATCATATATAACATTATATATTTTTCAATATTAACAAAAATGATAATTTTTTGAAAAGTATCTAAAAAAACCCATAGGATTATTATGATATAATTGATTAAAAACACATTTTTAATTAACTATTTTAATTTTAAATTTTTTTGAAAAAATAAGTGATGTGTAAAAAGATGATAAAACCACTTTTTTGAAAAAATATGGGGTTTAGGCATGAAACTGGCATTTTCCATGTTCTTTTCTTGAAACCACAAAATATGAATATAAAAATTATTACTATTAAAATATTCATTTAAATCATTATCAAAATGTTAATATGTTAATTTATTGATATTAAAACACTTTTTCACAAAAAATATTTTTCCATAATAATTATTTCTAAATATTTTTACAAGTGATTTATTTTCATTTATAATTAATTTTTCACCAAATAATTCAGTTTATATACTTGTGTAAAAAATATTATAATTGTTTATTTTTTCTTTTTCCTTAACTCCATTCAAACAGATAGGTGAAAATTATCATATTGAATAATAATAATTTAATAATATGTCACATTTTATTTAATCAAATACTTTCATGTAAAGAAATCTAAGATAATTGTTGTGTATAATATAAGAATCTCATAAGAAAAAATTCATTTTATATTTAAATTACATTTCACAAATGCATTCATTCTCCTAAGAGAAAAAATATAATTTATATCCCCATCCTATAAAAGGAATCAACATCTAATATCGTTTATAGCCATTTTATACCCCATATATACCGACTCATCTTTATGAAATCCCATTGAAAATAATTTCCAAACTATTTATAAAACCATTTAACCAATCCATTTGAGATATCCAGGATCCATCTACAACCACTTTCAATAAAACCCTTTAGATTCTAGAAATACCTCTTTCTAACTAATTTCAAACTACAAATGAGATTAAAAAACTTTCAAAACATCATTTTTTATTTTAAATAATTCTTTCAACATTATTTAAATATTTTCCCTATCATGTACCACATGAATGTTATGTAAAACCCATGTGGAATATGAAAATCCTATTCAACCCATTATTAATTTTTTAACTATTATATAAAACCATTATAAATCAAATAAATCATTTACAAACTTCAAAAATATTGATAAACACCACAACACAATCAAACTAAAAATATAATTGTTAAAATTTACTAATTACAAACATAAAATATATTGATTTTAATTACTTATAAAACATAATGCCTAATTATTAAAAAAAATATTTTTTATCCCCATTTAATTTAGAAAAAGTGGGTAAAATTTTAATAAAATTTCTTTTATGAAACTCAAATTACTTATAAAGGGAATCCTTCACTCCTCTCCTCTTCAAACATTTATGTACCTTTGGATCGGCCAATCACATCTTTAATATTGTCCTAAAAACCCTCCCTAATACCTAGATATAGTAGTTTTATCATAATTAAATCAAAAATGGGTTTTGGTGATTACTAAAGGAGGGTATTCTTATATGAGTTTTCTGGATTAACATATTGTTTTATTTAATTTATTCATCAAAAACCATAAAATATTTTTAAAATATAATTATATATAAAAATAACTATCTAACATATACATAGATGTAATAATTTTTATGTAATTACATGAATCTATCAACATGTCCATAAAATGTGATACATGATCATCATTTGTGTAGACGAAAGACTACCCCCTAATTAATCAATTCCATTAATTTCCTAAAATAAACACTCATAGAAAATTATAATAATAGATTATATATATATATATATATTCTAACATATTTTTTATTATGTTGTTATTATATGGAATCTACCTTTTTTCATTCTTTTCCATGGGGGATATTACAATATCACTCATTTATACGTCAAACTATCTCCTCGCACAATAATGTGATTTGTCTTACCCTAATTTTTTTTTTGTGGAAGGTAATGATGGTAAAGTTAATGAATATTTGTTATATAAGAGATTTTTTTACAATAATAATATAATTTTTATCATTCTGAAATAAAAATATATAATCTTATTTCTTAGGATGAAAAGTGATAACATTTTTATTGCCTATGTGTGGACTACATCCTCCATAAAGTGACATGAACTTTTTTTCATAACAATATCAATTGAATTATATGTATACTGAATGAAATAAAATGCTCTAGTGACATTATATTCATTAAAAAAATGTATTCTAGTAAATAACTTCTATTTTTAATGATCATTGAAAAATTAAAGTGTCACTCATGCATATGAATAGCCTATCATCTAAATAATTGTAATGTAGTTAAAATATAAAAACCATATTCTATTATTGTTTTAAATAATACAATTTAAGTATAAATATGTTAATTATTTTATTATTATTCTTTTAGAGATGTTGAAATAATAACTTAATTTAACATGAGTAAACCTAACGAAGTCATTTCTAGTACACAAAACATATATCAACATAACAACTAGAATAAACATAATATATTATGTAATGATATATAGAATTGTAATTAGTTTAGTAAAAGTAATAATGAACTAAAAACTGATTCCTGATAATGTATTTAATTTATATATTTTAATTATTTTGGATGATAAATAAAACTAGGACGAATCTATCTCGAGGAAAGGGACTTCATCCCAATTTTTTCATTTAAGGGAATTTCCATTTTTTACCTTTATTATTTTTAGATGTTTATATAGATATCATATGACATTTTATCTAATTAAATCATCTATTATCATTTTTTATTGGTTTCTATTGTTTATTCATTATTTAGACTATGACAGAAATATTTCGAAAGTGATATGGTACAATTATTTAAGAAATTAACTTATCAAGTTTTAAATATAAATATAAATTTCATCTGTGATAATGTATTGAAAATTATTTTATTAGATAAATTATGGGTTGTAAAAGGTAATTCTTTTTTTTCTGTAAATCAATTCGTGTAAATTGAATGATTGAATTCAATTTTTGACATTCTTTAAAGACAACAAATGGAATTATATAATTTCACAAATATGAAGATATTGAAATTTACAACAATTGTGGATGTTATTGTTTTTGGAATTCCATTACATGATTTCATTTTTTTTAATTAAAAACCTATATCATTTTTTATAGGTATTTTGGTATTTAAAATTTCTTTAAAAAAATGATTAATCCATTTCAAAATGTGTTCATGAATATGGGATCAAATATGATTTAAAAAATGGTTTTATGATAAAATGGGGAAATTATAAATTAATTAATTTATGATATGATACATTATAAGTATATGAAAAATATGATAGGCTAATACTGCTTATACGATAGTTTGGGACCCATTATAGCTCATGGGTTAGCCTGATATAGATTACACATCGTTTTAAGGCCCACTATATATTATAAAAAATATGTGATCCTAATATAGATTATAGGGAGGGTGAACCCAATTTTACCTCTCAAATTAATTTGTTAAATATTATCTTTTATGAATAGTTTAATTTGTAATTCATCTATATGGTAATACAATTTAAAGAGTTCTGCAATTTTTTGTATGAATGTGATTCCCTACCTTTAATAAAAGGGTTTCCATTTTTCTATAATATATTTAATGAATTTTTAAAAAAAAATTCATTTTTATTTCAAAATATATTAATTCATATACTCAATGAACATTGATGATAAAATTATACATTACATGGATTTTCAGTTTTTTTTCACTACTCTAATTTTCATTATTCTTCATAAGACCCTTACAGTGCCTTTTTATGTTCATAAAAATTATTTAAAATTATTTTAATATAAGATAGGTAAGGTTAATGTAATGAATGTAGTCTTGTGGATAATTATGAATAATTTTATTCAAACTAAACCATGTTATATTTTAAAAGTATTGTATTATTAAAAAAATTAATACAAATTAGAAGTGTCACTTAGTAATTTTTTATTTATAATTTACAACCTAATTATCAAATACTCTATTCTAGACGTGATAATAATTATAAAATTATTTTAATTATTGATTAATAATCAATATTTTTTTTATTTATAAGATTAGGACCTTATAGTTGGAAACTGATGATTTTTTGGATAACATTTCAGGATAACATAATGTTAATATAATGCCTTTCAATGATATAATATCATTTTTTTAGATGATATATAATTTAACTATTACATGTCCATTCATCCAAAATATCAATTTTGTAATTTAATTCATAGTGTAATCATTAAAGAAATATTTGGATAGAACTAAGATGAAAATATACATTAAAATCAACTTATTAGAATTGATGTAATTAGAAGAAAAAACTTCCATGTATTGATGGGTCATTCTATAATGCTATAAATGGTTATGGTATGAATGGTAGGTATCATCTAGATATACCACAGAGGTACATAATTTTAGTGATGAATTTCTTGTGAATATGTCTCACGTAATCATGGGTATCATCAGTCATTGAGGATTCCAAAGGATGGATCAATTCCATGGAGAATATATTTGAATTTGTGGGTTTTTGGAAAAACGAAACATTTGAGTTTCTAATTATAATTATTAATTTGAATTGATAAATGTAGTTCTCTAAGTATGAATATTAATGCTATATATGATATCAATAAAAATACTAAACTGGAACTCTTAATCTAGTGAAAATTTAAAAAACAATATATTATTTTCTCTAATACTAAAAATTGTAGAAAAATTTTCTGTAATCCAAGCATACAAAATAAAAATTAAATATTGGATAACTTACATAACCATGAAGATTTTAGTATAATGGTTTTCTAAAAATTTTGATGAACTCGTTTAGGCATTTATTTATAAAAACAATGTTCAAAATTATGAAAATTTTATCCTATTATACACATTTTTTATATCTCATTAACTCATTTACTCCATCTATATCAAATACCTTCTAAAAATAATTCATCAATATATTTCATCCAAATCATGGGAAAAAAATAATAATTGAGATAGGAAATTCAAAACATGCCTATATATAATAAAGAAAAATAGAATGCAATCCAAGAGATTAATAAGTGAATAAGGGTATATAGAAACAATCATAGTACATGAGTAAATTACAGAAGAATCATAACCTTAAAATCATTGATCATCAAATATGAAAACATGTAAACAGAAATAGTAATCATAAGTATTAACCAAGATCCATGTGATATAAATATTAATCATAAAAATCATTATAAATCCATAAAATTTGTTAAAATAATTTTTTATAATAAATATGATCACATTAATTATACATATTAAACATATCTTAGAAGTAACTAGTGCCTAGTATAATTCATATGGGTATACCATTATTAACTCACTCTTAATTTTAATATAATATAAGGAACATTTACTAATTCATTAGAAAAATATATAGTATTAATCGTTGATTAAGATATAATGTGCTCATCCTATGTATTTGGGATGCCCCATTGTATATGTTATATTGGGTTCATCAGGAGTTAGTTTAGATTCTCCATCAAATAAAATCTAACATTATCACCCAAATTTATTAGGGATTCAAAATCAAATATGATGTAATGGGCTCCCAATAGGTGATCTAGGAAACCCCATTTTATAATACGCAATAAGATCACCTAGAATTATTTGGGATGACTAATCACATATGATTCTAATAAACCAAAACAAGGATAAAAAATATTTCATTAAAAAAACTCATCAAAAACAATATTCATAATAATGTTATTAACCAATGATAAATATGTGAGTTTTTTTCAGTTTCATTGAATCGTGGTTAATATTTATAAAAAAACATGACCCATAATGGTCTCATTAAAATATGATTAACATGTGGAAATATAATAGGTTCTACTAAACTCTCTCTAAAACAAGATTAAATAGAATAAAAGAAACAACATTCATAAAAATGTCATTGAATCATGATAAACCATTTCATGAAAATGGGTTCCTTAACAATCTCTTAGTAATATGATTAATTTGTAGAAGTGAAACTGGTTCTATAACAATCTCTTCGAAAAAACATTATTCTATCCATAGAAACAATTATGATGGTACCAACATAAAATATAACTAGTGCATGATAATTTAAAATTAGGTTTATTTAAATTCATTAATGAAAATAAATCTATAACATCAGTAAAAATAATCTTGAAGAAAATATCCATTTCATTTCAAAAATAACAAATAAAAATATTCAGTATTTTGAATATCATTATCCTTGAAATATACATTTTATAATCCATAAATTTCCATAATATCAAAACAATTTCCTAAAAATTAAACATACCCAATTTAAAGTGACGATTCAATGAAATAATCACCATGTAGGTGGGTATTTTTGTAATTCTCACAAATGAAACTCTTTTTTTCATAGTAAAAAGGATATAACTGTGACTTTACTAGAAATAGACAAGAATAAACCATTAAAAAAATTAAAATCAAAAAATGGTTAAAAATTCTATTGATATATAAATTTTATAATGATAAAAAAAAATTTAAATCATTTTAAGAACACATGTTTTTTGATGAAAATTTATTTTTAGGTAAAGGGAAAAATAAAATTGGATTTTTTTAAAAAAAAATATTATACAACATCATATAACAAAGAGTGTGAAAATGGTAGAATCACATGTAAAAAAAATTTAATAACTATATTATATTAAAATGTATTATTTTATTTATGAAATGATTCACGTGGTCTCATTATAAGAATCGTAACCATAAACAATATTAATAAAAATGGGATAGTAACATAAGACTTTTTATACATTGGTAACATTAAATCATATTCTACATAACATAATATCATTAAATTAATCATATATTTTCATGAAAATAAACATAATCATAAAATACCATTCTAATATTGAATTATATATAACTCATAAAAAAATGTTGGTGTAGAACACAATATATGTCTCAAATAAGAAAAATTTGAAAAAACAAACCATACTAATTCGCTGACATTATGACCATAGCTCTAGGAAAGAGAGATCAAGATATACATATATATATATACATATTAGTTTATATTTATGTGTTGGAATCATAAAATGAATTCATGGGAATTATATACGTAACAAAAACAAATAATTGGTGAACATGGAATATAACTCACAAAAATAATATTGAGTTGATAGAAACCCATAACATGGATCTTACATCTATCATGTGTCTTTATATTAATTAAAAATAATATTTTTTCAATTATTTAACTTCATTAGATCCCTTTTGATGTTTATTATTTAATTTTTCAATAATTAATATTTTAAATAATATTACTGATTTAATTAATAATAAATAAGAAGTAATGATCATCTACAAATAGTCTCTAAAAGACAACATTAGTGCGATTATGAGGGTCAACTGAATCATTATTTAATAATATCAAAAATAATAATAATGAAATAATAAAAATTTCACATAAAAATAAATCCTAGATCTAGTTCCATAATAATTGAATTATTATTTTCAGAATTAATATCTAATAATGTGATCAATTTTTTTGTGTCAAAACATACACCATTAAATAGAAATATTGGGTCACTAAATTTCAGTGTAACTTTAGAGATTATATTTTAGAGTTTTATGACCCAATCATATCAACTTGTAATAATAAAAAATATGATTATAAAATGATCATCATCTCTCATTATACCGAGATTTTCTTTTCAAACATTAGGTTGTCAACACTATCCATATGAAATACCTTAATGAAATCATATATTCACCCTCATTATTTATAAAATAGGTATGATTAAAATAGAATAAGTGTGATATCAATATTATAGTGAGGGTAAACATAATGTTTAACAATAGGATAACACCAATGACTATAATAATTATTTAAGAGAATGATAGAAAAATTTTAGAACATGATCAAATCATAAAAAAGCTCATAGTCATCAATAGATGGATCATAAAATACAAAAACATTGAAGAGTAAATATTTACTATAATAAATTATACATATCTATTTTATATCAATCCTGATCATAATAAACTTTATAAACCCATATAAAATAATTAAAACAGTTTTTAGTAACTTTGAGCATAATATTCCTAATATATTTTAAACTCTTGTCATATGTTATTAGAGATTAAAAAATCCATTGGATAAACCCTTTTGTAATTCCCTCCATCGTTCCTACTATGATAAGTAACATTACTAAATGTGATATAGTTTTATCTTAGTGCACCCCTCAATTAAGAAATAATAGGAACTCCTAACACTTTTAGGGACACCCCATAATAAATGTTTTAATGTAACTGATGGAGGATATATTGGAAATCACATCATATATTCTATAATGGGTTCCCTAATAAAATCTAGGCCACCACGTTATATATTTTGTAATCTGCTTACCTAGCTTTATCTAGTCCTCTATATCATATAAGATTTTATAATCCAACACGATTCTATCTAGGATACCCTATTTTACTACATATTAATTAACCATAACATGAATAATGTACATAAATAATTCATTAAAAATCATAAAAAATAATTATTCATATTACAATATAATTATTCCAATGAAAATAAAATTCTTCATATATATATTTTTGAAGATTGTTTAACCAGTTGAAAATAAATGGGTTCCACAATAATATATATGAAATAGAAATTACCTGTGGAATATAGTTGGGTTCAATAAAAAAATATTAGAAATATGACTAACCTATAGGTGATAAATGTGTTTTATAATAATAACATTGATACATGATTTTACTAATGAAGAGAAATATGTTTCATAATAGTCACCTTCAAAACATTATTAACTGATAGATTATAAATTGGTTTCATAATAGACTCTTTGAAAGAATCATATTCCATAAACAGAAATAATGGTGAATGAATTTTCATTAATTAATAATATTTATATGGTTAAAATCATTTTTTAGTTTTTTTTAAAATGTTTGTATAAGAAAACAGATTTCTGGTCGAAGAGTAAAATTAATTCATATTTTTTTCAAATAAATTTATTTACAATATTATGTACCAATGAATGTAGTGATGGTTGATTCATTTTTAAATATAATTAATAACCATAAGAATGTAAATATACTGTGTTTATTTATGGATGGACCACATGGTGTTATTATTTATATCATTAAAATAAACAATCCTAATAAATGATGAGATTGTAATATAAGACTTTTACTACTATAGTAACATTCAAACTTAATACATTTGAAATATTATAATATATTGATAAATATACAATAATTAAAATAATATTATTTATGATAAATTATTTCAGGGTTCAATTTTATAAACCTCATAAAATAATATATGTTATAACGTAACACAAATCTCGAATATGAAAACTTAAAAAAAATTCTTAACACTTTGGTAACTATAAAACTGTAAACGGATATAATTGAGAATCTATAATGGATATTTAAATAAAAAAATATTTATGGATAATAATATTAATATAAATTTATGGTGTGTATATTTACCCATATAACAAATAAGTGTTGAACATTGAATTTATCTCAATTATATAAAAGTGTTTGAGAAAAATGCTCACATTGAGTCATACTTATCATGTGTGATTTTATTATCCTAGATAATAAAATTACAATGATTATTAAAATTCTTGATAAAAGTTTTAAATTTAATTAGTATTCTTATTCCACTTATTAATAGGTTATATATGATAACATAACCAATTATATTTACATTTGATATTTTGATCATATTCTTCTTATTTATTAAAAACAAATTTAGTGGGATGAATATGTTAAAATAATAAATTGTTTCGAAGAGTCCATAACAATAACATATACATAAATATAATATTTATAAATTGAATATAATTTTTGGACCCATAATGAAATATAGTTATTGAAAATGTGGTAATGTTTTGATCATGGAGATGGTATGTCGTGCGTAGGCATAAGCGGTGATTCAATATTTCCTTAATAATATATTTAAAAATTTAAGTAATGATTTATATTTAAATAATTATAATAATTTCCAAAATACAATATTATTTATTTTTTTATACTTATATAAATTATTATTGAGATTTGGTGGTGGAAAAATAATTACATCATTTTTTTGAAGCTATAGTCCATACGTTCATGAACTAAAATATATTTTAATCAATGAATAAAAAGGTACACATAAATTGATATATTATATTTATCAAATGGTAAATATTTCAATAATATTATAAATCTTAATTTATGTCACATATATTTATTATCTATTCTATTATTATGTTCCATGAGTCATATAAATGAAAAATGAATCCAATCACTTTGTTAGGTGAGAGTCCACTATACAATCATGAGACATTATCATACCCCTCAAAAAATGGAACAAAAATGTTTACATATGATCAAATGATTATACATTTAAAATTATAATATAAATATAATATATAGACTTTATATTCTTTATCATTCACAACCGTGATAGTATGTAATGTAAAAGAATGAATTCCATAGTTATATGAGGCAGTACAATTTTGTATATACAAATGATGAATTTGTAACCCAGTTGATGGATGTGTGTATGTGGTTGTAGTTATTAAACATT
The DNA here is from genome assembly GCA_963277665.1 of Viscum album. Taxonomy (NCBI): domain Eukaryota; kingdom Viridiplantae; phylum Streptophyta; class Magnoliopsida; order Santalales; family Viscaceae; genus Viscum; species Viscum album. The sequence continues at coordinate 2,009,145,994 of OY728150.1, forward strand.
ACATAATAATACCATAATATATTAAATACAATAATCAAATTATATAAGTTTTGTATAAGAATAATTTAATAGGGAGGAGTGAAGGAAAATAAAAATATTTATATTGTTAAAAATCACCACTTCTTTGGGTAACTCTTTTTTCATACTCCAATGTCCTTCCTTGGAATGATTTATAAAGAATTTAAGGATTATAGGATTATTGGAGAGATATTTGGAAGGTATTTTAATGTGAATTTTATGATCCATTTTGATTTAAAATTGTGAAGACTGTATGACAATTGGTATACTCTTATAAATGAGTTCCATGGAACAATTGTAATATTTGTGAACGAGTGAATTCAACCTACATTTTTTACTTTTTCCCTATAGACCAATAATAAAACAACTAAATATTATAAATTATAAGGTATTTAATTGTACATAAAAATTATTTTTGAAAATGTTTATATAATATTTTTCTCCTTTTGTTTAATGTTTATCTGCTATGTAGACATGTTTTTACTTTAATCACTGTAATTAATTTGAACTATTTTCAATAATTTCTATGGTATAAAATTATGATATAATTTATAGGTATTTTAAATTATTATTATTAAAAATATGTTACAAAATTTTCCATATTCAATTCATATAATTGAATATAGTAAATTCAATACTAATCCCACAGATGTTGTGACACAACAGTTTTGCATGAATAGTGTTTGTAAAATAAAGATGATTGTATGTTAATTATATGACTAAAAAAAATTGAATGCAAATAAATTATTTTTTATAGATATTTAATTTATATATCTCATATAATTAATTCCCCATTATGGATTATTCTAATTTATCAAAAAGGGCGGCCTGTTTAAACTCAAAAACCAAAACACACTGATAAATATTATAATTATACATATAAAGTAGTTATTTCAGATTAATATATTTTAGGTTTATTCAAATCATATTAAAAACATATGGATTCTTTTAAATGACATAAATAACTAGGAAGAAAAATCCTTTTTTAAAAACTCGGTGTATTTCACTATCAACCATGAAATCAATATTTTACAAAAATTACAAAAAATTTGACCTAATGAAAAATTTGTTATCAAGATTTATGCATGATGAATAATATGTCAAATAAAATTTATAAATGTGAAAAAAAATTAATTTTAAAATAAATCTTTTATAAAAATGGGAAAAAATAGTTTTATGAAAAAATTCAAAATGCCACATAATATTGGATTTATAATTTTCTCATGCCTTGAAAGCATTTAAGATGTAAAATAAAAATTATATATAATATATAACATAAAAAATACATTAATATTATCTTCAATATGTTATTTCATGTTTTTTATTATAAATCAGAGATGTTTGGAATTGAATAGTTTTTCAGATAATTATTTTTTATTAATTTTAGAGATTTAATTTTAATATATAATCAATTAGAATACAATAAACCCATATATATATATACATATTCAAATCATATTTTCATAATTATGTGAATCATTTTCATATCATCCATTCAAATTTATATGTGATAACTATCAAATGAAATAATATTACATTTTTATATAATAAAAATGGTCTTTTCTGTAACACAATTTATTGAATATATTCAATGATGCATGTATCATAATATAAAATTATTTTTTTGTTCCCTATATACAATCATGAATATATTTCATATTTTAAAAAGATTAGGGAATTACATCCTCACCCATTTTATTAAATTTCATCCTCTAAATTTTTACATTATCTCAGTAATGAATGAGATGATATTTGAAAATGCCTTTTTAAAACTCCATATCATAAAAATAGTTTATAGAACACCATCGTAATAATAAGGAATGGGAAGTAAAAGTTTATATGAATTAACAAATAAATATGTTTCCATATATGATAACATTTATGGGAATGGTGGAAATTATTAAATCATTATAGAGTTTGATTGATTTCATTAATCATAATTATAGGAATGATCTGTGTAATATCAAGGGAATAAAAATAAAAAAATTATTATTTGATAAAAAATACCATAATTTTATTAGAGATTATGCTAATAAGATAATATTTTTTTAAGGAAATATTTCAAGGAGTTTATGATTTATATCACCATAGAGATTGAAAAGATTTGGAATTATAATTAAATTACATGTGTAATTTCTTCCATTATACAATTGACATTAGAATATCACATTTTCTCTAAAAATGAGTATTCAAGATAATTTTTTCACACCTAATATAGAAAAATAAAATTTAATTACCACATAACCATTAAAGGGATAATGTATTATTCCATTTTTATTTTGAAACTAACCAAAATAAAAATAATTAAAAAAATGTAAGATAATTCCCAAAGTAAATAATAATTCATACATAGATCAATATATTTCAAAAATAATACCCAATGTACATTCAAAATAATTCCATAAATTTCTATTTGTGGAATTTTGAAAATATATATTTACTGTGTTCAGAAACCATTAATTTGAATGGTTTGATGATATATTATTCTATGAAAAGTCACATATTATTCCCCTAATTAAATAACCTATATTTATGATGTAAATATAATGTTTCCATATAAAATTTTTAATAATAATTAGGAAATCACATGGACCAGGGGTAGGCAGTACAAAATTACCCCCCTTCAGTTGTCTGGTTAATCCTAGTGGCCTTACCAGATGCAACAAGCTGTCACATGTTTTGATGGTTTTCCTTTTTTCAGTATATATTAAAAAACATGCATCCTAATAACACATAATGTTTATCCTAGGAGTTAATATTACATAAAACCATGAAATGGTCTCAAAACAATATAATTTTTCACTTTATGATCTCATCGATTATAACTTCAAAATGGTGTCGAGACGTTAAACTTGTGGTCATCCCTTTGATTACAGTCATATAAAGGTTTCCATAAATACTAAGATAATGTCACATGAAAACATCATAATCAACCCATTTATCTTATCTCTACACTGATACAATTTGTATAGTCACAGAACCCTCACTCTTGGATCTGTTGTAAAATTCCAAGACCATACATTTTATAATTTGACACAAAATATGGTTAAACAATTTTATATTGTCATATTTTTAAAAACGATAAAAATTATTTATTCACTTACACAACCATGGAACATTCAGTCTAGAGTTTATATAATTTTGTCTTACTCATCTCATCATTTATTCATAAACAACATAATCATAAATATGAACTTGATATCACATTATACAAATCTTTTCTTATTATAATAGTTTATCAATATCATACATATAAAATCCATTCATTACATAATTCATTCAAAATAATAATTTATAACATAGCAAATAAATTAACATAGGATGTGTGATCTCATGAAATTAGTAAGGGTAGACTTGATCAATACAAATTTAACGTCATTAATGAGAATAATAAGTGTGTATGTGTATGAAGAAAAAATCATAGTGTATGGGGGTAAGATGAAATAAATCATACACATCAATACTGAGATCCGGAAATATTAAAACATGGAAATAAAATAATCATCCTAATACATTATAATGAGTCGTGTGATATTATTATTTATAATATGAAACATCATTAACCCATAGCAATCAATTAACACCATTTTAAGAAACATAGAGAACCTAATAAATAATTTATTTGAAACTCAATTAATAATTAAATAGATCCCATTTAAATCTATATTATAATCCATTTGGAAACACCCTACTTAATTCTAGTTAAGAAAAGATATATTTCCCAATGAATTGTAATGTTTTTTGGGCGCACCCATTGTTTAATCTATGACAGGGTGACTATGTGATTTTTGGGCCACAATATTATATAAGAGTTGATGGTATCACTTGATGATATATCAGAAAACCCAAAATATATGATATCAAGGGATAAATTGATGTTATTTTGGCCACACCATCGAATAAGCTGCAGCGGTCTCTCCTGGGGATATGTTGGCCACCACATTATATGAACTCTAATGGAATCACATATCCATATCAAGGATGAACCATCATATAATATATCCCTGAAACACTACATGAACAATATAAATAGATATTTCATTATAAAAAATACATTAACAATAAAATTTATTTTACAACATGACTAAACCATGAAATTGAAATGGGTTTCTTTTATATATCATTGAAGCATATTAGATAGTGAAAAATTTATTTTTTCAGCAATAATAAATTGAAATATATTTAACACATTGAAATAAAATGGGTTCAATAATATCACAAATTAAATAGGAATAACCATTATAATATATTTAGTTTTTATAACAATATATTTGAAGCATGACTAACCTTTAGAATATAAATGAGTATTATAACAATCCCATTGAAACATGATTAACCTGTTGAAGATAAAATGGATTGATAAAAATCAATTTTAATCAATCTTATTCCATCAAGATAAAAAATGGGTATGGTATCAATAAAAAATACCCCGAATAGAGGAAAATTAAGATTGATTTTTATTGAAATTTATGAATTTTAATACCATATAAATATCCTTGAAAACATCATCGAGTAAAATATAATTTTCATTTTTAAAATCCCATTTTAAAAAATAAGATATTATGAAAATAGATTTCTTTGAAATTTTTTTTATTAAACAATGAATTTCCTAAATATCATGAATGAAAATTCATTAATAATAAAATTTTAAATATATAATAATACTTTAATGAAATTATGGTCATGTCATGTCATGTATTCATGCATGTAGTAAATAGAATTCAACTGAATTGGTAAAAGGATGGAAATATTCATTTCTTATGAAAGGTTAAATAAGATTCCAGTGAAAATATTTAGTAAAATAAAAAATTGGGAAAATTATTCATTTAATAAATAAATTTTTGAATTTTTAAAAAATAATTAGAAAATAATTTCTATAAGAAATTTTCTAGAATGAAATAGATATCCTAATGAAGAGATAAATACAATCATATTTTATTAAAAACATTTGTATCAACCATTTTTGGTTCAAATGTTTTTAATGATGATAATATCACATTTAAATATTATTAATAACAATATTAGTATAAAATTTATGATTTTTATAATATATGGATTACATGGTCTTATTATTGCACTCATAAACACTAGAAAAATTGATAAATGATGAGATTATAAAAAAAAGTCTCTAAACACTTTGGTAATATTGGATTGTAATAGGCTTAAAATAATTTTATTAAATGAATCATATATTTTCATGAAAATAATTAAACTCATGATACTAAATTTCAAATGGTCATTATATAATCCTTCTAACATAAATAAGTGAATAAAAAACTTCTATCTCTAAGAGGGGATATTGAGAAAAAATTAATTTACTGCTTTGGTTTATATGAAACCATAACCCCACATTATAGTGATACTAAAATATATATGTAAACCCCATTAGAATTAAGGATAATAATAATAAAATATATTCATGGGAAATATTGAAAACTGTAAACTCAATTAGTGGTTAACATGTCATATGTCTCGTAGAAATAAAAGTAAGATTATAAAAACCCTTTCAAAGAATCTAAATTTTTGCGTTTTTATTTACCATCCAAATTAATAAAAATATGCTAATTATTTATTTATGTTATATTTTTTAAATTATATTATTATATTTCTTTCACAGGTTAATATTTTATGAAAATTTACTTAATCGTTTAATTTTATGTCATATATAACGACTATATTTGTCTTCTATTTCAAAAATAAATTTGGTGGGAAGACTATTGTAAAATGGGTCATCATTCACACATATCTAGAATAATAATCACGGAATAATTATAATATTTATAAAAAAAATATTTTTAAACTGTACATGAAATATTTGAAAGATAAATTGACAAATCAAATGACCATGGAGACATTGGACAGTACATGGGAATGAGTAACCTTTCCATTTTTAGATGACTATTATAAAAATGGGGTAAGTTATACTATTTTTAGAAATTTATAAAAATTTAATAATTAAATAAGAAGAAACTTATTTATACATATATATACCATTCTTATGATGGTACGGTGAAAAAAATAACTACATCACTTCGAGGAGACAATAGTACACACATCAATATCCAACAATATAATTTTATTCAATGATTGAAAAGGCAATGATTAATAATTTATGGTTATATAATTATAATTATGTCATTAATATCATAAATATTTCATATATATCACATATATTTTTTTTATTAACATTAATTACTTACCATTAAACATGTTACTGAAAAACGAATCACATCACTTTTTGAGGCGGAAGTCTTTAATACAATAGAGTGAATTCATCTTATCAATTATACAATGGAACTTAAAAATGTATATATGTATAATTTCATCATATATATAATTATTTTATATATATAATATATAAATAATATATAAATCAATATTCCCAATAGTGATTGAAGGAAATGGAAAACTTAATGACATTGTTTCACGAGGTGGTCATCTGCCATGCACAAGAATGATGATTTCATAACCCATTTGATGTATGTGTGTGAGTTTGTAGATCAGGAAAATAAAATAAGATCCTCTAATTTTATGCTATATACTTATGTGAATATATAATCATTGTATAATTATATCTTTTGATTGTGGAGAATTAAATTAAACCAAAATGTTCTGTCATGAACATTGCCACTTCATTGGGTAACTCATTTTTCTTCGACAAATGAAATCCTTGGAAGCATTAATACAAAAATTAATGATTATAGTTTGTGAGTAGGTTATATGGGAATTTATTTGAAAATATATTGGATGATTCAAATGGAATTAGGGGTGTGAATATTGGAGAATATTTTGTGGGCTTTTATATGCTAGGTGAGGGGTTCACGAGTGGTTTTTTATAAGTGTGAATTCCAGCCATGTAGTTTTCATGACCAAAGGACCCCATAACGAACATAATTAAGTTAAATATTATATAATGTCGATATATGTCTATAAAATTTGTGTATTACATGTATTTATTCTATTTGGACCGTAATTTTTAGTGATTAACCATTAAAATACTATTTTAATAGTTTTCACTAATCATAATGTTGAAAAATTAATTTTTATGTATTATAAATTGTTAATAATTATGTATACAAATATTGTGTCGATTTTTATGAAGTAAATTCACATACATTAAAAATAGAGAGACAATAGGTTCTAATTATTAAAATACTATTTTCTAAAAGATTATAATATATTAACTCTATTACGAACAATAATAATTTAATAAAACACAATTAATGATTCTTTATATATTATATGATGACTTATTTTACAAAATTCATCATTACATATAAATTTTATTTATTCAAATCGAGATACATTATTCAATTTACAACAATTATTAGAAAAACCTGTTTTGAAACCCAAAATACATGCTTATACAAAAACAGCAACATATATTTCATTAAAAAAATATCGAATTTTTTTAAAATATTAGTTATTTTACATTAAAAATAATTCAAAACAGATTGTTACATTAAAATTATTGAATTTATTATAATTAATATGCCATTTTATTGATATTATTATTTTCACTATTCAATAGAAAAATCATAATTTTCTGAAAAATAAAAAAATTCTTCCAATATAAATTTTTATATTCAGAATCCAAAAAATGAATTATATTATATCATATAAATTAGTTATTATTAAAATATTTTACATCTAGTATTTGGGGGTCATAATAAGGAGAGATTTTTTTTGGAAAAAATACATGTTAAAGCTTAAAATTAGTTTTATTTTTATCACATTACTAGAAAACACATTTGATGAGCGTTAAAAATTTGATTGAATATATCAAATATAAATTTCATCTATATAATACATCAAGATTAATTATTTAATTTATTATTATAAATCACAGTTGTGTGTAAGAAAATATGCGTTTTCAGAAAAATATTTATTTTTTATTTTCAAAAGGTATTATTTACATTTCAAATTAATTAATCACTGAAAAATTAATTATCAATACATGTGTAAATAATATTTTTCAAATTAAATTAATATTATTTATATTCACTTTTGTAAAATCTAGGGGATATATATTATATAAAATAAGTGTATATTGTAGTTCGGTAAATCTAAGTCTCACGTAAATGTAAGATATTGAAGAAATTCATTTTTGTGTGTATCAAAAGATAAATAAACTATTATGTTCCACATAGAAAATATAATAAAAATTTAATATTTTATAAAAAATATTATTAAATAATTATCATATTTATACATCAATTATTCTTTTTGAACTTTTCATGAATGACTGTTAGGAAAAATGCACTAATGTTATGATCCAATAGATGATCTGTCATATATACACATAAGTAATGTTTCCATTTTTCAATCATTTTTTGGGAAGAACATAAATTATATTTTATAATTACATAATTATTATATTTTATTAAATAAAATATTTTCTAATTTCAAATATTTACAGACATCCATTTTTTGACGTGGTATTGAAAAAGGAATCACTGTGCTATGAGGTTGCGGTAGTCTATACATCGACGAATGAAACTATAATCTTTTTCATTGAGTGAAAAATTAAAACGAAAGTGATATATTATATTTACATAATGAGAATACTTTTATAAATAACATATAGTTTTCATTTATATAAAATATATTTATTATGTTTACCCTTATTACCTTCAATATAACGCCTTAGGAAAAAAAGAATCACAAGGATTCATGATGTGGTAGTCCGCTGTACACACACACGATGTTATTTTATAACTTACATAATAGAGCATTGAAGTGTATATATTATATAATAAAATAGTATGAATAATTATGTTTTAAATATAATTTATTAACGTTCTATCAATCATTATACGAATCCATGAGTGAAGGTAATGGAAAAATTAGTGACATTCTTTCGTGAGGAAATAGTCTGCCACTCACCTAAATGATAATTAGATAATCTATTTTATAAAAGTGTCTATGGGATCAGGTTTTATAAATAACGTAACAAAATATCATTATATGGGGGAAATTATTTTCTTAAATCTTCTTGGTAATATTTTAAGGGGGTGTAATATAAAATTAAACAAAAATTGTCTTTGATGAATGTAACATCTTCTTCGATTAATTCCTTTTCGGTATCATGAAAGGCCATCATTAGATTGATTTATTCCCAAATTAAGGCATATAAGATTATAGGGGGGATATTTTGGAAGGTATTTTTTCATTCTGTTGAAGAGAAAAATGGATTTTATTGTGTGGAAGGAGGAGAAGAGTGGGTGGCCTATTATAATTGATGTGAGTGGAACACTTGTAATTATTTGAATTAATGAAATCAACACACATTTATTCCATTTACCCATGTTAGAATAATGCTCAATACATTATATTAGGAGAGATAATGTCACAATATTCCAATAACAAGGTTTTGATATGTTTCTAGATTTTTTGACCCGTTATGAATAATACATAAGGACTAAGTGAACTCAACTTTACCTATAATGTTTTAATTTTTTAAAACTTCTTTCCCTAATAAATATGGTTACTTTTTTTCATTTTTAATATTTTAAATTTTTTATTATTAAATATATTAATTCCATTTTAAATATTCAATTTCTATAAGGGAAAATTTTAATTTATTATTAACCTAGGAAACGCAGTAGGATATCAGGTTTTTAAGAATCTAATTTTTTATTGAAAAATTTGATTTTGTATTAACTAGATGGATAATACAAATAATTTTATGATTGAAAATTTATTTTTAATGATATATAATATATTAATTTAATTTAAATATTTTCACATTTATTTATTGTTTTAAATTAATTAATTTTATGATATAATGTGTATTTCAAAACAATTATTTTAAAAAGCCATTTCTTAAAAACTAAAATAATATTAATTTAAAAAAATAAATTAATATTATTAATATTTAATTTATAGGGTTAAATTAAAATTATTTTAATTTAATAAACATTTTACACATATTAGGTCTTTTAAATTACTAAAATTATATGGAAAACATTTAATTTTTATAAGAATCATTGTTTTTTAATATTTACAAAAAAAATCAATATTTTTTGAGAAATACCATATTTTATATAAAATTTAATTTTTATATTTATATATAAATTATTTTAAATTTTTTTAAAGATATTATGTTAAAAAAATTTAAATATATGTTCTATAAAAATGTGACAGTACTAATTTTTGAAATAATTATTGATTAACAGTAAATATACATTTTTTAACCAATTTCCAAAATGAATATAATGAATTGTAAAATTTTATTGAATTAATAAAATATAAATTGAATTATTATACTCAAAATAATTTTAATTTTTTAATTTGTTGTTATAAAACACACTCCTTGTCATTAATTTTTTTAGAAAAAATTTTGTTATATTGTTTTAAAAATTATTCTTTTAATTATAATTTATTAGCCACTAAATAAATCATTATATATACATATATAAAAAATATTTTCATTATTTATTAAGTCCTATTTCAACCCACCATTACAAAATCTTGGTGATATAGAAAACATATGGTGTTTAATCCCCCCTATTAAATAAAAAATTCCCCTATCATTTTAACATTATCTTGATAATCTATGGTTGGATATTTGAAAGAAACACTTCATTTGAAATCCCACATCATAAAAAGTATTAATAAAAATTACACACAATAAAATAGAAATAAAAATAAAAAGGTCATCTAGAGCAATAAAAAACAAGGTCTCTATATAAGATAACGTAGATTAGAATTTCGGAAAATCATAAATAATTATATAAATTGATTGTGGTCATCGATCAATATAAAGTGAATGAAAATTGAAAAGTTAATGGTCTAAAAACCATGAAAATGTGTCGATTGGGAAGACCAACAGTTCGTTATATGTGAAGTAACTAGGATAATAGTCTTCGATCATGATACTTTTCGTAGAGTTGAGTAATACTTTCACGATATTGATTGGAATCATACTAAAATTTATATATATGTCATGTACAATTTCATACATTATCCAATTTCCACTAGATTCTAATATTTTTTTCTCAAAACAATGATTATTCAACAATATGGTTTCATTCATGAAGAAAAAAATAATAATTTAAAGACCACATAGCCGTAAATGGGATAATATGATATTCCTCATATCTAAATATATTCACCAGAGCCGAAATGGTTCGCATATGGTAAGATACATCCTAAAATTTATAATACATCATACATTAATATATAAATATCAATAGTAATACCCAAATATCAAAACAAATAATTCCAGAAATAACTCTCTTTAAAACTATTCAAACATCTCATACAAAAGATCAAAACAAAATTATTATTTGTATTTGATACTAAATGATACCAATATAAATAATCGGCGATTACAAATATTAAATATAATATAATTACGAAATAAATTTAATCGTTACCTATTAATAACATTATACTAATCATGAAATAATATAGTATAGTTTTTATGGACATCAACCATATCACACACCGATTATTAGTTTAAGCCCAATGGACATTCCAGATGAGAAAGGATGTCATGTGTCCTTTTTTATATTATATTTCACATTAAACATGAAAAATAATCCTCCCAAAATAACACTTCATATTGATCATAGAGGATAAAATTACTTACACCAAATAAAAAAATCTAAATATATCATTAATTACATTATCAAATATTCTCTTAAAATCTCAAATGAGTTTCTAAAACATTGGACTCATTTTCATCCTTACGCTTATAGACCAATGTTGGTATCTATAAATAATTAGATAAAATCACATGAAAAATATCTTAAAATCAAAATTCATGTAAACCTTTCTCTGAATCAAATTATAAAATATTAGAATTCACTCTCTGATTTCAATTTCTAAATTCATAATCATTAATTTTTTTTCATTTATGCTAAATAAATATAAACAAATTATATGTAAAAACATTAAACCAAAAAATAAAATATGGTTTAACAAATACCCATGGTAATTTAAGGAATAGTGTTTTAGAACAACTCATATAAGTTATTTTTCATAAATAACCATTTGATAAATATGAACATTATATCCCATTATTCCCATCCTTTTTTATGTCACGTTAATTTTTATATAACATCCATATTAAATACGATATATAAATATTTCATTCATCCTAATTATTTATGACATGGAAAAGGGAAAAAATAAGGTTGAGATCAAATTCTCACTAAGGGAAAAGTTATAAAGTAATAATTGACGATCATCATTGAGTCTATGAAGTGAGAAAATGTATGATAGAAAACTATAGACCATGAGAATGTCATATAATAAATCATAACCATAAATACATGATTTATAATATATGAACTAAAGGAAATGTAAATATATATAGTAATCAATAATAATGATCCATCTGTAATCAATCATTATCATATGAATGATTACAAATCTATAATGTGTAATTAGAACCCTTTTTTGTTATTTATGGAATCATGATCATGTGAAATTGTAAGACTACGTCATAATTAACTAGATCGAATTTAAATCCATATTATTTGATATTTAGTAACAACAACATTATATCTCATTAAATCATTAATAATCACCTAATTCATTTGAGTACTATCTGGGTGCACACATTTTTTGTGTTATAATGAGGTCACTCGATATTAAGGGTTCCCTATCATATAACTTTTAACAGGTTCAAAATTTGCTACACGTTAAACCGAATTTTATAAGGTGAAGTTGGACCATTTGACTCTATTAGGTGAACGAAATCATATATTAATTAATGGGCTCACAAAGTGATATTTGGGACTCCCAATCATATAAGTTGTATCGGTCCCATCCATCATTATCTAGGCTTCCACAACATATAAGAATCCTAATATCCGCAACATGAATAAAATAAATATATTTTTCATTATTAATCACATATAAATAATAATCTTTCCTTTAATACTTGATTAATCTATTGATGAAAATGAGTTTCATTATAATCTATTAGAATTTTGATTACCACCTAGAAAGGAAATGTGACCCATAAAAAATATTGAAACATGATTTAACCATAAAGGGTAGAATGTTTTTATAAAAATATCATGTAAATATGATTAACACATAGAATAGATATGAGATTTATTGAAATATATTTGAAACATGATTATCCTATAGTAGATAAACATGTTTTATAATAATATTTTTGAAAAAAAATTAATCCCATCTAGGAAAAGAATAAGGATTGTATAAATATTAGATATCCCAAATTAATTCTAATTAACTATAAAGGTTATTAACATTATTGAACAAAAATAACAATAATTAATGAATAAAACATTCCTGAGGAAAATATTTTTCTCATTTTAAAAATGAATTTTTATAACATTGATCAATTTGGAAGTAATTTTCTTTAAAATACTTTTATTAAAAATAATAATTAACAGACATTTATAGAACTATTTAATTAAAAATATAATTATATACTTTCCATGGATTATTCAATGAAATTATGGTTTTGTCAGCAGGTAATTTCTTAATTGACGTAAATACTATTCATTTGGTATGTTAAAATGATTGAAAAGTTAATTTTGCAGAATTAAAAAATAAGATCCAATAAAAAATTATAAAATATTATATGTTAAAAAATACCCTTATTAATCATTTTGAAAAGTTTAAAAATAATTTGATTTATTTTGGAAAATGGGGTTTTTCAGTAAAAAACATTCAATTGATGAATGAAATAAATTCATATTGTATTCGAAAAACTCATCTTAACTATTTTTTGTTCCACATAGTGTAAATATAATAATATAATATTTTTATATTATTAGTAAACACTAAAAATTTAAATTCAATAGTTTATTTTTATATGGATCATATGTTATCATTATCGGAATCATAACCATAAACAATCCACATAAATGAAGACATTGTTACATTAGTCTTTTTCCTCAATGGAAACATTGAATCATAATCCCCAAGAAAAAGTATCATTAAATGAAACAAACATTAGCATGAAAAGTTGGATATTCATGTTATATAATTTCTATGGGAAAGTATATACATCTCATAAAACAAGAGTGTTTTATCGCACAACATACATCTCAAATAATGAATAATTGAACAAAGTTCACATACCTATTTGGTTATTTTGAAATTGAAACACCATGAAATAAAGATACTAAATTTTTTATTTAAATAGAAAAATTAATTATAACAATTATAAAATAAATACATGGTATATAAATAGACAAAAAAACTAAATATTTAGTGAACATGTCATATATCTGCCATAAATATAACGGGGATGAGAAAAACCCTAAAATTGATTATGAAATTTGATATGTGTCTTCATCAACCTAAATATTAAACTTATGTTAATTATTTTAATTTTCTTTTTTTTTTAATTTTTTATTATTTCTTTTTTTCATTTATTATTGTGTTATAAATTATTGTTTAATCGATTATGTTTATGTTGGATGTTTTGACCACATTTAACTTGTGTGTCAAGATCAACAGAGGTGTGTTTACTATGGTAAAATAGATCATAATTTTAAAATGTATATAATTTTAGCCATGAAATTATTATCATATTTTAGAATAAATTGTACTTAACAAACCCATCATTATCATTGGGTTTGAAATGCAAACTAATGGTATGATCATTGAGACGGTAGGTCATACGTAAAAATGAGTAAAATTTTCATTTTACAATTTACATTATGGAAAGAATTTAAGAAATTTATTATGATTAAAAATGATCATAATATTCCATATACAGTATAGTTTTATTAATTACAGTTATATACAAAATTATTGTGATCTAGTGTTGAAAAAAATATTCACATCGCTTTGAGTACGTGATAATCAATACGTTCTAGAATGACATTATCATTTGTTTCAAAGAGTTATTTGGTCAAAAAATAATATATTATTTTTAAATAAAGATAATATTTTCATTAATATCATCAATGTGTCATGTATGACATATATATTAATTTTTCATACCCCTTTAACCATCCATGTAATTTGAAAATGAAAAACAGTTCACATTGATTCTCAAGGTGGCAGTCTTTCATACAAATAATTTTCATTATAATATCCCTTTTGGAATGGATTGAAAAAGGGTGTATATGATATAATGCATCTTCATGTATAAATATGTCATAATATATATATAATATTTATATCCATCATCATTACCAACTGTGATGGGTAGTAATAGAAAAATTAATTACATCGTTTTAAGAGGCGGTAGTTCGCCATACACAAGGATTATTATTTCATAACCTATATGATGGAACATTATATCATTTTAGGTCATAAATTAGAATAAAAAATTAGGATATTTTTGATATAATAAAAATTATTTCATCATGGTTTTTGAATAATTTAATTGGTTAGAGAAAAAAAATTTGTTGATGAACAGTACACCTTCTTCGAGTAACTCATTTTTTATTGTTCCAAATTCCATACATGATTGCATTTATTCAATAATAATGGATTCTAGGAGGTGAGTATCAATTTTATAAGGTATTTTGGAAGCTAATGGCAGAGGAATATTTTTTAAATGGTGTGACTATAGGAGGAAATGGGGTGCCCTATTATAAGCGAGGTAACTGGAACACTGATATGTCTTTGGAATGTTTAATTCCACCCTTGATTTTATCATGAAACTAGGCCCAGATAATTCATGAAAATATTTCCCATAATGTATATGAGATATATATTACGAAAAAATAGTGTTGGAAGGTATTATTGTTTATTTTTTGTAATAAATCCAATTTTACATTAATTATTTCTATGTATTATATAGATTGATTTTGAGACCAGGTTCTCAGATGGTGTGTAGTACCATGGCATGGTGTGCCCGAAACAAATTATTGAAAAATATTAATTTATAAAATATCACACACACATGGTTTTCATAAAAAAAATTAAAATCTAGAAAATGGTTGCTAAGAACCTAAATCTAAGTGAAATGTTGTGTTTCTAATAGTGGATTTACCTAGGTGTGATCAAACATTGGATAGGGTGAGTGGTTTTTTCAATATTTATCATGAGTGATTAAATGAAGAAATCATATTTAGGAAAACTTAATTCATATTTTCAATACAGATACACAATGACAATTTTGTTTTTAAATAAACAGTTTTATAGAGATCTATGGTTAGTCTTAGAAGCCTGTAATCCTCTAGAGTCATTGGAAAGTGAGATCTAGATAATCTTCTCAAGTATGTGACAATATAACCTCATATCAGCTATTGAAGAATAATTGGCATGACAGATCTTGACAATGATGATGATGCATTTACTAGTATTTATCAGAGAAAGATACAAATACAGGTTGGATGTGTTATTTAGAATTACTTTTCCCATTTCATAATTCATATGATAAACATTAACTAATATATTAATACATTTTCCCACATATCATTTGTATTTGTGGGAAGGGATTATTTTTAGGGGTTTGATGAGTTACAATTCTTGTGATGATTTTATTGGATTCATTTATCATTATTACGGTAACAGACCATGGCATGCACAAACAACGGTCGAGGTTTGTTCATTTGAATTATTCCTTGTGGGTTTTCTCACCATTTCTCATTCATTGTAGGTGACCCTAGGATTGAGGTTCAATAACTAACATACAGATCAATCGTTCTTGAGCGGTGAATAGGACAATGATCTGAGGTTCTAGACCAAAACTTAGTGTGATGATATAGTGGTGTGATGGTGATGATGGTAGATAGATCTTAGTGATTCATGAGAACCCATTCTTTAGGTGTGTTTTGTGGGGATGAATGAAAATTGTTTTCCAAGATGAATGAAGGCCTGAAACCTGTTTATTTTGTGTTTCAATGGTGAAACGACCCTAAATCTGGGGTTTTGAGGCAAATATACTACCATAACGTGTTCATGATATTTAGTAAAGGCATGTAGAAGATGATGATGGGTTTCTAGGAATCCTGATAAAAATGGAATTTCACCCCAACTACATAACATGTGTTCATCATTGGAAAACATAACATGTTAATCAGAAGTATACAGAAACATGGTGGAGTACCCGTTTTTTCAACACAGTGTGTACACTCTCTATATCACATGACTCCAACAAGTTATATGGACTACACCATATACTGGTACCCAAGAAAGGATACACGAGATAACACCATGTACTAGTACTCTATTGATTTACATGAGAGGACCCTAGATGGAATGGCAGAACATGTAACCCTTACTACAAACCATATCCCCATCTTCTATAAAACACAGTTTGAAATGGCATAGTTCATTATACAGAGGTAGCAACCAGGGTCAAGGGACTTGGAATATGACCCCACAATACATGATGTAACCCATTCTATATGGATTTATTCTTTTTTTTCCTTTGTATCAGGGACATGTGTCATTATTTTTTTTATTTTAGTTTAATTGAAGGTTGGTATGAATCATTTATTAATCATATTACATTTATATCTTAATAAATACATCCAAGATAGATTTTTTGGATTCTCACTGAGAGTCTCGAAGTGGGATCCTATTTTCAACTATTCATCTCCTATTTTGAGTTTTCGGTATCAACATTACCAACACCATAAATTTTAAGATCCTCTACTTAGAAGTTGATTCCATATTGATTTTTTTGTTTCATCCAATGTACATAGCTATGATACTCATCTATTGTATCATATTCTTTTCATACTATTAGCATATACATACGATGACAGTTCATGACGATCTGTACCTCTCGAATGAACACCATCACTACTATCAAACACTCGAGTGTCTTATCCCAAATGGGTTCTTCATGGAATCATTCAGATGAATTCATAGTGTTAGTATTTAGTAGTTGTGACATACCTCTAGAATAAGTGTCATGGTTTGAGTATATTTGGACATTTCTTATTATATATTCCATAGACGTACACATTTGTTAAGAAGACCATGAATTACTTTTTTTTAATTTCTCAATGGTATTAGGGTGTCCTACTACATATCATTATACTCACCCTTGCACAAGATATTCCAATATGTTTCCTGTCTTGTGAATATTTTCCAACATTTGATGGAGTCATAGGCATTCCAAGACAAGATGGTTATTAGTGAGAGTAGATAGACCAATTTTTATTTTAATGGCTTCCAGAAATAAGTCCCAATACCATTTTTATAGGATTCACTTTTGTTTAAAACTCATCTTGTGGGATTATATTGTTATCTTGTTTACATTACTTTCCATCATACTCTGTTTGTCTAATATAGTGTTATTCAGGAATTGTTTACTTAGTGGCATTTACATTTCATCATTTTGTTGGATTGGAGTCTTGCATGTGAGTAAAAGTACATATTAAATTCCTCTCTTGTTAGTTATATGACTTCTCAATGCTAGTTACCTGCCCCTATCCTATTCGAGGTAGTCTTGGGGATTCATGACATTAAGTGCACTAGTACCAGTCATGAAAAAGTGGTATTAAAGATAGTCAGTTCTACATTTGGACTGAGAGTCTATGTGACTAGTTTGGGTAAACAGTGTTAAGTGTTTTGAGTTCGTAGTTTAGGTTATAGACTCTACTGTGGGTGTTACAGCCAATGTATCCATACACGAGGACTCTAATAACATATTTTTGACTCATTACATGAGAACACAAGATGCATGGAATATAATGGTACATTCATAATAAAGGGATATGTAGTGGTTCCCATGCCATTCATTGTTTAACTCTCATGATATAATCATTAACTGTGGTACATCATGGTTGTTTCAGGATGCATCTGCAAAATATAACTTCTAGGATTTATCTTAATGATCTTGTGGAGGACCCACTCAATGATGATTCATCGATATAGGGATAGATTCCCCAAATGACACCTCCATGAGTTACACCAATCATAAAAACAATTATATAGAAGCATGTGGTACCCATTATACCAGCAGATGAGGAGTGTAGAATGAGCATGCTTTAAGAGTTTTAGTGGTAGAGACACCCCAAGATCCTAGGTGAGCCCAAACCACATGGTGTTGATTACGATATTGAAGTGGTGACTAGAGTTTTTCATCTATTATGGATACCGACAGATCAGATGGTGGTCCTAATGGTGAGCCTTCTATACATCTCGGTGGGACAATGGTGGAGTTTCACTCTCAAATATTACAATGGTGTGAATCACTAATGGTAAGAGTTCGAGTGCCTCTTTAGAGAGGATTCCTAATAAGATATTATCATAGATGATTGTATCCATGTGGATTTTCAAATCTAGAATGGTAGTAGGTTAATATAATATTATTCATCAAGGATTAACAACCACTCATGGTGCTCTATGAATATCATTCATGATCTGTACATCAGAGCTTGGAGCTTCAAGTGAGGTCTGTATATAGATCTCAAAGTCAATATTATACATATGTGCATTCCAATATATGTTGAGGGTACTAGAGTGGTATTTAATGTTTTAAATATTATTGATTGATCATATAAAACTGGTGATATTTAGTAGTGGACAAGCAAGAATATATACCTTGGTAGTATGGAGACGATGTTAGTATTAGAGACCTGTACATGGGAAAAGTTTTATAAGGAGGTCCATATATATATGATCAGAATTTTAGGGCTCACAGGGTGTGTTCTGTTAATATAGAGAGAGGTGGTTCTATTTGTCCCATTCTTGATATATTTTAATTAAATTATTAATCTAATTTCCATTCGTACATTTTTGGGGGTTTCCCAAGAATTTTTGGAAGAATTGGTGAGTTTTCATGAATTGGGCCAAACCGTGGGCCTATTAACATATTTAAAAATAAATTTTTCTTCCATTATAACTCCTTAATTTTTCATCATTTATATACTATTCCAAATCATAATTGTCCGCCAATTACCTATTAAAAACACCATATTAATTAGGACCATTTAGAAATCCATAATAATTGTGGAATTGGGTATGCTCAGAAGCCCATTTTCAGGTTTTAAAACTAATTTTTGTTTATTTTATAAAAAAAATATTTTTTTACGTTTTTTCTATGATTACACCTCCCACTAGAATAAAACACCATTAGGCACTCCCCCATTACCTTTCCACCTTTTTTGGAGCTTGTTTCCGTTAGGAATTTGGGAAGACCATCATAAGGATTCTCAAATCATCCATATTTGAAGAGGTAACTTCATTCCTTCATAACTCATTCATTTATCACTCAATTTCACCCATTATAATTATTACATGACATTCTCTTATTTATTAAAAACTCAATTGAATTTTAGGCTCTTTTTAAACACATCTTCTGGTGTATTTGGGGCGATTTCTTCAGGATACCTCAAGTAAGTTGGTATTTATCATTCATCATTCAATTTGTATAGGGTTTCTTCACTTATACTTGAGGTTCCTAATGTCTTGAAACTGGTTTTTAGATCCTAGTGTTTAACCATGGGTTCTTCTGGTTTATTCAACTATTTTTAGGCTAGATCTACCATTCTTGAGGGGAGGTGGTGGTTCCATTGTGTTTACACAAAAAGTATAAAAGGGTTTTCATTATTTGGGTTTTTGAATCAATTTTCATTCTATATTTGTGTTGTATAATTCTGTATTAATAATATTTCATGATTATATCATTTTATTATTGTTTGAAAATTATTTTTAGTAGTGTATGTACTGAAAATGAATTTTAATTGCTAATTTCATGTGAAATTGGGGGTTTTCCGGGAAATATTTTTTAGGTTTATTTTTGGTTTCCCTACAAATACTTCATTTATTTTATTTAATTTTTATATGGCTTCCAATCCTGTTATTATTTTTTTACACTATTTTTTTGTTTCGGCAAAAATGGGTTTTAATGGTGTTTGAGGAACATGAGAACTTTAAGTGACATGTTTTTGTTAAATTGGAGGTTTTACAAAGATAACCTTTTTTTATTAACAAGGGGCTTCCCTAAATTTGATTGGTTTGTAACACTAAAATATTATTGGATGTATTTTCCATTTATGTAACTTACAAGTGAGAAAATAATGCACAATTTGGGTTTTCAAGGAGTTTCGGGTGAAAACAATGCAGGATTTTTAGAAATTGTTTTATTCAAAATCAAAGTGTTTGGTTGTGTGTATTAAGTGGTATAAAATGTTTATAGATACTATATTGATTGTATTTAACATGAATATGTGTTTCATATGAATAATTAAATTATTTATCATTCAAAATTTGTTTGAGAACAAAGGTGGAAGAACATGTACCTAGGTGGGGCATATTTGTACTAGTACAACTTGTGAACTGAATGGGTTTCATCCTTGTTTCACATCAAATTTGGATAAGGACAACTATAACTAAACTATGTGGATTATGATTGGGGACCACTATGTTATGGTTATGTTCCCTAATAGTGTCTCATGCATGAGAATGGTTTTTTCTATGGTTACATTACACTATGCTACAAGGTACATAGGGCCTGAATCAATCTAGTGCCTAGGGGCATTGCCGATTTTGATGCTCATTGGATGTATGGTATTTAACCTTGTATTAGGTTGTGATTTGTAGTAAAATATAGTATCTAAATATTATATTTAAATTTGTTATCATTGTAAAAGTTTTATCATAAATTTTTATTCAACTGAATGTTTCATTTCATGGAATTTAACACCACTTTCCTAAGAATATTAAAACTGCCTACTTTTTCACCTTGTATTGATTTTACATTAGAAAACTTTTGTTGTAACCTATTGGGACAAGGTTAAAACCCTAATTACACCCCTTGGGTGTAAGTATACATGGTTATGTTTTACTCAAGAAAAGGTAAAGCCCCAGGTGAAGGTAGTTCGGGCTGTTAGACCTCTCTTGTGGGGTGGTGATGTGAATACGGTTCCGGGGTGACCACAACCATGTCATGTGGAGTCCTTGTGGTTGTCTTGATGATTTATTTATTTTTATTTGGATCTATTGTACTCTATTAAAATCCATGTATTCAATTTTGGTTTTTACTTAATTCTTGTTTGGCTGGAAATTTCATATTCATATTATGGATGGTTTTTAAGGTTTTATACATTCATACATGGGTAAATAATTCCCAAACGTAATTGTTTGACACCCTGTCAGTTGTTCCGTCCCATGAAGATAGGTAATGCCAGTAGAGCCTTTCCATGGGCCTGGTTTGGTGATTATATTTTTGGAGACCACATTCGCTTCATGGAAAAATGGTATCAAAGGGGGTTAATTATTTTGGAATATGTAACTATTTTGGGATTTGTCATGATAGACATGAAATTGGATTTCCAGGGCTCAGGGTTTTGGTCTTGAGTCGGTTTCCTCGACCACACCTCTCATGGAAGACCTTTAGTCACTATGGGATGTTGGAATTGATTGATTGAATTCACTTCTATGTAGGACATGTGGGCTCCATACCACCTGTGTACATCAGATGGAGGTAGATTTGAAGTTTCTTTTCTTACTATAATGTGTTTAGAGTATTTATATTTCATGTATTTGATTAAAATTTTAGAAATTTAATCATTAACTATTGTTTATGTGACTGTTTCATTTTTTAGGAACATGCGTCCCTGTAAAATAATCATGTTCCCATGGGAAGATGTTGGGGTGTGTTCTTCCGCAACAATTGATAAGATAATATTTGAGGTTGTGGTCTAGGTTATCTATGATCTAGGACCAGGACCATCTTATGTTCCAGCTTCTGTTAGAGAGGATGAAAGTGGTCATAGAATGGACAAGGACTTAGAGTTCCTAAAAAATGAGCATCCCACCTTCCGAGGCATCGTAGAACCTAAGGAATCATGAGACTGGATTGAAAAGATCGAGAACATATTTGAGTTTTGGTTACACATAAGGAGATCAGGGTGAAATGTTCTTGCTTTCTGTTGGAGGGTCCCAGCCACAGGTAGCGGGAATCAGTTCATCAGACTGCTAAGAATGAGAAAATGAACTTGGGGGACTTCAAGTCTGTATTTAATTAATAATACATCCCAAAGGTGTTGCCTTATGCTAGATCCAAAGAGTTCCTAGACAATGTTCAGGGGAATCTATCTGTGATGGATTATGCCTACCATTTTTATAAGATGCATCGTTATGCCCTAAAAATCATCACCAATGAGAAGGCGAATGCCCAGAGGTTTTAGAATGGCTCGTGACCAAAGATATACTCCCAAGTGTTCTTATTTAAGATGGGGACCTATGTTGAGGTTTCTGATCGAGTTTTCATGGTGATGATTGATAGGATAGGTAGGGATGGTTTCTCTGGTTCAGTATTAGTAGTGGGTAGTGTAAAATCCTCATAGACAAAAAGGAAGTGGGAGGATCATGTGAATAAAGGTGGGTGCAGTTCAGGACACTCATTCATGATGTTTTTTTCCAGGGCTTCTGATGTGATATCCAACTTGTTCCACCCATGTGGAATGTCGGGGCACATCTGACCAAAATTCCTACTAAATCTGAGGCCTTGTTACTAGTGTGGAGGAATGGAGAATTTATTGCGCATCTGCAGGGTGGCACGTCACCTTCCGAGTGGGGCTGGGTTAGTGGCATCAAGAGGAGTTCTAGCATAGTCTTAGCCATCAAGGACTAGGGAATATTGATTTGAAGGATGTTGTGGTATGTATGGGTCATCTTCTGAGTATATCTTGATCAGTGCATAACCACAGACTAGCGGTCGTCCTTAAGTAGTGAGCAGACATCTCCATGCGATGGATCACACACCTACTCGATCAGAGGTGGGACCAATGACAGATCAAGATACGATATTGATCCCATGTTCTATAGTCTCTACACTATTTGATAGCATTTTATTTGTTTTATTCACTTCTACCCATTGTGTCGACACGCATAATTTACTAACCCTGTTTTAGTATTTTGTGATGGAGTTGGTGATGTCATTGGGAAAGAAGGAGGAGGGTCCCAGGTGCCCCTCATGTGTGCTTTCTATCCCATGGGTTGAGATGGAGCAGGAAAAGTTGGTCCTACACATATGACTATTTGACATATTACATTTCATGAATTTTCTATTACACTTCCAGGAACACATTGATTACAATAGGTGGAGAGTGAGTTTAACTACACCTGATGGGGGTCGTCAGGTTTTTTGTGGAGAATGGGATCCTCAGTTAGGTCTTGTAGGACCTCTGCACCCAAAGATGTGAAGAATTAACTTCTATTTATCAACACTCGCGCTTGAGGAAAATGGTCTTTACCCTGAAGGTTCACTAACTGATTAAGTAAATGAGTTTCAAGAGGTATTACTGGTTGATTTTTTAGGTTATGCTCCGGAGCGGGATGTGGAGTTTCCAATTGATTAGGTTCCAGGAACACAACCGATATATTTTCCCTCATACTGCATGTCCCCTAACGAGATGATGTAATTAGAGATTTAGAAAGCTGACTATGAATCCAAAGGATACATTCTCCCAAGAATCTATCTTTGGGATACTACTTTTTTGTTCATTAAAAAGGTTAATGGATTCCTCCAGTTGTTCATTGACTACTGAAAGCTGAATAAGCTAACAATTAAGAAAAAATAACCATTGGTTAGAATAGATGATTTGTTTGATTAGTTTAAGGGAGAAACATGGTTTTAAAAAATACAATAACATTTGGGATACAATAAACTCATGGTGGAAGAAGCTGATATCACAAAGATAGCCTTCAAAAGCGTGTATGACCACTTTGATTATTTGTTCATGCCCATCGGATTGACCAATTCTCTAGAGGTTTTTAGGGAACTCATGAACAGGGTTTTCCATCAGTACCTCGATTCCTTTTTTATGGGTTTTTGGATGATATTATAGCAAACTTTGGCTCTATGGGGGAACGAAAACATCTCATGAGGATAGTCTTTGGCACTTTTTTGGATCACCATCACTATGAAAAGTTGTAAATGAACCCTTTCTAGAATAGGGAAGTGAAATTTTTGGGGCATGTTATTTTTGAGCAGGAGTTTTTAGTGGACCCTAAGAATATCAGTTCGATTATGTCAATGAACCAACTGAAGAATGTGTTTGAGATCAAGAGTTTCCTTGGCCTAGCTAGTTATTATAGGTGGTTGTTTCTGGATTTCTCTCGACTTTCTTCACTGATGACCATGTGAAATCAGAAAGATGTGATGTTTGCATGGAGCCCAGAATTTCATGCTTCGTTCGAGGAGCTTAATAGGGGGTTTACTACCACCCCCATTATGATTTTCCAGAGGATGGAAAGGGGTATGTGGTCTATTGTTATTCTTTAGGTATAAGTCTTTTGTGTGTGCTTGTGATAGATGTTCATGTGGTGGATTATAGCTGTTTCCAACTCCAACCACATGAAAAGAATTATATGACCAATTACTTGGACTTTGAAGCGGTGATTCGTTCTTTGATGACATGGCATCGCTACCTCTTTCGGGATTTATTTTTGGTCTAATATGATTAAAAAACCTTGTCTTTTATCATCTCTTAGAAGGACATCAACTAGGGGAATTGTCTTTGGATTGTGTACTTGATGGGATTGACTTGGGAATTTTTTATAACCCATTAAAGGGTAATTTGGTATTCAATGCCTAGGGAAGAAGGGTTCTAGTGCATGATTTGAGGATGTCTATTGATGAGTAGACATTGTTTGGGCACTTTGATCTAATGCATGTGGAGACCATATAGCACAGTAGAGGTGTGTTCTTGGTGAGTATCCAGTTGACTCCTTCTCTGTGGGATTTGATTCAGTAGTAACAACCTATTAATGAGATTTATCAGCAGTCAAGGTAGTTTCATTATGGTGGGGTGATTTCCTATGATTGGTCGTCATCCCTAAAGGGCATCTTATACATCAAGGGCCTCTCAGTAGTGCCATCGTCTCTATGGACTATGTTGATGCAGGATAGAAACCAGTCTCAGTGGGCTATCCATATGAGAGCCATCATGATGTATTATGTATTTTGAAGGAATTTTTGGTTTCCAGGTTTGTGATGGGACATTGAAAACAT
The DNA here is from genome assembly GCA_963277665.1 of Viscum album. NCBI lineage: Eukaryota > Viridiplantae > Streptophyta > Magnoliopsida > Santalales > Viscaceae > Viscum > Viscum album. The sequence continues at coordinate 2,009,171,879 of OY728150.1, forward strand.
AGTGTCAAATATTTCATGTGCCAATAGGTGAAAGTAGAGTATCATAGACCCTCCAATTTTACCTATCCAATACTCATTCCTACTTGAAAGTTGGAATAGGTCAAAATAGACATTATTTTTGGCTTACCACGTACACCTCAGGGTATGAATTCTGTTTGGGTGGTGTCAGATTAGCTGACCAAATCCGACGACTTCATTCTGATCAAAGATACTGCAAAACTGGATGATTAGGGACATTTGTATCTTAAATAGGTGGTGATAATTCATGGTGTTCCATCAAAATTTGTCTCAGATAGAGACCATTTTCACATCTTTGTTCTATGAAGGCCTTTAGATGGCTTTGGGGTCTTAGATTAAGATGGGCATGACATACCATCCACTAAAAAATGGTCAGACAGAGTGGGTGATTTAGATTTTTGAGGACATGCTTCATGTATATGATCTTGACTTTGGAGGTTCCTGGGATATCCATATAGGATTTGATGAGTTTTCTTATAATAACAGTAACTGATCCTTGATTTGAATGGCTCATTTTTTGTTTCACAATTTTTCAGCCTTGTCAGTCCCCCTATTTAGGTTGAGGTAGGTGAGACATCACTATTGGGGACGAGAATTGTGCAGGAGTCTATTTAGAGGGTCATGTTGAATAGGAAGAACTGATTGAAAGATCGAAATTTTCATAAATTATATACATACTTGAAGCATCAAGACATATTTTTTTTAAATGACCGGGTATTCGTAAATGTGGCCCCTCATCTGGGACATCATTGACTAGGAAAGAAAGTGAAGCTAACACTGTGATATGTCGGCCCTCTTGAGTTCACACAGAATATTGGAAATGTACCATATAGGTTGTCCTTACCTTCTCAGTTGAAATCCATCAATGGCGTCTTACATGTCTCCTAGTTGATGAAATATAGCCCAGATCCGTCACATGTTCTCAGTTGGGAAGAACTGTAGATTGAGCCATATTTTTCAGTATCTAAGTGGCCAGCAAAAATAGAGGACACTGAAGAGAAGGTTCTTTGAGGGAAGTCTATTTTTATGGTCTATGATTGTTGTAATCATTGTAGAGTTAAACATGAGATCTGGGAGCGAAAGGCATGGGATAAGGTAGAGTACTCGTTCTTGTTTTTTGATCATGATTTATATTGATTTTCTGTGGTGAAAAGTATTTCATGGAGGGTATAATTGTCACATCAATGAAATATTTTAATGGTATTTTTTAATTTATTTCCATAATTTTTTTTATGGTTTCCATTAATTTCTGGTAGAATGTGTGAGTTTTCATGAATTAGGCCAAACTGTAAGCCCAATAAAAGATTTAATAATATATTTGTTTCCTTTATAAATCCTCCATTTTCATCCATTTTCATCCATTCCAATGCTTAGATATCCTCCCATTCCTATTAAAACCAACATATTATTTTTGACAATTTAGGAATCCATAATCCAAGAGGATTTGGGTTTTCATTTATGGAATTGGTCTTCCCCGGAAGCCCAATTCCAGTTTTAAAAAATAATTGTTTATTTAATAACATATTATTTATTTACTTTTTTTGTGATTCCACCTCCAACTCAATGATAAAATCATTAGAATATCCCCCATTAACTATCCATAATCTTTAGAGGTCGTATGCATCACGAATTAAGGCATGCCTTCATTGTGGTTCCCAACTCATCCAGATTTTAGGATGAAAATTATTTTCTTTATAACTTTTTCATTTCTCACTATTTTTCCCCATTCCAGTTCCTACATTACCTTTTATTAATTATTAGAACAAAAATTCCATTTTTGGTTGTTTTTAAAATCATTTATTAGTGCATTTTGGGTGATTACATAAAGATACCTCCAGTAAGTGGGTCTCCTCCATTTTTTTCATTTTGTGTAGGGTTTCATCCCATATCCATTCGTTAATAATGTCTAGAAACTAGGATTTCAAACTTTGGGTTAATACATTCATTTTGTTGGTCTAATGTTTTATTTATAGTCTTGATCTACCTTCCTTGAGGTGCGATAGTGGTGTGATTTATTTTTCACACAAAGCAATCAAGGGTTATCAGTAATTTGATAGGTGATTCGATGTTCATAAAATATTTGCATCTTAGAAATATGTATTAATTATATTTTACCATTTATATCATTTTATTATTTCTAAAAGAAAAATTTAGTTTTGTTTGTATAGGAAATGAATTTAAAATTCCAATTTCATGTGAAATTGGGTGTATTTCAGGGAAATGTTATATTGACTTATTTGGGGCTTCCCTATAAATACATAATTGATTTTATTGAACTGTAATAGGTATCCCAAGAATGTTTTGAATGAATATACCAATTCATTATTGCTGTGAAAATGCGTTTTAATTGTGTTTTTGGGACATTTGAACTTTAAAGGCCATGTTTCTGTGAAAATGGAGGTTTTAAAAATTTATCATGTCATGCATAACAAGGGAATTCCCTAAAATTGATTGTTTTATTTCAATGAAATTTTTTCAGTGGAATATTCTATTTTGGTTACTCACAAGTGTTCACATAGTGTACAAAGTGGGGTTTTCACAATGATTTGTGTGCAAAACAATACAGAATTTTGAGAAATTGATTCATTAAAAATCAATGTGTTTTACTGTGTGTCTAATGTGGCTTAAAATGTGTATATCTATTGTTCTGATCGTATGTTACCAGTAGTGTGGTTTCATATGAAAAATGGATTTATGAATCATGATGAAATATTTTGAGCACAAAGGGGGATTCCCGGGTACCTAGGTGGCGCCGATTTGTATTAGTATGGCCAGTGAAATAGATGGGTTTTTTCCATTTTTTGCATAGAATTTGGATACCAAAAACACTAAATAAAAAATGTGGATTATTATTGGATACCAATATGTTATGTGTATGTTACCTACTTGTGGCTCGTTCACGATAATTAATTGTTCTATGTTTGCATTATACTGAGGTAGGAAGTACATAGGGTCAGAAACAATCTAGTGCCTAGTGGAGTTCCCGATTTGGATTATCATTGGATTTATAATATATAAATAGTTATACGGTGTTTTTGGTAGTACAATAAATTAGATAACATTTCAATTTAAATGTGTTTAAATTCTTAACTTTTTAGCTTGAAATTTTTTTTCAATTGAATGTTGCATTTCATGGAATTTAGCAATGCTTTCCTTTGCATATTTTACCTTCTTTATTTCACATTGAATTGAATGCACATTAGAATAATTGGATGGTATCATATTGGTCATATAATCATGCACTACACAAACCCCTTCAGTTTAAGTAGTCTTGTTTATGTTTGACTCAAGAAAAGGAAAAGCCTCAAGTGAAGGAAGTTCGGGCTGTTAGACCCCTCCTGCGGTGCAATGTTATGGAGATGACTTAGGGATGACCACCCCCTTGTCATGTGGAGCCTTTGTGGATGTCATGAAGATTTATTTATTTTAATTAGAACCTATTGTACTGTATTCAAATACATGTATTCAATTTTTTCTTTCTCTTGAGACTTTTTTGGATGGAAATTTCATATTTATATTTTGTATTTTTTTAATGTTTTATGATTTCATACTTGGGTAAATCCTACCCAAACTTATTTTTTTGATACAACGGATCTTGTGCTTGCCTGTTGGGTTAGGTAATTCACTTAGAGCCTTTCCATGGGTCAGATTTTGTGCCAATATTGCTGGATACAATATTCAGTTCATGAAACAATTCATGTGATGGTAGGGGACGTCTCAATCGAGGTGTCCAATGCGTTTTACCGCTGATAGGGATATTGTGGAGGTACCACCGAGGTAATTATATCGATAAAATTATAATGATATATTTGGTGGTCCATGTGCCTATGTAATTGGGTGATCAATAGGAGGTGGTCAACATTTTGACTATTTATCACCACCACCCACAGGTTGTCTACACTAGGCTCAGAGAGGTAGAGGATAGGGTCGGGGAAAGCTGCATAAAGTTTAGGATTAGGACCTAGGGGAACCAGAAATGATTCGACATATGATATGTGTCTTTTTAAAATTATCTATAGTATTTAAAGATATATTTTCTAATCATTACATTATCACCACAAATCGTGTATTGGACTGAGATGTTCTGTTTGAAATATTGACTTATCCCTTATGCTTCTAGACACATACTAGAAAAGAATCTGTGATCACACACCAACGTCGATAGTGTGACCTATCAATTGAGACAATAGTTTTAGTCTGAATCTCTAGGTGATATTTTTGATCCCTTATAACGTCATTCACTATATGGATTAGTTCTCTATAGTCCATGTCCTGATTGACTATTTTTGGTAAATAGTATAATGTGTCAGTTTGGATGGAACGATGTTTACCATTTTTCATGAAATTGAATATCGGGTATCATACTATGGACTCATGCATAGGTGGGTGATTATAATTACTTGCCGATTGGATAACATGATGATCGGTGATGTGTATGTTATTAGTTTAAATTTTCTTATAGTGGTGGGGGAGTACATGAATGATGTTTCTGATGATTTCCCAAGTGCACGTCTCTACTGAGATATAGAATTATTCCTTTATTTACACCGTAGTATAAGATTGATATCCACACCAGCATATCATATGGATTCTAAAATGCATCGTATGTTGATGGTACAGTTGGAGGACATGCAGTGAAACAGATTTTTGGGATCCACTATTTCACCATGGGTGGACACAATTTTTATTCCAAAATGGATGATATGAGTTTGTGGTTGTCTGGGGACTGCTAATGACTAAACTATGTTACCATGAAAATCATTTATCTAGTACCGAGGATCAATGAACTATTTGATCATTTGAAAGATGTGTGATGGTTCTCAACGATTTACCTCCAATCATCTTTTTACCAATTTTGAGTACCTGATGAGGACATAATAAGGATGACCTTATGATGTAATTACAATCATTATGTGTACTCGGTGATTCCCTATGGATTGAAAAATGACACATATGTGTTCTTGGGGATCACGAACCACATATTTCATCCATACATATACTGGTTCGTGGTAGTCTTCATTGTAGATATACTTTTGTACTCAATGTTTGTGGAGGAGCACGCGAGACACATAATGATAGTTCTATACATACATCTAGAGAACCAACTTTGTAGAATGATATCGATGTTCTATAAATTTATTGAGACAATGTACTTTCGAGTACATGGTATCATAGTGGAGGAAGTGGTAGTGGACCCGAGCATGGTCGAGGCTGTTTTTTCATGGGAACCACCGATGTGTGTGAATGTGGTGTGGATATTCCATTGTTTGGATGGATATTATAGGAGATTCAAATATGATTCCTCTAGGATATTGACACCAATGATAGATTTTAATTGAAAGGGGTATCCTTTTGTGTGTGTATATATGATATATCTATATTTATAGTTGTTGAGACATATTTTTATTAGATCTTCAATCATGAAATATCCAAAATGAGGGTGTCGAATATGTAGTGTAATTTGGTGAATAGGTAACCAGTCTTGGTTGTGTCTATATGCATAGACTAGAAGTGATAGACTATAGGTCACAATTTTTGAGACCAAATGAGCAGAACAATGTGAACAATGATCGTGAGTTAGCAACATTAGTATTTTTTTGAAGATGAGGTGAAACTACCTGATATTTGATCGGTTTATCATCTACTCTAATCAAAAGAGTCTTCAGTATATCTTTTCTCAAATTGATATCATCTTGAGGCAGAGGCAGTCTAAAGATTACCACTTGGAGAATAATTTTTAGATTTTTATATAATCTTCATATGGATAAGGTTGTTGAATATAATCTTATCTGGATATCCTGTTCACATTTTCTAAATGAGGTGTTGGGGTATTTGTCCTTGTTACAGTTACCCTTAGTGGATGGATATGGAGAATATTACCTATATTCGATGGTTGCCACCCCTACACTCTTACAGCATGTTTGGAAGGGAAAACATGGCTATTTCTACTGTAAGACCTTAGGTGCTCAAATTTCCATGGGACATACTCTTTATAGATATTCAAAAGGGGGATCATAGAATTATTTTCAAAAGACACACAATAGTATCATTGAATTTGTAGGAGGGGGTTTTGAGTGAGTTTTATACATACCATTTTTTGAAAAATCTAAGTGTGGAAAAGATGTACTAGGACCTTTTACACTTATTTTGGTGGACATGGATAATGAAAGGAGGTGTAGATATTGTCTCTTGATGCCGTAGATGTTAGTATATGAAGGATGAACACCAGGTCCCACCAGGGTAAACTCACCGCCATGAACTGTCACGATGGATGTGGGATGGGATATCTTTGGAAATTGGGATAGGTTTACCACTAATAACTAGGAAAATGATTCCATCTAGGAGATCAGTGACCTAATCACTATGTCATCGCACTTCCTAGCTATCTAGGAGCACAGTTATGTAGAGATCATCAGACAACTCTATATTAATGAGATTTTTCTACTCCGTGGAGTATTATTGACAATAGTTTCACATAATGATTCTTACCTTACATCCCTATTTTAGAAGGGATTGTAGAAGGTGTTTTTGACCTAGGTACACTTATGGTTATTGTTTCACAGACAAATGGATAGATGGATAGTGTGGACCGTTCTGATTTTGGAGTACATGCTATGCGATTGGATATTATATTTTTTCCATAGTAAAGAGAATCACCTTACACATGTGTATTTTTCCTAAAAAATAGATTAACTTCTACCATTATAATTGAACCATTTTAGGCTTTGTACAGATGAACCTATAGGTCACCACTTTACTGGACTGACCAAGTAGAGTTACCAATCATGGGATAAAAGTTATTGAGATCTACTACAAAAAATGATGAATATCATCTAGGAGAATATGATGTCCACATAGAGACACCATATGTCTTATATTTTATGAGTTGGAGGCCTTTGGAGTTTGGGTAAGGAGTCTATGTTTTTATTAATGTTTTACCTTGATAAGTATTACATGGATTTGGATGGTCCAGAATGTTATCTATGAGTTTTGTTGGCCATTTACAGATTCATTGTCAAGCTGGTGAGGTGGTGGATCTCTTATCATTACCCCCATTGTTAGACTGGGTACATGACTTCAACCACGTGTTGCAACTAAATTTGTATGTCTAGTCCCCATTGTATGTCACGACATTGGAGAGATGGACATTGAGGAAGGATAAACATGTGTTGAGTACCTAGTAGAGTTCGACGATAGGATTGGGAGGATCCTTTATGGGTGATCTATTCCATTAGTGTGTGTCTGGTGGAAGTATGAGAAAGTCAATAGGGAACTTAAGAGTGGGATTATAACATTCAGGGTATGTACCCTCATCTTGTTTAGTATCATTTTTTGGAATTATAAGGACATGAATCCCTCAGGTGGGAGAAATGCAATGCCACAAATTTTTCATGAAATATTTTTAAATATTATAAATGTAACGCCCCGACCCCAGCTACCCAGAGCCGGTGCGTTACTTCGTAACATTGGCATGATCACAAAGGATCACGTCTCGAAAGACCGATTAGTTTAGTAGCCTTGGAAACACTAGATACATTTGTAAACGTTACATTACATCAAAAAGTGAAAAACTACAATAACAAAGTCTCCATAGTCCACACTCATATCCTCTTCTGACTATTCTTGCAAGTCAGTCATAAAATACTTCTTCACAACCTGGAAAATTTTTAAACATTGAAAGGGGTGAGCTCAAATGCTCAGTAAGAATAACAATAATGCGGAAGCTTTCATAAATAAACATTAACATTTAAGGCAATGTATAACTAAAACAAAAGCCTCTTAAACATGAACTTCAACATAATATGGCAAAAGTAAAATGAGATAATGCCATTTACTTCTTCACATGGATATTCTACTGGTCGAATAATCACATGTAATATCAATAACCACTTTCATAATGATGGAATGCATAATGCCAGACTATCATAACCACATAGCCAAGGCCTCGTGCCAAGACTACAAATAAGATTTTGTCAAGGCCTTGTGCCAAGACACTAGTTTGTCTCATGAGACCTGCCGATGCATCGAGGAGCTATAGCGGGCTCCACCCGTCACTTATTAAGTCCAATGCATTCCTCATATGAATAGGTTTAAACATATCATAAACCATAACATAATCGTATCACATAAAACATGCATAAAGGAAACATAACATTTCCATATTTCAATCACAAGATATCAATACAACACATTGATATAATAAAAATTCTTTCAAAACCATTTTCAATACCAAAATAAAAGAATGTTAAAACATTGTATTTATTTTTCTTTTTTTAAAAAAGGTATGGCTTGTAAAGGAAGCCGAAACTCAAATAATGTTCACGGCGGCGGAGAAGTCGTTGTCGCCGCATAAGTACGGAAAGAAAAACATTCCCTTTTTGTCGTTTAGTAAAATTCTTCGTATAAAAAGATTCCTTTTGAATAAACTTAAAAGTCAAAGGGGTTTATACACTGTATAAAAGAAATTTGTGTATAAAACAAAATATGCCTCAATGAATGGAGATTGAGACGAAGTCCCTTAAAAAGATCATTTTTAAATAAAATATATCTATTATGTGTATTCACTATATGTACACATAAATAATGTATAAATACAATATACAACATAATAATATCATGACATAATTTGAAAGTAGGAGATTAACCCAAAGAATGGAAGTTGGGTTAAGAAATTCCCTTACAAAGATCATTTTTGAAATAAAATAGATCTATTATGTGTATTCACTATAGGTACACATAAATAAAGTAAAAATACAAAATAATACATAATAATATCATGACATAATTTGAAAGTAGGAGATTAACCCAAAGAATGGAAGTTGGGTTAAGAAGTTCCCTTACCTCGTGTCTGACTTGACTCAACCGTTCTTTAACCTCCTGAATAATAAACTAGAGTTAATATATACCTTATTAAGAACCATTTTCAACTTCATTATCCTTATTATATCACTTATTACAATGATATGAACATTATGTAATTATTTAAGTTAATAATGTTCATTTTGTCGGTATTTGGTTCTTAAGTCAAAAATAGGCTTCTTACACTTACATGTTGTTAATTTGGTCAAAGGTTCATTATATCCAGAATGGTATTCATGATGTAGATATCATATATGTCATATATATCCAGTACATACATTCATTTATAATATTACATCACATTTAGAGGTAAGAAATGAAATGCACCGTTCATGGAGACGGTAAGCCGTACGTACGCATGAACGCTACTTCCATTTCTATTTCATATTTTCTGGAATGGAATCATAATGATATGAGAGTATATTATAATTCCAGTATAACAACATATATAATATCATTAACTTTATCCTTCACACATCCCACATATGGTATTAACGAATCAAATCACTTTCAGGGGGCGGTAGTCCGCGCTTCCTAAAATGAAGATATCGTGTTTTACCCATAATGGAAACCATAAAGGTATGCCCAAAATGAAAAAAACAGAAGCTTAAGGAAAACATAAACATATTATATATCATATATAAAAATAGTGACATCATAATGGCCACCTTTGAAGGTGTTAAATGAGTGTTGAACAATCATCGTTTCGGGAGGCAGAATTTCGCCATCCACGGAAACCTTATGTTCTTTAACCATTTGATGTAGTTGTGTGGAAGTGTAGCTCAAATAAATCTTATAACAACATCCTAGTATATTTAAGATACTGGTGTTGTTACAAAAGAAGTAAATAAAAAGAGTTTAGGGGGTTGGAGAAGCAAAATAAAACAAAAGAACATGAGAGAATGAATTACCTTAAAAAGTGTAACTCCTTTTGAGTTGAGCCTAAAGGCTTCCTTTGAAAGGATTCTGCCCAAAGGGAATCCTCTAGGATGAGGAGAGGGATGTGGAGAGAGCAAATGGGCAGGGGTTGGCCGAGCCAATGGCTTGAAGAGTGTGTGAAATGAGGTAGAGGTGGGGGCCTTTTATAAGAGGAGAGGAGGGGCACTTTTGGAAAGTAAAGGAACATTACATTATTTGAAAATGTGTTTCGGTTTTAAAAGGTCCCACATTGATAGAATTCGTGGATAAGGTGATAAGGCATCGAAATCCACTCATCCAATTGGTTTTGGCCATGTGTAGTTCATTGATTTTATATTATCTTTCCATTTTATTTAAATCGTCAAATAATGATGTCATCGCTGCATCATTATTATGTCATAAATAATTAAATTTATTTAATGTCTAAAAATTATAAAAAAAATACTATGATATAGGAAATCTTTTTATCTTTCCAATGACTATTTATAATCAAAATTTGGACTTGTATAACCCCAATTAAAAATTGTTTTAGTAGAACAATTTATGTTAGTGTCATTTTCACTTTAACATTAAATAAAAAGTAATTTATGTTATTTCCCAACAAAAGTGGATCCATGGGGTCCCCAAGTTAGGCCATGGCTTGTCTTGGTCGGCCATGACTCAACCAATGAGGTTGGGACATGTGTCTAGGTCATTTCATATTATTAATGTATTATTTATACCTTAAACTACACTAATTACCACTAATCGCGATTAAGAACTTAAAAGTTACTATTCACCAAAAAATTATTTTGATCTCATTGAACCACATTTTACTTCTTAATGACAACCATGTATGTCGGATTTTTGAAAATCAAATCACAGAAGTTGTAATATTTCATTTAAACGAAAAATCAGTTATTTAACTACCACTTAGTGGTTTCACTATTCATCAAAAATTGAAGTTTTTCAGAATAAGGCCAAAATTTCACCCTAAGCTATAATTGATATTCCGAATTCAAAAATGATGTCTATTTTACAAAATTCCAAACATATAAGTTGTATTAATTAATTTCATAATTAATTCCCGCTGTTACAACAAATAGCGTGTTTTTAAGAAACAATTTATATCAAAAGTTTGGCAACTGTTTATGTCCAATTTCAATGTTAAATTAATTCTAATGACCACCATTGGATAAAATGGTAAAAATATATTCTAATTATACTCTAAAACCACTCAATAGTATAATTTATCACTATGAATTATTTTGATTAAAAAAGTTGTTTTAAGTATTTTTCACTATTCATAAAAATTTTGAAGTTCTCAGAAAATTACAAAAAATTCAACATAGGCTAATTTCAATATTAGGAATACAAAAATGAAGTCCATTTTGAAATATAAAATTTATATAATTTTAAAAAGTGGTTATTACTATTCATAACGGCTATTTTGATTAGTTGTGGTGTGTTAGAACTCGAAGTTGCGTACAATGCAAGCTTTTGCATTATTGAATGAGAAGCGTATCGTGGAAGCTCGGGGTGTTACATTCTCCCCTCCTTTAATAAATTGCGTCCTCGCAATTTGAAATTTTTCTTGGAAAATAAAAGGTTGAAAAGAGAAAATACCTTTGAGGAAAACCCACATCGGAAATAAGGTTAATAAATATATAACATTAAAAGAAAGCAGGATAATTACAAAGGTCACCCGATATAGCCCATTCTAGGATTATAAAAAAATATGGATATGGAGGAGAAACAAACCATCAAGGTCTGATGGAGAGTTATAGAAAACAGGATTAGGAGAAAGTTTAACCACAAGAAAATCACAAACATGTGATTGGTTAAACAGTCATTGAATCCCCAGTTGGAAAAGTTAACCGAAAACATTTTTGTTTTAAGTTACCTTTTATAATGTTGAGGAATTTATTTAGAAGATTTACTAAGAACGTAAGGGAATATACATACTTGTTATGTATACTTTCATTCGTTAATAAATTTTTACCACAAACACAACTTTTACTCCAAATGGTAACGGAACTCAAAAATATTCTATTTATCCTAATTGTATAAGGTTCCAAATGTTAACACATACCATTTAGATTAGTAAAACGATTTTGTAATAACCAGGGACTTCCTGTAGGCTAGTGGTAGGAAATAAAGGCTTGTCGCACTATGATTGTGGGTTCGATTCCTGCAGCTTTGTCCGACGCGACGGGTTATGCCCCACCCTGCAGGTTGTCCTTTTCCTAAAACTATAGTATCATAATATTCCAAAAATAATCTTCATAAATTTTTTTAACCTTAAACAATACTATCCATGGTTCAACTTAATCCATTCCAACCTTAATAGTTATCCAAAATACATCTGTCCAACTCACAGTCCAAATTTTATAAGGAAGGTAAACATAATGAAGATCCTTTATCCCACGTAACAACATGTGAGCACCTTCATCATGTATTCTTTTTAAACATACTGAATTACCATGATCCCTTATTCCTTATAGAATACTAGATATACTCCTTCTATCCAAAAATGTATACAAAACATCAATCAGTTTCAAGGAAGTTAAGTATATCCAATATAATTTATCCAAATCAATCACGTCTTATTCCAAAATCACAATCTCAGTATCAAAACCATATTATGGTTTATCTTTCTCTCAACCATATATTTTCCAAAAATTTAACCTACTGTGGAGTCACTTTTCTTGGTTCCACACAATCTCAAGTCCTTGATGAAATAGTACTGCAGTACAATCCTTATATACTCCATAATTATTATAACCAGTACATCATTGATACAACACTCAAATTAAAAAAAAATCTTTAATAACAACATAAGAACTCTAATCATTACTCCTCATCTGTGGTAGTATCATAACTTGATTATTATCCAATAACATCATTTGGGGCATGCTCTGATGATTTGGACATTGGTTTGCGTAGTGTCCCCAATCCTTGCAGAAGAAGCATTGTACATTTGAAACCATTTTCTTACCCTTGCAGTCACGCACTTTGTGTCCTTTTTCTCTACACTTATAACAAACTCCCATTCCCTTTAGGCAAGTTCCATGATGTTTCTTCCCACAATTACCACATATTGGAAAATTCTTCTTTCCCCTCATCCCTTTATCCATCATTCTCTCTTCCATCCCTTTCATCTCTTGCTTCGCTTCAAAGCCATAGGACTCAGAGAATTCTTTACTTATCCTATTAACACATGATACTATTTCTTCATATGTTGAGAACACATGGGAGACTATTTCCCTTCGAAATGTTGGCTTAATACCGTGAAAGATACTATCCTTCTTACTCTTTGGATCATACGTACCGCTGGAGTTCACATTCCTTCTACTGGGCGCCATTTCTATACAACGGCATAAACTAAGTTAGTTTATGAATCAAAATACATAATTCAATACTTGTAAAACACTTTACATAAATTGAACTATTTATGGATATAATCCATAATCATAAAAAGAAATGTTTTCTTTGAGGAAGTATGTACTCATAACCCTTCATAGTGGTTTGTAAGTAAAATGAGAATTATCCTAAGCATATCCCCCGGGAGTGTCGTAACCAAGAGTGCAGCAAGGCCCGTTTTCGTGCACCAGTTCCCGTTCGAGTCTAGCTCAAAGCGGTGTTTTCGGGTTTTACCCCTAGGTACATTTGTGCCAGAGCCGCCTCTACCTGCTCGTATCCAGACAGGGATGTATTGCTCGGAAAAGTCATAACATCTCTATAATACCAAAATTCTAGGAAGTTCTTTTATACTAATCCTCAGAGTTCATCTTAGGTCTACGTGCTCTAATCAGAGTTTATCTAAATCTAGCTTCCAAGGTTAGTACTAAACTGCCTCTGATACCAACTGTAACGCCCCGACCCCAGCTACCCAGAGCCGGTGCGTTACTTCGTAACATTGGCATGATCACAAAGGATCACGTCTCGAAAGACCGATTAGTTTAGTAGCCTTGGAAACACTAGATACATTTGTAAACGTTACATTACATCAAAAAGTGAAAAACTACAATAACAAAGTCTCCATAGTCCACACTCATATCCTCTTCTGACTATTCTTGCAAGTCAGTCATAAAATACTTCTTCACAACCTGGAAAATTTTTAAACATTGAAAGGGGTGAGCTCAAATGCTCAGTAAGGATAACAATAATGCGGAAGCTTTCATAAATAAACATTAACATTTAAGGCAATGTATAACTAAAACAAAAGCCTCTTAAACATGAACTTCAACATAATATGGCAAAAGTAAAATGAGATAATGCCATTTACTTCTTCACATGGATATTCTACTGGTCGAATAATCACATGTAATATCAATAACCACTTTCATAATGATGGAATGCATAATGCCAGACTATCATAACCACATAGCCAAGGCCTCGTGCCAAGACTACAAATAAGATTTTGTCAAGGCCTTGTGCCAAGACACTAGTTTGTCTCATGAGACCTGCCGATGCATCGAGGAGCTATAGCGGGCTCCACCCGTCACTTATTAAGTCCAATGCATTCCTCATATGAATAGGTTTAAACATATCATAAACCATAACATAATCGTATCACATAAAACATGCATAAAGGAAACATAACATTTCCATATTTCAATCACAAGATATCAATACAACACATTGATATAATAAAAATTCTTTCAAAACCATTTTCAATACCAAAATAAAAGAATGTTAAAACATTGTATTTATTTTTCTTTTTTTAAAAAAGGTATGGCTTGTAAAGGAAGCCGAAACTCAAATAATGTTCACGGCGGCGGAGAAGTCGTTGTCGCCGCATAAGTACGGAAAGAAAAACATTCCCTTTTTGTCGTTTAGTAAAATGCTTCGTATAAAAAGATTCCTTTTGAATAAACTTAAAAGTCAAAGGGGTTTATACACTGTATAAAAGAAATTTGTGTATAAAACAAAATATGCCTCAATGAATGGAGATTGAGACGAAGTCCCTTAAAAAGATCATTTTTAAATAAAATATATCTATTATGTGTATTCACTATATGTACACATAAATAATGTATAAATACAATATACAACATAATAATATCATGACATAATTTGAGAGTAGGAGATTAACCCAAAGAATGGAAGTTGGGTTAAGAAATTCCCTTACAAAGATCATTTTTGAAATAAAATAGATCTATTATGTGTATTCACTATAGGTACACATAAATAAAGTAAAAATACAAAATAATACATAATAATATCATGACATAATTTGAAAGTAGGAGATTAACCCAAAGAATGGAAGTTGGGTTAAGAAGTTCCCTTACCTCGTGTCTGACTTGACTCAACCGTTCTTTAACCTCCTGAATAATAAACTAGAGTTAATATATACCTTATTAAGAACCATTTTCAACTTCATTATCCTTATTATATCACTTATTACAATGATATGAACATTATGTAATTATTTAAGTTAATAATGTTCATTTTGTCGGTATTTGGTTCTTAAGTCAAAAATAGGCTTCTTACACTTACATGTTGTTAATTTGGTCAAAGGTTCATTATATCCAGAATGGTATTCATGATGTAGATATCATATATGTCATATATATCCAGTACATACATTCATTTATAATATTACATCACATTTAGAGGTAAGAAATGAAATGCACCGTTCATGGAGACGGTAAGCCGTACGTACGCATGAACGCTACTTCCATTTCTATTTCATATTTTCTGGAATGGAATCATAATGATATGAGAGTATATTATAATTCCAGTATAACAACATATATAATATCATTAACTTTATCCTTCACACATCCCACATATGGTATTAACGAATCAAATCACTTTCAGGGGGCGGTAGTCCGCGCTTCCTAAAATGAAGATATCGTGTTTTACCCATAATGGAAACCATAAAGGTATGCCCAAAATGAAAAAAACAGAAGCTTAAGGAAAACATAAACATATTATATATCATATATAAAAATAGTGACATCATAATGGCCACCTTTGAAGGTGTTAAATGAGTGTTGAACAATCATCGTTTCGGGAGGCAGAATTTCGCCATCCACGGAAACCTTATGTTCTTTAACCATTTGATGTAGTTGTGTGGAAGTGTAGCTCAAATAAATCTTATAACAACATCCTAGTATATTTAAGATACTGGTGTTGTTACAAAAGAAGTAAATAAAAAGAGTTTAGGGGGTTGGAGAAGCAAAATAAAACAAAAGAACATGAGAGAATGAATTACCTTAAAAAGTGTAACTCCTTTTGAGTTGAGCCTAAAGGCTTCCTTTGAAAGGATTCTGCCCAAAGGGAATCCTCTAGGATGAGGAGAGGGATGTGGAGAGAGCAAATGGGCAGGGGTTGGCCGAGCCAATGGCTTGAAGAGTGTGTGAAATGAGGTAGAGGTGGGGGCCTTTTATAAGAGGAGAGGAGGGGCACTTTTGGAAAGTAAAGGAACATTACATTATTTGAAAATGTGTTTCGGTTTTAAAAGGTCCCACATTGATAGAATTCGTGGATAAGGTGATAAGGCATCGAAATCCACTCATCCAATTGGTTTTGGCCATGTGTAGTTCATAGATTTTATATTATCTTTCCATTTTATTTAAATCGTCAAATAATGATGTCATCGCTGCATCATTATTATGTCATAAATAATTAAATTTATTTAATGTCTAAAAATTATAAAAAAAATACTATGATATAGGAAATCTTTTTATCTTTCCAATGACTATTTATAATCAAAATTTGGACTTGTATAACCCCAATTAAAAATTGTTTTAGTAGAACAATTTATGTTAGTGTCATTTTCACTTTAACATTAAATAAAAAGTAATTTATGTTATTTCCCAACAAAAGTGGATCCATGGGGTCCCCAAGTTAGGCCATGGCTTGTCTTGGTCGGCCATGACTCAACCAATGAGGTTGGGACATGTGTCTAGGTCATTTCATATTATTAATGTATTATTTATACCTTAAACTACACTAATTACCACTAATCGCGATTAAGAACTTAAAAGTTACTATTCACCAAAAAATTATTTTGATCTCATTGAACCACATTTTACTTCTTAATGACAACCATGTATGTCGGATTTTTGAAAATCAAATCACAGAAGTTGTAATATTTCATTTAAACGAAAAATCAGTTATTTAACTACCACTTAGTGGTTTCACTATTCATCAAAAATTGAAGTTTTTCAGAATAAGGCCAAAATTTCACCCTAAGCTATAATTGATATTCCGAATTCAAAAATGATGTCTATTTTACAAAATTCCAAACATATAAGTTGTATTAATTAATTTCATAATTAATTCCCGCTGTTACAACAAATAGCGTGTTTTTAAGAAACAATTTATATCAAAAGTTTGGCAACTGTTTATGTCCAATTTCAATGTTAAATTAATTCTAATGACCACCATTGGATAAAATGGTAAAAATATATTCTAATTATACTCTAAAACCACTCAATAGTATAATTTATCACTATGAATTATTTTGATTAAAAAAGTTGTTTTAAGTATTTTTCACTATTCATAAAAATTTTGAAGTTCTCAGAAAATTACAAAAAATTCAACATAGGCTAATTTCAATATTAGGAATACAAAAATGAAGTCCATTTTGAAATATAAAATTTATATAATTTTAAAAAGTGGTTATTACTATTCATAACGGCTATTTTGATTAGTTGTGGTGTGTTAGAACTCGAAGTTGCGTACAATGCAAGCTTTTGCATTATTGAATGAGAAGCGTATCGTGGAAGCTCGGGGTGTTACAATAAAGATTGATTTTCAGATTAGGTGATTAGACATAGTGTGGTTCCAATGTTCGGTTTTCTGAAAACCAATGCTTTAAAAATATTAAAATATTACATATCATGTGTTTTAATTTTTCTTATAAATGGAAAATAACAACTAACTAGTTACCCTTATCTAAAATCAAAGGACACTATTTCATGTAGAATAGTGGAATTAACATGGTCGTGATCTTACATTGGTAGGTTCTGGTCATTTGTTGAATGTCTCTTGAGGTGCAAAAACGAATAAAAATTAATAATAAAATTAATTTTATTTCATCAACGTAGCGACATGTATATTTATAATAAAATTATTTTCAGTGATTTTTTTAGTATTATAACCCAATAATCATATAAAGACGCCAATGATAGATATTTAAAGAATTATATAAATCATGTGATGACAGAACTTCTAATTAGCATGTGGAAAATGAATATCTTGAGTGATCTCTCCGATGATGATGATGCGGTGATAGTTCCTCATGAGTTAATGATCTGAATCTAGGTAGGATGCGTTATTTAAATTTTCATTTCCCCATTCATATTCATATGATGATCCTGGACTAATCCTCAAACATATTAGCCTACAAATAGATCATTTTTATGAGATTGGATAATTCTATGGGGTTTGACAGGTGATAAATATTCTTAAGGATTATTTTGATTAGTTTATCATTATCTCAAGAAAGAATCGATGAATGAACAAAAAACAACCAATGTTTGTTCATCCGGATTGTTCCCTGTGATTTTTCTCCTAATTTCTCATTCATCACGAGAAAACCTTGGTTCATTGTTCGATTCCAAATAGACATATCGATCATTATGCACCTAGTTCTTAGCATAGTGATCCATGGGTGATGTTCCAGACTCAGTAAAATGCAAAAATGGTGTGGAGGGAATAATATAGATAGATTGATGTGATTCGGGAGAAGCTTTTCTTTTGCAGAGATGCATTGGGATGAATGAAATCAGATTTATAATCTAATTAAATGCCTTAATCCCATCAACCTAGTTTTGAAAAGGTAAAACGACCCTTGATTTGATTTCTTGAGGAGAGTGTATCCATAAAAATGAAGTAGATAATCAGTTTAGGCATGTGCATGTTGTATACGTGTTTTTGGAAAAACCAATTACACACAGAGTGTAGTTCTAGCTACACAACATATGTACTTAGTTGGATAACTCAGTGTGTACATTGGAAATAAATGGGCATGGGGGGACTACAAAAGATTCCTACATTTCATGTATACCTCTAGATAACATGGAATGAACTTGTTACATAGACCACCATGTGTACTGTTTCATGGGAAAGGATACATGAGATGATGTCATGTACAGATACATGACTGAAGTACATGGGTGGACCTCAGATGGAAGGTCGTAGTGTGTAACCCTTACTACACTCCATGTACCCATCTTCTACAGGATACAGATTGGAATGAAATGGTCTATTGTACATGGGATTTACCTGAGAAGAAGGGATACTATGAGTGACTCTAGTGTACGCCATGTACCCCATTTTCATGTTCATCATTCTATTTTCCTCTATATTATTGACATGTTTAATTTTCTTCATTGCCATTATCATTTCCCTAATGGTTTGTATGAAATGTTTCATCCTTCGATAACAATGGTCCCTTCAGCAAGACTTCTAGAATAGAATTTTTTGAGTCCTACAAAGGGGCTTGGAGTGGGATCCTCTATTCATTTCTTCCATACATAGGTGGAGTTCTTGGTATCAACCTGATAATTAATATACGAGCACTGATACTCTACATACATGGTTAATCTATATTGATATGGTGGTATCACTCCATATCCATTGTTGTGATCCTAAACTATTTCGTCATATTATTTTTAGACTACTAGATATTCCTTCTCAATATGGTACCCTTTGAGTAGTATCTCTCGGATGAACTTCATTAGTTAAATTGACTAAAGAGTCTGTTCTACCATATCAGTACTTCGTAGAATCTTTGTGATGAATTCCTAATACTGGGATTCAATGAATCACACATACCTCTAAAATGATCATCATGGTTGGAGTATATATAGATATTTTGTGTAATATGTACTATAGATATAAAATTATGTAGAGCTGACTGTACATTCCTTATTTGTATTTATTTGTTGTTTCTAGGTGGCCTACTGAGTATTGTTATTCTAACTCATAAACATGTTTTTTCACATGTTTAATGTATTATTTATATTATTAACAATTTGATGGAGTCCATGGTGGACCAAAACCATATGGGGCTTAGTGGGACCAAACAAACTGAGGTGTAATCCAGTAGCCTCTAAAAAAGAATACTCAGTATCTTTTTTATACAGACTGGACTTCTGGTTATAGACAATTTTGGTGGGCTTTTATTATGGCCAGGTATACATTACGTTACTTAATAATATTGTTATGGGTTATAGATTTATTAATTCATTTTTACATTGTGGTTTTTACTTTTCATCATATTGTGGTTATGGAGAGGTGTGTGTTCATACAAATAAAAAGTCAACGCCTCCAATTTTATGGATATTCATATTAAGATCTAGTCACCTAATGTGGTCTATTGGGGATGGCCTTGAGGTGTTGCCTTATAGGGCCCACCAAAACAGTTAATGAAATTTCCCCTTATAGTTAATGTTTGATCACAAGCTAATCTCATTTTTACCTAATTCATTTTAATTTACATTAACATTTTTGTAATCATTATTTTCAATAGTTATGTTATCCTTATTATAAAATATAATTTATTGTACTATGAAATAAGAAATATTATATTCTAAATTCAATTCACAGAAGTGAAAAAATTTAATTTAATATTTATGATGCAGATCTCTCAAGACATGGAGTTTTGAAGAAGAGTATTGTTTTTAGAAAAAGTTGAGTCTATATTATCTTAATGACTAATAAAAATCATTTTATGAAACTAATATTTTGTTTATAGATATAAAATCTATAAATTTATTTTAAAACATTAAACATTAAATATTATTTCAAATAATTAATATTGGAATACATTAGTAGTATGAAATAAATAAGAAAACCTATTTTATCTCTATATAAAATGTTATACTTAAACAAAATTTAAATTTAATTAAAAATAATCAGTTTTATTATATTTAGAATAGGATACTTGAAAAAACATTAAAATCTATTTGATCTTTTAAATTGTAACATCTCAACCCAGGTGCCATGCAATAATGCCCTGAGCCGGTCGGTCACATAACCTATGACGTGCCTCCCTGTATGCCACAGGCTGCCAACTAGATGTAAGGGTCTAGTAAGTCAGTCATAGAGATACTATGCCCTATTTTTATAGTTAAACACCATAATTAGTAAATAAGAAATTGAGGAAATATATTTAATCCAAATAAGTACTAATATCACTAGATAGTTGAACTAGAAATACATTACTCAACTGAAAGGGTAATATACCATGCCAAAGTTTCAAAGAGTATAACATGAAACATAAAATAAATACACTAAAGAATCTCAATTGGGTTCAAAACCATGGCCAGTTCTATCATCAATGTTTGTGAAATAGTGGGTTCCCTAGACCCAAATATTATATTCTTTTGATTACCATATCGTGTATAGAGTTAACTATGCATGATGTAATCTTAGCATTATAGTGTAGACTTTTCTGCATCCACCATTGAAATAGTAATGTCCAATGATTAATTGTCGTATCGAAATGTTATAGCAGTTCCCAGGCTATAATGGGAACCAATAGATACTATGACATTAATCATAAATATATGTTCTATGGTCTAGATACATCTTACTAATTGGATATAGTAGATGTCTGACCATTAGGTGATGGGGACTCATAAGCATTGGGACTTCTTCTCATGAAGTTTGCACTAGGTGATCTCTAGTAGTGAGATCTTGAGGACTGACCCGCCTATAGTAAATCCACATGTTTTAGGTGTCATTGGATGTTCCTATATACAATCATGTGTTGTGGTCTCTTGACTAGAGATCATTACCAATGATTTCCATTTGATAGCGTACTTTGATGCAAGATTAAAACCATGGCAATGAAGTCGTGGGGAGGTAGTTTGTGTCAGGTGTGTCATTGGTGGCATGACATTGGTTAAATGGTCAAGAAAGGATTTGTCGCTTCTAGGTTATGGAAGTAATATATATCTGGCCACGATTATATTGATGAAAGTACCTTTATATGACCATGGCCATTGAAGTCGTGGGTAAATCCATCCAGTTACATCAACAAACAAGAAAGCATTAAAAGCATGATGACATGAGAGTGTCTCCAACTTTATGAGATATTATAGACAACAAGATTATATTAAATAGTGCATGTTTGTAGGTTTGTTTTCACTGATGTGACAATACTTATTTCTTCAGGGGCCATGATGGGTTGCTAGATCCCGCTCTTGGTCTGTGAATACTATTCACAGGTGTCGAAATAATTCCCTAGAGGGTCACACACAATAGCGTATTCAAGAATCTTCCCTATTCAGTTGAATAGGAGAATGGGACATAGTGAGCCCTACCAAAAGGGTCTGAGAACTGTCCAAAGTTAAATGATCACCAATGCATTTAATAAATTCAAATTATTCAAGTTTAGAATAATGATTATTGAATTTATTTATTAAATGTATTTATGAGTTTTTAAGTAAACACATGAAAAAATATTAATTGAAGAATATTAAATTATTCAAGGTTCAATTAATATTTATGGGAGCGATGGGTTGGTTTAATGAATTAATTATTATCATGTAATATACTTTAATATATTACAAGTAAATGATAATAATATTTATGGCATAGATTAGTAGTCATAAAATGTTGTTGATGGTGCGTTAAGTATTCAGGGACGGTGAGGCGATACCGGTTATTTTAATTGAGCACTATAAATAGAAGAGGAGAGGCATTTTCCAAACACTATTCCTGGAGCTTATCTCTACTCTTCTCTCTCTTACATTCTAGAGATAGATGCTCTGGATCAAAGGAGCTCAGATGGAGCTCTCTCTCGGGCATCACAAGTGAAGTGATGCGGTGATCGTTGAAAAGTCGAAAGCATCGTCGGTATTCTGCGCTAGCACCGAGACTATGACAAACGGCGCTCCCACGGATTCCTTGAAGCGCGTGTCGAAAATCTACAGGAATTCGGCTTCAGATTCTTCGAGCATCGATTACCAACCATGAGAAGACGTCGTGCGCAGCTTCGGATCTAAACCAGGTATTTTACGGTGTAGGTTTTTACTTAAAAAAATTCACACGTGGTCCTTGGATTTGACTAGGTTACTCTTCACCAACGTCAGAAAGTTCACGCCGAACGTCTGTGGAAATTTTTTAAAACCCACCGGTTTGGGGCTTCGCTGCGTGCCCGGTTCCAACAAGTGGAATAAGAGGGATTCAAGTTGATTTTAAGACATGAAAAATTAAATTTGCAATAATTCTTAAGGGTGTTGTCGATACGGTCCCAACGCCGCAGACGAAATCCAAATCGGACATCGGATGGCCAGTTTGCAGCCATCCGAAATTTCGAATTCAAGTTCGAGATTGATTTTTTTGT
Source organism: Viscum album (assembly GCA_963277665.1). NCBI lineage: Eukaryota > Viridiplantae > Streptophyta > Magnoliopsida > Santalales > Viscaceae > Viscum > Viscum album. The sequence goes on from OY728150.1 coordinate 2,009,194,968, forward strand.
GAGTATATCTCACCAGAAAATCAATTTTGGTTTTGAATTCATTTTATTAAATCTTAATTATATTATTATTATAATAATAAAATTATTTGGATTTATTATAATAATAATATTTATATTGTTATAATAATTATAATATTATAATATTATTATTATTTTTCCAATGCATAATATAGGCTTTGGAAAAAAACATTTAAAGGGAAGAGAATACTTCATTGTAAGTCTTAATGTTTAAAAAAAAGGGAAGAAGACCTTAATTTAGGTCTTGTTAAAATGAAAAAAATAAAGTGGAATAAGACCTAATTTTAGGTCTTGTTAAAAAAAACCAAGGTGGGGACGTCCTGCATGTGCAGGTCATGAATAACATTTTAGGGCACCTCTTCTCCCCACACACTGTAGCACACAATAGCAGCACACTTCCAGGCCACCCTCCCTCACCCCGAAACCACGCTCGTCTTCCCTGCAGAACTACTCGCACCGGCCCCGGCGCAGAAGCCCTTACCATGCCTTCTGCATTCGACCTCCCTGTTAGAGCTGCCCCTTGATGTCCTCTGGTCTTCCCGGCTATGCACCAGGCAGAGCAACAGACATCCTCCTCCCTGCTCAGTGGAGCAGCAGCGCACAGCACCAGGTGTCGTCCCAGCACCTCCTTTATAAGGCCCCATCCTTAAACCTTACTTAATCTTGAGTTTATATAAGATTACACATTGAGGATCTTTTCAGGTTTAGAGTTATAGAAAATTAGATCATAAAACTTGCAATACATTCCACATTTAAACAATGTGGTTACATAAAAGATAAGATTCATTCTTCCCATCAACGAAAACATATTTAAAATAATACTTGTATTCTTTCTTGACACATACTTAACACTATCGTCACATCACGTACCATTCCTTTGACCTGTGAAAAACATTTCAAAAACATGGGATGAGCATAAAAAGCTCAGTAAGGGTTATAAAAAAATATGGAAAGGAAACATGTGTTCATATATACATAAGAATGAAATCATACTTTACCCATAAAACATAGGCACATTAACATACCTCATCAAATCATGAATAAATCATAGAAATCATAAGACATAAAAGTTAACTTGAGGCATTCATAACATTCTTGCGTAGGGAGTAACCCTCTTGGTTATGTTTTGGAATACCCATCATAGTATATTCTCTAAATCTCTTCGGAGAAACCTTAATGTTTCACTCCTTCACATTACCCAATGCATTAGAGAGCTATATCGGGCTCACCCTCCCTTAGTTTATCATGGAACCACCCGTTCTTCATAACAATGCCCAAGAACCCTAACATAATCGTATCACATAAAACATGCATAAAGGAATCATAACATTTCCAAATTTCAATAACAAGATATCAATAAAACACAATGATATAAAAAACCTTATAAAAACCATTTTCAATAAAAAAAATAAAATAAGGTAAAAAATGGTATTTATTTTTCTTTTAAAAAGATTTAATGGCTTGTAGAGGAAGCCGAAACTCAAATAATGGTCACGGCGGCGGAGAAGTCATTGTCGCCGCGTACGTATGACAAAAAAAATTTCTTTTGTCATTTTGTAAAATGCTTCGTATAAAGAGATTCCTTTTGGATAAATGTAAAATTCAAAGGTGTTTATACACCGTATAAAAGAAAGTTCTGCATAAAACAAAATATGACTCAATTAAAGGAGATTGAGATGAATTCCCTTACAAAGTCGGTATCCTTGGTTTAAGGATAAATCAACTACATAATTATGTGTGACAAAAGAATACACAAAATATAAGGGGATATTAAGTGGAAAACAATAAGAGGATATTCACACATATTCATAGAACGACATATTCAAGGAATACATTTTTATCCCAAAGAATAAAATTTGGGATAAGAAGTTCCCTTGCAAAAATTTGACAGCCTAACAGCGTCACTACAAAATTCAGAAAATGAGTTGATGATAGATAAAAAGGGTATCTCATCACATGGACATAAAATTTAAATCAATAAGGACATAGAAGGACATATCACAACATAATAGTATGTGAATTAAAAGAAATAACAAAATAAGTCTTTTAAAAAGAGGAGGGTGAAAGGTTCCCTTACCGACATGGGTATCTTTCGAAACATACGCCCCGTGAAAGAAGGACAATACAACATTGATGTAAATGCTCATAAATGAATGTATATTACACAATGAGTAAAATAATTTGTAGTACATACATAACTATAAGGAAATTTTGGCAAATGTAGCATAAATATCATGGGAATAAAAGTGAGATGAAAAATCCCTTACGAAAACTCGGCAGCCTAACAACGCCACATAAAACTTCCAAAATGGATTGGTGAGAGGAAATAGGGTCTCTCATCATATAAACATAATGTTTACAAAAAGAGGAATATAAAATAACATCCCCCATAATAACAAATAAGATCTTAAAAGAAGTTACATAAAGGAGATTACTTAAAATGAAAGAGAGAGGTTAGATCTATTACGAAAACTCGGCAGCCTAACGGCGTCACTCATAACTTCCAAAATGGATTGATGAGAGAGAATAGGGTCTCTCATCATATGAACATAAAAATTACAGTATTAGTAATATAAAATAACATCCCAATAACAAGAAAAATGAGATTTAAAAGGAATGACATAAAAGAGTGTACATTAAAAGAAAGAGAGGAGTCGGATCCCTTACCTCAAGTCCAACTTGTCTTGTTAGTTTCTTTATATTCGTTAAAATCAGGTAACTCCCTATGGTTTGAGCTCAAAGGCTTCCTTGGGAAGACTTCTGCCGAAAGTGAGGCTTCAAGGAGTAAGAGAGGGAAGTGGAGAGACAAAATGGGCAAGGGTTGGCCGATCCAAAGGCTTTGGGAGTGTGGGTAAGGAGGTAGAGGTGTGGGCCTTTTATAAGAGGATAGGATGGGTACTCTTGGATAGTAAAGAAAAGTCACTTTATTTTAAAATGATATTCAGATTTAAGAGGTCACACATTGATATAATTAGATTATAAGGTTATTAGGGTTTGAAATCCACTCATACAATAAGTTTTGGACATGTGTACATCTTAGATATTACATTATCATTCCATTTTATTTAAATCCTTTATTAATGAGGTAATCGCTGCATCATTATTATGTCATAAATAATTTAATTTATTTAATGTCTAATAATTATAAAAAAAACTATCATGATGTAGGAAATATTTTTATCTTTCAAATGATTATTTATAGTCAAAAATCTGACTTGTATAACCCCATGTAAAAATTGTTTTAGTAAAACATCTCATGTTTGTGTCGTTTTTACTTTAACATTAAATAAAAAGGTATTTATGTCATTTTCCAACCAAAGTGGATCCATTGGGTCCCCAACATGACCCATGGATTCTCTTGGTCGGCCATGACACATCAAATGAGGTTAGGACATGTGTTTAGGTCATTTAATTTTATTAAAACATTATTCTTACCATAAACTACACTAATTACCTCTAATCGCGATTAAAAACTTAATAAGTTACTATTCACCAAAAAATTATTTTTATCCCATTGAACCACATTTTACTTCATAATGAAAACCATGTATGTCGGATTTTTGAAATTAAAAACACAAAGATGACAAAATTTCATCTCAACGGAAATATCAGTTTTTATAAGTACCACTTAGTGGTTTCACTATTCATCAAAAATTGATGTTTTTCAGAAAAATCCCAAATATTCACCCTAAGCTATATTTGATATTCCAAATTAAAAAATGAAGTCTATTTTAAAAAATTCAAAACATATAAGTCACATTAATTAATTTAATAATTAATTCCCGTTGTCAGAGCAAATAGCTTGTTTTTATGAAACAATAGGTATCAAAAGATTGACACTAGTTTAAGTCTGATTTCAAAGTGAAATTAATTACAATGTCCACTATTGGATTTAATGGTAAAAATATATTCAAATTTTAATTTAAAACCAATTCAAAAGATAATCTAATCATATAAATAAATTAGATTAAAAAGAGGTTTTGATTTAAAATACAACATTTTACACTTTTAATTAAAAAATGAACTTTTTCGGAAAGATACCAAAAATTTACACAAAGTAAATTTTGATGTCCCAATTCTTAAGAAGAGTTTTATTTGGTCCAATATAATGTATAAGAGTGAACAAATCTATATTTAATGACGGTTCTCCATCAAAGACGATAAGTTAACCTTTAGTGAAAAATAGGGCATATACGCCTAAAATTGAATTCTTTCCGTATTTTATGCCTTTATATTTTATTGGATAAATTTAAAAACTTTTAAAAAAATATATAATCATATTTTAGTTAATTCTATCCACTCCCGCCAATACAACGACTACATGTTAACTACCATTTAAAATAATATTATTAGAGTGCAACGTAAGATTCCCAAGAAACACGTTGTTGCGTTATGGGTATGCCATCGAGCATAGCGTCCCCTTTAAAGTCATATAAATATTTTATTCACAAATATGGATAAATATGAAAATTCAATATTCTTTATTTACCTGGGGTGTTACATCCTTCCCCCCTTTCGGGAATTACGTCCTCGCAATTTTTAAAATTTAGCTTGGAAACATCCTTGAAAGTCCCACATCGGAACAAGAGTCGGTAAAACAATCAGTTTAAAATAAAGGAAGATAAGTACAGAGGTCTCCTGAGTTAACCCATACTAGGATTCCCTGATGAAAAACATGGACATGGAAGAAAAAGTAAAGGGTCATGTTCTTTAGGGAGAGTGATAGATAACATGTCTAGGAGAAAGTTAACCATAAGAAAATCACAAAATTGTGATGGGTTAAACGGTATTCGATTCCCCAGTAGGAAAAGTTAATAGACATCATTTTTGTTTTATGTTACTTTTTATTGATTAATTTATTCATATGGAAACATAATCACTTATTATGTTGACTTTCATCTTTTACTAGATTCCTTAATCAAACTCATATTTATTTCCAAAAGACGAGTATTTAGGGAGACTTGTTCGCATTAAGAGTACTATAATCAACTTCTAGAGAGTCACCTAATCCACAAAAGGGAACTATATATTTCCCATGTCTTTAGACTTTATCCAAAACCAAAACCAAAAAAGTTAGTACAAGATCAGATAATCCAGAAAAGGATAGCCCTTTATAAAAGGAAAATCTATTCTTAATCTCAAAAATTTGTCCAACAAAACCCAAAGTTCAATGAGGACCATTCTATAATCAATTTGTCCATAAAATTTTTAAAAGTAAACCAAAATAAGATTGAAACCCAAATATTTTAAGGATTTAGTCACATAGTCTACCAAGTTAAATCGTATCATTTATCTCCAAACCACATCAGTTGCTCTTAATGTCTCGTATTGAAAATTAACCTAATCAAATATCATCCATGATAGGTTAATATATTTCCATAGATAACCCAAAATCAAGTTACTCTTAATTCATAAAATCATATAACTAAAAAGAATAAGTCAAACTAACCAGGGACATCACGTAGTCTTGTGGTAGGCGATAAATACTAGTCGCACTTTGGTTGTGGGTTCGATTCCCGCAGTTTTGTCCGACGCGACGGGTAGTCACACCGTCTGCATGTTTTCCTTTTTCCAAAACTATATAATTCTTAAAACATTCCCCAAAATGAGATAAAATCATCAAAAATAATCATAACATATTTTAACCTCATGTTTATCTCATGCCTTTCATTTTCCATCATAACATATAATAACCCATAATTTCCTCAAAAGTAAGGATCATATAAACTCTAATGGTTACCTTTATAATTATTACCTGAACATCCACATCGATTGGTCATCTCGTACATGATGCATTACAGAGCATACCAATGTTCAAGTGGATGATCATGACTCCTTGATAGTTGGTTTAGAACAACCATGAGTTTCATCATTGAATAACCCATTTCATCTAGTCTCTTAATCAGAGAACCACCATAGTTTCCTTCAAACCTATTGTCACTTTGGTGCCTTCTAGATCCATCCATTCACTAAAAACAGAAAGGTCAGTGTGAGTATATCAACAAAACCATCATGTACTAATGAGGAAGATAAACACTAAGATATACTTACTCATTCACTTTATCTAAAACTAGAACTCTTTCTGAAATCCTGACCATTATGGTACTGTCACTTATGCTTAAAGATTACCCTAACCTCTAAAGTTATCTAAACTGACCTTTGATACCAACTATAAGGCCCCAGCCTTAAACCTCACTTAATCTTGAGTTAATAGAAGATTACGCATTGAGGACCTTTTCAGGATTAGTGTTTTAGAGAATTAGATCATAAAACTTGCATTACATTCCACATTTAAACAAATTGGTTACATAAAAGGCAGGATTCATTCTTCCCATCAATGGAAACATATTTAAAATAAAACATGGATTCGTTCTTGACACATCCGTAACACTATCATCACATCACGTACCTTTCCCTTGACCTGCGAAAAACATTCCAAAAACATGGGATGAGCATAAAAAGCTCAGTAAGGGTTATAAAAAAATATGGAAAGGAAACATGAGTTCATATATACATGAGAATGAAATCATACTTTACCCATAAAACATAGGCACTTTAACATACCTCATAAAATAATTAATAAATCATAGAAATCATAAGACATAAAAGGTATCTTGAGTCATTCATAACATTCTTGCGTAGGGAGTAACCCTCTTGGTTACGTTTTGGAATACCCATCACAGTATATTCCCTAAATCTCTTCGGAGAAACCTTAACGTTTCACTCCTTCATGTTACCCAATGCATTGGAGAGCTATATCGGGCTCACCCGCCCTTAGTTTATCACGGAACCACCCATTATTAATAACAATGCCCAAGAACCATAACATAATCGTATCACATAAAACATGCTTAATGGAAACAAAACATTTCCAAATTTCAATCACTGGATATCAATAAAACACATTGATATAAGAAAACCATATAAAAACCATTTTCAATACCAAAATAAAATAAAGGTAAAACATGGTAATTATTTTTCTTTTAAAAAGAAGGTATGGCTTGTAGAGGAAGCTGAAACTCAAATAATGGTCACGACAGCGGGGAAGTCATTGTCGCCACATGCATATGACAAAAACATTCTCTTTTGTCGATTTGTAAAATGCTTCGTATAAAGAGATTCCTTTTGGAAAAATGTAAAATTCAAAGGGGTTTATACACTGTATAGAAGAAATTTGTGTATAAAACAAAATATGCCTCAATGAAATGAGATTGAGATGAATTCCCTTACAAAGACGGTATCCTTGGTTTAAGGATAAATCAATTACATAATTATGGGTGACAAATGAATACACAAAAAATAAGTGGATATAAAGTGTAAATCAATAAGAGGATATTCACACATATTCATAGAACGACATATTCAAGGACTATATTTTTATCTCAAAGAATCAAATTTGGGATAAGAAGTTCCCTTGCAAAAATTTGACAGCCTAACGGCATCACTACAAATTTCCGAAAATGAGTTGATGAGAGATAAAAAGGGTATCTCATCACATGGACATAAAATTTAAATCAATAAGGAAATAGAAGGACATATCCCAACATAATAGTATGTGAATTAAAATACATAACAAAAGAAGTATTTTAAAAAGAGGAGGGTGAAAGGTTCCCTTACCGACATGGGTATCTTTCGAAACATACGCCTCGTGAAAGAAGGACAATACAATATTGATGTAAATACTCATAAATGAAAGTATGTTAAACAATGAGTAAAATAATGGGAAGTACATACACCACTATATTAAAATTGTGGCCAATGTAGCATAAATCTCACGGGAATAAAAGTGAGATGAAAAATCCCTTACGAAAACTCGGCATCCTAACAGCGCCACTTAAAACTTCCAAAATGGATTGATGAGAGGAAATAGGGTCTCTCATCATATCAACATAAAGTTTACAAAAAAAGTAATATAAAAGAACATCCCCCATAATAAAAAATAGGATCTTAAAAGAAGTGACATAAAGGAGAGTACGTAAAAAGAAAGAGAGTGGTTAGATCTAGTACGAAAATTCGGCAGCCTAACGGCGCCACTCAAAACATCCAAAATGGATTGATGAGAGAGAATAGGGTCTCTAATCATATGAACATAAAACTTACAGTAAGAGTAAAATAAAATAATACCCCTATAACATGAAAGATGAGATTTAAAAGGAATGACATAAAAGTGTGTACTTTAAAAAAAAAGAGGAGTCGGATCCCTTACCTCAAGTCCAACTTGTGTTGTTCATTTCTTTATATTTCTTAAAATCGGGTAACTCCCTTTGGTTTGAGCTCAAAGGCATCCTTGGGAAGACTTCTGCCAAAAGTGAGGCTTCATGGAGTAATAAAGGGACATGGAGAGACAAAATGGGTAGGGGCTGGCCGAGCCAAAGGCTTTGGGAGTGTGGGTAAGGAGGTAGAGCTGGGTGCCTTTTATAAGAAGAGAGGAGGGGCACTCTTGGAACGTAAAAAAATTCTCTTTATTTTAAAATGATATTCGGATTTAAGAGGTCCCACATTGATATAATTCGAGGATAAGGATATTAGGGTTCGAAATCCACTCATCCAATATGTTTTGGACATGTGTAGGTCTTAGATATTACATTATCTTTCCATTTTATTTAAATCCTTTATTAATGAGGTAATCGCTGCATCATCATTATGTCATAAATAATTTAATTTATTTAATGTCTAAAAATTATAAAAAAACTATCATGAGGTAGAAAATCTTTTTATCTTTCCAATGATTATTTATAGTCTAAAATCTAACTTGTATAACCCCACGTAAAAATTGTTTTAGTAAAACATTTTATGTTTGTGTCATTTTTACATTAACATTAAATAAAAAGGTATTTATGTCATTTTCCAACCAAAGTGGATCCATGGGGTCCCCAAGTTGACCCATGGATTGTCGTGGTCGGCCATGACACATCCAATGAGGTTATGATATGTGTCTAGGTCATTTAATTTTATTAAAACATTATTCTTACCATAAACTACACTAATTATCTCTAATCGTGATTAAAAACTTAATAAGTTACTATTCACCAAAAATTATTTTTATCCCATTGAACCACATATTGCTTCTTAATGACAACCATGTATGTCAGATTTTTGAAATTAAAAACACAAAGATGACAAAATTTCATTTAAATGGAAAAATAAGTTTTTATAAGTACCACTTAGTAGTTTCACTATTCATCAGAAATTGAAGTTTTTCAGAAAAATCCCAAAAATTCAACCGAAGCTATATTTGATATTCCGAATTCAAAAATGAAGTCTATTTTACAAAATTCAAAACATATAAGTCACATTAATTAATTTAATAATTAATTCCTGTTGTCAGAGCAAATAGCGTGTTTTTATGAAATAATAAGTATCAAAAGATTGACAGTAGTTTAAGTCTGATTTCAAAGTGAAATTAATTCCAACGACCACTATTGGATTTAATGAGAAACTTATATTCTAATTTTACTTTAAAACCAATTCAAAAGTTAATCTAATCATATAAATAAATTAGACTAAAAAGTGGTTTTGAATTAAAATACAACATTTTACATTATTCATTAAAAAATGAACTTTATCGGAAAGATACCAAAAATTTACACAAATTAAATTTTATTGTCCCAATTCTTAAGAAGAGTTTTATTTGGTCCAATAGAATGTATAAGAGTGAACAAAACTATATTAAATAATGGTTCTCCATCAAAAGGCGATAAGTTAACCTTTAGTGAAAACTAGGGCATATACGCCTAAAATTGAATTCTTTCTATATTTTAAGCCTTTATCTTTTATTGGATAAATGTAAAAACATTAAAAAAAATATATAATCATATTTTAGTTATTTCTATCCATTCCCGCCAATACAACGACTACATGTTAACTACCACATAAAATAATATTATTAGAGTGCAACGTAAGATTCCTATGAAACTCGTTGTTGCGTGTTGGGTACGCCATCGAGCATAGCGTCCCCTTTAAAGTCATATTAATATTTTATTCACAAATATGGATAAATATGAAAATCTCATATTCTTTATTTACCTGGGGTGTTACATCCTTCCCCCATTTTGGGAATTGCATCCTCAAAATTTTTAAAATTGAGCTTGGAAACATCCTTGAAAGTCCCACATCAGAACAAGAGTTGGTAAAACAATCAGTTTAAAATAAAGGAAGATAATTACAGGGGTCCCCTGAGTTAACCCATACTAGGATTCCATGAAGAAAAACATGGACTTGGAAGAATAAGAAAAGGGTCATGTTCTTGAGGGAGTGTGATAGTAAACATGTCTAGGAGGAAGTTAACCATAAGAAAATCACAAACTAGTGATGGGTTAAACGGTATTTGATTCCCCAGTAGGAAAATTTAATAGACAAAATTTTTGTTTTAAGTTACTTTTTATTGAGTAATTTATTCATAAGGAAACATAATCACTTATCATGTTTACTTTCAACATTTACTAGATTCCTTAATCAAACTCATATTTTTTTCCAAAAGACGAGTATTTAGGGAGACTTGTTCGCATTAAGAGTACTATAATCAACTTCTAGAGGGTCACCTAATCCACAAAAGAGAACTATATATTTCTCATGTATTTTGAATTTAACCAAAACCAAAACCAAAAAGGTTAGTACAAGATCTGATAATCTAGAAAATGATAACCATTAATAAAAAGAAAATCTATTCTTAATTTCCAAAATTTGTCCAACAAAACCCAAAGTTCAACGAGGACCATTCTATAATCAATTTTTCCATAAAATTCTTCAAAGTAAACCAATCTAAGATTGAAACCCAAATATTTTAAGGATTTAGTCACATAGTCTACCAAATTAAATCGTATCATTTATCTCTGAACCACATCAGTTGCTCTTAATGTCTCATATTGAAAATTAACCTAATCAAATATCATCCATGATAGGTTAATATATTTCCATAGATAACCCAAAATCAAATTACTCTTAATTCATTAAATCAACTAACTAAAAAGAATCAGTCAAACTAACCAGGGACTTCACGTAGTCCAGTGGTAGGTGATAAATACCAGTCGCACTTTGGTTGTGGGTTCGATTCCCGTAGCTTTGTCTGAGGCGACGGGTAGTCACACGGTCTGCATGTTTTCCTTTTTCCAAAACTATATAATTCTTAAAACATTACCCAAAATTAGATAAAATCACCAAAAATAATCATAACATATTTTAACCTCAAGATTATCTCATTCCTTTCATTTTCCATCAGAACATATAATAACCCATAATTTCCTCAAAAGTAAGGATCATATAAACTCTAATGGTTACCATTATAATTATTACCTGAACTTCCACATCGATTGGTCATCTCGTACATGATGAATTATAGAACATACCAAGGTTCAATTGGATGATCATGACTCCTTGATAGTTGGTTTAGAACAACCATGAGTTTCCTCATTGAATACCCCATTTCATCCAGTCTCTTAATCAGAGAACCACCACAGTTTCCTTCAAACCTATTGTCACTTCGGTGCCTGCTAGATCCATCCATTCACTAAAAACAGGAAGGTCAGTGTGAGTATATAATCAAAACCATCATGTACTAATGAGGAAGATAAACACTAAGATATACTTACTCCTTCACTTTATCTAAATTTAGAACTCTTTCTGAAATACTAACCATTATGGTACTGTCACTTATGCTTAAAGATTACCCTAACCTCTAAAGTTATCTAAAATGACGTTTGATACCAACTATAAGGCCCCAGCCTTAAACCTTACTTAATCTTGAGTTAATACAAAATTACACATTGAGGATATTTTCAGGTTTATAGTTTTAGAGAATTAGATCATAAAAATTGCATTACATTCCACATTTAAACAAAGTGGTTACATAAAAGACATGATTCATTCTTCCCATCAACGGAAATATATTTAAAATAAAACATGGATTCTTTCTTGACACATCCTTAACACTATAATCAAATCAGGTACCTTTCCATTGACCTATGAAAAACATTTCAAAAACATGGGATGAGCATAAAAAGCTCAGTAAGGGTATTAAAAAAATATTGAAAGGAAACATGAGTTCATATATACATAAGAGTGAAATCATACTTTACCCATAAAACATAGGCACTTTAACATACCTCATCAAATCTTGAATAAATCATAGAAATCATAAGACATAAAAGGTAACTTGAGGCATTCATAACATTCTTGTGTAGGGAGTAACCCTCTTGGTTACGTTTTGGAATACCCATCATAGTATATTCCCTAAATCTCCTCAGAGAAACCTTAATGTTTCACTCCTTCACGTTACCCAATGAATTGGAGAGCTATATCGGGCTCAACCGCCCTTAGTTTATCACGGAACCACCCGTTCTTCATAACAATGCCCAAGAACCATAACATAATCGTATCACATAAAACATGCATAAAGCAAACATCAAATTTCCAAATTTCAATCACAAGATATCAATAAAACACATTGATATAAAAAACCTTATTAAAACCATTTTCAATACCGAAATAAAATAAAGGTAAAACATGGTATTTATTTTTCTTTTAAAAAGAATGTATGGCTTGTAGAGGAAGCCGAAACTCAAATAATGGTCACAGCGGCGAAGAAGTCATTGTCGCCGCATACGTATGAAAAAAACATTCTCTTTTGTCGTTTGTACAATGCTTTGTATAAAGATATTCCTTTTGGATAAACGTAAAATTAAAACGGGTTTATACAACGTATAGAAGAAAATTTTGTATAAAACAAAATATGCATCAATGAAAGGAGATTGAGACGAATTCCCTTACAAAGATGGTATCCTTGATTTAAGGATAAATCAATTTCATAATTATGTGTGACAAACAAATACGCAAAATATAAGTGGATATTAAGTGTAAAACAATTAGAGTACATTCACACATATTCATAGAAAGACATATTCAAGGACTAAATTTTTATCCCAAAGAATAAAGTTTGGGATAAGAAGTTGCCTTGAAAAAATTTGACAGCCTAACGGCGTCACTACAAAATTCAGAAAATGAGTTGATGAGAGATAAAAAGTGTATCCCATCACATGGACATAAAATTTAAATCAATAAGGACATAGAAGGACATATCCCAACATAATAGTATGTGAATTAAAAGACATAATAAAAGAAGTCTTTTAAAAAGTGGAGGGTGAAAGGTTCCCTTACCGAAATGGGAATCCTTTGAAACATACGCCCTATGAAAGAAGGACAATACAATATTGATGTAAATACTCATAATGAGTAAAATAATGGGCAGTACATACACCACTATAAGTAAATTGTGGCAAATGTAGCATAAATCTCACGGGAATAAAAGTGAGATGAAAAATCCCTTACGAAAACTAGGCAGCCTAACAGCGCCACTTAAAACATCCAAAATGGATTGATGAGAGGAAATAGGGTCTCTCATCATATCAACATAAAGTTTTAAAAAATAGGAATATAAAAGAACATCCCCAATAATAACAAATAAGAGCTTAAAAAAGTGACATGATGGAGAGTACTTAAAAAGATAGAGAGAGGTTAGATCTATTACGAAAATTCAGCAGCCTAATGGCGCCACTCAAAAACTTCAAAAATGGATTGATGAGAGAGAATAGGGTCTCTCATCATATGAACATAAAAATCGCAGTAAGAGTAATATAAAAGAACATCCCAATAGTAATAAAGATGAGATTTAAAAGGAATGACATAAAAGAGTGTACTTTAAAAGAAAGAGAGGAGTCAGATCCCTTACCTCAAGTCCAACTTGTTTTGTTCGTTTCTTTATATTCCTTAAAATCGGGTAACTCCCTTTAGATTGAGCTCAAAGGCTTCCATGGTAAGACTTATGCCCAAAGTGAGGCTTCGAGGAGTAAGAGAGGGATGTGGAGAGACAAAATGGGCATGGGATGGCCGAGCCAAAGGCTTTAGGAGTGTGGGTAAGGAGGTAGAGGTTGGGGCCTTTTATAAGAGGATAGGAGGGGCACTCCTGGAATGTAAAGAAAAGTCACTTTATTTTAAAATGGTATTCGGATTTAAGAGGTCCCACATTGATATAATTCGATGATAAGGTGATAAGGGTTCTAAATCCACTCATCCAATAAGTTTTGGACATGTGTAGGTCTTAGATATTACATTATCTTTCCATTTTATTTAAATCCTTTATTAATGAGGTAATCGCTGCATCATCATTATGTCATAAATAATATAATTTATTTAAAGTCTAAAAATTATAAAAAAACTATCATTATTTAGGAAATCTTTTTATCATTCCAATGATTATTTATAGTCAAAAATCTGACTTGTATAACCCCATGTAAAAATTGTTTTAGTAAAACATCTCATGTTATTGTCATTTTTACTTTAACATTAAATAAAAAGGTATTTATGTCATTTTCCTACCAAAGTGGATCCATGGGGTCCCCAAGTAGACCCATGGATTTTCGTGGTCGACCATGACACATCCAATGAGGTTAGGACATTTTTCTAGGTCATTTCATTTTATTAAAACATTATTCTTACCATAAACTACAATAAATACCTCTAATCGCGATTAAAAACATAATAAGTTACTATTCACCAAAAAAAATATTTTTATCCCGTTGAACCACATTTTACTTCTTAATGACAAACATGTATGTCGGATTTTTGAAATTCAAAACAAAAAGATGAAAAAATTTCATTTAAACGGAAAAATCAGTTTTTATAAGTACCACTTAGTGGTTTCACTATTCATCAAAAATTGATGTTTTTCAGAAAAAATCGCAAAAATTCACCCTAAGATATATTTGATATTCAAAATTCAAAAATGAAGTCAATTTTAAAAAATTCAAAACATATAAGTCACATTAATTAATTTAATAATTAATTCCCGTTGTCAGAGCAAATATCGTCTTTTTATGAAACAATAAGTATCAAAAGATTGACACTAGTTTAAGTCTGATTTCAAAGTGAAATTAATTCCAACGACCACTATTGTATTTAACGAGAAAAATATATTCTAATTTTACTATAAAACCAATTCAAATGATAATCTAATCATATAAATAAATTATATTAAAAAGAGGTTTTGAATAAAAATACAACATTTTACACTATTCATTAAAAATGAACTTTATCGGAAAGATACCAAAAATTTACACAAAGTAAATTTTGATGTCTAAATTATTAAGAAGAGTTTTATTTGGTCAAATAGAATGTATAAGAGTGAAAAAAACTATATTTAATGACCTTTCTCCATCAAAAGGTGAAAAGTTAACCTTTAATGAAAACTAGGGCATATACTCCTAAAATTGAATTCTTTCCATATTTTAAGCCTTTATTATTTATTGGATAAATGTAAAAACATTTTAAAACATATATAATCATATTTTAGTTATTTATATCCATTCCCACCAATACAACGACTACATGTTAACTTCCATTTAAAATAATATTATTAGAGTGCAACATAAGATTCCCAAAAACACGTTGTTGCGTGTTGGGTACGCCATCGAGCATAGCGTCCCCATTAAACTCATATTAATACTTTATTCAAAAATATGGATAAATATGAAAATGTCATATTCTTTATTTACCTGGGGTGTTACAACCTTCCCACGACGTCCTCCCACCCCAGGCACTGACTGTGTCTGCCGAATGCTCTCCCTCCCATGGAGTCGCCCATTATGCTCCCTACGGCCACCTGGGCACCCAGTACTCTGGCACCACCTAGTAGTGAACGAGGCGCATAGAGCCACAACCTTCCCCACAAGCACTCCAGTGCCACCCCAGCCACCCTCGGGGCAGCCTCTCATTCTACCTCGACACCTGGCTCTGAACCAGGCCAACCAACAGCCAATTGTGGCAGCCTGCACCTCCGTGTTCCGCTGCTGGTCTTCCTCGTTGAACCGGCACCGCACCAGGTGCAGCGCGCAGTAGCCCCACGGGAACCCTCCAGACTCCTCCCTCGCCATGGATGCTGACCGATCTGGACATGTAAGAGAAACCCCGACCGCTTACCTGTAGCATGACACACAGCACAGTGAGGTAACCCTTTAGCATGGGCTTGACCATCTCCGCCCCTATTCTGGCACACAACAGGTGTAGCAGTATGAAACCCAAGCGGCGTACCGCACTGCTAGCTGGCCTGCTCCCTCCTTTGTGGTCGTCGGCACCATATGAATCCAGGGCCACACGTTTTCAGAACAGTGACGTAACCCATGCTGTAGGTGTGTTTTTTTTTGTTTTGACATGCCAGATGACCATCCCAGCCAAATAAGACCGTGGGCAGGCCTGCTCAGTCTAGAAAAACCTAGCACGGGGTCAGCGCTGCCCGGGATGGGCCTGCACAGGTTCTCCACGACCCGCACAGGCCCTGCTCGGGGTAAATGGGGTTCAGGTAATTATATTTGAATCAGAATTTAATAAAATTAATTAATTTAATTTCAAATTAGAATTAAATTAATTAAATATTAATGTTGGATTAAATTAAAGCGGCATAGTTAATTTATTTTCTAATAAATTAATTATTTTTAATTAATTTAATTTTAGTTTTAAAATTAAATTAATTAAATTAGGACAGAACGACGTAAATATTGGATTAAAAATTAGAGTGAAATTTTTAATTCAATTAAAATGCCCTCATGTTAATTTTAATGCCAATTTAATTTTTATTCTGCGTTTAGTATCTTTACATGAGTGAATGCGTATACTGGTCATGAGCCGCAGACCGACCAATGCTTGTCTGGTGCATTTATTTATTTATTTATTTATTTATTTATTTATTTACTACAATGATTTGTAATAATTATTTCAATTAAATAAAATATGATATGGCTGTCATCTCAAGGGTTATTATATGTATAAGGGCATGCATGTCCACTTATCCGAGTTGTACATTTTTACTCTATAGACCCCCTCGCATAGGTGCGAGTATAATTGTGTAATGATGAGACGACCGGTGATGCATTTCGCACCAAGTGACAGCGACGCACTAGACAAGAGTTTGTTGCATTGGATTAGCAGACATTGCAATTCAAGTTGCATGCCACCTGACTAAAGGTATTTAACCCTAGGGTTTCAGTTGGTCTGTTATTTACTTAACAGATCAACAAATAGTACCATCTCATGATCATGGGTTTATTTTAATTCGGCATGGTTTATTATTTTTGTGCATGTGTAATTTATTGCGCCATCACATAGAATAATAATAAACATGCATGCAAGATAAAATGAAGATGTGACGCGATCAAATTTCTATTTCTTACACAGTCAATTGTGATTGCGACCACATAGTACGTCCTTATAAAATTAGAAAATGATTTCTTTCATCACACTAAAAATAATAAAACCATCTAAGCTATATTAAGTCTAAACAACCTTCTGTCATTCAAATTTGGACAAAACCACCATTTTGAGGTTCTGGTTCATGCCTTAGCTGAGAGTGCCTCTTACTACTGAGGAGTCATTATAAGAATGATGGGTCAACATAACTATGGTTCTAGTAAGGATTAGCCCTAGATAACTTGCTATCATTTTAGAGGTAAGCATTGAGTAAATCAAATTTTGATTTTACGAAGCTGGGACTTCACTCAACAGATCAAGAAACCACAAGTTAAAGTGGTCAGCCAGCCAAAAGCCTACCTAGAACCCTCCAAGTAGTGGTATAGCGTCGGATTGTAGACTGTGAGGGGTGGTTCCGGGATCCTTTCCACTAGAATACTCAAGCGAAAGAGTATTCTGATTCTAGAAAAGAGGGTTCCTAGAATCCGATAAAATAGTGGGAGACATAAAATGATTTATGTAATTAATCAAAATGTCTAAACCGGTAATATAAATAGAAGGGACTCATCTGCTAATTTTTTTGTAGAAAAATGTCATGTTATACCATAAGATTAAAAATTCAATATTATAATTGACAAAGTAAATGTCCACAGTGACACGAGTATCCATGAATAGTACAAGTGTGTGCACATAGTACTATGATATAGGAAACTCAAGTTGTCAGTGTCCCCAACACTGTTAAACGACCTCAAGAAGCGAGAGTGAAAATTGCATACATGAGACTAATATACTAAGCATATGATAGTTATGTCATTATGCTTTTATCGATGTCCATGTGTTAGTTGTCGTCGCTACACCAGGGCATAGATGATATAACATAAAGACTCATCTTCGAGATGTTTTAAAGGAGAAAGTGAAGTAATGATATGAATAAGGCAAAGTTTACATCGGCATGTGTAAATTTAACGATTGATCATGATTGTTAAATATCCTTTTCACCACATTACTCAAGTCTCCTTTTATGTTACAAAACGGACAAGTATTGAGAAAGCACTTCATTACCGATCTTGGTATGGTTCGCCAAGTAAATAAGAATAATAGAAAAATTAATCCTTAATTCTTATGGGGAATAAATTGAAAGACAATTTGAAAAGGTCAGCGGTATTTAATTCCAATGAGACATTCACTAAGTCCTTCAATTAATGAGGTATTAACAATGGTTATATGCATTGCATATTATAAAATAATGCAACAGAATTTTAAAAGCGATAAACTGATTTAAAGATGCAAGTTTCTGCTTCTACATCAGGCATATTCATCAATGTGATGTTATCTTTTACTACTTGGATATTAAATACAATATGCTGGTAAAATATGTGTATTATAATACGATAAACAAGTTAGTATAGAAACCTTACTAGAAGTCTGGTGTATTCTCCAAATAGGTTGTGAAAGGGTGATACCTAGGCCTATGGTGAGAAGTAAATGACTTCTATAATTTCCAAGTGAAAGATTCATGTTGAAATATTGTTGAGTATAACCACAAACATTAATCTCATGTGTCATTGGACTCTAGGAGACATTCTTTCAGTTTCCGAAATCAATGTTTTGTTTGGTAAACTCAATCACTAGTTCAGAGATACATGAATCATAGGCAATTAGTGAGGAATATAAATGTAATAATTATACCCAGTTGTGACAGGATAATTTTTTTTCAAGTAATAATAAATATGGACATCATGAATATGACAAGTATGGTATTTAGGCTCGACATAGCTAAATAATTATGGTATTTTCGATGTCTTTAGTTTGGACAAAGGATCCTTTAAAAATAAAGGTATGTCACAATGCTTTTGGAAATAGTTCAACAAGAATGTTTGAACTATTCCAATTATAAGCTAGAGGTATATATATACATCATAAGATTATTTTAAGTAATTAAGGAATATAAAATTGAAGTATTTTCATGGTCAAGAGATATGAGTTGCTTCGGGTTGGGATACCGAAGAATATCTCGACCAAGCATTCAACAATCATGATACTGTAGAGTGGAGCAATGGCTAAACGCACATTACCATATCGACATCACGACATTTATTTTAATGGGGAGGATTGATGATGAAGTATTACATATCATCATTGATTAAAAAAATGTAGCGTGGAGTAATTCCTAAATGCACATTTTATACATCAAAGTATTGATGTATGTTATATCAATGTTGGAACTAGAAGAAACTTCCATTATATTTCATTAAATGCAATGAAAATAACATCAATATCACACAACCATATGCATACTATAATGAAAAATGGATATCATAAAAGTCATATATGATGTAAACCCATTATTTCATAAGAACATGTGTTTGGATGCAAAAAGTTTGTTAGGACATAGTCAAACTAGCATCATGACAGACACATTGTGTATTTAGTGTAATAATCCTATCAGTTGTGTAGGATGTTACATTAATCCCTATGATAGAAGAGTAGGTAGTCAAGCAATAGACTATACTTCTATTTAAGGGGAACATCTCTATTAGAGATAGTGGGAGATATATTGACTTGTGTTTAGTCAATGCTCAAAATGCACAAGTATTTGGCATAGGAACTAGTTCTACAAGTGCATGTGGAACAATGTATGTTCCGGAGACTCATACTGCGTAGGGATGATAAAACCATGGTAATGATTTTTATATTCACCACGGTCAGTGATCTATTATTCAATGTGAATAATATTTCCTACAATTAATCATTATATGTAAATTTTCTAAAATTGATTAGACCAACTAAAATTGAATTAATGGATTCCATGTATCAAAGTAAAAAAAGGGGCTATTATTTTGAATACTGCGGTGGGTATTCAAGTGAGTTGATACATGGATGGTATGAGAATATTACCAATAAGGCTTAATTTATTTCACATAGTTTTTAGGCCTAAATCTAATATAATTTTTCTTACCTTAGCTGATATTTAAGATCAATTTGTTTAGCGTTGGATGTCATGACCACCAATTATGGATGGTGTCTATACGCCGCAACCAAAAAGGAATGGTCACATCACAGAATGCTAATAAAGGTTGCAAGTTACTGAAATCCGATTTTGGATTAATGTAAGCAACTTGATCATAATATAGACATTTAAAACAAATGTTTTCCATGTGTCTACTAGAGGTTAGTGGGAGCACTATGGTTTTCCAACAAGAAATATGTTCGGTAACATATGGAAAACAGACATTGGTCTGATAGTTAGTTAAGACCAAAATGAAATTTACTCCCCAATGATTTACTTAAAGAAGAATCCTAAGTTCTAGGGAACAGGATATACTAAGGTAGATCTATACGGTACTTAGTCCAAGTCAATCGTACATATAGTGACATTTTATTGAAAAATAAATGTTGGAATAATTCATGAGATGAGTTGTTGCCTATGTCATAGGGCATAATCTCTCAATGTTGACATGTCTTTGACATGGGAAGAGATAAATATAGTGAGTTGAAATCCATACGTCAGAGCGATGGATCAATCATATATGCCATGATATGTACAAGAACTGATATTTACAAGGTATGTTTTTCAATAGGAAAATATCAGTCATATCCAGGAGCACTGCAATGGATGTAGTCAGAACAATCTAATTGTACTTAGGCATGTACAAAAGATATGTACCTGGTAAGTAGAGAAGAAATGATACTAATTTTTGGGGATAAAAACTAGTTTTCCTTAGATCAAGAGATCTAGTATTGGAGTTAGGCTAAAGGTGATGAGCGAGTCAAGCTCATATCAGCTAGTGGTGGAAATATCTAGAGGAACGAGTACATTGCAGCTTCTAAGATATCTAAGAAGCAGTTAAATGCAATGATTTGTTCCTGTTCCTGGAATCACACCCGGTGAGAAAAGTATTATCATAATATAGATTAGGATATTCTTACTATCCAAGATGTCATGTTATGACAGTGGACAAAAAGGTATATACTCGGGATACCATATCTATAGAAGTTTTAATTAAAGAGATGAGGTCGTTATAGCATAATAGCCATACGGAAGAACCATGGTGGTCCCAATCTCTAAGGCATTTACTCAGCAGAAACATTATTCTTATCATGTGAGTAGCTAACATGATTTGTTAGCAAGTTGGTACTAGTGCAAGCGGGAGTGTTGAAATAGTGGGTGCCCTAGATGCAACTGTTATGTGCTTTTGATTACCATATCGTCTATAGAGTTAACTATGCATGATGTCATCTTACCATTATAGTGTAGACTTTTCTGCATCCACTATTGAAATAGTAATGTCCGAAGATTAATTATCGTATCGAAAGGTTATAGCTGTTCTCAGGCTATAATGAGAACCTCTAGATACTATGACATTAATCTTAAAAATATGTTCTATGGTCTAGATACATTTTACTAATTGGACATAGTAGATGTTTAACCATCAGGTGCTGGAGGCTCATAAGCATTGGGACTTCTCCTCATGATGTTTGCACTTGGTGATCTCTAATAGTGAGATCATGAGGACTGACCCGCCTTTATGAACTTCACATGTTTCAGGTGTCATTGGATTACCTATCTATGATACTGTGTATTGGTCTCCTGGCTTAATATCATTACCAATGTATGTCATTTGATTGCATACTTTCATGCAAGACAAATACCATGGCAATGAAGTCGTGGCGATGTAGTTTGTGTCAGCTGCGTCATTGGTGGCATGAAATTGGTTGAGTGGTCAAAAAAAGATTTGTTGCTTCCAGTTTATGGAAGTAATATATCTCTGGACATGTTGATATGGATGGAAGTGCCTTTATAAGGCCATGTCCATGGCAGTCGAGGGTAAATCCATCCAGTTACATCAACAAACAATAAGGCAAGAAAAGGGCGATGACATGAGAGTGCGTCCTGCTTTATGAGATATTATAGACAAAGAGATTATAATACACAGTGCATGTTCGTAAGTTGGTTGTCGCTGCTGTGACAATCCTTATTTCATCAGGGGATATGATGGGTTGTTATATCCCTCTTCTAGTCTGTGAATACTATTCACAACTTTCAAAATAAGGGCTAGAGGGTCACACACAATAGTGTATTCAAGAATCTTCCATATTCAGTTGAATAAGAGAATTGGATATAGTGGGCCCTGCCACAAGGTTTCAGGAATTGTCTACAGTTAAACGATCACCAATTCATTAAATCAATTTATATTATATGAGTTCAGAATAATGAGTATTAAATTTATTTATTAAATGTATTTATGAGTTTTTAAGTAAATACATGAAAAAATATTAATTGATGAATATTAAATTATTCAAGGTTCAATTAATATTTATGGGAGTGACGAGTCTGGTTAATCAATTAATTATTATCATGTAATATATTTTAATATATTACAAGTAAATGATAATAATATTTATGGCTCATTTTAGTAGTCATAAAATTTTCTTAATAGTTCATTATGTATCCGGGGCCACGAGGTGAGAACAGATATTTTTAATGAGCACTATAAATAGAAGTGGAGGGGCATTTGCCAAACACTATTCATGGAGCTTATCACTCCTCTTCTCTATCCCACATTCTAGAGAGAGATGCTCTAGATCCAAGGAGCTCAGATGGAGGTCTCTCTCGGGCATCGCTAGAGAAGTGATGTGTTGATCGTTGGAACGTTGAAGGCATCGTCAGTATTCTGTGCTTGCACCTGGACTATGATGAATGGTGCTCCCACGGATTCCTTGAAGCGCGTGCAGACGATCTAGAGGAATTCAGCTTTAGATTCTTCGAGCATCGATTGCCAATGACAAGGAGACATTGTGCGCGGCGTCAGATCTAAACCAGGTATTTTACAGTTTATGTTTGTGCTTAAAACACTTCACGTGTGGTCCTCATCTTTGACCGGGATGATCTTCACTAACGTCAGCAAGTTCATGCCGAACAATGTTGGAAATTTTTTTAAAACCCAGCTTTTGGGGGCTTCCACAGTGTGCCCGGTTCCAACACATGTTTTATCCTCAAATTAGAAATCTAATCTAGGGTTCCTTACCTAAACTTTTCTTGCACGAATAATGTATATTTATCTATCCATTAGTAAGCCCAAGTGGGGTTTGTTTATTACTCAGTAGGCCACTAAAAATTGTGTAAAAAACAATTCCAGAAATAATATAGTGTTTTCTGTTCTATAAATTAAAGATAGAAATTAATAATTAAATCTTTATCAAATTATTATTTATTATTTATTTAATTATATTAACTTCACGTTTCCCCGGGATACCCATAAATCCATGCTAGAATCGACTTTTGCCAAAGCCCGAAATGTTCCCTATGTAATATAATATCTTAGTATCTTTTTTAACTTTTGACATATCATGATGTATATAAAGGTTATATGACATCTCAATAACTAAATCAACTCATGTAAGTGTCAAATTGTTATCACATGTGGTCTTATGTCAGAGTACCTATATTACCATTTTTTAAATTCACAAATAAATTCTAAAGTTACAAATAAAAAATTCATATGTTTTATGACCATGTTAACATTCTTACATTTCTATAGAATTATCATGTCCAAATTAATTTACCCATAAGTACAATGACCATGTCCCATTATTACATCTTATTTGAATTACAATGTTCCCATTCATTTAATCACATATTTAATAACCATAATACCATTTATACTTCCCAATTTATAATGTCTATGTTTCCATTCTTACTCACATAATTAATTCATTAATAATATTTTACCACAATTCCACTACAAATTCAATTATCAGTTAAATACATCAATATCCTTAATTAACTCTACAATTAGTTAGGTTCACCAATACATTAATTAATTAATAAATTAATTAATGAATAATGTAAATCATATACAATAATTAATCTTCCAAAATTAATTACTAAATATGAAATCTCAAATATTCATAATCTATTCCATAATAAATTATATAGATCCTAATATTAGTGTACATTATTAATTCATGATTAATTATCTCAATCTAGACAATTCAATATCTCATAATTAATCACTCAATTAATTATATACATTACAAAAAATAATTCTAAATATCAAATAACCCTAAAAAGTATATCTATTAGGACTTTCCCTTAGTCTCATGACTAATATAACAATTAATAATCTATTTGAAAAATTATTTGATAAATTAATTGGTCAACCTAATTATCACAAAAATAGAATTCAGTTTCCAATTAGAGATAAAAATTCTAGATTTTTTAAAACCTGAATAATATCCATATTTAAAAGAATTAGATTTTAGAACACCAACCATAATTCATTAATGGAAATTCATTAAACAGAAATCAAAGAAATTTGGCAGCATGATGACGTTGATCTGAGTTCCAGATTTAAATCCATAAATCAAGATCATCTCAAAAAATCCAATAGCACCAAGACATAAATCATAGTTCTGTATCTAAATCCCTAAAAAAGGTGAAGGATATAAATATATAATCTATTTAGATCTAGATCTACAATCCTATATATAGATCTCACAAAAAAAATTGGATATAAATAAACATAGCATAAAATCCACCCAAAGATCATGGAAATAGAAATTTAATTTTGGAATATGCATAATGTTGAGATACAATTATAGGGAGAAGATAAAATCATCAATTAGGGGAGTGAATATTGAATATAAGACACTAGATGACTATTAAAACCCCTCCAAAAAGCACCGATATCATGAAAAAAAATCTTGTCCCATTATAAGGACTAATTGGAGGTGTTTCAGTGGTTCATGATATTTAAAGAAATCGGCTGACATAAAACTAAAGACATGGGTTTTTTTGTAGGGTGCATGGTTAGGTAAACTCTATTCCAACAATGAAACCATTTACATTCTAGTGTGGCACAGCTGCCCAGGGATGGTTGCATGGTTTTCTTTAACCATGCACCAACCGTGAATAACCCCTTTTTTTAATTTTTCTCCAAAATCCATCCAAACATAACCAATGTCATAAATTCATCCAAATGTTGAAAAAATAGAAAGTAACTGTAATCACACATTATATTACATAAACATTTGTCAGGATCATGCAATCTATCCTCCTTAATACAGCTCATCCATGGGTTGCACTTTCATGTTTTTCATGCAATCTATCCTTCTGATTCTGATTTTTACTCTTAGACTTGTCCATCTTTCCATAACAAATGAACATTTGTCATATTATTTCCCCACACCACATTCTCACTGCAATCCAGCACACATATTAGATATTCCTCAAAAGATAGAAATATCGTCAAGTCAACCTCATATACAAAGATCAAATGAGATTGTTCATTGTGATACCATTGTAGTTGTGACACATAAAAGATATCATGAATAGTTATATATTTCTATGGTACAACAAATAAGTATTCCACCATCCCGATTCTCTCTACCATGTCACACAGTGCAACATATTTGGGTGCCAACGTTCCATGCCTTCATATCATCCGGTTACGAAACCTATGAGACACCTGAGGAACTCATAGTCACATTCTATAAATTCTAGGTGACACCTTCATCTATTATTATATGACTTCTTCTTACTTGAAGTCATCGACATATGTTTTCAAATCAACTACAGCTACCCTGATTTATCCTGCATGAGAATTGGTCCCTAATACTATGAATCAACTTCTTTCATCTAGAATAGTGGTGATATAGATGGCCTACCATAAATATCCATGTATGGTTTCAACTATGTAGTATCTAGATAACTACGATAATATGTGAACTCAAGTAAGTCCATGGGATTCTTATAAGACCCACTACCATCAAGAACACATGCTCACAGGATATCATGAAGAACATGTATAGTATTTTTTTATTTCCAAATTCTCTTTGGGTAAAAATATGTACTCAAAAAAACCTATGTACCAATCACTTTCTGCAGGCCCTTCTAGAAGCATAACATAAAGTGTAAATAACACTATGAAACTATATTATTTGGTACCCCATGAAGATGGACTATCTCCAAAACATAATTTTTCCCCAACATCAATATTACAATCCTTTCCTTATATAAAAGAAAACCTCAATCTTTTTCATTTGGTCCTTAATGACTCAAATAGTTTCACTCTTACTACTCTTTATTTGAAGACCCTCCAAAAAATCCAATTTTATGTTGTCCCACTTCCATTCTGGAATAGGTAATGGTTGTAGTAGACATTAATGTTGTTGATGTCGGACCTTCACCTACTAATAGGTGAGTCATCTAGTCAAAAACCGTTTTATCTCTATATTAATCTGTTACCACCCAAACTATCATCAAAGGTCACAATATTTTTTGGTCACACTATGATTCATCACCCACATCATATCATTAAATTATGTTATGATATCATATCTTATGTTAATAAGAACAACAACAATATTCATAACCTAGATGTTCTCATATTCATCTACCAAGTAGTTTGAATATGTATCCCCACCATCAAATATTTTTTCCAGGGCTAAGAACTCCAGATCATCATATTAACTATCCCTGATCCATCTTAATATTGTATATTCCACTATAACTGAAACCATAATCATCTGCTCCAAACACTCTTGAACGATCACATGCATTTCAACAAGCAATTTCAACATCTTTTACTTTGTAATCAATACCAGAACCATCTATCTTTGCGTATTCCTTCTCAATGCATCAACCGAATACTTTCCATCCCCAGACATATACTCTACTAGAAATTCAAATGACTGCATATAATATACCAATACTTAGTACATAATATTCAAATCCCTATGTGGAATGATATACGTCAAGATCATATGATTATTTTAAACTCTACGGTTTTCTCCTAAAATATACCATTCTCAATAGTTAAGAATAAAATCATCTTTTGACAAGTCAAGGTTGTGGATAGGGAAGTTTTGTTCAAGTGGTCTTAAATGATGAGACCCATAAACCATGACTCAAACCTCTTTCACCAACAAAGATCTAAGTCAGATCCCATTAGTTTCACAACAAACTGTGTACTCCTCACCTTACTCAGGTATGATCAAATCTGATTTCATCATTAGACGCTTCTTAAACGTCTGAGAAGCATTATGGAATTATTCACTCCACTTATACATTCTCCAATTCATGGTGATGACTAAAATCACTACTATCAATTTGGAAAAGTCTTTAATGAATCTTAAAAAATATATATCTAATTTTAACAATCTTCTGATATCAAAAATAGTATTTGTATGCTGCCATGATGCCACTGCGTAAACCCTCTCCAGGTCTAGTAATACACCTTCCACTAGGATTATTTTTACTAATATGTGTACCTAATCAATCCAAAACAGACACCTAGATATCATGGCATATAATACATTCTCTCTTAATGTACTCAATATGATGTCAAGATGTTTGGCATGATTTTCATGAGTCTGTGAGTATACCATGATGTCATCCACAAACACCACCACAAACTAGTTAGGATTGGGATGAATGATCCATGTCATTAAATACATAAACACATATAGTACAATTTTTCACCCAAATGTCATTTTGAAAAACTCATAAAGGAAAATACCTACTCATGAAATATGTCCTAAAAAAATCAGATGTCTTATCTATCAAATGATATTACCATGATATTATGTCCATATAGGAGTACACGAAATCCAACTTTAATTGATCAAAAATATCATCAATAAATGGATGAGGATACATGTTCTTACAATTTATCTTATTGACCCTTCAGTAATCGACAGACAAACATAAAATCACATTATCATTATTTACGAACAACGCTTATGATTCCAATGCAATGTACATGGATGGAAAATAATGTTTTACATTAATACACCTAATAATTCTCATTTTTCATCATTTTATAATATTTCTCAGTTCATGTTAGGCACCATTTTTTATTTTTGTCTCACATACAAGGAAAACTATTCATGTTCAAAAACAAAACCATAAATCATTTTCTCATTCATTTCTAATATTTTCATTTGACAATAACCCAGAGTGCCTAGATTGATGCCTACAGACTCAATTATCATACTATTTACCACCACGAATAAATAATAAATTATTTATAGAAACTACACTCACATCACAATATAAGTTCATCTACCATGGTGAAATAATATTCAACTGAAATAGATAAAAAATATGGAAAATCCAACATGGAGTGGTTGGGTTATCACTCATACATGGGTTTGCAAATCCCATTCAAAAGATCATTACCAAACACTAAATATTACAAGTCTTCTTTCTACCATTCCAAAAATATTATGACAAAGTAAAAAGAATGAAAACCTGACATCTGATACCACTTTATAACTTCCAAACCCATGTACCATGTAGTGGTTCCATGAGCTGGTTTGTCACTTGATGTCATATGTGCCACCCCATATGCCAGAGGATACTAACTAGTAGGAAGAATTTGATAAGTCAGTCAATGGGATACTATACCCTACTTTTTAGAGTAAAAAACTACCATATGTAAATAAGAAATTTCGGAAACATATATAATAATATGCAGTGCCAATGTAACAAGATTACCAAACAAAAAAATATAGTACATAGTGGAAATGGAAACATTCTGTTCAAATGTATGTCTCAAGGTTTCTAAAATTTCAATAAAATTAATGAAACTAATTAATCTCAAGAAGGTCTCGAAACATGAATTCTTACCTCATCCATGATTCATCCCCTAATTAGAAATCTAATCTAGGGTGGTTTTGCTTATCATGTCCTTTAATAATATGTCTATTCAGGTACTGACCAGGAAGCCATAGTAGGGTGTGCGTACAACTCAGTTGGCCCCACCAATGATGTATATGACAATTCTAGTCAAACAATAGGGTAAAAAGTTCTATATAGAAATGAATAAAATTAATAAATAAATGGTTATCACATTATTATTTATTATTTATTTAATTATACAAACACCAGGGTTCCGAAGGATTTTCATACCTCTATACTAGCTTTTGGCCATCCTATTGCTCGTAGTGTTTCATAGGTAATATCATAACGTAACAACTTCTTGAAATGTGCCGGTGAATGATGTATTCAATGGTGATATGGCAGTTGAGTAACTGATTAGACTCATGCATAATTTTGATGTGTTATCATGTGATTTCATTTCTCAGAGTGCTTATATTTACACTCATTAATTTCACACAATAACTCAAAAGTTACTAATACAAAATTCAATTTTATGGTGACCATGTGGCCATTCATACTTATCGGTATAATGAAGATGCTCCCATTCCTTTACCAATAAGTAAAATGACCGAGTTACTATTTATACTTATTATTTGAATGACTATATTCCCATTACATTAATTATATGTATAATGACCATGTTCCCATTTATACTTCCAAATCATTAATGATCATGTTCCCATTTTTTCACACATAATTAATTCATAATTCTTTATTAACCTCAACTCCATAACTAATTAAATATTTAGTAAAATAAATACACTTCAATTATTAACTCTCCAATAAATTATGTATTATAATCCATAAATTAATTAATCAATTAATAAAAAAATAACACAATTTATTTCACATAATTAATTTTCCATTATTTATTTCCACATTCTAAATCTAAACTCTTCATAATTTATTTCACAATTAATTTCCTTGATCATAATATCAGGTAACATAATTAATTCATGATTTATTATATCAATCAATTCAATTAAATATCTCATAATTTCTGCAAAAAATAAATTTCTATATGAAATCCCTAATTCTCATAATCAATTTCCCCCTAATAAATTATCCAATAGGACAACCCCTTAGTCACTTGATTAATTCCTCAATTAATAATTTTTTTGGACAATTATTTGATAAATCAATGGGAAGACCAAATTATTCCAAAATATGATTTCAATTTCTAAATAAATCAATAAATTCAATAGTATTAATAAATTCCTAAAATCCATGAATATGGGAAGGAGATTTTATTCAACCTACCTCAATTAATTGACATAAATTTGTTCACGATAAATCCCAAAAATCTAAGTAGAACAATGTTGTAGATTTGAGTTCTGGATCTAATATCTAAATCATGATCAATGATATCAAGATCCAATCAGAATTCATATTGATCTACAATCCTAGATCTTGATCTCACCAAGAAGGTTAATATCAAATGAAAAATAGGGTAAAATCCACTCAAATATTATGGAATGAAAGAATGAATACTAGGATATGAATCATGATGAGATATACCTATCAGGAGAAGAGAATATATTTTATTCAAGCATAAAATAATGGAGAACATATGATAGATAGCCTTGTAACACCTTTTGAAAGCTATGAAATTTTTCAAAAAATTATATTCGTGAGCCAAGACCAAATAAGAAGTGTTTTGGGGCTTCGAGGGATCTAAAACAATATGTTGATTAAAAATTGTGTGTACAATTTTCTAGGTCAGTGGACATGGAATGTTAAACAGTTCATAAATTGTGTGTCCCTCACTATCCAAGGATTCATGGGTACCGAGGTTTTTTTAAATGTTTTCTCTAACCATGTGCCTACCATGCCCATTGCCTCTTCACAAATTATTCTCAAAACTCAACCCAAACACGCACTAAGTCAAAAATACCCAAGGTACATAAAACACCAAAATGTACATGACATCAAACCCGATATAACTTCTTCAAATCATTATATCTTAAATAAATTAAATTAATTATTTAAAATAAAATAATATTTTCTAAAAAATATTATAATTAAATATTCACCAAATAATCAATATTTTCGTGAAAACCCTGCAAAATTCCATCCAATTTATATTATGATATTATGTTTTATGATATCATGATTATTTCGTCGAATAAAATTTATTTAATTTGAAAAAAATAATTTATCTAAAAAATAAATCAGATAAATGTAATAATAGAGATTTAAAAAATATATTTCCAATGGTAAAATTGGATTTATATTTTTCAAATACCCCAAAAAAACATATAATGAATGTTAATTATTAGATTAAATTTATAATAAATATAATTTATTAATATAATCATACAAGTGTAATTTTTTTAATTTATTGTTATAAATCGCACATGTGTCCCTAAAAAATATTTTTCTATAAAAACATTTAATTTTACTTTTTGTAGATTTATTTTTATTTTTTAAATTATTAGACAAGGAAATATTAATTATAAATTCATGTGTAAAACATATTTTCATTATTCTGTATGTCTGTTTTATAGCTTCCTTTATAATAGATAGGTGATAACTATCATTTTAATTCAAAGTATTTATTTGGGTATAACATTGTCATGCATGTAAAGCATTCTATTGAAGAAAATCATTATTTCTTTTATCATAAGATATAATCAGTGTTTTGTTCCCTTTAAAATATCAAATATAATTGTATTCTATTCAGAACATTGGGGTTACGTGCTTGATTACATGATAATGGATAATTTTTATAAACTATTCCTTGAAAAATATTTCTCTATCCGATTTCATCTCTATATGGGTAAATAATTCATAGAATACACCTAAAAATATGAAGATTTTGAATCATCATTTTAAGTAAACTTCACAAACTTTTTATGGTATTTATTTTATTTTTTCAATAAAATGTTTTTAATATTAATAGATATTACGCAATGTTGAATCCATGTTTATGATGATATTTGACAACCATATAATTTAACTGTTATGAGTAATCTATTCCCTGTGATAAGAATGTTGAGATGGATTTTTCTGACACATAGGATCTCTGTGATGAAGAACATAATAATTAATCAATGTATAAAAAATATGTGGAAAACCCAACTAAGATATCTAGAGGTAAGAACCAAATATGTTCCATGTGTGATAAAAGATGTGTCTGTGAATGTTTTTCAGGGTCAATAAAGTGATACTGTTATGATAAATTTATTCATGTGGCTATTGAATATTATAGTGAGTGTTATGAACAATCAAGGTATGTGATAATAGTTAGATAATAAATAAAGAAATTTTTAGGTACAATGAGTTGGGGCATTTTACTAATTTTTTTTTGAAGTAATATACTCTGTGTTGAAATCATTATTATTAGAAACAGAATAGTGGGTAAAAATCATCTGACACAAAAGTAGTTGATGATGGTCCATCCAGTGATTTGGTGATATCTATGATAATTTTCTACTAAAATTATGTGACTATATTTGTTTTACTTTGAAAATTATTATTAATACATTTATATGAAATTTATTAAATTACTAGAAATATAACATCATGGATGTATGATATTATTTTTTCATACAACTCACTGTGGATATATTACACAAACAATGATTTATAAGAAATTTCCGATTTTTATTAGTGAAATTGTTTTTATTGTTAATCTTGTTTAATATCAATACTATAGTTTTATTTTATTCATTTTATGGATTGGATTTAAATTTATCCTTATAAGATTTATTTTATAGTGTATAATGTTTTGCAATATGATTTCATGCATTTGACAACATTTTATAAAGTAGAGAAAATGTTTAAAGATTGTAATGAATGATACCTATATCCTATTGTGGAAAATGAGGAAAATATTCTAATTAGGGATGTGATACTAGTGGATGATTTAGTATATGTACGTCCTAAATATTTTTCATTTTTGATTCATGAATAGGATGTTGAGTTTACTATTGACATTGTGAATGATACAAATCCAATTTCTAAACCCTATTATGAAATGAATCCATTATAACATTACAAATTGAAAAATAAATTACATGATATATTAAATAATGGTATCATTCAAAATGTAACATCACCATGGGGTACACTAATAACTTTTTTTTAATGAAAATTTAATTGTTCAATGGGAATTTAAATTTATTATTAATTCATGAAAAACAACACAATTATGAAAAATTATCCATTACCAACAATCAATTAATTTTTATAAGATCTACGAATATTAATATTTTTTATTTGTTGATCTATGGTCTAGGTACCATCATCTGAATATTAAGGAGGATGAAGTCATAATGATAATACATCGTACAAGATAAGGGAACTATTTTTTTATGGTTATTCCATTTGGTTTGTCTAATTCTAAAAATGTACATATGGATATTATTATTATTATTTTCCATGATTTCAAGGACAATATGTTGGTTTTTTTGGATAAAAGTTTTTTATAATACAATAGTATAATTAAAAATTAATGAATCCGAAATATGGGTTTTAAAACATACATGAATAGAAACAATATGGGACATTTGGTATGTTTTAATTATAGCTAAAAAAATGTCTTTTTATTGAAAAATTTTTTCTAAATATTTCATAATAGTGGGCACACTAAAAAAGATGTGGAATAATGACCAAGATAAAAGAATAACATATAGAATAATTGTTTTTTAGATTAACAGGTTACTATTGATTGTTTGTCGAAAACATCACTTGTTTATCTTCCGAACTCACTATGTCATCTCCAAATGGATTGAAATTTTCTATTAAAAATAATATGATGATTATTTTAATTCAATGAGAATAATATTGTGGAATGTTTTTGTTTTATCCGGGCCTTCCAAAATTCAACCAAATTTCATATAAATATATGACTCATTGAAGGCCCTTGGTTGTAGCCTAATGAGGAATTATCTTGAAATTTATTATACTTCACATCTCATGAATAATAATTAGTTAAATTACCATTCTAAGGATATTGAATTATTTTATGGGGTTTTGGGTTAAAAAAATTATAGAAATCATTTTAATGTGTTAATGTGATGAATATATACTTATAAAAATGATTAATGTATATATTCACATAGATATAGTTGAACATGAGTCCTAAAATATGGATTTTGAAAATTAGGAATTATTTTTTCATGATTCATTACCATCATAAAAAAGGAAAAAAATTGGATGATGCTTTGTATAGGAAAAATAATGATATATAGGCCATGTTATCTGTGGAACATGACCATTTCGATAATTATTTGAATAATTTTGACCACGAATTTTGGGATATAGGGACATCCCCTATTTTGTTTTAGGTTTTAATGAAGTCCTATATAGATGATAGAATTTATCAATCACAAATGAGGTTCATGACTTGTATGAAATGCTATAATCTGTTTATAATGATATGATTCCTAATTATAGTTTTAATTACGAATGATTTTATTATTTTAAAAATACTTATGTGTTCCTTGTGATTAAGAGATGAATATTGTGTTTTGGTATGAGTGTTGTAGTTCTCTATTTTATATTCATATAGGTTTACTAGAATTTGTTGATATAGGGACATGATCTATTTTGTTTTAGTTTTCAATGATGTTTTATTTGGGGAATGAATTATGTAATCACAAAAGTTCATTCATGAATTGCATGAAATGATATAATCTGTTAATAATTTTATGTTTAATAAATATAGTTTTTATTAATAATGAGTTTCATTATTTGGAAACAGTTTATGTGTTTTTTGTCATTTCATGTTGAATCTTGTGGTTTTGTGTGAGTCTTATTGTTGCTAATTATCTATTCATTTAGGTTATACAAACATTTACTAAGACCATAGAGAGTATTGTTGGTGGGTTGTTTGAAAAGTGATATCGCAGACATTACAATGATATTTTTTACATGTAATTATCTTAATGATAGGTGAAAATTATTGCAGGGAATACAAAAAACATATCTAGTTCAAATGTGGAAATATTGAACTATAGTAGTGGATTGAGTGGTATAATTACCAATGACATCCCATGGTAAAAATAATTATAGTTATTATTGATGGGTTGACTAAATATTCACATTTTCCCCCCTTTGAGATAATTTGATTTTAGACAAACATTATCAATTATATATAATGGAAATGGTCAGGTTACATGGAACGACTCTCTCAATTGTATGTAACCATGATCATATGTTCAAATATAAGTATTTAAATGGATGTTATATTTCATTTGTTGTTAATTATATTTTAGTTTATATTTTCATCAACAATATGATTTAAAATTTATTTGAATAATTTAGACATTAGATTATATTATTCATTATTATTCCATGTAACACCCAGGATGTTGGGAACATCATATTTTCCTGGTTGAGTTTCTTCTTAAAATAGTTTTACTTCCTGAACAATTAGGGTAACATTTTAAGAAATATAATGAATGGGATGTTGAATTCCATATTTTTGGATGAATTTATTTAATGTGTATTGATTGTACCATATATGGTAATGTAAACATGTGATAAGGTGTTGTTGCTTTCCAAACCAACAAGGATTGATCGTTAATGATAGAAAAGTAGTGTAGATAGAAAGCTGAAAGATAATTTATTCTAGGTTAGTGATTATGTTTTTCATAATGCATCATCATGGAATTGTGTTAGAATGTTTTGTAAAAACATAAACTAATGTCGAATATTCATTATACCATATGAAATCTAGAATAATTTTGGATAAATTTTAATAGATATTCTCAATTCCCCCATGTTAATCCTAGGATCAAAATATATTTCATGTTACAATGTTATGGAAATAAGTTATATAATCACCTCAATTTTTATCTCAAAAGAACTCCATTTAGAATAGAATGATTCTTATGATGAATAGAATATTTAAATTCTAAGCTATAGATATCATCTTTTATGAAAAAAGTGATTAACAAGATTAAGTATTATTGAAATAACATATGGATGAAGAGTCAACATTGTAAAATGAAATTTCTATCTGTGAAATAGGTCACCATTTGATTAATATGTGGATAAAACTATGAGATGGATATTTTCAAGGTGGGGTATGTAAGAACCAAGGTGATTATAGATTAAAATAAATTCAATTATATTAATATTGATATTTTCATTATAAAAATATAATGTATTCTTTTAATTCAAAAAGGAAAAAATTTTATTTAAGCTATTTTATTATGAGGTTTTAATTAAACTTTCACCTTTTAAAATTATGATGAATATTTTCTAAAATAATAATTTAATTTTTTATATCATTAAATTAAAATTAATATGAGATGGAAATTTATTATTTTCCATAAAATGACGTTTTTTTCCGAATATTAAATAATATTTATTTAAAAAAAGTCATATCAAATAAAAAATATTTAAATTAAGAGAAAAATTTTTATTTAAATTTTATTTATTGAAAAATAATTCATCCTTAGTTTCATTTAATCATGTTAATTTATTTTTATTTTTCTTTAGGTTGGATTCTAGTATATATATATATATATTATTTTGTTTTAAGATCACTATTTTTCTGAAAATAGTTTTATGTAAATTATATTTCTCAACTAGAATTAATTTAAAAAATACCGAATTAAGAATGTATAAAATTCAATTTATATAATATATATCAATATATATTATTTTATCTTCTAATCTTGATTATTATAAATCATTTAGTTAGTATAAAATCATCATCTTCTTCAAAAATAATCTTCTAGAAAACACACATTTTCATCAGATCAATGAGTTTAATTTTATACTAAATATTCACATTTTGGTAATATGAATTTATTTATTTTTATTCCATATTCTAAATAATAATTATATATATTTTGTGATAATATTAACTTAATTTTTTTTCATGAATTAATTGTGAGGAATATACAAATACATTACTGTTGGTAATGTGTAAACATGCCTATAAATGGGGTAAACTAAAATGAAATTGGTTATAATGACTACATTAGATTTATAAATTATATTTGGTTGACATATTTTAAATTTTCACATTTTTAAGGGTCTGTAATGGAATATTTAAAATCCTTTTTGTTGCGAAAAATGAATTTACAACCTTTTATTTTAAAAATTTTAAAAGGGTTTCACTGACCACATATATTAAATGCCAATAACACTATTCTAATCATTATACATTCAATTATCATTTTCTGGGTCATTTACCAACAATATAAATTCAAATAATCTATCAACATTACCTATAAAACATTATTTGGATGACAAATTACTATTATAGGGGATTTCAGTTCATACTTAAGGAGGTTGTTCGAAGAAGAGATATTATACATAACCAAGAATTATATTTTTATCATTATTACTCATCATTTAAATATTAATAATATGTTATTAATTAATAAAATATGTATATTGTCTTGAACAAACATGGGATAACTCTAAACCACTCACCTGATCTGGCTCACGACATGGCTCGAGGGGAGTCCTCAATCCACACGGGCTAGAAACACGTATCAAGAATCAATAATAATATAACTATAAAGGGTTTCATCCCATTTTCTAAGATCAATATAAATTAATAAAAGACATAGATAATAAGAATTGATAATAAATAAATAAATTTTGGATCCAAATAAAAAATATAATTTAACATGCGAAAAAATACAATACTGAAAACAAAACCATGCCACCACGATCTCCATGTGACCCCAAGGTCTCCACTATGCAATACTGGACTACTCCATCAATGAGAATACAAACCAGGGACCTAAACAAGAGGAAGAACAAACAAAGTAGTTAGGGTCTACTAACACTGAATTGTATATGTATGGTTTGAGCATTACAACTAAGTTGGGAATCACCACAAAATACATGAATTTCTTCATTTTTAAATAAATTCCACTAATAATAGACTGAAATAAGTTTATAAAATTATTTATTTCTTATTTTATTAATCATTAATAGATTAATATTTTAAATCTGTAATACCAACAACATTTCATTTTAAAAAAACACTATCCTTTTTATAAAAAATAATCTAAATACCTAAAACAATTAAAGGGATGTATAGAAAATAAATAATTAAATAATTAAACAATTCATGTTGAAACAAAAGGAAACATAATATAAACATTAAGATATAAAAATTATTGATGGATGATGATAAACATCCAGAAAAGTCCCCTAGACATACTCATTCCATAACCACCTACTGGAGTATAGTGAAGACTTTGTGCCTATAAACAATTGGACGACCTCCACTATAAAATCTAATGGCACAACCCACCTGGGCCAACAACAATATAGGGGGTACCAACCCATATAATTGAGGTTGATCTGAATCATTCACTTGATCCTGTAGAATATTCCTTAGAACCCATGGTGAACATATATAAATTATTCAAGTAGGAGTCCCTCTCATGCCTGACTCACCTTACCATTCATTACAACACTTGCCTACTCCAATAACAAAAACCCTATGTGATATCCCATAAAGGGTTATCCCTATAATAGAGTAGCCCTGTATATATACATACTTATTTTTTAGTTCACAGAAGGTTCCTACTAGTCAATCGTGTAACATTATCACTCAACCATTTAACAACAATTATTTAAATATTCTAATCATAATTTAATCTTCCAAGAACACATTCCATTTTGAAAAAAAATATAAAGACAACTCATTGCATAATTTTTTTCAAACCATCAACTAAAAATCAGATTCACTCACACAATGCCAAAGATGAATTTTTAACCAAAATGTAGTTCCATATCTATGATCTTCCAAAAAATAATTAATAATTTAATAAATAATTTAACATGTCAAACAAGTATTTTCCTTTCACAACAAAATACATTTTGAAACCCACTTCTAAATACCATGGTTTTGGTTAAACCACCTATTTAATGTGCCATTATAATTTGAATATGCATCCATGTGTGGACCAAATAAACCCGTGGATGTGCCAACATTCAATGACTAATATTATTATTTATAAAAAAACTCAAAACTAGTTTAACATATCAAAATTTTATATCAAACAAAACCCAAAAAACTAAAATAATTTGGAAAAAACATGAAATCCCTTTAAAAAACATAGAATAACATATAAAACACATTGAAATGCCTACCAAACTATCACATTATCAAATTATATGCAAAAAACCAGATTCACAATTCAACAATATAACCAAAACCAAAATAAGAATAAGTATTTCTATAAACCCCCAATCATAATAGACATAATAGTCCACTCCATAGAACACACATCCCGAATCAACCATTTTAACTAATCAAACCTAAATGACATTTAATCAATGTCATTTGATGTATTCATATAATGAATAATTTAAAATTCAAATTAAAATCTATTTTTAAAAAATTTTACTTCCAAAAAATGATATAATAATTTTACCAAATGTAATATAAAGGTGTGAATCATGTTAGAAAATTTATCAAAACCAACATTATAATTTTATTAAACACCCAATGATTACTTTACCTTAATTATATCTCAAGAATCTCTTGGGAAACTAATTATAAAACATCTACCAACTACAAAGCATTATAATATACTAGGAAAGGGTCTCCTAAACACGTGAATAATGTTTAGAAATCAATTAAATGAACTCATGTACATAAAGAATGAACCAAAAATAAATAAATATATTCACCTACCTCAATGATGTGAAAATATGATGAAACCCTTCGGGTGGTAAAGAGAATGCCTCGAAGACCAAACCACACACCCTAAACACCTGAAAAAAATACTAAAATGAAATTCCCAAAACCCTATGGTTTGGAATAAACAACTCCCACCCACGAGAGACAAAGAAATCAAGACGGCAAGGAATTTGATGCTCATTGGAGGGAAAGTCGACTACATAATGGGGTGCCTCAACTAAAGGGGGATGGGTATTGAAGGAGGGGTGGCAGACTATTGGTTTCGGGTCAGAGGGAGGGTCAAACAGTTGGGGTCATGCAAGAAATAAATTTTCCCCATTGGAGAGATTTATCATTAGGTGAAGGGAGGGAGTGCCAACAAGAAGGGGGTTTCTAGAGAGGTGGTAGGGGCGGCACACAACTATGAGAGAATGGTGTCATGTTGTGTGTGGAAGAGGGAAACGAGAGTGTGGAGACTGAGAGAGTGGAAAGGGAAACCCCTAGGGTTTAACACAATAATATGAAAAAATAAAATAAAAATTGTAATTATAATAACAATAATAATAATTGCATAATAACAATAATAATATAATCAAGGTTATTATTAGAAACAATATATTAATTTTATTTCACCTTTCTTATTTTATTTTATTTTTCATTTTTATTTTATTTATATTTATTTATTTTAAATACTAATAAATTGCACAATCACCTTGGATGACCACATTATTACCTCTAATTGTGTGGTACCTGTACACTATCCCAAAACCCATCAATATTTCAATAATTCAAAAATTTCAAAAGAGGTCTTTTTCAAAAACAATAATGAAATGATTTGAGATAGATAAAAGAATAAAACAAGAGTATCTGATGTCAATTTTTAATAATTAACCCCACCATAGACACTTTCTACCCCCAAAATGTCACCAAGATAAAAGGTAAATACAATTTGATTCCATTTCAGATCAAAATGGACAGAAACCATGAACCTCAATGTGAATATTTACACCAAATATCACACCCAACCGATCAAGAAGAATACACATAATGATTATTAGGTGAGAACATGAGGTGTTCTCCCCACAATAAGAATTGAACAATCTCAGAATACTCAAACTAGAACAATACCAACAAAATTTAAATGGAAAACCCACCTAGAGTGACCAAACCAATAGGGTTAGGAAAACTAACCCAGCATTCCATAAGCACCAAAAAACAACCCTACCATAAACAATAACTCGGGAACACACAACCCTGACTAAACCAACTTCCGTAGCATGAAAAAAATAATTCCACCACTAGAACTCAATGTGGATTTATACAACAAGGAAACATGACATACCGGGATGTCGAGACGGGGGAATCCCTATAAAAATATCATTTAGCTTCCCAAACGTGGACAAAAACACCAAAAAAATTTGAAATTATCTGCACCCCCAATAAACCACCAATACTTGGGAATTTCCATGTAATGAACCATAATAATGAGTGGTTGAGATGAACCACCCATTCACTCCACAACCACATGCCCTTCCAAACAGTCACCAATGAATCCAAAACCAACACCACTCATCCAAGGGAAAACACCCATTATTAATAATAGAATCTCCCAAATCCAAATACAAACCATCGAATCTTCTGGGAATTAAATAACACATGTTCATAACACTATAACATTAGATGATGAATGCATGATAGCTGGAAAAAA
Organism: Viscum album; assembly: GCA_963277665.1. Classification (NCBI taxonomy): domain Eukaryota; kingdom Viridiplantae; phylum Streptophyta; class Magnoliopsida; order Santalales; family Viscaceae; genus Viscum; species Viscum album. The sequence continues at coordinate 2,009,236,203 of OY728150.1, forward strand.
AGCTAGGAAACATTGAACATTTTTATTGCAATAGAGAGAACAAAACATGGAAAGGGGTTCACACACCCCCTGCAACTCCTGACTATATAAGAGAATCACACCAAGAGTTATGGATTAGGATCTGATGGCTGAAGTATCTCATACCGCACATTTATGACCAAGAATCATATGGTCATAATGACTTCATCATAATACACATCTTAAAAAACTACACATGCTAACCCGTATAATAGAAACAATGACATGTCCTCTGATTGATGTTATAAGATGGTTTTGAATTCATGGTTAAGCCACCCACATGGAACACCAAAAAGTGGTCTGAGAAACTAGAATCAAAACCAAAAAAAATTATATTTCATAGAGAAAGGTCCCTCTAGCATGCAATTATATCCAAACTGGGATCCATTACGAACACAAGGAAACACCATGTTACAATCTGCCTAAACTCCGAAAACCAACATTTAGTAGTTGTCAACATATACCATCATCGTCTTCTGTTAATTTTTAACAAACATGTTCTATTTACTCTTCCTCATATTCACCAAATCTATTATAATCAATCAGAAAAATATGGAACTGCACAACCAAGGGAATTCCTGATAACCCAAACATATCTTATACTTCCTCAAACCACACAGCTACCTCCAATAAATCCTAATCACCTCAATTATAATGAAACACTCGATATGATTAAAATACTAGGAATTAATGATAAAATAATGTGGGGAAATTTCTGTGTGGTATAATGGAACATCATGGTTCATATAAACGTAGACAAACATATTGTAGTGCTATCTCCCAAACCCTGTGAGAAAATTTTTACTATCAAAAAAAGCCTCTAAATGGAAAAATTATTCCAAATCCTTAAAATTTACAAAACTCACCCATGGAATCATATAAACTATCACACATTCCATCCACATTTTCTTATAAGAACATCCCTCTCATACCCAAACATATGTAAATGTCTTTAATGAAGACCTATGATCTTTCAAAATCCATATGTTTACCAATTCCACACAATAAACAAAATCTCAAACATAAAAATTTAAATTATTAAAACCCATTTTTAAAATTTAAACCCACGTAAAAAAATTAATTTTCATTTAAAAATACATTTTTATTTTAAAAAACACAGTCACACCAACAAGAACAACGGTGATCCCCAACATTCACCCAACTATCAGAATGGGGATCTAGTAGTCATTCATAACCCAATGAATTTTTCGGGATATATTCCCTCAGTATGTTATAAAACTATGAGTGGCATGAATCGTGAATTGGAAACCACATGAGTCACAACAGCATGTGAGATCATGAAATAACACTGGCTCACCTCCGTTGTTATCCCTCAATCCAAAACAAATTCAAAATATTCAATTCCCATACTACCCATAGTAACTTGAGGATTAATACAAACCAGGGTTCGTGACGTCATTCATACACCTACCTCTAGATTACGGATAGAACTTATATCCCTCTACCGGACAACTCGAATGAGAAGGGACTCCTCTAATACAAATTTTATTGAACCGACCCTGGTTGAACCTAAACTGGTTTACCGAGCTGGTTCGCTGAATGGACCAAGGGGTGTTTCTGATCCCCATGTCCTAGAAAATAGTGTTGTGTTTCAAATATAAACCAACTAGGAATGGTTTCAAACCAATAACTAGAATCAAAAAATAATTTTAACACACGTATAAACAATAACTAATCACAAACAAAAAAAATAGATTATCTCGATACAAAATAAATATGAAAAATCAAAAATAAAAACAAAACTAAATACAAAACAACACTATAGTGATCTTTATGTCAACTCATGGCCCCCACCATATTCTACTACCCTACCCTATCAATGAGAACACAATCCCAGGTCATGAACAAGTGGAAGAACAAACAAAATAGTTCAGGTATAATCCTACCAAATGGTTCATGTGGGGTGTTGGATTCACATGTCATTTAGATATAACCATATAATCAATGTATTTGTACTTTCTTGAATACATAGTATTATCAAAAGTCTGAACCAAATTTATAAATATACGTTTTTTCACATTTAATTAATCTAAAATATCATCCCATTGTAAAACTCTAATACCCACCACATTTCATTTAAAAAAATACTATAAAATTTATTCTGAAAACATAACCAAATACCTCATCAAAACTATAATGAGCTCTACTGAAAATTAATAAATAAACAAATATATAAATAGTGCATGATAAAACTAATGAAAATTTAAATTAAAAAACTAGATAAAAAAGTAACATTGGGTGGCCCAAAACATTTGTTCAAGAATCAAGGACCTACTCAGTTTGGATCAACATGCTAGTGTATGGTGAAGACCCTATGTTCATAACTAATTAACAACCCTCAACTAGCCAATCTGGTGGCACATCCAACCTATCCTATCTACAAAATAGGGGGTACCAAACCATATAACTAGGGTTGTTCAAAAATATTCACTCGATACTCTAAATAAATCCCATGAACCCATGGTGAATATACATAATATGAGTATGTATGAGGCCCTCACATGCGTGACTCACCTTACCTACCGTCACCACATTTGACTACCCCAAACACTGATACCAAATATGTTAACCTAGAAAGGGATATCCCAACAATATATTTTACATATATATATACACATGTGTATAACTTCATTGATGGTCCCAACTGCACTCTTATGTCACATAAACCCTAACAAATTTCACAAAAATGTTTTAATGAGGTTGTTTGGAATTTACTCTTCAGAGGCAACATTCCATTTAGAAAACAAAATAAAAATTTTATTCATTGATAAAATTATTTCAAAACATTTAAAAAACATCACATTCAAACACATAAGGAGAAACATACCTTGTATACCAAATCTAAATCCTCATCCATGCGCTTCCAAATCCATGTTAATATTTCAAAAAATAATTGAAGATTATAAATTAGTCTTTTCCATCAAATAAGAAATACATTTACAACCCCACATCTAAAACCCATGGTTTAAGGAAATCCAGTCACATTAATATATCATTTTCATTTGAAAACACATCCATGTGTGCACTTAGTGTAATGACCTGACCCCAGTTAACCAGATTCGGTGCATTATTACATAACATTGGCATGATCACAAAAGATCAAGTCTCGAAAGACTGATGAGTTTGGTAGGATTGGAAACACTAGATACATTAATAAGTCATACATTACATGATAATGTGAAAAACTACAATAACATAGTCTCCATAGTCCACACTCATATCCCCTCAGACTATCCCTGTAAGTTAGTCATAAAATACTTCTTAAAATCTTGGGAAAAAAATAAAACATAGAAAGGGCTGAGATCAGATGCTCCGTAAGGTTACAATATAGCAGAAACATTCATAAATAAGCATAAACATTTAAGGCAATGTATAACTGTAACAAAATCCTTTTAAACATGAACATCAACATAATATGGAAAAAATAAAATGAAATAATCCCATTTACTTATTTAGGTTGATATTCTACTAGTCAATTAATCACGTGCAATATCAATAACCACTTACATAATGATGGAATGAATAATTCCAGAATATCATAACCACATAGTCAAGGCCTTATCCTAAGACAACAGAAAATATTTTTTCAAGCCCTTGTGACAAGACACTAGTTTGTCTCATGAGGCCTTATAATGCATCGAGGAGCTATAGCAGGCACCACCCATCACTTATTATGTCCAATGCATTCCTTAAATGAACAGTTTTAAATATAACATAAATATTCATATTAACACTAGCATACGAAATGTCAATACATTATCCATAAACCATGAATGGTATAAAAATAACACATCCATAGTCAAACATATCACAAAAACTTCAATACAATATGGAAGATTTGTATCATAATAAATCAACTTCAAATAAGCTTAAAATCCATCAATGGATGTTGACATAGATGAAATCAAACCTATTTGGGAGAAATATCTATTTTGAAATCATTTATAAATAAAAAATTTATAAAATAAAAACATTACATTTAAAATAATCTTATAATATTGCATGGGAAGATTTTATGTCATTATAATGGCTGAAAATAGCCGCACCAACCGTATAAGTTAAAAAATATATTCTTACCTGAATTTTATCGAAAAGGTTAAAAAGTACACGGTTTGGAAAATGACAGAAATATTCCTTTATAAACATCTTATAAAAATTCAAACAAGGGTATAAATAACTTTGACATGTATGCTATAATTCAGTATGAATGCTTTGAAATACATTTTTATGAAACATGGATTTGGATGATAAAGAGGTCTTATTCGATAATTATGTACAAACAATCTCAGATAATGAAGAGATTGTAAAATAAACCCTTACCTCGTAATTTTCCATGGTCGAGGGTAGTTTAACCTCTTGTATAATAGTTAAATCATTGTTATTAAATTATACAAGAATAATATACATAAATATGATATCATATATGATCTTCTAATATGTCTTTGTTAATATTATTTTAGTATTATCGTCGTTTCGGGTGTTCACTTACTTGTTTTCTTTTATATGTTTTGTTACATAATCCGTGTTTTTATGGATAGGTTGTATATTATTCATATAAAAAATGATATAAAGTACTTAATTTTTTTTAAACATTAAATTAAAATTACTTTGAATGGATACGATGGGGAATGAATCTCATCGCGTTTGTGGAGACGGTAATCAGTACGTTCAAATGATCGATAATATCATTATTTTATATTAAAATAATATATAATTGGATGTTATATCATATATACAGAATAAGTGTTATGTTATTGTATTTTATGTACATTAGTTACACATCATATTTATACCCATCCAAATAATAATGTATTAAATAACAATTACACCATGATGTGGAGAAGGTAGGCCATACATACGAACGTATGGTGACATGTCATTCAAAGGAAGGATAGATTGATAAATTTGGTTGTAACATATTTATAATAACAACAAATTATATATAACATACTGGATTTATTATTTTATAATGTAAACTACAAGGATAAAGGATGTGGAAGAAGAAAGGAACTTGAAAGAGGTGATGAAATAATTACCTCTTCTTCGGTTTATTTCTTTTTATTTGATCAAAAGGGTTCCATAGGTTGGATTTATGACCAAAGAAACGCCTCTCAAAGGAAAGGAGGTCAATTTAAAGGGTATTTGGGCAGATTTTGGAAGATCGAAAAGGCTTTTAAGGTGTGGATTAGAGATAAGGTGGTGTTCCCTTTTATAAGAGGAGATAGGGGAACCATAGGAAAAGCTAGAAATATTACTTTATAATAAAATAATCATCGGTTTCTAAAGCTTCCAAAGTGTATTATTTAAATTATATGGTAGTTATGGGTCTAAAAACACTGAACAAAAATGTTTTATATAGGTTTGGGTTACTATATTAACCTTATCTTTTAGATTAAACTCTTAGTTAAATAGTTTGACATTTAACATTTCTCTTTTTATTTTTAGATTATATTGTTAATAAATGTACTAAAAACTTCCAAACGAACCCCAAGTGGTTTTCTAATTATACAACTATCATTATATAAGTAATTTCTTATAATCATATATTTTTAGGATTATTATATCAATGAATAATATAATATTTGTTTCAAAAACTCCTTTTTGTTAATTTTGACACTATTTAATAATTTATTTTTGTTACAGTTGTAAAAGCATTATTAATTCGAAAATAATTCATTTAATCAATCCTAACATATCATATTAAGCTATAAAATTCGTGTATGGCATAAAAACTTTCAAATTATATTTATTTTAACATTTATAATACCAATTATTTGATTCTTTCATTAATAAAGAGAATACTACATCATCATTGTGTCATGAATAAATTTAATTATTAAATGTCTAAATATTATAAATAATGTACCATTATGTTGGAAAATATTTTTCATTTATAAATAATATTTATAATTGAAGTGATAACATGTATAACCCTATATAAAAATTGTTTTACTGAAAGATATATGATTATGTCATTTTTGTATTTACTTTAACGTAATTAATATAAATTGTCATTATCACTTACTAGTGGCTCCATGGGGTCCCAATATCGACCCAAATATTCCAATGGTAGGAAATGTATCATAAAATAGTGTTAGGACACGTTTTATGGTAATTTTATATTATTATAATATTATTTGATTACCCCTATTTACTGGATTTACACTTTGACCATGGTAAATAAAATATTTACTGAAGTATTTATTCAAAATTTATAAAAATAAATGTTAAATATTTACACAATTTGGACCTCCTGATTATAAATATGGAATCCAGTTTTCTAAATTCAAAACACAGAATTCGATGATATTAATTTAAAATTAATTCCCATTGTGAAAACAAAAAGTGTGTTTCTATATAATAATAACTATCAAAAGATTGACACTTGTTTATGTCAAATTTAAATGTAAAATTACATATAATGACCTAAATTGTACTAAATGATAAAAATATAATATAATTGTAATTACAAACAATTCAAATTCATAATCTATCACTATGAAATATTTCGATTAAAAAAGTTGTTTTTAATTAATATTTTATAATTTTCATTATTCATCAAAATATGAATGTTATCAGAAGAGTACAAAAAATTCACCCTAAGATAATTTCGATATTCCGAATCCAAAAATGAAGTCCATATGGAATGATAAAATTAATAAAATTTCATGATGTGTGTATTACTATTCATAATGGCTTGTTTGAGTGGTTGGGTGTGTAAGAACTCGGTGTTGCGTACAACAGACGCTATTGCATTTTTCAAAGAGAAGCGTACCGTCGATTCATGGGGTGTTACATTCTCCCCTCATTCAAATAATTTTTTCCTCGGAATTTTATAATATTTTTCCATAAAACGACTCGGGTGGTTCTTCATCATATGTTCCTCGGGTTCCCATGTTTCCTCTTCAATCTTATGGTTTCTCCGTAGAACTTTTACTAGACGAGTCGTCATGTTTCTCAACACTTATTCTCTTATATGAGTAATCTTGATAGGATCTTTTTAATAATATAGATCAGTTTCTAGTTCTAATTCCTCATAGGTGAGTACATGCGTTGGGTCAGGCATGTATTTTCTCAACAGTGATACGTGGAACACATCGTGAACATTGGAGAGACTCGGAGGAATTGTCAACTGGTAAGCTACAACCCTAATTTGTTCTATAATTTTGAAAGTTCTGATGTACCTGGGACTCAATTTAGCTTTCTTACCGATATGTATAACTCCCATCTATGGAGATACCTTCAAGAAAACATGATATCCAACATGAAATTCCAAATCTTTCATTCGATTATCGGCATAGCTCTTCCACCTACTTTGAGCTGATTTGATGTGGGTTTGGATTACCTTCACCTTTTCCATCATTACTTCCACCAGTTCGGGGCCTATGAAATTTCATTCACCAACACCATTTCAACAGGTTGGTGAGGGACATCCCTATTTCTATAACGCTTCATATGGTGCCATTTGAATACTTGAATGGCTGCTATTGTTATAGGAAAATTCCACCAGAGGTAAATATTGATCCCACATACCCAGAAAGTCAAGTGAGCAAGATCTCAACATGTCCTCTAAGAATTGAATAGTCTGTTTTGATTGACCATCAGTTTGGGCATGGTAGGCAGTTCTCAAACAAATTTCAGTATCCTGGGATTTCTGAAGACTTTTCCAGAATCATGAAGTAAAATGTGAATCACAATCAGAAACAATTGATAGGGGTACTCAATGAGGTCTTAAAAAATCATTTATATATAGTCTTGTTAGACGTTCAAGTGGTAAATCTTCTCTTATAGAATGTAAATGTGCTAACATGGTAAGATAATCAACAATGACCCATATTGCATTGTTTCTTCTAGGGGTCTTTGGTAGTCCCACGACAAAGTCAATTGTAATATTATACCATTTCCACTCAGGTTTAGGAAGAGGTTTCATGACTCTTCTAGGTCGTTGCCTTCATGCTTTCCCATGTTGACAAACCATAAATCTTCACACAAAATCAGAAATCTCCCACTTTATGTTTTCCCACAAAAAATGTACCCTCAAATCTCTATACATTTTTGTGCTAATAGGGGGTATAGAGAAATTGGAACTATGAGAATCATCCAAAAAATCACTTTTTTGATCAGGTATATCGGGAACATAAAGTTTCTTCCCAAATATCAAAATTCCATCTTCATACACAAAGTCACTAAATATCCCATCATTCATAGCTTTAATCTTCTTTTGAAACTCTTCATCATCGATATGAGAACTCTTTATCCTTTCTAGTAATGATGTTTTGACAACCATTTGAAAAAGTTTTGATGTTTCACCTTCCATGGAAATTCCCATATCCATCTTCACTAGATCCATGAAAATAAGGTCCCTTTCAACTCTCATCTTGTTCAGATCTCCATGATCATTTCTACTCAAAGCATATTCCACCTTATTTTCCTTTCCTGGGTGGTAGTGAATCGTGCAGTCATAATCCTTGAATAGTTCAAACTATCTAATTTTCATCATATTGAGTTCTTTCTGTGAGAAAATATACTTCAAACTCTTGGGATCAGTATAAATTTCACATTTTTTACCATAGAGATAGTGTCTCCCAATAATCAAATCAATGATTACAAATACTATCTCATGATCATGAGTATGATAGTTTAACCATCGAATTTTCAGATATCGTGAAGCATATGAAATTACTCTATCATTCTGCATAAGGACACAACGAAGTCCGTTCTTTGATGTATCACTATAAATAAAAAACCCAACATTCCCTGATGGTTGAGTCACGATATTAGCATTGATTAGTCTTCTCTTCAGTTCTTTGAAACATTCTTCACACTCTTTTGTCCAACCAAATTTAACCCCTTTACATGTGAGCTTCAATAATGTGTTAGCTAATCGAGAAATATTCTAGACGAAACATTGATAATAACCTACTAAACCAATAACACTACGTACCTCGGTTATACTCATTGGTGATAACCATTATTGGATTTCTCTTGTCTTAGATGGATCAACCATGATTCCATCCATCGAAACAATATGTCCATGAAAAGAAATAACCTGAATCCAGAATTCACACTTGCTAAACTTCCCATATAATTCAGGACTTCTAAGAGACTTCAGGATAATGCGCAAGAGATTTTCATGGTCTTCATATCTTTTGGAGTATACAAAGATATCATCGATAAATTCCACTACAAATTCATCAAGATATTCCATGAAAATTCTATTCATTAGATGCATGAAGAAAGAGTGTTCATTAGTCAATCCAAAAGGCATTACTGTAAACTCATAATGCCTGTACCTGGTTCGAAATGCTATCACCAGAATTTCTTCTTTCTTCACGCACAACTGATGGTATCCAGATCAAAGGTCAATCTTTGAAAATTATCGAGATTTATGTAGTTGGTCAAATAAATCATCAATGAGAGGATGGAGAAAATTGTTCTTTATTGTTATTGTACTGATCTCCCTATAGTCAATGCACAACCTCATAGATCAATTATTCTTCTTAACAAAAAGGATAGGGGCTCCCCATGGAGAAAAACTAGGGCGAATAAATCACTAAGTACTCAGTTTCGCTTGTTGTATCTTTAGTTCCACTAACTCCACAGTGTCCATTCTATAATTGCTCATCGATGTGGGCATCGATCTAGGAATTAATGCAATGGAAAACTCAATTTCTCATTATGGAGGATGTCTTGGTAAATCATCTAGAAACACATCAACATATTCATTCACAACAGGTACATCCTCTATTTGAATATTCTTTTCCTATCCCAAATTTTTTTATTCTCTTACTCCCCAATAATTGAATTTAGATGAGCTACTAGGGGTTGATCTTGATTATAATTAGATAGTGATGATTCTGCTCTAAAGATAAGTTGTTCTCTATCATCTTCATAAAAAATAGCAACATCCTTCTTCTTATTATAAATTTTTTCATCATGGTCTGAAATCCAACCCATACTGACGATTATATCAAATTCAATCATGGGTATGATGATGAGATCACCAAATAAATAGCATTTATATGCTCTAATGGGGAATGATTCACACAAAATTGTTGCGATGATACTTCCCTTAAGAGTTTTAACTAACAAATCCCATGTTAAATAAAATTTTGAAATATATAATTTTCTTATCAAACTGGGAAGATAAGAAACAAGGTGATGATTCAAAATCAAATAAAGCATTTTCTAATCTTCATGAAACCATTAAATTACCTGCCACCATGTCTTTCAGAGATTCTACCTCAGTAGTAGTGATATCATAATCTTGGCCTTGATCCCTTGGCCTATTCTAATGTATGTTCCCTTGACTCTTAGGACATTCATTTGCATAATTCCCTATATCCTTTAAATTGTAGAATTGATCATCGGTAGCTTCTTTCTTCCCCTTGAAATCATGAGCTTTGTGGCCTTTTTCACCACACTTATAACAGACTCCCATTCCCTTCAGGCAAGTACCGGGGTGTTTCTTCACACATTTATTGCAAGGTGTATATTCAACATTTCCCTTCATCTCCTTATTTAAATTTCCATAGTGATCAGAAAATATCCTCTTCTCTTGCATTGCTTTAAAGTCGTAAGACATAGAGAATTCTATTTTATCCTAAAATGTACATGAGTCAATATCTTCATATGACAAGAATAATTGATAGACTAATTCTCGACGGAGAAATTGTTTTAACCTATCAAAGAAACAATCAATCATACTTCTTGGGTTATGTATATAATCTTGTGCATGCTTAGCTGTCCTTGTAATGTAATCATCATACATTGTGACATTATCATCCTCCTTTTCCTCAGTCTATGAAATTGCCTTTCCATATCGGCTTGATGGTCACAAGGAATGTATTTTTCTAAAAAATATCTTTAAACTCCCTCCATTCCATATTTGATACTTCATCATCTTCTTTTGTGTTTTGAATCAATGACCACCATTGATCAGCCTCTCCAGTGAGGTGGTAAACTGCCATGACAACTTTTTCCCTTTCGCTACTCCCCAAGGCATGGAATATTTTCTCTAAAGAATTTATCCCTTGCTCAGCCACTGATGGATTTGTATTCCCATTTAATGTTAGTGCTTTTTTCCTCATGAAGAGGTCTAACATTGATTCTCCATGTTTTGGATTAGGGTGATCCACACGAGTAAGGTTATTATTCATAACCTGTGTGAGTTGTCCTAGTAATGTGATAAGTTGATCACCACCAATTGTATCACTACTCCACTATAATTATCTTGAGCAGGAGGGAAATCCCTGCATGCAGTTCGTGCATTGATACTTTTTCCATTCCTTCCACTATGCACCATTTCTAAACAATGGAATAAACTAGATTATTTTATGAATTGAAATACATAATCCCAAACATATAAAACACTTAACATAAACTGACCTATTTATGGATATAATTCATAATCATTAAGAAAAAGTTTTATTTGAGTAATTATATACTCATAAACCCCCATTAATGGTTTGAAAAGAAAATGAGAATTATACTAAGCATATACCCCGAGAGTATCGTAACCATGAGTGCAGTAAGGCCCGTTGTCATGCTCCAGTTCATGTTCGAGTCTAGATTAAAGTGTTGTTTTCATGTTTTACCCCTAGGTACATCTGTTCTAGAGTCGCCTCTACCTGCTCGTATCCATACGGGGATGTATTGTTCAGAAAACTCACAAAATCTCTACAATACCAAAATTCATGGATGTTCTTCTATACTAATTCTCAATGTTCATCTTAGGTCTATGTTCTCTATTCAAAGAATATATAAATATAGCTTCCATGTTTTGACTAAAATTCATTTGATACAAACTGTAATGCCTCGACCCCATTTACCCGATGTCAGTTTATTTTTACATAACATTGGCATGATCACAAAAGATCACGTCTGAAAATACCGATTAGTTTATTATCCTTGGAAACACTAGATACATCCATATGTATTACATTACCTGATAAATTGCAAAACAGAAACAACATAGTATTCATAGTCAATAATCATATCCCCTTAGACTATCCCTGCAGGTCAGTCATAAAATACTTCTTCACATCCCTGGAAAAAATAAAACATAGAAAGGGTTGATCTCAGATGATCAATAAGGATAAAAATAAAGCAAAAACATTCATAAATAAGTATAATCATTTAAGGCAATGTATAACCAAAACAAAAGCCTTTTAATCAGGATCTTCAGTATAGTATGGAAAAAATAAAATGAAATAATTCTATTTACTTATTCACTTGGATATTCTACTAGTCTAATAATCACAGGAAATATCAATAACCACTTTTCATAATGATGGAATGCATAATTCCAGACTATGATAACCACATAGTCCAGGCCTTCTGCCAAGACTATAAATAATATTTTCTCAAGGCCTTGTGTCAGGACACTAGTTTTTCTCAAGAGACCTACCGATGCATCGAGGTGCTATAGCGGGCTCCACCTGTTACTTACTATGTCCAATTAATTCCTCATATGAACTGGTTTAAACATAACATAAACATTCATATTAAAACTGGCATAGGAAATGTCTGTACTTTATCCATAAACCATGAATGGTATAAAAATAACACATCCATTGTAAAACATATCTCAAAACCATCAATACAATATGGATATTTTGTATCATAATAAATCAACTTAATATAAGCTTAAAATCAATCAAAGGATGTTGACATAGATGAAATCAAAACTATTTGAGAGAAGTATCTATTTTTTTAAAATCATTTAAAAGTCACATAATTATAAAACATAAAATTTACTTTGAAAATATTCTTATAATATTGTAAGGTAAGGATCGATGATTTTATAATGGAAAAAATAGCCGCACCAACCGTATAAGTTAAAAATTATATTCTTACATTAATTTTTTTTAAAGGTTAAAAAGGACCTTATTTGGAAAACGACAGGAAGATTCATTTATAATCATATTATAAAAATTAAAAGAAGGGTATAAATGACTATAACTCATATTCTATAAAATAGATAGAATGTTTTGAAATAAATTTTTAAGAAACATTGATGTGGATGATAAAGAGGTCCTAGTAGAAAATTACGTATCAACAATCTCAGATAATGAAGAGATTGTGAAATAAACCCTAGCCTTGTACTTTTCCTTGGTCGTGGGTAGGTTAACCTCCTATATAATAGTTAAATAATTTTTATTAAATTATACAAGAATAATTTACATAAATATTATATCATATATGATCTTCTAATATTTCTTTGTTAATAATATTTTAGTATTATTGTCGTTTCTGGTGTTCACTTACTTGTTTTCTTTTATATGTTTTGCTATATAATACCTATTTGTTATGGATATGTTGTATATTATTAATATATATAATGAAATAAAGTACTTAAACATTATTTTTATTCAACAAATAAAAATTATTCTTTAATGGATACGATGGAGAATGAATCTCATCGCATTTGTGGAGACGGTAATCCATACATACGCACGAGCGACAATATCATTAATTTGATATTAAAATAATGTATAATTGGATGGTATATCATATAAAAAGAATATTTATCATGTTATATTTATTTTTTACATAAGTTAGACATCATTATTACACCCATCCAAATAATAATGAATTGAATTACAACTACACCATGACGTGGAGACGGTAAACCTTACATATGCACGTATGGTGACATGTCATTCAAAGGATGGATATAATAATGAATTAGGTTGTACCATATTTATAATAACAATTCAGTGTATAGAATATATTGGAGTTATTATTTTATAATGTAAACAAAAAGAGAAAGGATGTGGAAGAAGAAAGGAACTTGAAAGAGGTGATGAAATATTTACCTCATCTTCAGGTTCTTCCTTTTGATTTGATCAAAAGCGATCCTTAAGATGGCTTTCTGACCAAAGGAATGCCTCTACGATGAAGGGAGGACTTTTTAGAGGGTATTTGGGCAATTTTTAGCTGAGATAAAATTCATTGATGGTGTGAATTATAGATAAGGTGGAGTTCCCATTTAAGTGATGATTTAGGGGCATCTTTGGAAAAGTAGAAATATTATTTTATAATAAAATAATATTCGGTTTATAAAGGCTAAAAAGTGTATTATTTAAATTATATGGTGGGTATGGGTCTAAAACCTCTCAAACAATTGGTTTTAGAAAGGTTTGGCAATATATTTACCTTATCTTTTAGATTGTACTATTAGTTAAATAGTTTGACAATTACCAAGTCTCTTTGTATTTTGATATTATATGGTTAATAACCATACTATAAACTCTCAAGTGAACCCAAAGTGGTTCATTAATGATACAAATATAATTATATAAGTCATTTAGCCAAATATCATATTTTTATGATTATTATATCAATTAATAGTATAATATTTGTTTTAAAAACTCCTTTTTGCCAATTTTGACACTATTTAATAATTGATTTTTGTTAAAGTATTAAAATATTTATTAATTTGAACCAAATTCTTTTAATCAATCCTAACTTGTCATATTAACCTATTAATATATTGAATTGAATCAAAACATTCAAATTATATATATTTTAAGTTTTATAATACCAATTATTTGATTCTTTCTTTAATAAAGAGAATACTGCATCACCATTGCATCATAAATATATTTAATTATTCAATGTATAAAATTTATCAATAAAGTACCATTATGTAGGAAATATTTTTATCCTTCTAAGGAATATATATAGTTGAAGAGATAACATATATGAAAATATGTAAAAATAGTTTTACTAAAATATATATCCTTATGACATTTTTTGTATTTACTTTAACTTAATTAATATAAAGTGTCATTATCCATTACAAGTGGCTCCATGGGGTCCAAAAATCAGCCCAAAAATGAAAATGGTCAGACATGTATCATAAATAGGGTTAGGACTCGTTATATAGTAATTTAATATTATTATAATATTATTTGTTTACCCTTATTTACTAGATTTACCCTTTAACCATGGTAAATAAAATATTTACCGAAATAATTATTCAAAATGACTAAAAATAAAAGTTAACTATTTAGACAAATAAGATCTCATGATTCTAAATATTTAATCCATTTTTCTAAATTCAAAACACATAATTTTCTGAAATAAATGTAAAATTAATTCATATTGTCAAAACAAAAAAGCATGATTTTATGAAATAATAAATATCAAAAGATTGACACTTGGTTATATCAAATTTAAATGTGAAAATACAAATAATGACCTAAATTGTATTAAATGACAAAAATATAATCTAATTTTACATACAAACCATTCAAATTCATAATTTATCAATGTTAATTATTTCGATTAAAAAGGTTGTTTTTCATTAAAATTTAGTAATTTTCACTATTCATCAAAATATGAAAGTTATTATAAAAGTACCAAAAAATCAACGTAATCTAATTTCGATATTCCGAATCCAAAAATGAAGTCCATTTTGAATGAAAAAATTCATAAAATTTTAAAAAGTGGTTATTACTATTCATAATGGCTAGTTTGAGTGGTTGTGGTGTGTTAGAATTCGAAGTTGCGTACAACACAGACTATTGTATTATTCAAAGAAAAGCATACTGTGGAATCTTGGAGTGTGACACATACTGAACTCATGGTTTTTATGAAATCAAATTTAACACATTAATATAAATGAAAATACTCAATCCACTTTAAAAATTCAATTTGTTTTTCAAACGAAACCCAGCATCTCACATATTTTTAAAATCACAAGTAATCCCATAAAAATATGGGGAATTCCTTCCAAAATATATAGAAACATCTAACAAGATTTAACATTATCAAATTATACACATAGAAAAAAAATCAGAAACCAACAATAACACCACAACATGAATAAGGATAAATATTTCTCAGAACCACCAATCCAAATCAACATAATAAAACACTCCATTGAAAACACCTCCCAAATCAACCCTTTTTACTATTAAAACTCAAATAAGATTTAATCAAGCTCATTTGGTGTATCCAAACTAAGGAATGATTTAAAATTCATATCAAAATAAATTTTAATCATATTATATTACAAAAAAACATCATAATAAGATTACAAAATGTTATATAATGGTATGCTTCATGTTTGAAATATTATTAAAACTATATTTTGAATTTTTTAAAACTCCCCAAGACTACCTTTTCTTAATAATAACTCAAGAATAAATTAAAAAATTAATTTTAACAAATTATATCAACTCTAAAACATCATAATTGTCTATGAATAGGTCACAAAAACACATAAATCATGATTAAAAGATAATTAAATGATCTCATCATTCCAATGGTATTAATCAGAATGGGGAACATAAATTCACCTACCTCAATGGTGTGCGAATGTGAAAAAACCCATGTTGGAGGAAGGGAACACCCAGATGAACAAATGACGCATTCTAGACAGAATAAGAAAATAAAAAATTGATATACACAATACCCTAGGGTTTGTCCAAACCAACTGCCACTTAAGGGATACCCATAAATCAAGACGATAAGGAAATGGATTCTCACTGGATGGGAAGTTGGACACATGTGGGAGGAGCTATGGTAGAAGGTGGATTGGTCACTATAAGGGGGAGGAATGCCATCAGATTCTGGAAGAAGGTAGGGTCTGCTGGTGGGGGTGACAAAATTATAGATGAAGCACCATTAGGTGAAGGGAGCACCGCCTAAAGGGAGGTAGCACCATCTAGAGGGAGTAGCAGCACACAGCTGGGAGATAGGGGTTACACTATGTGTAGAAAAAGGGAAATGGAGGGAGGTTAGGAAATAAGGGAAATGGAGAGAGGGTGATCCCTATGGTTTCCAAAAAATTTAAAATAGAACTAATTACAAAATGTAATTGAAATAAAAAACATAATTATTATTATTTTATTATATTCGACATTTTTTTATTAATTTTTATTATTTTATATAGTGGGAATTCTCATGGTCACCTTGGCTGGACACATAGTTCTTACAAACATTGTGGTGCCAATGCAGTATACCAAAACACACCAAAATTTCCTATCTTCAAAATCATCTATTAGGGACACAAACCCAAACCTCAAAAAAAATAAGCGAGACAATGAAAAGAATAAAATAAACAAGTATATAAGGTTTAAGAGAGACATATATCCAATATAATGATATTTTAATACCGTAATAGGGTAACTTGAAAAAGTATTAACTTCTAATAGATCGGATACAAAATCATTGATATTGTGTATGATAGACTCCTTCCTCACGAACCGATGTCATTATTTTTTCATAATCTCATTTTACAAATTATATTAATGATTGATTTAAATTATATAGATATATATAAAACGAAATTTAAACATACATATAATTATTGAGTTATTTTATTACATATACCACCATACTTTATATTCTAAGAGGGATACGAAGTAATAGATTCACATGTATGGTGGACTACCATCTCAAAATGAAATATGATATATTTTCACTTGCACATTATAGGTATGGTGATAACGATAAATTTGTTGAATATATGTTGTATAAATTAGTTAATTATGATATTAATGACATATTTATCATTGTTAAAATATAATATATAATTGTCGGGTTTCACTATAAAATTCCTACATAGTTCTTCAGTATGTTTGGACTACGACCAATAATAAGAAATGTTAATTATTTTTCATCACTAAATAAGATGGATGATATATGTAAATATAAGGAAATTTAAATCAAATAACATGGTATTTATGAAATTAGTATTTCTATGTAAAATTAATAATACATAACTTACACCCAAATTTATAATTGAAATATAAAAATTTCAATCATGCGTACATAAAACCTCTCATGTCCATTATTGTAATGCAATTAGTTTTTGATAACCATTAAACATGATTTATTTTAATTGTATAATTTATGTGTATATTTTTTAAATATTCCCTGATTATTATTTTTTAGATGTTGAAATAATGACCTTAGTCTCTAATAGTCATCCCACCAATGTTATTTCGGAACATAACACAAATATTTTTGAAACATAGGAAATAAATGAAATTGATTATAGATTTGTTTAAAACATTTAAATAATTAACATTAAAATGAATAATAAATTTGAAAATTTTTATTATTAAATTATATATTTATCCAATGATTATTATTATGGAAGATAATGAACAAAACTGATGAATCAATTTTGATGAATGAGGATTCAAATGAATTTCATTTTAATTTGGCATATTTTTATGTAATGTACCTATTTTATTACATAAGGTGTATATACTTCCCATTTGGCATGTTATAAGGTGAATTTCACTATTATATTAGAATGTAATTTTTTTAAATGTTAATATATCATTATTATTATGATATAAATATTTCTAAAGTGATAAGATTATGTTAATTAAAAATACATATCTTTTGATATTTTCTTTCTAAATATATTTCACATTTATGTCTATGTTTTTAAAATGACTTCAATATTGGAGAAATTGTTTTATAATAGAAAATTTGGTATTAACTGAAAAAAATAAAAAAATAAACATTGTAAGGAATATTTGACATTATTTACAAAATACAGATTGAATATAATATTTTTACAAATATGGAAGAAAAAATTATTCTCACCACTATAACTATTATTTGATGTTTCCATGTGTTCACAATATTACATTATTTATTCAATGAAAAATTATATTTCTACTTTTCATGGAATTTTTTCTTTCTGGATTCTTTTTAGAATAATAGGTTATATCGATATCAAAATTATTTTTTTTCATATAGGTTCTAAATTTATTATTAAGAGGACTTTATTATGAAAATATGAATGCATAAAATCAGTTATTCATGATATGGTATTTCATTATTATATGAAATATTTTTTTCCTGATATAGTTTATATGATGCTTGATTACAATTATATCAAAGGGGTGAAACTAATATAATATAAATAAAGAATTGATCAATATTATATCTAATTAAAAAGGTCTATCTCTATATTATTTATTCTATGTGAGATCCCATTTATATCTATCCAAAAAATCGGGTACTAATTCTGTCCTTTATTGAATTATATTTTAATTTTGACATATGGTAATTCTAGTTTCTTTTTGTGTTTTGAAATGGTTTTATATATTTTATGCTTTGTATTTTGTAAAAATTTTCCTATTTACTTGATATGGGTAGAAATATTTTTCATTGAATAAAAATTATTATTATTTTTCATGAAAAAATTATTTAAATCACACACTCTAATAACATTGGATAACGAGTTTAATATATCATGGGAATCAATGATTTCTGTAAACTAATATTTTTCCTTTATTTAATTTAATTATTTTACTTTTTGTTATCATCCGGTTTGTGTATTTCAAAATTCATAGGGTTTATGTATGGTGAAGTGAAAGGAATAGTACATGTTAAAAATCAATAATATTTTTTACAAGATAAAATAATAATTTATTTTAAAATATTTATAATATTAAAAAATTATACTAATAATATGTTTCCACAATTTAATATATTTCTCTTTTATGTATAATTTACGACATATTATCTAATGCACTATGACTGAAATTATCTTTAAGGTGAAATAAATTAAATTCCTAACATAAACTAAGGATATCGTATTGTATAAGGGTATGTCCTTAAATTTTTCCTCCAATTATTATTTTATGATATTACATATTCTGTATTCATTTTATAACATTTAAAAAAAAGTGACATAATTAATGTTTTTATGTAAAATTGACATCAATTCTTTCCTCGATTGAAAATCCTTTTTTCCTTTATGTTCATGTTTTCTAAAAAAATCGATTTTGCTTTTTATTATCCTATAATTATTTAATTAATTTATAAAAATGAGGGAACTATTATTAATTATTTTAATATAATATTATTTTAGTTTTTCTAATATGTTATATTTCAATTTTTATCGAAAATGTGAATGGAATATTTTTTATGTACACAACCTGAATGTGGTTTCAGTGAGTCAAAAATTCTCAAGGACTTTATTCAAAATTAAAAAATATATATATATTTTAAAATAAATTTTCTTCTATTATATTTTATATTTTTCTTATATTTCATAGAAGTGATAAATAATTGAATTTTTTTTATTCCTAATGAAATATTCAAACTCTTATTTTAGATTCATTTAACGTTTTCATAAAATAATTTGAAATTATTTATTGTTTACTAGTGATATAATCCAAGTACACCATCCTTATTTTTAATTAAGATACTTAATGATCATGATGATGATAATATAGAAACCCCATTTAGCTTCAATTTGTTATTCTATGGTGAATTTTATATATGTTTAAATGACCCATTTTTAAAAAATGTTATGATATATGATGAATATTTAATGATTTTTTTACACATATGAATGTATTTAGATTATGTGATGGGTGGGCCTAGAAATATATATCTCTTAAATGGATTGATTAAATATAGACATCTCTTGAGATAATTTGGACTTTAATGGGGAGTGAACAAAGTTTAGTAAGGGATATTTTTCAATATGATAGTATTGGGAGTGAAAATTGAGTTTAATGTAATATAATAAAGAGGTAAAAAATATACAATAATAGTATTTGAAATTATCACTAAATATGGAAATTTTTTTATCATAATATTTTTATGCCCTATGAATAGTTATTACAAAAATTATATGCTCTAGTGACTCATTTTCATTAATTCTTCTGGATTCATGTATTATAAACTTCTAACATGTATTCAATGTCAAAGTATTATCATTAATGATATCCATGGTATGACTTTCAGAAACAAATATTATATTATCATACACTTGAACGAATTCTATATTTAATTGACCATTTATCTCATTTTTCATTATCCTTATTAAGCATTTCAGATCAATGATTATTATAAATTTTTTTCCCGATGGTATATAGAAAGGTTTTATGTTTTATAAGTCTAAGAAAGGTTATACTAATGACGAAACTAGTGGGAGATAAAGTATATCTATTAAAAAAAATTCAATGTATTAACATTTTTTAATATATATGACTTATGAAATTATGGCATTTATGGTAATGTTATGTGTCTAATATTATTCAAATAAGATTTCATATTTTCTTTTCAAAATTGTGGGTCCCTATTACCATGATTTTGTACTTGGTCAATCATTTTTTGAAAACTAGAAATCATATATTTTGTAGTTAGATTTATTTATATGATAATTTTCTATATATAGGATATTTCCACAGTAAGATCTCTATATAAATTAACATTACCATTATTAACGAAATAAAAAAATTTATTGTAATTGAAAAATATTATTGAGAAGAATGGGAAAAATTGCATGAAAATTTTATGTTATGATATATATTATTCCAATATTATATTATTTTTTAAAACTTAATTAATATTGATTTATATTTATATAATTATCAATTCAAGGAATATATGTTAATTTTTAAATGAAAAATGACTAAAATGAAAGTAGTTTGAATTATTTATTATACCTTGTTTATGGATTCCAAATAGGTCAAGTTAAAAATAGCTTTTATATTTGTATTTTTATGATATTATAGTATCTCATTGATGTCATTAATTATTATTTCAAATATAGTGGGAATATAACTATCTTTATTTAAATATAAAATATATATTTAATTATGTTTGAATGAAAACAAATAAATAATACATTATAATTAATGTAAAAACAAAAAATCAATGGAATAATTTTTTTTAATTCAGAATAAAAATTGATATAAAAAAATCAATATTTTAACTTATAAATACAATATTCAACTCATTATGAACATTTTGTATCATTCTAACACAATTTTTATTTTTTATTTATTTTTAAATAAAAATAATTTCTTATAATATATGGTACTCTGTATTTCTTTTTATAAAATTCCTATTATTTCAAATATTTAATTTGGGTACATTAATGTTTTTCAAATCGTTTCATCATATAGAATACTAGAATCCATCGTATTTAATATAACTAGTCATTTTTATGACAACCCTGCTTTTATTACAAACTTAAACATGATTTATTACATAAATCAACACATGATACAATAATGAAGATCGAAAGGTTTAGTGCCTTTGGGGCTTATGATAATTAAATAAAAACATAAAAAATGAAATACAACATCTTTATTGAAAACATCCTTTACATGACCACTACATTCCCTCGTACTTAGCATTGCATGTGATAACCTGAGGACATGCATAAGAAAAGGGTGAGCTATAAAGCACAGTCAGGGAGTACACATGGAATAACATGAGGAGTACAATACATGTTATAAAATATTCATATCAATAGAGCATAAAATAAACATGAACATAAAGGCATGATAATGCATGATAATCATAACATGGAAATGTGGCATCAACACTTATCATGGAATTAGTATGAGCCAAAGCTTATTGCACATGGAGCATGAGTAAATCCTCATTGCATATAAAGCAAGAGTAAACCCTAGTTTCACATGAATTATCATGAGTCAACACTAATTGCACATGATGTATCATGATACTATACATTACCCAATGCATTGGAGCACTATAAGGGCACACCCTTCTTAAACATTTAATTTCATGCATAAGTGTGCCACATGGATCATAAAACATGGATTCATAAAACATAATCATTTATTACACGATAAAGGAATGTGGAATTCATACATGAAATGTTATAATCAATATGTAAATGTGCCTAAAGGTGAATACCCTTGATGGAGAAATTGGCATGGTATTCACTACAGAATGACATTGGCATAGAAAATCGGTGTGATTTCGGCAAGGTAACGGTGTGACATAAGAATTCATAAAAATGGTTGACGAGAGAGAAAGGGGTTCCTCATCATATATACATGTAATGGAATGTAATATGGTTATATAGATACATGTCCCACCAATTGTAATGGAATTTAGATTCATGATACAAAATTATTTCGTGAATGTAAAAGAGGAGAGAGAAGTTCCTTTCGGAATTTCGGCATAGTAACGGGTGTACATGGGGGGCATTTAATGAGAGAAAAAGTGTCTCCTATAATTAATGATAAATAGAGAATTATGAAGGAGGTTTAAAACCATACCCCAACATTTATAATTGATATTAAAAGGGAGAAAAAACATAAAGAAAATTGGACAAAAATGAGAAAGGAAGAAAAAAACGCTTACTTGCAAGTGTGCTTCCAAAGGCTATAGAGAGGCTTGTGAGAGGCTTTTTGGGAGCTTGGGGCACCTTGGGAGGATTCTAGAGAGAGTTTTTCAGAGGTTGGACAAACTCCAAACGCTTTTAGTGGGGAATAAGTGGGAGATTTGGTGGGTTTATATAGGAAAGGTGAGAGAATTCTGTATTATTTAGGTTTGGGTCCCCTTACATTAAATTAATCCAAACCAAAAACCAACCCATGGTTTTTGCCCATGGTTTTCAGCAAAGTGAAGAGGAAAAAAATATTTTATATGGCCAAAGTCCTATCTTATTAAAATAATAAGGTTTCTTGTGTGGAGGTGAGTCACACTCCCATGGAAATTAATTTAAAAAATCAAGGTGTTGAATAAGTCTTGAGGGGTCCATTAATGCTTTGAATAGTAAGTCATACAAACCCAAAATCACATTATTTTAATGTTAAAACATATATTGGCCGAAAATAAAGATTATAGTATTTTATTACATCACTAATGGGTCATTATGATGTCATAAAACAAATTATATATTTAAACGTTATATAATTTTTACCCAAAAATTTGACTGTCTCTAAAAATTATGAAAAATTAACCATTGGATAATTTAGATGTCCTGATTCCAAAAGTAACATTTATTTTATCTAAATAATTTTCTAATTATGTTAATTTTTACTTTTTAAATAAAAACTGACATTTATCGAAAATTAATGGGTTTTCACAGAAATGGCTTTCAAACCTTAAGAAAAATTATAACTGCATTCATAAAATTATAATATCGTTTATATTTAATTTAAAATTAATTTAATATTATTATTATTTTATTAAAATATTATTTAATTCAAAGATCACTTAATTTAATAGAATAGATTTCTATATTAAATAATAACAAAAAACACCATTTGTACTTTAAAAACTATTTACAATGTATCATAAATGACTAGAAGTTATATTCATTATTGTATACAAAAATAATATACATGAACATAGTACAAATTATTTGTTACATAACCCCTTAAAACTGCCGTATAAGACCTAAAGGTATGGTGTGCGATGTTGATGGACTCCTGGGGTGGCTCAGATAACATCGCTTGAGTGGTAATTTCAATCAACATCCACTTTTCCCATAGACGGTCCCGCTTGAGCTTGACATGATGATGCTCAGCTTGGGCTTGGTCAAGGGTGAAGCCCAAAGATGCCACCACATTTCCGAGCACCGACAAATATGCTTCGTATGGGGAAATTCTACTGGATGAGGCCATTGATTACTTTGTCTGAGTAAATTGGATTTGTTAAAGTCCTATATTTATATTAATCATGTGATCAATGTTCAACGGCTATATTACCAACTGTCATAAAACCAAAGAGGTTGAAATTTTATATAAACATAAATAGACAAATAATTATATCAAGAGGGATTTCCATTATTGAAACTTTGGGTCGTTACAATATTCCCCCCTTAAGAAATTTCTCCCTCGAAATTTTCCTTTTCCCACACTAAAACAGATGTGGGTAACTCAGCTTCATCATATCCTCCGTCTCCCAAGTCACTTCTTCAAACTTGTGGTTTCTCCACAACACATTAACAAGGGGCATTGTCATATTTCGTAGAACTTTTTCTGTATGATCTAATATCTTCACTGGTTTCTCCTCATAAGAATGATCATCTTCCAATTGTACCACATTAGAATACAGTACATGTGAAGGGTCTGGTATATACTTCCTTAATAGGGATACATGAAACACATCTTGTACTTTGGCCATGGAAGGAAGAAGTGATAGTCGATAGGCCACAGCCCCAAAATGATCAAGAATCTTGAAGGGGCTGATGTACCTTGGACTTAACTTCCCTTTCCATCCAAACATCATGACCTTCTTCCACAGAGATATGAGTAGAAAGACCATGTCTCCAACATTAAACTCACAGTCTCATCGTGAATTATCTGCATAACTCTTTTGTTGACTCTGAGTTTCCTTGATATGCTGCTGAATGGTTATTACCTTCTCCACCATTTCCTCAACCATTTCTGGTCCAAGCAGCTTATGTTCACCGACCTCATCCCAACAAGCCGGTGTTCTGCACCTTTTCCCATACAGAGCTTCATATGGTGCCATTTGGATGCTTGAGTGGAAACTATTGTTATAATAGAACTCAACTAGAGGAAGATGTTGACCTCATCCTCCTTTAAAGTCCATTGAGCACGCTCTCAACATATCCTCATGTGTTTGGATAGTCCGCTCGGATTGGCCATCCGTTTGAGGATGATATGCCGTACTGAAGTTCAATTCAGTATTCAGAGCATATTGAAGACTCTTCCAAAACATAGAGGTGAATCTTGGATCTCGATCAGACATAATAGATAGTGGTACTCCTTGCAACCTTACCAATTCCCTGATGTATATCCGGGCAAGTTGATCCAAAGAGAAATCCTCCTGAATAGAAATTAAGTGTGAAGTCTTTTTAAGATGATCAACAACAACCCAGAATGCATTGTTGCCTTTGGATGTCCTCGGAAGTCCGGTGCAAAAGTCCATGGTGATGTTCTCCCATTTGCATTCTAGTATGGGCAATGGTTGCATCATCCCCTTATACTTCTGCCTCTCTACCTTCACATGCTGACACACCAGGCACATTTATGTATATTCAATGATATCCTTCTTCATATTATCCTACAAAAAGTTTTCTCAGAGAACTCGATACATCTTTGTGCTCCCTGGGTGAATAGGGAAATTTGAACTATGTGCATCATCCAAAAGAACCGTATTCAGTTCCGGATTTGATAGAAGACATAGTCTTTTTCGAAACCACAAAATTAATTCGTTATTAACATTAACCTCTGAGTATTTTCCCTTTTTGATAGCTTCCACTTTTATTTGAATTCCCGCATCATCCTTTTGAGCATCCTTTAACCTTTCCAAAATAGATAGTTGAGCAATCATTTGTGAAAGGATTGATGATTTTCCCTTCTATAGGATTCCCATGTCCATCTTCATCATGTCTAAGAAGATTGGATCCTTATCAATTCTCATCATTGACAGAATCGTTGGGTCCTTTCTACATAGGGCATGTGCAACCTTGTTTGCTTTCCCAGGGTGGTAATGTATTGAAGAGTCATAATCCTTGATGAGCTTTACCCAACTTCTTTGACGCATATTAATCTCTTTCTGTGTGAATATATATTTAAGACACTTTTGGTCATTATATATCTCACATTTCTCTCCATAGAGATAATGCCGCCAGATTTTCAAGTTAAAGATCACAACTGCCAACTCCGAAGCATGCGTTGGATAGTTTTGCTCATGGATTTTCAACTGCATTGAGGCATAGGATATCACTTTATTATTCTGCATCAGCACCCATCCTATGCCCTTCTTTGAAGCATCACTGAATTCCACAAAAATTTCCCCACTTGTGGGTAAAGTGAGCAGGGGCACAGTGATAATCCTCTTTTTCAACTCCTTGAATCTTTTTTCGCATTCATCACTCCAAGAAAACTTTACTCCCTTCTGAGTTAGCTTATTAAGAGCGTTGGACAATCATGAGAAATTCCTCACAAATCATCGATAATATCCAGCAAACCCCTAAAATATAAGGATGTCTGCTACCA
The DNA here is from genome assembly GCA_963277665.1 of Viscum album. Lineage (NCBI taxonomy): Eukaryota > Viridiplantae > Streptophyta > Magnoliopsida > Santalales > Viscaceae > Viscum > Viscum album. The sequence continues at coordinate 2,009,262,971 of OY728150.1, forward strand.
ATGTTGGTCGTGACCAACACTCAATTACATCTGTTTTGGAGGGGTCCACAGATATCCCATTGCTTGTGATGATATGGCCCATGAATGAGGCCTCCTTCAACCAGAACTCACACTTGTTGTACATTTCATAGAGCTTCTCCTTGTACAAAGTCTCTAGTATAGATTTTAAATGCTCGTGATGATCCACCTTGGTTTTGGAGTATATTAGAAAATCATCTATAAAGACTACAACAAATTTATCAAGGTAATATCTAAAGACTCTATTCATTAGGTCCATGAATATTTCTAGAGCATTGGTGAGTCCGAAAGGCATTACTATGAATTCATAGTTCCCGTATCTTGTACCAAAAGCAGTCTTGGGGATATCTTCATTCTTCACCCTTACTTGATAATATCTCGACCGTAAATCCACCTTGGAGAAGTATTGTGCTCCACGCAGCTGATCGAACAAGTCATCAATTCTTGGGGGGGATACTTGTTCTTCATCCTGATTTTGTTAAGTTTACGATAATCGATGAAAAGCCGTATTGACCCATCCCTCTTCTTGACGAAGAGGACTGGTGCACCCCATGGTGAAGCACTTGGGCGTATAAACCCTTTATCCAGATACTCTTGTAGTTATTTCTTCATCTCTTCAAACTCAACAACATCAATTCTATATGGAGTCTTGGATATTGGTAATGCCCTGGGTATATGATCAATTGAGAACTCAACATCTCTTCTAGGATTAGGACCAGGCAGTTCCTCGAGAAACACTTCAATGAATTCCCTCACAATAATAATTTATTCAAGGATGGTTTCTTCCTTGGAATCAATCATCTGAGCTAGATACGTGTGCTCATAAGGCATTAATATCCATGCTTGAGATGATGGAGCTAAATGAGATTCATTTTCCTCCTAACACTTGTAATGAATGAGGGGTCGATTCTCCATATGGAGATTGATTTCCCTCTCCTGACAATTTAAGATGGCTCTATATAAGGAAAGACAATCCATGCCAAGAATTGTATCAAATTCCACTAGAGGGAGTATGAAGAGGTTCACTGGGAAATTCATTCCATAGATTATAATAGTGGAGGACATATATTCAGGGGATACAATGATTGCCCCATTTTTCGTACTCACTGACATCTTCACTTCCATGATTTGTGGTGGTGCTAGAATTGTTCCACTAAACATTCGATATATAAAAAAATGTGTAGAAACTGAATCAAAAAGTATGTTCACTATTCTTGAATTAATAACTAGCATACCTGTCTACACTTCATTGTCAAGGTTCACTTTGGCAGAAGTGATGGAAAAAGATCTTCCATTCTGTCGTGGAGGTTGTTGGTTGCCTCTGAAAACCATTGGATTACGGCACTGATTTGTAAAATGACCCGGTTCTTTGAATTTGTAGCATTGAACAACGCGTTGAGGTTCGAATGGAGAATTCCTCTCCTCTGTCGCAGCCACTGGTCTTTCGTGATGACAATTAACAGCTAGGATCCCTTCTCCTCCACACCTGAAGCATTTCCTTGTCCCCTTAATACAATTTCCAGGGTGCTTCTTCTCGCACTATTGGAAAGTGGGGTGCTGGATCTTCTTAGCACCGTTGGATTTATCCATCGGACCACCACCATTTAAGACCACCTTAATCTTCTTGTCCCATTGATACCCCTGTTATTCCCCTATCTCCATTTCGTCCATGAGGGCACATCATTCAATTTCCTCATAGCTATCGAAGTCACGGATCGCTAATGCTTTCCTCAAGCTAGGCTTCAGCCCACCAAAGAAGCGGTCAACCTTACATTCGGGGGTAACGACAAATCCAGAAGCATATTGTGCAAGCCTTGTGATTTATGCCTTATATGCTCCAACAGATTCTTCATCTTTTTATTTGAGGGAAAGGAATCCCTTTACATATTAAGCCATAGGGTGCGCAGAAAATATTTATCAAAAAACATCTTCTGGAAATCCTACCATTCCTACTCCTCGATCTCCTCCTCAGGCTTCGTATTGTTGATTAATGTCCACCATTGATCAGCTTCACCCTCCATACGATAAGCTGCTAGGATAACCTTCTCTTTTTCATAACATTGGAGGATGGAGAATATCTTTTCAATGGAGTTTATCCATTGTTCAGTGATCGTGGGATCGGATGCTCCACTAAAAGTAGGAGGCATTTGCCTCATGAAACACTCGATAGAAACTTGTTCCTTCTTAGGGGGGTTTGTACATTCCTCTTGAACCATGTTTCTATTCAAAACTTTAGTTATATGAGAGAGAATCTTGACAAAGTTCATGATTCCCGCTTTCATTGGATTGGGCATCTCATTAGTACAGTCATCACACTGATCTTTACAACGGTTATTAGCCCGAGTCCTCCTATTACAGGCCATTGACTGGAAAAAAGGAAAGTTAGTGGTAACACATAAAGGTTAATCCAAAGAAAAAAGTTGATGACTTATAAATAAACTTTTATTTCCTTAACTCATGAGTCTATAGGCTTCAATCTAGGATTTTCATGATCTACTTTCTAACATATATTCTTAGGGGAATTTTTTTTAATTCCCTTAATAGTGGTTCATACTAAGCTTGTGAATTTATGAAAACATATCCCCCAGGAGTGTCGTAACAAAGAGTGCAGCAAGGCCCGTTGTCGTGCACCAGTTCCCATTCAAGCATAGCTCAAAGCGGTGTTTTCAGGATTTAACCCTACGATACATCTGTGCCAGGGCCGCCTCTACCTTCTCGTATCTAGACATGGATTTATTTGTTTGATAAACCACTTAATCAGTACTTACCAAAAGTTAGGGATGTTTTTATTATACTTAGTCTTGTATCTAAGGCTTTACTAGGGTTTCCTAATCCCAAAAATAACTAAACCTATCCTCTGATACCAACTATGACAACCCTGCTTTTATTACAAACATAAACATGATTTATTACATAAAACATCACATGATACAACAAAGATGATCGAGAGGTTTTGTGTCTTTGGGGCTTAGGATCATTACATACAATCTTAAAACATGAAATACAACATCTTTATTGAAAACATTCTTTACATGACCACTACATTCCCTCGTACTTAGCATTGCATGGGATAACCTGATGACATGCATAAGAAAAGGGTGATCTATAAAGCCTAGTAAGGGAGTACACATTGAATAAAATGAGGAGTAAAATAAATGTTACACAATATGAATATAAATAGAGCATAAAATAAACATGAACATAAAGGCATGATAACACACGATAATAATAAAATGGAAATGTGGCAACAAGACATATCTTGCAATTAGCATGAGCCAAGGGTCATTGCACATGGATCATGAGTAGATCCTCATTGCACATAAAGCACGAGTAAAACCTCGCTCCACTTGAATTAGAATGAGTCAACACTCAATGCACATGACGTTTCATGATACTATACTTTACCCAATGCATTGGAGCACTATAAGGGCGCACCCTTCTTAAACATTTCATTTCTTGCATAAGTGTGCCACATGGATCATAAAACATGGAATCATAAAACGTAATCATTTATTCCATGATAAAATAATGTGGAATTCATAAATGAAACTTTACAATCAATAATTAAATGTGCATAAAGGTGAATACCCTTGATGGAGAAATGGGCATGGTATTCACTACACAATGACATTGGCTTAGAAAATTGGTGCGATTTTAGCAGCGTCACGGCGTGACATAAGAATTCATAAAAATGATTGATGAGAGAGAAAGGGGTTCCTAATCATATTTAAATGTAATGGCAATTAAGGAGGTCATATAGATACATGTCCCAAAATTTTTAATGGAATTTAGATTCATGATACAAAAGTATTTCTTGAATGTAAAAGAGGAGAGGGAGGTTTCTTTCAGAATTTCGGCATAGTAACGGGTGTACATGGGGGGAATTTAATGAGAGAGAAAGGGTCTACCATCATTTAAAAATAATGATAGAAGTATGATGGAGGGTCAAAACCATACCCCAACATTTATAATTGAAATTAAAAGGGCTAAACAACTTAATGAAAATTGGAAAAAAAATTGTGAAAGGAAGAAAATACCCTTACATGGAAGTGTGCTTCCAAAGGCTAGAGATAGGCTTGTGAGAGGCTTCTTGGGAGCATGGGGCACATTGGGAGGATTCTAGAGAGATTTGTAAAGAGGGTGGAAAAACTGCAATGGCTTTGAGTGGGTAGGAAGTGTGAGATTTTTTGGGTTTATATAGGAAAGGTGAGAGAATTCTGTATTATTTAGGTTTGGGTCCCCTTACATAAAATTAATCCAAACCACAAACCATGCCATGGTTTTTGCCCATGGTTTTTGGAAAAGGTAAGAGGAAATAAATATTTTATAAGGCCAAAGTCCTAACTTATAAAATAATAAGGTTGCTTTTGTGGAGGTGAGTCACACTCCCATGGAAAATAACTTAAAATGGCAAGGTGTTGAATAAGTCATGAGTGGTCCGTTAATGCTTTGAAATGAAAGTTGACCAAACCCAAAATCAAATTATTTTAATTTTAAAACATATATTGGCCTAAAATAATGATTATAGTATTTTATTACATCACTATTAGGTCATTATGATGTCATTAAACACATTATACATTTAAACGGTAATTATTTTTTACCCAAAAAATTCATTGTCTCATAAAATTATGAGAAATTCACCATTGGATAATTTCGACATCCTAATTCCAGAAATAAAATTTATTTTATCTAAATAATTTACTAAATATGATAATTTTTACTTTTAAAATAACAATTGACATTTATTGAAAATTCATGGGTTTTGACAGAAATGGCTTTCAAAACTTAATAAATATTATAACTGCATTCATAAAATTATAAGATCATTTATATTTAATAAAAAAATTTATTTAATAATATTATTATTTTATTAAAATATTATTTAATTCAAAAATACCTTAATTTAATAAAATATATTTCTTAATTAAATAATAACTAAAAACACCATTTGTACTTTAAAAACTATTTACAAAGAATAAAAAATGACTAGAAGTTATATTCATTATTATATAAAAAAACAATTTACATGAACATAGTACTAATTATTTGTTACATTAGCCCTTAAAATACCCGTATAAGACCTACGGGTAAGGTGTGCGATGGTGACAGACTCTTGGGGTGGCTCGGATAACATCGCTCAAGTAGTAATTTCAATCAACTTATACTTTTCCCGTAGATGGTCCCGCTCGAGCTTGACATGATGAATCTCAGATTGGGCTTCGTCAAGGGCGAAGCCCAAAGATTCCACCTCTTTTCCGAGCTCCGACAAATGGGATTCGTATGGGGCAATTCTACTGGATGGGTCCATTGTATTCTTTCTGTGAGTAAATTGGATTTTTTAAAGTACTATATTTATACTAATCATGTGATCACTGTTCAATGTCTACATTAGCAATAGTCATAAAACCAAAGAAGTTGACATTTTATATAAACATAAAGAGACATTTAATTAGATCAGGAGGGATTTCCATTAACGAAACATTTGGTCATTACAATATTCACCCCTTAAGAAATTTTTCCCACGAAATTTTCCTTTTCCCACAATAAAACAGTTGTGGGTAACTCAGCTTCATAATATCCTCCGACTCCCATGTCGCTTCTTAAAACATGGGGGTTCTCCACAACACATTGACGAGGGAAATTGTCTTATTTTGTAGAACTTTTTCTCTATGATCTATGATATTCACTGGTTTCTCCACATAAGAAAGATCATCTTCCAATTGTACCACCTCAGAAGAGAGTACATGTGAAGGGTCTAGTATGTACTTCCTTAAGAGGGATACATGAATAACATCATGTACTTTGGCCATGGCATGTGGAAGTGCTAGTTGATAGGCCACATCCTCGACACGATCAAGAATCTTGAAGGGGCCGATGTACCATGGAATTAACTTCCCTTTACTTACAAAAATCATGACCTTCTTCCATGGAGATATGCGTAGAAACACCATGTCTCCAACTTTAAACTCAAGGTCTCATCGATGATTATTTGTGTAACTCTTCTGTCGACTCTGAGCTGTCATGATATGCTGCTGAATGGTTTTACCTTCTCCACATTTTCCTCGACCATTTCTGGTCCAAGCAGCTTACGTTCACTGACGTCATCCCAACATGTCAGTGTTATGCATCTTTTCCCATACAAGGCTTCATATGGTGCCATTTGGATGCTTGAGTGGAAACTATTTTTATAAGAGAACTCAACCAGATTAAGATATTGATCCCATCCTCCTTTAAAGTCCATTGAGCACGCTCTCACCATATCCTCATGTGTTTGGATAGTTCGCTCGGATTGGCCATCAGTTTGAGGATGATAGGCTGTACTGAAGTTCAATTCAGTATTCAGAGCATGTTGAAGACTCTTCCAAAACATAGAGGTGAATCTTGGATCTCGGTCAGACACAATAGATAGTGGTACTTCATGCAACCTTACAACTTCCCTGATATATATCTGTGCAATTTGATCCATAGAGAAATCCTCCTGAATAGAAATTATGTGTGCATCCTTTTTATAACGATCCACAACAACCCATATTGCATTGTTTCCTTTGGATGTCCTTGAAGTCCGGTGACAAATTCCATGGTGATGTTCTCACATTTCTATTTTGGTATTGGAAATGGTTGCATTATCCCCTTAAAATTATGCCTCCGTAACTTCACTTGCTGACACACTATGAACATTGATGTATATTCAGCGATCTCCGTCTTCATATTATCCCACAAAAAGTTTTCTCAGAGATCTCGATACATCTTTGTGCTCTATGGGTGAACAGAGAAATTTGAACTATGTGCATAATCCAAAAGTTCGTTCTTCATCTCCAGATTTGATGGAAGACATAGACTTTTCCCAAACCGTACAATTCCTTCTTCATTAACATTAAACTCTAAGGATTTCCCCTTTTTGATAGCTTCCACTTTTTCTTGAATTCCCGCATCATCCTTTTGAGCATCCTTTAACCTTTCCGAAAGAAATGGTTGAGCAATCATTTGTGAAAGGATTCATGATGTTTCCTTCACTATGATTCCCATGTCTATATTCATCTAGTCTAAGAAGATTGGATCCTTCTCAATTCTCATCATTGACAGAATTGTTGTGTCCTTTCTACTTAGGGCATCTTCCACCTTGTTCTCTTTCATAGGGTGGTAATGTATTGAACAGTCATAATCCTTGATGACCTCTATCCATCATCTCTGGCGCATATTATGCTCTTTCTGTGTGAATATATATTTAAGACTCATGTGGTTAGTATATATCTCACATTTCACTCTATAGAGATAATGCCGCTAGATTTTCAAGTCAATCATCACAGCCGCTAACTCCAAATCATGCGTTGGATAGTTTTTCTCATGGATTCTCAACTTCCGTGAGGCATAGGATATCAGTTTATCATTCTGCATCAGCACACATCCTAGGCCCTTATTTTATGTATCACTGAATACCACAAAAAGTTCCCCACTTGTGGGTAAAGTGAGCACGGGCGCAGTGATAAGACTCCTTTTCAACTCCTTGAAGCTTTCTTTGCATTCATCACTCCAAGTGAACTTTACTCCCTTATCTGTTAGCTTGGTATGAGGGTTGGAAAATCATGAGAAATTCCTCACAAATCATAGATAATATCCAGTTAACCCCAAGAAGCTATGGATATCTGTTACCATTGTTGGCCTCGGCCAACACACAATTGCATCTGTTTTGGAGGGGTCCACAGATATCCCATTGCTTGAGATGATATGGCCCAAAAATGAGACCTCCTTCAACCATAACTCACACTTCCTATACTTTTCATAGAGCTTCTTTTTGCACAAAGTCTCTAGTACAGTTTTTAAATGCTCCTCATGATCCTCCTTGGTTTTGGAGTATATTAAAATATCATCAATAATGACTACCACAAATTTGTCAAGGTATCTATAAAACTATATTCATCATGTCCATGAATATTTATGGAGTATTGGTGAGTCTGAAAGGAATTACTATGAATTCATAGTGCCCGTATCTTGTACGAAAAGCAGTCTTGGGGATATCTTCCATATTCACCCTTACTTGATAATATCCCGACCGTAAGTCCACATTGGAGAAGTATTGTGCTCCACGCAGTAGATCAAAAAAGTCATCAATTCGTGGGATGGGATACTTGTTTTTTATAGTGATTTTGTTAAGTTCACGATAGTCGATGTAAAGCCGCATTGACCCATCCTTCTTCTTGATGAAGAGGACTGGTGCACCCCATGGTGAAGCACTTGGGCGTATAAACCCTTTATCCAGATTCTCTTGTAGTTGTCTCTTCAGCTCTTCAAGTTCAACAATATCCATTCTATATGGAGGCTTGGATATTGGTAATGTCCTGGGTATATGTTAAATTGAGAATTGAACATCTCTTCTAGAATTAAGACCAGGCAGTTCCTCGGGAAACACTTTAGCGAATTCCCTCACAATAAGAATTTATTCAAGGATGGTTTCTTCCTTGGACTCAATCATCTGAGCCAGATACACGTGCTCATAAGACAGTAATATCCATGCTTGAGATGATGGATCTAAAGAAGAATCATCTTCCTCCCAACACTTGTAAACAATCGTGGGTCGATTCTCCATATGGAGTGTGATTTCCCTTTCCCGATAATTTATGTTGGCTCTATATAACGAAAGCCAATCTATGCCATGAATTGCATCAAATTCCACTAGAAGGATTATGATGAGGTTCGCCAGAAAATTCATTCCACAGATTATAACAGTGGAGGAATTATATTCATGGGATGAAATGATATCCCCATATGCCGTACTCACTGACATCTTGACTTTTATGATTTGTGGTGGTGCTTGGATTGTTCCACTAAACTTTCGATATATAAAATAATGCGTTGAACATGAATCATAAAGTATGTTCTCTATTGTTGAATAAATAAATGGAGTACCTTTCTACACTTTGTTGTCGGGGTTCATTTTGGTAAAAGTGATGGCAAAATCTCTTCCTTGCTGCCATGTAGGTTGTTGGTATCCCTTGAAAACCCTTGTATTAGGGCATTGATTTGAAAAATGACCCGTTTCTTTGCATTTGTAGCATTGAACAATGTGTTGAGGTTTGAACGGAGAGTTACTTTCCTCTATCGTAGTCGCGGGTCTTTCTTTTCGTAAATTAACAGCTAGGTGCCCTTCTCTTTCACACCTGAAGCATTTCCTCATCCCCGTATGGCAATTTCTAGGGTGCTTCTTCCCGCACTATTGGCAAGTGGGGTGCAGGATCTTCTTAGCACCATTGGATTTATCCACTGGACAGCCAGAATTGACGTCCATCTTATGCTTCTTGTCCCAATGATACCCCTGGGATTCCCCGATCTCCATTTCAACCTTGAGGTCACATCGTACAATTTCCTCATAACTGTCGAAGTCACGGATCGCTAATGCTTTATACAAGCTAGGCTTCATCCCACCAAAGAAGCGGTCAACCTTGCATTCGGGGGTAACGACAAAGCCGGAAGTGTATCGTGCAAGCCTTGTGATGTATGCCTCATATGCTTTAACAGATTCTTCATCTTTTTGCTTGACATAAAGGAATCACTTTCCATCTTAAGCCGGAGGGTGCACATAAAATATTTATCGAAAAACATCTTCCAGAAATCCTTCCATTCCAACGCCTCGATATCCTCCTCAGGCTTCGTAATTTTGATCAAAGTCCACAAATTATCAGCTTCACCCTCCATACAATAAGCCACTTGGAGAACATTCCCTTGTTCATAACATTGGAGGATGGAGAATATCTTTTAAATGGATTTGATCCATTGTTCAACGATCGTGGGATTGGATGATCCATAATAAGTAGGAGGCCTTTTCCTCATGAAGCTCTTGATAGAGACTTGTTCCTTTTAGGGGGGGTTGGACGTTCCTCTTGACCCATGTTTCTATTAAAAACATCAGTTAGCTGAGAGAGAAGAGTGACAAAGTTCGTGATTCCCGCTCCCATTGGATTGGGAATCTCATTTGTACAGTCATCACACTATTCTTCACAACGGTTATTATCCCGAGTCATCCTATTACCGGCCATTGACTGGAATAAAAGGAAAGTTAGTTGTAACACATAAAGGGTATTCTAAAGAAAAAATTTGATGACTTATATATAAACTTTTATTTCCTTAACTCATGAGTCTATGTGCTTCAATCTAGGATTTTCATGATCTACTTTGTTACATATATTATTAGGGGAATTTATTTTAATTTCCTTAATAAGGGTTCATACTAATCTTGTGAATTTATCAAAACATATCCCCCAGGAGTTTCATAACCAAGAGTGCAGCAAGGCCCATTGTCGTGCACCAGTTCTCGTTCGAGTCTAGCTCAAAGCGGTGTTTTTGGGTTTTAACCCTAGGATACATCTGTGCCAGAGCCACCTCTACCTGCTCGTATCCAGTCATGGATTTTTTTGTTTGATAAACCACTTAATCAGTACTTACCAAAACATAGCGATGTTTTAATTATACTTAGTCTTGTATCTTAGGATTTACTAGGGTTTCCTAATCCCAAAAATAACTAAACCTTTCCTCTGATACCAACTACGACAACCCTGCTTTTATTACAAACTTAAAGATGATTTATTACACAAAATATCACATGATACAACAATGAAGACCTACAGGTTTAGTGTCTTTGGGGCTTTGGATCATTACATAAAAACTTAAAACATGAAATACAACACCTTTATTGAAAACATCCTTTACATGACCACTAAATTCCCTCGTACTTAGCATTGCATGGGATAACCTGAGGACATGCATAAAGAAAGGGTTAGCTATAAAGCCCAGTAAGGGAGTACACATGGAATAACATGAAGAGTACAATACATGTTCGAAAATATTCATATCAATAGAGAATAAAAGAAACATAAACAGAATGGAATGATAACGCATGATAATCATAACATGGAAATGTGGCAACAACACTTATTATGGAATTAGCATGAGCCAAGGCTCATTGCAAATTGAGCATGAGTAAATCCTCATTTCACATAAAGCATGAGTAAACCATCGTTTCACTTGAATTAGCATGAGTCAACACTCATTGCACATGACGTTTCATGATACTATACATTACCCAATGCATTGGAGCACTATAAGGGCACATCCTTCTTAAACATTTCATTTCATGCATAATTATGCCACATGGATCATAAAACATGGATTCATAAAACATAATCATTTATTCCACGATAATGGAATGTGGAATTCATACATGAAACATTAAAATCAATAAGTAAATGTGCATAAAGGTTAATCCCCTTGATGGGGGAAATGGGCATTGTATTCACTACACAATGACATTGGCTTAGAAAATCAGTGCGATTTCGACAGCGTAACGGCGTGACATAAGAACTCATTAAAACTGTTGATGGGAGAGAAATGAGTTCCTCATAATATTTACATGTAATGGAATGTAAGGAGGTCATATATATACATTTCCCAACAATTGTAATGGAATTTCGATTCAAGATAAAAAAGTATTTCTTGAATGTAAAAGAGGAGAGAGAAGTTCGTTTCGGAATTTCGGCATAGTAACGGGTGTACATGGGGGGAATTTAATGAGAGAGAAACGGTCTCCCATCATTTAAACATATAGAGAGAAGTATGATGGAGGTTATAAACCATACCCCAACATTTATAATTTAAATGAAAAGGGCAAATCAACTGAACGATAATTGGACAAAAATGAGAAAGGAAGAAAAAACCCTTACTTGGAAGTGTGCTTCAACAATTTTCAAAAAAAATTACGATCCTCTAAATACCTCATCAAAATTTAAAAACAGATGTTAATTATATGACTCATTATAAATTTAGTTAAAGTATTGTATTGTTATTTTAATAATTTTTTACAAGAATAAATTATCCAATAAAAAAATATATTGTCCCTATTTTTCCAATAAAAATATTTCCATATCCCAATTCCTTAAAATAAATCTCATTTTCACTGGCACCAAATAAGATGACTGTGAAATATAATAAAATTTTTGTAGTAAAAAAAATTTATATCATAGAAAACATGAACAGTTTTTTCATTCAATCATTCATAGAGAATCAAGTTTAGTTACATTGAGATCTTGGTATATAATAAATTATAATTTGTTGTAAATCAATAAAAACTAAATAAATTACATCATCAAAAATCATTAATAATTTATAGGGAACCTTTTTAATACATTGAATCACCTATGGAAATATATCAATGAAAGTGTGAGCTAAAAATACCAATCATGTAAAAAAATTGAAGGATGATAATCATAGTTAATTTGAGTTATTGATATATAATTAACTATCAAATGTTCATATAACATAATTGAATCATAATTAATATCACTATAACATTGAATACAAATGATGAATATGATGATATGATTGTGTATATTGAATATTCATATGAGAAACCTAGCCCAAAATATAGTATATGAAATTAAATTTAATAAACCACATGATACAACCATTATAACTAATAATAACATCTATAATAAGGGATAATATTCAATAAATAATAATATAGATTATCAAGTCTCAAAACCCATAGAGAATATATAGTATCATGTGAGACAAGTGAATTTCCCTATCAATTGTAGTGGTTTTAAAATTATTATGGAAACCATAACATTATAAAATAATTTAAATAATTTATTTTAAATTGAATGAATTTGATATTATGATCATACATAATTTTTTATTCATAAAATTTCGAACATATGGTTAATGGTAATTGAGATTCATAACAATATCATAATAGATAACATAAAATTGATAAATGAAGAGGACATGGAATGATAGTTTACTAATATGAATAAAATATGTAATAGGATTAATAGATTATTAATATATGATGATATCATAAAGATATAAAATCTTATATAGTAAACTGAGAGACTAAAAGGGAGCCAAATAAATTTTTTTAGCTTTTTAACATGATTAACATTAAGATAATTATATCATGAGATGTATGGAAAAGTTATTGAATAAATAATAGGTTTCTATGTACTGGTAATGAAAATTAATATCAAATGATATATTAAGGATACATATAATTATTTTAAATAAAGGGGGTATGCTAATATGAGGAAGCAGGAATACTTCATACAAATCAAAATCTAATTTAAAATGGATATTGATATGTATTTGATCAAAAATATGAATTTAATAAATTTATAATGTAAATAATTTATCAAACAAAAAATTTGATATATTATGAAATTGATTCTAAGATATAGACAATTTAGATAGATCGCATATACCATTTTCAATGTATATTTTAAAAACATAAACATCATACAAATCATAATTTTATTTGTTAAAACATTAACCATGAATTGGTCTCACATTTAGATAACATATTTTTATTGTTTATATCCACTAATAATTATATATTATTTAATTTATACATAAAAATTTATTAGTACATGTTTTATTAATCAATTAACATTACATTTATATTTTTTTGTCATTAATTTTTTATTTCCCATTATTTGCATTAAAAAATTACGTGGACATTTAATGATTGTTCTATCATAGATTCGTATAGAAATCAATTCCATTACTAATGATTTTTAGGATTTGATTGGTTGGTGAATATTTGTGCTTCATAGTTCATGAATTATCAATAAATACATCATATTACCACATATTATTGATCATTAATATTTGGGACATCCTATCGCATAGTCATTGTATAGAATTTTCTCAAAACTGATATGATATATATCAAATAGAAACCCAAAGATTCAATAAGAAAAATTCTACTAAATAAATTGTTATAATAAATTCAAGATGTAATAACTTTTATTTTACATATTTCTAAATCATTTATAAAATAAATATTTATTTAGATATCTACCATTCTAATAAAATGTTTATAACATTGTCATTTTAATAACATAATTGAGGGATGCCATATTATATACATATCCAAAATTATTATTAGTTGGTATCATAAAAAAAATCATCATTATATCAATTAAATTATTTATATTTTTAAAATGGAATTAATATGTATTTATATTATTTTTTTGAAATATGAAATCAGTTATAGTTTGTTATACAACCAAGAAAATGGAATATTGGTATATTAATTTAGAAAAATGTTATTGTTATTATCATTTATTTGTAATTAATCATAAATAATTACTGAACTATTATTTAAAATATATCCCTTCCAATTGTTCAACAAAAAACCCCATAAAAAAGTTACAAATAAAATTATTTGAATAGAAAAATATTAAAGATATTTCTGAAAAAACCCATTTGATGAACTACATTGAAAATTATATAAATAAAAACATATTTACATACATTCTAAATGAAAAAGAATAAATTAAATGAGAATTAATTCTTGTTATAGAACATATTATTTGAAAAAAACACTTTTTTAATATGAGATAATATAAATTATTAATGTTACATGATTAATGTGGGATAGGAAAAAGTTATCAATATCTAATTTTTTATTTTATAAATTTTGTTATATCTCATTTTGGGTATTGTATATTCAATCCTTTTGAAATATATTACAAGAAGTTATCTTAAGATCAACACATTTTTTATTTCTCTATTCAAATCCAATTATATTATTTATAAATAATAAATTACAAAGAACAAAAATGATTACTCTATCTATATCTCCATCTCCCCATATTCCTCTCTCCCAATTTCTCTCTATCCATTTATATTTTTTATCCATTAGGGTAAGTGAAAAAATGATGTGGGAAGGGGTGAATCATGGTGGGTGACTTATACTGATTAATAAATTCACCTCTCTTAACTCAATACATATCATGTAAACGAATTAATTACTTTGTTTGTATCATCGTGTTACCTTAACTGTGTAGGTTTTCCATTTTTCTATGTTCATTTATAATTTTATAATCGTTTCATGTGATATTTATGGGTTTACTGGAAATTATAAAATAGGAACATTTCGTGTACATGAATATGGTTTCAGGTGGTGAATGGTGAGATCATACCTTGAAATGGTACATGTCGTGATTGGTTTAAATCTCATTTTGTAAGACCGAGGCGACTGGTTTTCAGGTGTAACATATCCGACATGGACTACACGCTGTGACCATGGGGCACACATCATGACCTGTTCTGTGTCAAGTTTTAAATTTCATGATTGGTTCTTTCCTTTGTACATATTGTTTGATTTGTGTATCTCTCAACCACAGACTATTCATAGGCCATCTTCATAGATGTACTTCCATCCAAACTGATCAGATCAACCCTGATTCATCATTGTATCTATTGTGTGTTTTTCTGGGAATGTTTTCTCACTGATTCTTCATTACGATTGAATGTTATAGCTCTATATCCTTGTGTTATTGGATCATCTGATCTATGTTGGATGTTTCTTGTTCTCCTCATCAAGATCTTCTGTAATGTCTTACCTCGATGGTTGTTCCTATGCTATTTGTGGTGCATTATGCATTCTTCAATGAGGTATGTGGGTTTCCCTTCTTCTGCCGACCACTGGACATTAGATTTGGAACAATCCTTAGATGTAAGGATGTGATTCGAGGTCCATAATTGGAATTCTATAGTTTTATTGGTTTTGGGATATCGTGGTGTGCGAGTGTGACCTAAACTGTGAGGTAGGTTGTTTGGTCTCTAGCCTTGGAAAATAAACCTAATTTTTTCAAATTGTAAATGTCTTTCAAAAATGAGTTATGAAATATGGATGATTTATATGTGTGTTGAAAAAATATTTTTGAATGAAAATTGCGCTTTCCATGCCTTTCGAAAAATGTAATATAAATGTTTCGTGATTTTCATTATATTTAAATGGGTTGGTGAAAAGTAGAACATTGGATAAATTTGGTACTTAGGTTGAAGGATTATCTTGATGACATCATCCATTGCATTGTGATTATCAAGGAGGTGTATTTTGGGGATTAACTATGTTTCCTATGCCTATTGTTTTAGGGGAACGATATTCATATTGGGGGGGGGGGGTTACTCGTGGTGTATTCCACATCTCCCTAGATGTCACGAACCATCTCCTGGGGATTGTGCAGTGACTACCCCAAGCCTACCTTTGATAGGGAAGGGGCATGTGACTGGAACCAAAGGCATAATTACCTAAAATGGAAATGCATTTCCCTTATAACTAAAAACACACACAACAGAGTACATAGATGCAGACAAATAACTATGTAAAACTTTATAAAAAGAGATTGTTGAAAAAGTAAAGGGGCTGGAAATACATGCCCAACTGAATGTACAAGTACAATTGAGAAAAACAGCTGAATGGTGAATAGAAGCTCCTGAATCTTCCACCAATGATCATACCTAATGGGTAGGTACATATAGCCTCCTCAGCACTTGATGTCTGTTAGTATCCTCCGGGTTCCGACTCGTTATGAGGTCCACCTCCGAGTACCATCTAGTCCTCGTACACTCAACCTTGGTCAACGTTATCCATCGACTACATCTAACATAACGAGGCGCAGGCATAGCCTGTACATGGGTGAGTATAACAACACTCAGTAGGGACCCTGAGGCCCTCAAGGTCTCACAACATCCAAAAATGATAAACCAAAAAATATGAAATCAGTAGATAACCCCAATTAGGTTTATGCCCACACATATACCTATGTCATCATGTAATCCCTCACAATCATGAGGAAAACACAAATTTACTGACTCAGTTTACACATATATACAACTTATGTAGAGAGATGGAGATGATCAGATGTAGCCATTGAACCATCTATTCTATCGAACCCACACAAGATGTAGGAACAGAAACTTGAACGGTCAAACCCACAAATGATCTAGGTACAGTTATTATTTCAAACCCACACAGGATCTAGGATCATAAGTTAGAAATATCAAACCCACACAGAATCCAGGAATATTATTCAGAGTTGGAAGACTCATATGGGATCCAAGAACAGTCGTCAGTGTTGTCGAACAAACACAAGATCCAGGAATAGTCTTCTATGTTGTCGAACCCACATCGGATCTAGGAATAGTCATCAGTGCTATGAAACCCACACAGGATCCAGGAATAGTCATTTGTGCACGGCTAAGCCACATGGTTATACACAAGCATGCATGATTTCGGGAGAGTCATCTCCTCAAGAAAAGTGTTGATATATCAATTTAAATGAATTCCCATATAGAAGTATCTCAAATATCATCCACAACATAGGTGGAAATTCGAATACATATGTGCCCAAGACAAAGAGAGAAGATGGCCAACCCATTTTACAAAAAGTACATGGCCTATTGGTATGGTAACACACAGTGTCATTATACCTCTGGTACTAACTATATACAATGACCCTTGTCAAAGGGCTGGTTGTGTAGAAAATTAATACACGGCGTGTGGTATGGTTACATCCGTGACCAAGCATCTAGGGTCGTCTCCATGTATGCTGGCCATGTGCTCGTACACGACCTCAACCCATGTTCTCCAACCCATGAAACTAGTATATGGGGAAGCCCATGCCACATGCCATATTTTTCCATGTGGTGGAGTACATGCTCGTGTACTCCACCCTCTGTCTGTGTATCCCTAGGATACACGTCGTGTCTCACATAACTTCTTCTTCCATTCTGCGTAGAGAGTACACGCCATGCCTTTTGGCGGTGTAATTCAACCTGTTTCGATGTATTTCACAGAATGCACGCCATGTCTTGTAAAGTCGCTTTTTAAATAATGTCTATAGAGTACACGCCATGCCTCTTGGCCGTGTAATTCGGCCTAGGTCTGTCATTTTTTCAGAATACACGCCAAGCCTTGTGAAGCCGCTTCTTGCCGTTCTATACAGAGAATACATGTTGTGTGACCGGGGTCACACACTGTGTGTTACATGTCCAATATCTAAAACTCATGCTACAGAACACCCATAATACACGGCGTGTTAGTCTAAAGTACAAGCTGTGTATTCTGGAATTTTCCAAAAATGGCTCCTCCGGCCAGCACGCCTATCGTGAAGTATGTTCTTCATTCTTACGGTCCATTTGTCATGAAACCACAGACACCAGGACACCCCAATCTCCCAAAGACGTCTCTGGTGGTTTTGGTTCTCTGATCGGCTAAAAAAAACGAGTTGATTGACCCTCTTGAAGAACTATCGAGGAGCAGTCATTCCCGTTCCAATCCAATCTATCTCCCACTATCATCTTCGCACCACCACTAGGTCATCGTGATGTTGGGTCTTTAATTTGGGATCATTGCATCATACAATGAACTCTCAATGATCTGTTGTTCATCCCCCATGAAGAACGTGATGAACACACCAAACATTCATTAGAATGATGGAGGGATCGGGCCATGATCGTTTAGCCCAGTCCTTCTGCGTTAGTTTGGTAGCAAGCAGGTAAAGAGAAATAATCATTGAAGGAAGAATCAACATTGCTTAAATCAAAACACACACCTACCTTTGATGTTCATTCGTTTTTCATTGATGGAGTCACATAAATTGGTTGTCTATGATGTCTCTCAATGGGTGAATCTTCGAGGAAGAATTCAAAGAAGGACAACGCTCTTCGTTCGTCATTATTCATTCATCATTCTTCGTTGGGAGATGTGGGTTCTTCTTTGGAGACCACTAATTCTCCCAAGCTCTCCTCTCAACTGCTCCCACCGAATGAGAAATTCCAACCCAAAAATAATAATATATTCTCTATTATTTTAGATGTTGGCATGAAATTCAATTTTAGAATTAGATTAATTAGATAGCCTCCCCATAATCAAATCAAGGGGTTGGAAAAAGGAATTAATTAGGGGAGGTAAAGAGGATTATCTCTAATTAATGAGGGAGAGTAGAGAGGTTATACAATCCTCTATGCATAGGGGGGTTCACCCTTGTGTATTCCCGACGCGGTAACCTCTCACGAGAGGTTATGTTCGGGTGGGCTACACCACCATAACCTCTCATGGAAGGTTAAGGTGTAGTGGTCCAACCTCCAACACCCATGAGTAACTTTTAACCACCAAAATCCCACACAGAGGACCGAATAAAATAATCTGAAAACTCACTTTATTTTATTACCATCCATGAAAATCCAAAATCTATCTTCTAATATCAAACAACTATCGTCGAGGTGAAAGTCTCCTTATGTGAATACCGGTGCTGAGAGTTCAACGATGCCTTAAGATTTAAATTTCATACACTGATTGAAAAGTTATAAAAATCCACTCGTATGTTTACAGAACGTACTTGAACAGAACTTCAGAAATTGATTCTGGGAAAACCGGTACTCGAAATCAAGCACCATAGTTTTTTGTAGACCTGTAAAATTCCCAAGTATTTAAGAACAGAAAAATTCAACAGAAATTCCGGGACTTTACATTCTCCCCATATCAGGGCTTTATGTCCCCGTAAACTATAAATCGAACTAATTGAACAAATGGGGGTACTGAGCATGCATCTGATCCTCTCACTCCCATGTTCTCTCCTAGAGGT
The DNA here is from genome assembly GCA_963277665.1 of Viscum album. Classification (NCBI taxonomy): domain Eukaryota; kingdom Viridiplantae; phylum Streptophyta; class Magnoliopsida; order Santalales; family Viscaceae; genus Viscum; species Viscum album. The sequence goes on from OY728150.1 coordinate 2,009,282,416, forward strand.
TCATGTGCTACCAACAAAAACAAACCATCGGTACTGACCATCCATGAAGTACCCTCTCCTGTAGATCCTCAATCTCCACTGGAACCTCCATAAAAGTCTCACAATCGTCGACGTCCTGCTCTCCAGGGTCACTGATGTGAGAAGTGTCCTGCACATATCTCCTCATCAGGGATACTTGGATGACATCGTGCACCAGGTGCAACTGAGGTGGAATATCCAGGAGGTAATCTACCTCGCCTAATCTACTAAAGACCTAGAAAGGCCCGATGAATCGCAGAGATAACTTGCCACCCCAACCAAGTCCCTGTAAACCTCATTGATGTGATACTCATAGATCTAAGTGGTCGCCATCCTCAAATTCCAGAGGTCTCTATCTCCAGTCAGCATAGGACATTTTCCTGCTCTGTGCAGTCTTCATCCACTCCTGGATGATTTGAACATTCTCTGTAGTAGCCCATACAATCTTTGGTCCCACTAGTGCTGACTCCCATGGGTTTGTCTAGCACAGTTGTGATCTGTAAGTTCGACCATACTAGGCCTCAAAAGGTTCCATCCCAATGGTGTAGTGATAAATGTTGTTGTATGTAAACTCCACCAAATATAATTGATCCTCCCCGCTACAACTGAAGTCAAGGACACACGCATGTATCATATCCCCGAGGATCTGAATGGTCTACTCAGTCTGATCATCTGTATGAGGATGGATGGCAGTGCTCTGATTACGTTGTGTTCCTAAAGCCTCATGTAACAGCTTCCATAGCTAGGAAGTAAAGCGTGTGTCATGATCAAAGAAAATAGAAGAAGGTACTCCTTGTAGCCGCATAATCTCTTGCACTTAGAGGTGTCTCAAGCTCTCTTTTGAGCCCTACTCTCTAATAAGTAAGAAGCAGGATGAATTGGTGAGTCGGTCAATGATCACCAGATAGAGTCATGTACCTTAGACATATGTGGATGACCTTTCATGAAGTCCATGGATATCCCATCCCACTTCCACTCTGGGACCATTAAAGGTTGAACCAAGCCTATTGGTAACTGATACTCCACCTTCACTTTCTGATACATGATGCATCTAGAGACAAACTCTGCTACTTCCCTCTTCATACCTAGCCACTTCTGTTGTCGTTGAAGGTCCTGGTACATATTCTCCACTCCTGGATGAACCACATGATGGTATGTGTGAAAATACCTCAACACATCCTCCAGAAGTGCCAATGGCACCTAATGATGTCCTTTGAAGAGGATGATGTTCTCCCCACCATCATAAAATCCAAAAGGTTCCTACACTATAAATATCTGATCATGTCATGTCTCGTAGTCAACGACTCTAAGTAGTGCCTACCTCACTCACTGAAGAAGTGGAGAAGTGACTGTACGAGATTGAAGGAAGGTTTCTCTATATTGGTCGATAAAGGATATCTGTAAAGAAGCTAGCGGCTTTGTCACCTCTCCTAGAAGTTGTATTCCAGATCTCTTATTGAGTGCATCTACTACAACATTCCCCTTACCAAGAGTATAGGCTATCTCATAGTCATAGTCCTGAAGGAACTCAAGCCAACATCACTGACTCAGGTTCACATCCTTCTGAGAGAAGATATACCTAAGACGGTGGTGGTTGGAGTAGACTATAAAATGATATCCCATCAGATAGTGTCACCACATATTGAAGGAAAATACCACTACTATTAACTCCAGGTCATGGTAAGTGTAGCTTTGCTCATGTTATTTTAGACGAAGAGAACCATAAGCGATTGCGGCTCACTTCTGCATGAGGACACACCTGATTCATATCTCTGATGTGTCGTTGTAGACTATGTACGCTACCCCCTCATATGGAAGCCTCATGTTGGGGGCACTATTCAGTGTCTGCCTCATCTCTAGAGAGCTATGCTGGCATCTCTCTGACCATGATATGGGTTTCCCCTTTTTCATCCAGGCTGATAGTTGTAATGCAACTCTGGAGAAGTCTGGTACAAACCACTGATAATATCCAGCGAAACCTAGAAAACTTCGATCCTCCTTCACACCCCTGGGTGGAACCCAAGAAAGTACAACCTCAATCTTCGCTCGATATACTCTATGTCTAGCCTCCGAGATGACATGTCCCATAGAAGTGAACATCTCAGACCCAGAACTGAAACTTTGAGAGCTTACCAAAAATCATATGTTATCATAGTGTGTCCAGTACTACCCATAAATGGTAGGCATGATCCTCCTTGGTAGTCGAGTAGATCAAAATATCATCGATGAATATTATTATATAGCGATTGAGATATGGATGAAAATTCTATTCATGAGACCCATGAACACTGCTGGAGAATTGGTTATGCCGAAAGGCATAACTAGGAACTCATAGTGGTCGTACATACACCTGAAGGATGTCTACTGCACATCATCATCTCGAACTCTGAGCTGGGATAACATGATCTGAGGAATATCGTCAAGAACCACCATTCCCCCTTCAGCTGATCAAAGAGGATACCAATCCTCAAGAGTGGGTACTTTTTCTTCACAGTCACCGGATTCAGGAGACGATAGTCAACACAATTCATCAGCCTTCGATATGCCTTCATGGTGAAATGAATCAGGGCTACCCAGGGAGAAACACATGGCTAGATGAATCCCATCCCCTGAATGTCCTCCAACTATACCTGCAACCCACGAAGCTCAACAAGAGCCATCTGATATGCATGTGTAGATATTAGTGTCGTCATGGGGTACATGTAAATGTAGTAGTCCACCTCTCTGTGAAGAGGTTGTCCTGGAACATCGTCAGGGAAAACAACGGCATACTGGTCCACCACTAAAGGATAGCTCAGACTCTCCACATCTAATGATTTGAGGGTAAGGCATGACATCATATGAGTGATTGGCTACACCCTCCTCCGGGTAAGTCTTTACTATGTTGCAAAGGATCCCTTTTTTTGGTGAAGTAAAACCTAGTCCCATATGTGCGAACACACCATACATTGAGCCTAATATAGTTGATATGAGCATGGACTATATATAACCAGTCCATACCCAATATGACATTGTATGTCCTCGAAACCACTACGAGGGGATCCTAGCTAAAGCCCTCACCTCGTATAGTACACTCACACTACCGGCACTAGTGCGTGATCATCGATTCTAATCTCGTAAGAGTCTCTAGCCATACAGATTGAGCCAACAGCTCTGTCGGAATCTCCTTGCTCTGAATGAGGGTGGTGGAAATGAAAGAGTGACTTGAACCATTCTCTATAAGAACTATAGCCAAGGTGGAGTAGACACATATTGTAACTTGACTAATATCTGGAGCACCCTGATCGTAAGCCTTAGCTACCTGGAGCTAATCTCTCCCATGTCCACCTACTCCCTGCAGTCGGGGTGGACATCCTGGTGGTGCTGGTGGTGGTAACACTTCATAACGCCTTCTTCCACCAACTGCACGACTAACTCCTATGCCACGTTCACCTGCGCCCTACGAATCGCCTTGAATGAAACTATACCTCTACCTGGGAGGTCCTTCAACTATCTGCTGATCATCTATACGGTAGGCCGGAAAGTCACGAGCCATGTGATCCTACATGTCTCATGTGAAGCATTGCATGTTCCTCGAATGACTAGCTCTTTCTCGTGTGCCTTACAAAACCAAACCTGATTCCTAAGGACATCCATCGGATGCTCTGTTCCACCTGGAACTCTGTGACATATGTCTGCTACAAGATGTATAAGACTCTGCTACATGATGTATGGTGTCCGGTCTTGCTGCTGGTGACTGCTCAGTAAAGAATCTACCCACTAAGAGGGCTCGCTCCAACACCCTCACCTGTGTCAGAATGCCAAAGGAGATCATCAAATCCCTAATCTCTCATATGATCCCCTAATAAATATTCTGGGTCGTGAAGAATGGGTCTCACAACATATCTGTGGAGTATCATGAGTGGTTGGTGAACCTCACTGAGTACTATGATACTATCATGATACCATGTTGTAGATGCAGTAGATCTTGTATGTCCACCACATGTAGGGTGGATGGGAAAAACTCTTTGAGAAACAGGCTATTGAAGTATGCCCTGAAAATTTTCTCCTCATTATGAACCTAGAGCATCAATATCCACAATCTTCCTACTGCTTCATAAAGGAGGCTCACAGCAAGGACCACCATAATGTCGGCTGGTGTCCCTACCAGTCTGAAAACTCTCACCACAGCCACCAACCAATCATCAGTTTCCTGCTGGTCTGTCTCGCCCTAGTACCTAGGTGAACTTTAGTGCTGGAACTTGTGAAACTCTCTCAGGCATCGTGCACTCTCTACTAGTTAGGATGGTGGTATCGATGGGCCAATGTGGAGTGGTACTGCTTGAGCCACTACTGTAATAGAACCCTACACTGAGGCCTCATCTCTTTGTGGGCTTCCATCTTGTACAAAGCCAAGAACCCCAGTTGGATATATACATGGTTCCATCCTGATAAGAATTAAGAGTTCCATATTCAATAAGTTATACCTCATGAGATGACTCAATGAGATCACTAGAAAAACTCTTGAAACACATACGCAATCAGTGTTTCTGTGAAATGAGATAGAAATCAGAAGTCAGGGTCCTGGTGTATGGATATTTCAGCCACCGCACCATGAATGGACTCCCTGAAATGAAAACCACACTCTATATCCTTAACACTATTTCTTCACAGAAAATTTTAGAGTCCTAAGTTCTGTGATAGAACCTCCATCTGATACCAATTTTTCACAACCCATCCCCCAGGGCCGGTGCCGTGACTACCCGAAGCCAGCCTTCCATAGGGCAGGGGATGACGACTAGCACCAAAGGTGTAAATCCATAAAATGGTAAGGAATTTCCCTTAATACTGAAAACACACACAACTCGTACACAACTAGATACCAAATACAAATAAAACTGTATAACAAGAGACTGCTGAAAATTAAAGGGGCCAAAAATACAAGCCCAACTGAAAGTACATGTACAACTAAAAAGGGAAAAAATTGGTGAAAGTAGAAAAGAATCTCTTAGATCATCCACCTAGGATAATAACTGAAGGGTAGTCACAGATAGCCTCCTTCTCACTCCATGTCTATCAGTCTCCTCCGGGTTTTGAGTTGTCGTGTAGTCCATCTCCGAGTAATGTCCAGTCCTCATACACCCATCCTCGGTCAGCGCTATCCATTATCTACATCCAACACAATTATGTGCGGGCATACCCTATGCATGGGTGACTATAAAGATACTTATTAAGGACCTTGAGTCCCTAAATGTCTCACAAAATCCAACAAGGATAAACCACAAGGTATTAAATCAATAGAAACCCTAATTAGTTATATGCCCATACATATTCCTATGTTATCATGTAATACATATCAATTATGAGGAAAAAACAAATTTACTGACTCATCACAAATAGGTATACAAATATGTAGAGAGATTGAGATTATTTGATGTAGCCACTGAACCTTCTATTCTATTGAACCCACATAGGATCCTGGAAAAAAAATCAGAACTATCGAACAAAAACCGTATCCAATAACAACTATTTTGTCGAACCCACAGAGGATCCAAGAACATAAGTTAGAAATGATGAACCCAGATAGGATCCAAGAATAGTGGTCTGAGATATTGAACCCGTCCGAGATCCAGGAACAGTCATTAGAGCTGTCAAACCCTCACAGGATCCAGGAAGAGTCATCAGTGCTGTCGAACCCACACATGATCCAGGAACAGTCGTCAGTACTGTCGAACCAACAAAGGATCTAGGAACTATCATCAGTGCACATCTAGACATAGGGTTTCACATAAGAATGATTTATTCAAGGAGAGTCCGCTCCTCAAGATATGTGTTGATACTTCAACTGCCACAAAGTCCCATGTAGAAGTATCTCAAATATTTTCCACGTCATAGGGAGAAAATCCAAGCAATAAGTCTTCAAGACACAGGGATGAGATGACCAAGCCATTTTCCAAAAAGTACATTGCATGTTTCTATGGTTACACAACGTGTCTTCTAGCCTTGGGTACTTCCTACGTTCAACGACCCATGTCGAAGGGCTGGTCGTGTAAAAAATTAAGTACATGGCGTGTGGTATGGTTACATGCCATGTCAGAGCATCTGGGGTCGGCTCTGTGTACGCTGGTTATGTGCCCATACACGGCCTCAACCCATGTTCACCAACCTGTTTAACTAGTAAATGGGGTAGCCCATGCCACTGGCCATGTCTAGACATATAGTTGATTATATGCGTGTGTACTCCACCCCCTGTCTGTGTATTCTCGGGATAAAGGGAGAGTCTCGCGAAGCTTCTTCTGCCATTCTGTGTAGAGAGAACACACCGTTATTTTTGGCCATGTAATTTTTCATATGTCCATGTATTTCCCATAATACATGCCATGTCTCACGAAGCCGCTTCTTCCATTCTGTGTAGAGAGTACATGTTGTTCCACTTGGACGCATAATTCTTCTCGTGTCTGTGTATCTCCCAGAATACACACCAAGCCTCACGAAGAAGCTTCTACCATAATGTGCAGAGAATACATGCCGTGTGATCACGGTAACCCACCATGTGTTACTTGTCCAATATCCCAAACTCAAGCCATGGAATACCAATACTACACGATGTGTTCGTTATAAGTACACACCGTGTATTCTGGAATTTTTGAGAAATAGCGCATCCGGCCTGCGCATCTCATGTGAAGTCCATTCTCCATTCTTACTATATGTTCATCATGAAAGGTCAGACACTCAGTTTCCCTGTTGTACCGATGACATCTCTGGTGGTTTTGGGCCTCATATCAGCTCTGAAAACATGATTTGATTCACCTGTTTGAAGAACGGTCGAGGAATTGTCCCTCCTGTTTCGATTTGATCTGTCACCAGCAATTTTCGTCGCACCTCCGCTAGGTCATCGTGATGTTATGTATAAAATTTGGGATATTTTCATCACACAACGAACTCAAAATGATCCATTGTTTGTCACCCATTAGGAACACAAAGAACAGACCAAACATTAACAAGAACAATAGAGGGATCCAGCTATGTTCATTTGGCCCGGTCCTTCTGTGTTATTTTGGTAGCATACGGGTCAAGAGAAACAATCATGGAAGGAAGAATCAACATTTCTCAAATAAATATGCATCCCTTCCTTTGACCATCGATCGTTGTTCATTGATAGAGTCACGGAATTCAGTCATCAATGACCTCTCTCGAGGGTTGATGCTTTGAGGAAGAATTCAGAGAAGGTCAGTGTTCTTCATTATTCGTTCTTCGTTCTTCATTGGGAGATGGGGGTTCTTCGTTGGAGAAAACTAATTCTCCCATGCTATCATCTCAAAGGCTCCCACTGAATGAGAAATTCCAATCCCAAAAATAATAACAGTTTTTCTATTATTTTAGTTATTGGCTTGAAATTCAAATGGAGAATTAAATTAACTAGATTGGCTCCCCTTAATCAATTAAAGGGGTTGGAACAAGGAATTAATTATGGGAGGTGAAGAGGCTCTCCCTCATTAATGAGGTATATTTGAGATGTTTCACTCTCCTCCATCATTAGGAGGGTTATGACCCATGTGGTCTCCATGAGGTAACCTCTGTTGGGAGGATAGGTTTGGGTGGGTCCCACCACCATAACCTATTGTGGGTGGTTAAAGTGTGGTGGTCCCACCTACAACTCCCATGATGATGTTTTAACCACCAAACACCCACATGGAAGCTCTAATAAAATAATGTGAAACTCACATTATATTATTACTTTCCAAGAAAACCCAAAATCTATCTTCTACTCTCGACCAACAATAGTCAAGGTGAAAGTTTCCATAAGCGAATACTAGTGTTGCGAGTTCAACGGTACCATCATATTTCAATTCTGAGCACCTGATCAAATGTTATAAAAACTCACTCGTACGTTTATTGAACACACCCGAAGAAAATATCAGAAATTGATTCTGAGAACATTGGGCCTCAGAATCAAGCCCCATAAATTTTCGTAGACTTGTAAAATTTTCATGTATTTAAGAAAAAAAATTACATGGAAATTATGGGCATTTACACTACACCCATTATTATAGAATTGAATTTCTGAACATGATTCTTATGGTATGAGTAGTCTTCTTTCGTTTCCTATATTTTTCCTTGGTGTGGTGATACCTGTGCATATGTTTTTTATTACATGGAATCCTGAGTTTACCTTGATATGCATGTTATGCTTGTGGAAAATGATATGGAATATGAATTTTGAATACATTATTCCTGTTTTTGATTAGAACAATGGAAAAGGGAAAATACTACCATGTTTTTTATAAAACTTATTTATAGATTTTCATTCTATTATTTAAAATTTTAATGATCATACATGAATAGTTATATATAGACTTGTTATGGAACACCTAGTTGGGATCTTAATAGGCCTATTAGATCACACCCTACACACTAATTCTATGCTTCATAGACCTTTGTTTGTCCTCAACTATATGGAAATGAAAGGAACAGTAGTGGGGAGTGTGGTTGACGTCTGTTGGGATATGCAGTTAGTGGTGAGATGGTTGGAGTTGGTCTATGCCATTGATGGAGTAACTGTTTGTTTTTGAGTCCCATGTATTCATACATGTATTTTTATGTTTTTAGAAACATTTTCACTATTCTCTTTCCACTAATTTCCATAAAGTTATTGCATATATATTTGTAATTGATTTGTTGTTTCTTACTTGATTTATATATATATGTGATTTGGTCATTTAGGTTAAGAGAAATTATTCCCTCAGTTTTTTCGTTCGATGCCTGGGAGCATGTCACCAGCCTATGGGGATCAGGATTTCCCTTTGGGTATGTGATGGATCGGATTGGTTTGTTACATTTTTGTATCAAAGGAGGACTATACTCAATAATATTTTAATATGAAATTGGTTATACTAGATATATGATTATGGTACATGAGAGGTATGTTGTTATTAGTACATGGCCTACACTTTTTTAACGAAACTCAAGTTAGCATGGGATGTCGGGATATGTGTCTCCAATATTGGATTTTTTATTTTATAATATAAATTTTTTCTAATGGGTTTTCAATCTCTATATGAGTCTTGTTCTATGACTAATTATTCTTATGTTTTGATGTGTAACAATATTCCATTGAGCCATATTCCATAGGATCTTTAGAAAGGTGTATCTAATGGTCCTCAGTGAAATCCACCCATGGATAAAAATATCATCGAGAATATCATACAGACAATCTGTTCTATCCATTAAGATGTTCCATGACTTCAAAATGCAGTGGTTTAAGTACATCCTAGAGATGGAGGAGAAAATGATTATTCATGATAGTTATTGCATGAGAATTCACTTTCCATTAATGGCACAAAAGTGCCTCAAGGCACATAGGATTTGAGGGAAAATATCGACCATATCTTTTATTTACTAGTGACTCATAAGAATATAAGGGTGAATTGTGAAACATTCAGACTTGAGGGTTCGAGAAAGAGTTGGGGGCCTCTATGGTCAAAGAATATGGGCATGTGGGTTTAGATTGGAATGATTTCAATACCCGATTATTTAAGCAGTTTTTTCTAGAATATCGGATGTTGGAAAAACTCTAGAGTTCCTATCATTGCTGCATAATGAGAATTTGGTTCCATCCTACACCAACCGGTTTTATGATCTTTTCCGTTTTTCTTCAGACATGTTACGAAATAACCAACTGAAAGCACAGAAGTAGCTGCATGTTTTGCTACTGTATATTAGATCATAGGTGGTCATGTTGAATATTTTTACCTATGCAGAGATAGAGGATAGAGAAATGATGTAAGATATGAACATGATAGTTAATGTATTATTTACCACATCTTCTCTTCCATCTGGTGATACATTTAATGGTGTGCATATGAAGAACATGATGTGGTAGGAACATTGAAGGAGTGCTGGAGGTGGGTACAAGCAGTGAGCATTTTCCAAACCATCTGTTACAGTTGGAAGTGTGCCTCTAACTTTCTACCAGTGTTGAAATGGGGGCCCCACAAGATTTCTGTTTCCTATGCCTATGAAGATTTGGAATAGTTGTAGACGTGTTCTCATTTGCATCATTTCTATTAGGATATAAGTATTCCTCATTATTTTCAGGGATTTTCCGATCCAAAGGCAACTGTGATGCAGTTTGTAGAAACAATGAATATAGGTCTCTAGCTACATGCCTCAAGAGTGAATCATTCACACTCCATAGACTATTTTCTAATATAATATGATGTTGGTCAAACAACAGTTAGAGGTACATTCCTTATAGTAGCTTCAGTAGCCATGGATTAGTTTAATAATATGTCCACCGACTCATTTTAATTTTCATATTTTGTTGATCTTCTTTAATATACAGTGAATCATATTTCCATTACAATTGAGTTAGAAACACCTCTTAGAAAGAAGAAGCAACAAGGTTTATGGTGTCCTTGTTAGTTTTTCATGATAGCAGACACGAAGTTGGTCTGCAATTTTCACATTCTTGATCGGGATCTATTTTTAATCATCATCAGTATGGATTGGCTTGTAAGTCATTGATTCGAGGTTGATTGTTATCATATGTGAATTTAGTTTCTTGATTTAAATGGGATATATTGAATAAAAAAGTGACGTTTACTAATATAATATCACCCATACATAATATAACTTTTGGTAAAAATAATTAATTCAAATAGATATTAAATAATATTGATATTAACTATTGGTACCAAAGAAATTTTAACAATTGATATATCTATTTATATTAGTAGTTAAATACCAATAAATCTTTTACAAACATTTAAATCCATTGTCTTATCATTATAATACTGATAATTAATTTACTGATAAAGGAATCATTGGTTATTAATTATTATTAACAACAAAAGATTTTTCATTATAAGAATTTGGTGCAATTAATTTTTCAATAATATCAAATATTTTTCCAGAAAATGAATATATATATATATATTAAAAACATATCAAAAGGTGATTAATTAACATATCTATATCAAAATGATATTAATAAAAATATCCATTATTTAGTAATATTTATTTTTAAAATATATATATATATAACGAAGAATGTTATGAATGTATACATATATTTTATTTATGTTTATATATATACCGAAACACATATATGGAAAAAACACACATACACCTAATGAGCCGACCCCCCCCCCACCGAACATGACCCATTCACTTTGACCCCCCCTTCCCCAATCCTATCACCTTGTCCCCCACCGGCGGCCCCCTGGAAAACCTCCTCACTAAACCCCCATCCCTATTATCACCCAATGACACCCTCTAATATCATCATGTGTACCGATCTCCATGTTCTCGGTCGGTGACCCCATCCAACATCATCACACATACCACCCACCCTATTCCCAGCCATCACCCCTCTAATATTATCATGAAAACCCCTTCTATGCTCCCAGTCAGCATCCTCATGCGAAACCCCTCATCAGAACTTTTCATCCCTAATGTTCCATTTTTTCATCCATGTTCTCTACAAACGCCATCCACTTCTTTTTAGATTGGTAAAATACATTGGAGTTTTACGTGATTTGGCATTATAAGGGGTAGGTGTTCAATAGTGTTTAGTTTTCTTATGTGATATATTCTTCCCTGATTCATAATTGTTCATGTCCTAGCTTTTGATGCTGTTTCTATTTTTAATTCTAGAACATATCTATTTTTATAGACCTACAAAATACTTGTAGGGTACTTTTCAAGTATATTCAATGGTTTTTCTCAATGGAGGCAACACATCCTTCTTGGTGGAACCCTTTTATTGAGTAAATTCTAAAAATGTTGGATCATTAAGGATAATAGAAGTCGAGTTGTGCATCTGTTCATGGTTGGTTTTCCTAAGGGGATGTTTTTGTGGGTCTTTTATATTTCATTGTTGTTTTTATTTATAGGTGTTTCTTCAACATTAATGTCTTGTTTTGTGGTTTATGTATAGTATTTGTAATTTTCAGTGAGTTTTAAAGATGATGGTGATGTTCTGTTTCTTTCTGGAGCATCAACCTATCATTGATCTAGTCTCAACGGTTAGGGAGTTAATGCGTTCATGGTGTAGGTATTATTTCATTAGAATTAAAAAGATATCCAGGTGGTTTATTATTTTCTCTTGTGACAATGGCGTTAATGATAATGATGATGATGATTCATCGACTTCGAGTAATGATGTCGATAAATTGTTTTTATTTATCAATTTACATATTTAAGGAATATAACATTTTATATTTGGTGTTTATATTAATGTCAATATTTGATTTCGAGGCCTTGTTTTTTATTAGTAAATTATAATAATTTAAAATGATAATTGTAGTCTTAAGACACATCAATGATATGAGTTTACATGGGATTGAGTAACTATTTTATTTTATATTTGATCGACAATGTAAAATATATATTATATCAGTTTATTATTATTATTTTTTAATTTAGGATCAATATTAATCATATATAAAATTATACAAATACCATGATGTACCAATGTTTGAATTTTGTATTTATTTGGACTAGAAATTCAAGTCAAGACAAATGACTCTCATTTTTTGTTTTATTTTGTTTTAGATTTTGTTTCATATGAATTATTTAAATGGTATTTCATTATCATGTTTAAGATTTATGAAAGATTATTATGATAATATTTGGTTTCATGTTCTAGAGAACTTGATATGACATATTAATGTTCCAGAATTTTTTATTTCACTTCCGCATTGAGATAATTCTATTGAGACATAAGGTATTTCTATGTTTATCTTATTATTTAATATTTTTTAGGAGTATTTTTAAAATTCATTTTATTTTTTTATTTATTTGTTTATGATTGATTAAACTCATTAGAAAATAGGATTTGAAGGTGGGTTTCCATATTATTTTGGTCTTTTTATTATAAATTTTTTACAAATACCTATTATATATATTTACAACAATAACCAAAGTTGAACTCTAAAATTATATGGGTATTCTATATATGAATTTAGGAAATATCGATGTTATATATGTTTCATACAGGGACCTTAAAAAATGGATTGAAGTGATGAAGAAAATAATTTTTCATGAGGGGTTCATTAAATCTAAACATCAAAAACAGACTAACCACATGAAATTGTGAATTGGTTAATTAATATTTTTACAGTCTATTGGTTTGATTGTTAAATACACAAATCAAAAATGAAAAAACTATCATCATTCTTCACATCGAATGATCGAATTTTTGTGTGGTCTGATATTTACATCCTTGTATTTATTCTTGTATGTCATAGAGGAATTGTTATATTACTATTTTCCATGGGATATAGGTTTATTACTTTCAAATTTACCTGACATTGGTATTATAAAGATGATTTGATGACCTAACTAGTATGTTTTCATTCACATTGTAACAACCATAGATTTTTTAAAATCATAGAATAGATTTATATGAAATATGGTTTTGGTAAATTATATTTTTTTGAGTTATTTAGTATGTCACCATTACACTAACCAATTGAGCATCTCTCAAATAATATGTCCTTCATGGGGGAACCAACTTCTAAAACTGCTGCCTCTAAATACTTTTCCCTCAACTCTTGCAGATGGATAGAGACCACGAATGCGACGAAATGATGAATCCAAAATAAATTAAATACAAACAAGCAACCATAATAATTGAGTCAATTGAACTCTTCTTTAAACAAGAAAAGAAAATATATACACATTAACCTCATATTCATGTACATTAAATTGTTATTTGTATAATCACACAACTCAAAGACTCTTTTGAGATGCATGTGGATGAATTCATTTTTTTTGGTATTGAAACATGGTTTTATTAGGGTCAATACTGGGATAAATATGAACATATTTTCACCAGAGACATATAGAATACGAGGAAGAACAAGTAGATATTTTATAATACAATTGAGGTATATTCTCTTTCATTAAAAACATTTAAAATTATTAAATCTTATGTTTTTCATGTGATATAATGTTTAATGTAAATTTTC